>CM066032.1:40627134-41827134 GCA_033557465.1 Ichthyophis bannanicus | reverse complement strand
GAAGTGGGTCTTTATGGCTTTTCTGAAGTCTAGTAAGTCTTTGATTGTACGTAATGTGCTGGGTAGCTCATGCAGGGGCATCTCTATGATGTTCACATCTAAATGCCTGTTTTAGACATCCAACTCATGAATAGAGCTTCTAAAATGACCCTCATAATGCGTGGTAACAAAGGTTTTTGTGTGGTAACTTCAGAGGACATGCTAGGCACGCCCCCAACAGTTACCATACAGCCTTTTCACTTACTGTACATTATTTTTTTGCAATTAATGCATTGTAAGTGCCAAACCTTACTTCACTTTAGTCAACAAGCCCACAATTCAGGAAGACTCAAGTGTTTTATTTCTGAATAAGCTAGAAAAGAGTTTCATTTACGAACCTAGAAGAATGAGGGAACAGTTACACTTCTCATTTGTGGAGGATTGTTGGCGTCAGTATAAATAGTTTTCCTTCAGTTAATTTAAGCTGGGGAGAACAGGTCCAGGCATGAAGCCAAGAAGACAGTCATGTTCAGTTAGCTACTTTACTACAGCAGAGAACAGCTTGAAGATTTTGGAGATCCTTAATGTAGAAGATGAAGGGCCCCGATGTTTTGAGATACTAAGCTCATCACTTTATATGTAAATATACATTAAAACAACAACAAAAAAATGCATCCTATTTTTAAAAATGAATTTTGGCCTTGGTGCTCTGAAGTTTTCTTCTTACTAATAAAAAAATTCATACCTAGTAGGTTTACTCATCAATTGGGAGTTTAGTAATTACAAGGCTCTGAAAAACACAAATTGGAAAACAAATTTAGACCCAATTTCTCTAATGTCATGATATGTTTTTGGTAATTCTAATGTTTGGGTAACATACTTATCTAGGATTTTGTTTTGTAATTGCAAAATGTAACCTAGAAAGGAAAGAATCGATTATGCTTATCTTGGTTTGGTAAGATTTTAAATAGCTTACCTCAAGTGTTTAAAGAGGAGGAAGAAAAAGCTGAATGCTATGCTTTATTTTATAAGTAAAGTTAAAGAAGGAAAAGGAAAGTGTGAATTAAATTTACAAAGTAGCCCTTTAACTAAAGTGCGTTAAGCAGTTAACGCATATTTTCGTGCACCCTAACTGTGCACAAAGGCCTGTGATAACTGTTATCATGGGGTTATGACGGTCACCGTGTTTATAAATTGTTAATCGCATGTTGGGGTGGTGAATGGGTGGGGTAAGGACAGAGAGTGAGTATGCCGAGCACATTGTAGTTAGCATGTGCAAACATATCTCACACTGTCAATGTTGCAATTAGTGTGGGTGCGACTAATGTCACCTCAATAGATGGAGTTAGGTGCACCCATGGTAATTTATTTAGTTAGTTAACAGGATTTTTTATACTGCTTTATCATTTTAATCAAAGTGGTTTACATAGTAACTTAAACTTGGATTCTTCTGAGGCAATGGAGTGTTAAGTGACTGCTCAAGGCCATAAGGAGTGCTAGTGGGACGAAAACCCCATGCTTTTTGTTCCCAAGCCATTCAGCTACTCCTTCACTTAAGTATGGTACCTACTGTAAGAATAATATTAGATCAGCACCTCATCCTGCAACCACATATTAGCAACACTATTAAGCTCACATAGCACACAATGTGATCACTACAACACCTGCGACCTCTCCTGTGGCTTCCATACTGTCTTTCAAGTTCTGGTATTCCCATATATTGACTACTGTAACATAGTTCTCCAAGGCCTAGCAAAATACGTGCTACACCCACTACAGGTGATCCAAAATGCCGTACTTGAATGGTAATTGCATCATAGACCATGATACGTAGCCACGTGTTACCTGCCAGGAATATGCTGGTCATGCCCCTGAAGTTACCACAAAGTCTTTGCACTTAATGTACCTTTAGTGATAAAACGAATCTGTTTTAAGTTCAAAAACCTAATGCACTTTAATATTTATTTAACTATTTTTATATAGCACTTTATCTCAAAGCCAAAGCAGTTTACAGGTTAAGCAAACATAAACATGATCTGATACATAGAACATTGCAATCTAGAACTTTGAAGGTCGAACTGCTCATTGGAACTCTGAGCTTAACACCATATGAGGGTAAAACTATTTACATGTATTACATAGGAGGGGAAGAACATCCTGTATGTGAGAGAGAGGGAACATTCACTGGGAAGGGTAAGGGGAGAAGGGAAGAATTGCTGGAGAGGTGTAAGTTTCAGGTTCTGGTGTTAAAGTGTTCATTGAAGAGGTGAGTTTTGAGATCCTTTCGGAACTCCTTTAAGTCTGAGATAGCTCGTAAATGCTCTGGGAGAGCATTCCAAATGATTGGTGCATAAAGCAAGAAGGCCCGGTTAGCAGTGTTCTGGCTGTTCTTTATTCTTAGGGTGGGGTTGCTGAAGGTATTCTGTGTGTTCGTCCTTCTGGAGTTTTCTGTAGAAGTGATTGAATGTAGTCTGATGATAAGTTATGGGATTCTTCGAAGGTGGTCAATAAAACCTCGTATTTTATTTGGCTTGTTAAGGGGAGTCAGTGCAGCTGCTTCAGTAGTGGTGTTATATGATTGCCTTCCATGTAGTATGCATGCAGCAGTGTTTTGTATCATATTTTGGTGGGCCTTGGAGCAGTTGTGGGATCCTATTGGTTCAGCTCGGTTCGTGCAAATTAGTTCCTGCCATGGGCTGTGTTGAGAAAACTGGGTTGATAATGGCATCTGGATGCTGGCACTGCACTGGCGGGACTTCCCCTGCTTGCCTGTGGTTTGACGGCATCGGGGGACTGTGGCAGCACAGGAAGCCGCCAGTGCTGTCAAACCACTTGCGGACGGGGGATCGGGCCACTGGGCCACTAGGGAGCTGCTGCCCTGCAGTATCCCCAGCGGCCCGAGCATGCGGTGCTAGCAGTGCAAACATGCTGTGCTGCCGCCTGCTCGGTCCTGTCGGTGGCAAGATTGATCCGAACCGGTTCCTGTTTGGATCGGATCCTACCAATGCCTTGGAGGACTATGTTACATTAGTCAATATGTGGGAACACCAGAGCTTGAAAGACAGTACAGAAGTCATTTAGTTCTAGGAGAAGATGCAGGTGTTTTAGTGATCACATCATGTGGTATGCAAGCTTAATAGTATTGCTAATATGCAGTTGTAGAGTGAGGTGCTGGTCTATTAATATTCCTAGATACCATATTTGAGCTTTGACCTCTAGCTCAGCATCAGGGGTTTTCAGGGTCATTAGGGGAATAAAAGCTGTATCTCTGGTGACGTAGAGAACTTCTGGTTTGTTTGTAATTCACGGAGAGGTTATGCTTGGCAAGCCAGCTAGTGACTGCAGTGAAACAGTTTATCAAGGTGGTGAAGGAGGGGCTTGTGGTAGAGATGGGTAAGTACAGTATTATGTCATCTGCATATATATGATAAAATACATTGTGAGCCTGTATGATTGTGTAGATGGATTGAATGTATAAGTTGAACAACAATGCAGATGGAGCCTTGGGGGACTCCCTGTTGCTGGGTATAAGATGCCAATTTGAATGATCCCAATTTGACATATTATTGTTGAACTGTTAGTAGGATTTGAACCATTTGAGGACTATGTTCTTTAATCCAAGGGATTGTAGAAGTGATAGTAGTATGCTGTGACTAACAGAATTTAAGACTGATGCAATGTCAAGGAATAGCTTGATGAAATCAGTATGTGGCCTATGTCCTTTATGAATCTATTAGTGAGCACCATTAAGAATGTCTTGACTCCATGATTGGATCTGAACCCATATTGTTGTGGGTCAAATGTTGCATTAGAAGAGATGTAACCCTGAAAGCTGGTGCAGTACTGTCTTTTTGATAATCTTTGTGTGGAAAAGTAAACTTGCAATAAGCCTATAGGAGCTGGGGAGGTTTGCATCTAGGAGAGAGTTTTTAAGGATCAGACAGATGGAGGGAGTCTTGAGTTTGTTGAGCATGTGGCCTTGTGTGAAGGATAGCTAGATAATTCAGAGAAAGATAGGGCCTAGGTTGGTATGGGCAATTTTGTACAGAGCACGGGTCAAGTGGTGAGGTAGTAGTGTTGAGCTTAGAAGTAATAGATTTGAGTTGCTCCATCGAACCTGCATAAAAGTTTCTTCATGATGATGGAGTGAGAACAGGCTCTTATAAGGGAGGGGGTGTTGTCTGTAGCACTGTTGGTTAAACTAGCCTTGCTCTGAAAATAGTCAGCTAGTGCTTGTGGGGATAGTATGTCACTTTCCCTTGGTCTGTGATTGGGGCATTTTGTTAGCAATTTTACTAAGTCAAATAGCTCTCTGGGATGATTTAGTGAGCGCCGCATGAGTTTGGAGTGGTATTCCTTTTTTTTTCTTGTTCGTTAAATTTTAGTATTCTTAGAAAATGGCCATTTAGATCGGTTGAGCTCTTTGAAAGGTGCCATCTTCTCTCAATCTGCCTAAGCTTGTGTTTGGTATCCCTTAGGTCAGTGGTATACCAGATGGCAGTATGATGTCCCCTTGTTATTTTTGTCATCTATGGGACTATTGCAGTTTTTAATAGTTTTTAATTACTTCATGAAGAATTTTTCAAAAAGCAAAATAAAATTGTTATGTAACATTTAATATGGATGTTTTTAACTAAGCATTGTTTACTAGAGACTTGTTTATTAAGAGGGTTATTTTGCAAGAGATGGAAGTGGTCTGGATGTCCAAAATGAATAATGTGGACGTGTTTCTTACTGGGATGTAGAAAATGCAATTTCAGTTTTGGGCAAATCCCTATGGCCGGCATGTACAAATGCCGGCATCCCTAAATGGGTGTGTCTGAAGGCATTCTGGGGCATGGCCAGGGTGAAGCCAGGATGGAGACGGCCAAAGCGTATTTCACATAGCATCCTGAATAGGCCGCACGCAGCAGCCAGATTTCCAGGCCTAGACTTACAGAGGCATGAACAGGTAAGGGACTTTTCTGTCCATGCTGACGATGGATGCGATTGTGCTAGGAGGACAACAAGGGAGAGAGAGAAGGAAAGAGTGAAAGAGAGAGGAGTCTGCCTGTTGGTCCTGTCTCCTGCATGCCATGCCCAGTGAACCCCCAATGTCACAAACCTGAGCCCTCTATGTTCATCTCTGTTGACCCAGCCTCAGTAGGCACCCCTCGGTTCCTCACCTCCTACCCTGGCCACAGGCACCCTTCCAACTCCTAGCCCCCCCCCCCCCGCCCACTGCCAAACCAGGAGCTGTAATCCCTGTGTCTCCACAAGGTAAACCTGTCAGTGCAAGAGCATGAGGAGTGGTAGTGGGTGTTGATCTGTTTGTGCAGGAGTGGAGGACTAGAGGAAGGTAATGATGGAGTGCCTGAAGGCTCATTGCTAGGGACCAGCCAAGTTTGAGTGGTGAGCGGCACCAGAACACCAACTTGTGACACTAGAGTATCAAATTCTGATGTGTTCCAGCCTGTGCTGTGTATGCTCATCACTCTTGTTTCTCTTACATAGCACCTGAAGAATGCCCTCTAGGATGCTGGTGTGCCAGGAGCTCTTAATTCTGGCATAGTAGTCACTCCCCATAGCAGATAAGCTTCTGTCTGAGATGGCTGACTGACCCTCCTCTGTTATTCCAATTGCTGCCTCCTCACAAGGTGGGTTCACTGTGCCACAGTGCTTTAGTGCTGCTTCCTCCTGCACCATTTCCTCCTGCACTGTATCCTCCATGCACTCATCCTCTGCTTCATCCTCCAGGTGTGGCTGATGCGGTTCACCTTCTGCCTTGTCCACTATGGCACTCATCTTCTCCTGCCTCTGACAGTGCTGAGTGTTCGCGTCTGATATGCCTGGACTAGACTCCTGGCTGACCTTCTCTGTACTATCCTTGCCGTCATTCCAGGACTGCTACATAATCTCGCCCACTGCACCAGTATCTGCAAGTGAGTGGGAAACATTAGGCTGGCTGTTTTGGTGTCACTGTCTCCGCGAATATGCAGTTCATGACCTAAGTTCATGACTCCTGAGGGATGTGCCAGGAACGTGGTACTTGACTACATCATTGTATTGTCTGTGTATTGTGATACAGCCACTGGGTGATGGGAGATCATTGTGCAGTGGCGTGGCAATTGGTGAGTGAGTGCATAGTTTCATGATAGGGAAAGGGGAGATTTGTTTATTTATTTTATTTATTTAAAAGGATTTATAACCCGCTTTATCCTAGAATCAAAGCGATTTTCACTGCAAACCAATCATGCTGAATAGTGCAGGGGTGACTGCATGCAGTGGCTGTTAAGTAGGGTTTGTGAATGTGTAATACAGGTGTAGCTTTATTAGAAGGTGCAATATATACAGGTTAAGCTATCTACAGCAAGCTATATAGAAGGGGTGGGGTGGGGTAGGCTAGGGTAGAGGTGGGTGAGAGGGAGGAGGGGGGAAGAGGCGGGGTGTGGGAGAACAGTGTCAGAAACTAATAGATCAAAGGGGTTTCTTGATAAGTCATGTGTTGTTGCCGTAGTGCTCTATGTAGAGCATGGTCTTGAGTAACTTCCTAAAGTCCTTAATGTCGACCGTTGATCTTAAACCGTCAGGGAGGGAGTTCCATAGGGCGGGCGCCGCTAGGGATATTGCTCTCTTTGAAGTGGTTTGCCTCATTTTGGTGAAGTCTTTGGGGGTTGTGATGGTGTCAGTGGTGCCTCTCCTTCTGGGTCTGGTGTTTGAGTTGAAAGTGATGATTGCCTGCAGACTGTTTGCTGCGAAGTCCTGTTTGATTTTGAAGATGTTCATTATGGTTTTTGTATCGGATACGAGAGTCGATTGGAAGCCAATGGAGGAGGTTCCTGATGTGGGTGATGTGATCATGCCTAGTGGAGCCAGTTATTATGCGAGCAGTGGTGTTCTGCACCAACTGCAAGGGACGGAGTGCGTGTTTTGGGAGGCCAAGGTAAATGTGGCTATAGTAGTCCAAAATGGGTGTGATGATGGCTTGGCAGACAGTGAGGAAGTGCTCTTGGGAGAGAATTGGCTTGAGGTGTCTGATGGTTCTCAACTTGAGGTAGGCGTTCCTGGTGGTTTTGCTGATGTGAGACTGGAGGTTCAGCTCTCTGTCAAGGGCGATTCCGAGGTAGTTTACCTCTGGTTTTATGGATATTGTGATGTTGTTGAGTTTAATGGTGGGTGGGGAGGTGAAAGCGGGGTTTCTGGTTATTAGTAGAGCTTCTGTTTTGTTGTAGTTTATAGTCAGGTTGTTTTGCAGTAGCCAGCTTGTCATTTGTTGCAGGCAGTCTGCTATTTTTGAGTAGTCCGGGTTGTCAAAGTTAATCGGGATGTATATCATTATGTTGTTTTCATAGATAGTGTATTGAATATTGTGTTTCTTAATGATGGCGCAGATAGAAACATAGAAATATGATGACAGAAAAAGACCACATGGCCTATCTAGTCTGTCCTTCCATATCAATAACTACAACAGTCCCCTTTTTACCTTTAGAGATCCTCTGTGTTTGTCCCATGCTTTTTTGAATTCAGTTACTGTCCTCATCTCTACCACCTCCACTGGGAGACTATTCCACGGATCCACTACTCTTTCCGTAAAGAAATATTTCCGCATATCACTCCTGAATCTATCTCCCTTCACCCTCATCCCATGTTCCCTCGTAGCAGAACTTGCTTTCAATTGAAAGAGGCTCTCTCTCCCTGAACATTTATGCCATGGAGGTATTTAAACATCTCAATCATATCACCTCTATCCCGCCTTTCCTCTAAGGTGTACATGTTAAGATCCTTCAGTCTGTCCTCATATGCTTTATAATGAAGACCACTAATCATTTTAGTAGCCACCCTTTGCACCGACTCCATCCTGTTCACATCCTTTTGAAGGTGCGGTCTCCAGAATTGCACACTATACTCCAAATGAGGTCGCACCAAAGACTTATACAGAGGCATTATCACCTCCTTTTTTCTGCTAGATGGGCTGTATGTAGAGGTTAAACAGCAGTGCAGAGAGGGAGGAACCTTGTGGTACGTCCTGTTTGGCTATGAATGGTCAGGAAGTGTTGGGGGCACATTTGACTTGGAACTGTCTGTCTGTGAGGTAGGAGGTAAACCAGTTCAAGGTGGTGCCGTATAGCCCAATTTGTTGAAGTCTTGATATGAGGATGCTGTGATTGACTGCGTCGAAAGCTGATGTGATGTCGATGAAAATGATGATGATTCCTCTTTTTACATTGTCAATAACCTTGAGCAGGTTGTCGAAAAGGTATATCAGTAGATGACCAACGCTAGCATGTCACCTTTACACCATACATGTTTCACCATCTATCCCAGGTATGTCTAGCCCTCCCAAAATCCTGGTTTCCATTGCATGCTTTCCTGTCGATATCTGACCCACATATGTACAATGTGGTGGAAGCCATCAGTGCCTGCACTAGCCTTTTCCTAGCCTCTCCCTGGCCACTGTGCAACAGTTCTACTTGCATGCCCTATTCAAGGCCCATTTAAATATGTGCATGTGTCCTGTGTCGAGGGCATCTCCAGCTACCACCTCTTTGCCAGCACTAGTCCATGCCATGGATAGCAGAATCTGCAACTAGCTGTGCTATGCTGTGACCCACATGGGTCATTCATTGGTGCTGATAATATGCCTCCTGTCTCACCCGGGGGGTGCTCCATATTGTATATTCTAAGTAACCCAGTGCCGTGCCTGATCAATGGCTTTTACTGCTGCTGCAACATCAATGTCCATACCTTCAGCTGTGGTTGCAGGGTGATTGACCATCCACATTACATTACAGAAGAGTGCTACTCACCTGTTTGCTGTGAGGACTGTGAGGTATCCAGATCCTAAACACCTGTCAATGCCTCTTTGTCCATCATGCACAGTACCCATTCCTCCAGTTCGGACAGCATTGGTGCTCGACCATCGGGACTTCGCTCGGATGCCTTCATCTTTGCCTTGCGTTTCATTGCAATCCATTTCCTCTTGCAGTCCTCAATGTCACGGTTGTAGTGGTAGATTACGTTCATTGTTGTACAGATGCCATGCCCAGGTGCTCCTTTTGGTGGCCTGCATTTCCAAAAAGGATGTGGCACCTGTGTTTCCAGAAGGGATGTGTTTTTTTCAAGGACCTGGAGCAGCAGCAGCTGCATCTCAGATGGACAGAAGTTCTATTTTTTACTGGATACCTTTGCCTTTGAAGCCATAGCTCTGAGTCTCTGGCGCCCACCACATGCTTACTTTGCAAAATCCACCATATGCATGTACAATGGCATTGATGGCTTGTGTGTGCATGTATCTAAGATGGATGTCTCAAGGTTCAAAATGGCCCATTTGCATGGATGTATCCAGAACCTGGATATCCCGCCGGATGTTTACTGAATCGACTGTATGGACGTCTCCAATGCCAGAACAGTGTATATGGGGTCCAGATTGCTGTGAGAGCTTTTATCGTGCAGCCACAAAACACTGTAGTGGAGGGCAGACAGGGTGGGGGCCATCCATATGTGTGACATGCCTTCTGCCACTGCTTGGATGGGTGGCTGATGTCTATATGGTGCCAGTGCTGAAATGTTGAGGATTCTTCTGTACAGGACTTGCTTGCTTCCACCTTGATCCTAGAGCGTTTCTTAGTTTTGCAGACATTGGTTACACAGAATGACAGTGCAGGGCGACAGCATGCTGTATGGGACCGCATGGCTGTGACCTGCCATACAACAGTAGGACATGTGTATGGTTGGTGGTGAGGGCACTGTTGTGGCGCCAAAAGCAAAGGGCCCATGTGAGGATTTTTTATTGGACAAAGATAAAGATATGGTTGTTCATGAGCTACTGAAGCCACATTTGAAGGGGGGACTGAGGTGTCTGGAATAGCTCATGTTCTACAATATCTTCTTTGTTGGGTCAATAAAAATGGGCAGAGCATAGCATCGTCATTTAAAGCTGATATAACAACATGCACTATTTGTATGAGACACCTTTAATCCAGTGAACAGAGTAGCCTAATTGTTAGTACAGTGACATCTGACTAAAGAAATCAGGGTTTGAATCCTACTAGCACTCCTTGGGCAAGTTGTTTAACCCTCCATTGCCTTAGGTACAAACTTAGATTGTAAGCCCGCTGGGGACAGAGCAATACTTACTGTAGCTCATCTTGAACTGGAAAGGCGTAAACTAAATACTCCCTCATACCTCTCAGATCTTATCTCTCTCTATGCCGCCACCCCTCCCCCCCCCCGTAACCCTGCTGCTTATGGTTATGGCACTTGATATACCGCTCTTTACCCTGTGTGTATCAGATCGGTTTACAAACTTATGCTAACAGGCACTTTTGTATTCCCTCGTCCCTGAAGGGCTCACAATCTAAACGTACCTGAGGCAATGGAGGGTTAAGTGGCTTCCTCTAAATTGCCATTAAAACCTCTCTGAGTCTGAGTCAGAAGGCTGGTTCACAAATGAAGAATCTAAGGGCATGTTGGAGGACAGGTCCCCAGAACTTCCGTCTGATCCTTCTCCTCCTCATTAGAGACAAAATTCACCTTCTGAGAACTTGACTTTCCAGGATTTTGTTTGGGATATGGATAAGGCCATAGTGATTTTCTGTGGAGACTGGGGATGAGTTCAGGGCAGAAGAATTGTAGATCCTCCAGTACTCCTCTGCCCCTAAGGAAGTGGTGCCCATGCTTCATATCCTTTAGAGAGTGCAGATGAGAACGTGGGAGACCCTCCTCTGTATCAATAGTGAGTAGAAAACTCAGCTTTATGTACAGAGTTCAAAAGTCTCCTGGATTCCAGAAGCCCCAGCTTCCTCACCACACATTTATGGTCAAATCCGCTCTCAAAAGATCCAAAAGCTCCAAGATACACTTCTCGGTGTCCCAGGTAGGGAGGCACAGACATTGGACTTTTTTGTCAGAAGGGTTTTCCAAAGTTCCATGCATGTGGCCCACATGGCTTCTACATGGACATATGTTTGAATGACATTATGCTCTCTACATGGAAATCATATGGCCATACCGTCCCCTACTAAAACAAAACTTGACTCAATTAGGAAATCTGTGGTTTCTTCATTGCCCCCTCTCTCTGGAATAGCCTTCCGCCCTCAGTTTGATTAGAATCTGATTTCAAGAAGTTTAAGACTCTTTTAAAAACACATTTATTTAATGAAGTATTTTGTTGCAAGGCAAGCAGATAGCGCCTGTGTCAGGACATTTCTGCATTGTGCTATTTCTTTTTGTTGTGTTCTATCCCTACCTTTCAGATAACTTTATTACTTGTGTTAAATAACTTTCTATTTATGCTGCAGTTCTTTTCTTGTTCTTACCTCTGAGATGTGTTAAATTTTGTAAGCTGCTCTGAAAATCCACAAAGAACAATATTATCAAGTGTAATAATAACAAATAAATAATGTGTATGAATCTATATAAATTGTTTTTGTTTCCTGAATAGCACATAAGAAGGAAGGATGCATTTTGGAAATTCAATCTATGCTTCTTTTTTTGATATTGGGAGACTGGGAGGAGAAAATACTGTAGCAATTGCTATTGAAATAAAGGAATCGAGACACAGATTTTTCAGCTCCCATTCTCTTTCCACCATGCAGTCTGTGCATGTGTTGAAAGATGATAAGAGAGCCACATCTACCCCTCCCCCAAAATCCATACCAAAGACTCTGGCAAAGAGGCTTTATGACAGATTTATAGAGAAACCTGTGAACACCTCAAAAATAGCTTTTAACTTTGCAAGTGTGCCTTTTATCCTTGAAGAATGAATTGCAGTAATGAAAAATGCATTGTCTTTTCTTTTAATTGTATCTTTATGGAAAATGTTTTTTTCAGTATTTCCTCAAGAAATCTGCAGATTCTGTATTTATATAATCAGAAAAAGAACATACAAAGACCACCATTTCCCCCACACTCTGATTCTAGATAGTCTGACTGGGAAGTTATAACCTTCCTAGTTAGCTAGGGCCTAGAAAATCTGTTTCAAGCCTAGAGTCTTCAGTGCCACACTTCTCCTAACAGATGTCATCACAATAGTGGCAGTCACCTTCCTTTGTCCTCCCACCTCGGTCTGGCAGGAGACACATAAACCTTTGTCTCCTGCACCATGAAGCTATCCTGAAGTCACATGGGGGCGGCCCAGGGGCGGCTCTACAATGAGGCCGAGTGAGGCGGTGGCCTCAGGTGACAACTTTTTGGAGGCGGCAAAAAATGCCCCCAAAAAGACCGCCTCACTTGGCCTTCAAATTAAAAAAACAAACAAACTTCAGGACAAGCTGCTGCTACTGGTGTTTGGTAGTGGTAGAATCAGCGGCCTCATGCCCCCTCCCCTTCCCGCTTATGTTCTACAATATCTGCCTCGTGTGAGACAGGAAATGCCTAGATTACTCTCAGCGCCGGCGGGCTCAGTTTTAACAGAGCCGCGGGAAAGAAGAGAAACGCTTTTCCTTCCAGCAGCTCTGCAAAGGTGAACCGCGGGCCGATTAGGAAATGCAGGGCTCTTCCGTGGAGGGGTGGGGGGCTTAGCTGATAATGGGTAGAGCAGAGCAGGGCAGGGCAGGACTTGGCTGGGGGGGGGGCCTTATAAATGGTCTGATTGGGGGGATAGGACTGGTAATGGGCTGATCATGGGGTTTAGGAATGGAAATGGGTAGACTGGGGTGGCTAGGACTGGAAATGGGCTGATTAGATAGGCTATTTATTTATTTAGCTGTATTTATATCCCGCTTTTCACCGGGTCAAAGCGGTCAATTGGGGGATACATTTAACACGAGGGGATATGAGACACATACACTAATACTTACAGGGAACATGGGCAATGGAGGGTTAAGTGGCTTGCCCAAGACCACAAGGAGTGCCTACAGGACTAGAAATCCCAGTCCCTCCGGCCTGAGATTGCTGTCCCCAGGTGGGACTTGAACCCCCGGCCCTCCGGCCTGAAGTACCTTGTCCTAACCACTAGACCACTCCTCCCTAGAACTGGAAATGGGCTGGTCAGAGGAGTTAGGGCTGGAAATGGGTAGACTGGGGGGCTAGGACTGGAAATTACCTAATTGAGGGAGATAGGGCTGGAAATGGGTAGACTGGTGGGGCTAGGAGTGGAAATGGGCTTATTGGTGGGGTTAGGACTGGTAATGGGCTGATGGGGGAGCTAGGACTGGAGTAAGCTGATGGGGGGAACTAGGACTGGAAATAGGCTGAGACTGGAAATGGGCTGATGGGGAGAGGAGAGAGTTGCTGGCACTAGAAGAAGACTGGAGACTAGAACTGGAAGTGGGTTGATGGGGGGGGGGGAGGAGAGAGCTGCTGTCCCTGAAAGAAAACTGGGGGCTACGGCTACAAATGGGCTGATGTAGGAGGATGGGAGAATGGGACTGGAAGGAAATGTATGCTGAGATGATCTGCCAGGGGAAGGAGGGCACAGGAAAGGAGCTGACATGGGGGGTAGGGTCAGGAAGAAAGCTGACACAGGGGAGGTGGGGGTAGGAAGGGAACTGACACGGGGGAAGGAGGGGGCTGGAAGGGAGCTGACACCTGGGGATGGCACGGAAGGAGGATTGGAGGGGAGATGATACTTGGGGATGGGACTGGTAGGTGGCTGGGTAATGGGGAGGAGGCCGGAAGGGAGCTGACACGTGGGGATGGCACTGGAAGATGGATGGACAGAGAATAGGGTGATTGGAAGGGAGCTGATGGGGTAGGGGAGTGGCACTGGGCGTGGAAGTGAGCTGATACCTGCGATGGTATTTAGACTAGAAGGGGCTAGACAGTGGGGAAGGAGAGGGTCTGGAAGGGAATGGACACCAGAGGCAGTCCTGGGAATGCAAGGCGGTTGACATTGGAAGGTACTGGGAGGGGAGGACTGGAAAGGGGACTGATACTGGGGAGGGTTACCAGGACTGGAAATAGGGAGATGGAAGTAAGTGAAGAAAACAAAAGAAGAGATAAGAAATGGCAGATGGACCACAGACCACAGAAAGAGAGCTAAGAGAAGACAGGAAAGCAGAAGCCTCAGATTGGGACCAGCATGATCAGAGAAGAATGGTCAGACAACAAAGGTAGAAAAAATAATTTTATTTCATTTTAGTGATTGGACTTTGTGCTATCTTTATATTTTACACTGTATGGGGGAACTGCATATCTTATTTATCTGATGTCGCACTGCTTGAGGAGTCTGGCTTCTTGGGGTTTCAGTTTAAATTTTGTCTAAATATTTTTATTTTTTCTTTAGATTGTGGTTACTTATTCTGTACTTGGTGAAGGTCTGTGTTCTGAGTGTGTGACTGAGCCCATGTGTTCTGTTAACATGGAGTTTGTACATAAAGTTCTATACTGTACTGTAGTAATTTGACATGTTCAGCTTTTCAGATAGATGTATGGATGTTCCAGGGCTCACTGTAGTATTTACAGCGATGCTTTTTTTGGATGGGCTCCTTATGTGAGTTTTGGTATGGTAGATTTGCTCTATAGATACTCAGTGACTTTGTTGTATTAGTTTACAATATGCCTGGTACTGAAGAATGTTTGTTGTTGTTTGTGAGATGATCAGAATCAGATTTTTTTTTAAGATATTGAGTTCTGTAGGTGAATTTCATGGTTCTGCTCTGCACCCACTGTTGAAGGGGGTTCTGTGGATGCAAAATATATGTTGAAAAAGAAAAAGAACCATAACGCAGTTTATAGCAACAAAATAAAAATGAGTTATAATTTTGTTTTATAAACTGTGCTGTGGTTCTCGCTCTCTGTTAGTTCCTTGACGTACAAACGTCTTGTATTTCCTCCATGTAATTTAATCGGCTTTTTGGTTTGGTTCAGTCCCTGATTGGAGTTTTGAGAAAGCTCCCTCCCCTCTATGGGGGGGGGGGGGCGGGGCACCATCTCATCCTTCGCCTCAGCCAGCAGATTGCCTTGAGCCGCCCCTGAGGCAGCCAACATACAGGGGCATATTTACTAAACCGCAGTAATGGTTAAGGTGTGGTTTAGTGCATGCTAAGTGCAGTGTTGTAACTGATACCGCATGCCAAATATGAGACCATGCTAGGAATCCCATGCTAACCCCTTAGCGTGGGTTGGGGAGGAGAATGGCCATTCCAGGGTCAGAGCATGCACATTATACTTAGCATGGGTGCACTTATTGCCAGCTCAGTGGGTGGGGTTAAGTGACCTCATGGTAATTGCGGCAAATGTCTTAGCGCGGGATTGACATGGAACCTGTACCAAGTGCATCGGGAGATGCTGGGGCACGCCTCCATTTATTAGTGTGGGTCTGCTGCGCTCCCTATACTAAGTTTTGGTGCTGAATGCGCGGTAAGCTACCGCATTTTAGTAAACAGCCCTAAAATGAATAAAAATTACTTTAAGTGTTTTGTGATATTTTAAATGGTAGCAGACTGTAAAGATTACACCTGCCACATCTAATGATTCAGAAAAGTTCAAAGAGTTATAATGATTTCTTTGGAAGATTCCAGGTATTAAAATCCTTCATGTCAGGGGTTGTCTGCCACACTGATTTCAGATTATCACAGTTTCACTCAAATATTAGACCTTTCAGTCCAATGAGAAGGCCCGGCTGTTTTTAGGCAGTGAAGTAAGCTACGTAAGAAGGAATGTTTAAATCATTTCATTAGATTCTTGCTACTCATAACATTCCATTCATTCAATGAAAGTGTCAAGGCAACAAAGCTTCACTTTTCAAGTGTCCAAAAGGGTGGGTGGCTGAAAAAACTAGAATTGAACATTGGCAGGGATGCAAGGGACCAGCTTGGTTTTGTGACATCTAGGCCTATGCAGTGCCTGTCTCTGCCACGGGATGGTAGACAGAAAAATGTCAATATTGTGATATTCGAGGGAAGAGAGAAGGAACAGGGAACAGGGGGTTGTCATGTGCAGTCCATAAAACAATACTGAAATGTATAAGAAATCTCATAGCAAAAGTGAAGAAGTAAAATATATTAATGTATCATTTTTTCTCATAGGAATATTTAATGCACTGTTTATCGTTTTAGTTGATAACTGACTCCTTCGGTTTATTTTTCTAGCTTCACTGCTTCTTTGACAGCACATTGGATTTAGGACCCAGCTATAGCATTTTCATTTCACCCCTACATCATATGTTAAAAGCCTCTGCACCTCTTATCACCTGTCCAGTACTTACACAGCCATAAATTACTTTCAGGCATTGCTTGAAATGAAGAATGGTCATTAAGCTATTAAGAGATAATTTTAAGAGAATCTGACATTCTGAGAATAAAAACAATGTATAAATTGATTTATCTTTAAGAAATTCAATGCCTTTTTAAAGTAATCAGCTAACATATTAAATCAGTTTTTAGCTCTGCTAATTTAGATTTTGTTTTTTAGAACATTCAGTTGAAAAGAGAATTGGGAGATGTTAATATTTGCTTAACTATGAATAAAAATGCTAAAAGAAATTACATTAATGTGTGCTGATCATATACTTCAGACTGAGAAATAAAAACCAGTGGGTTCATTATTTTCAAAAAGTATTACTCTATTCAGTGCCTCTGGAAACTGTCTTGAAAATGGGGCCCATTAGTCATTTAAAATACAAGGGTTTCATCCCTTATTTGGGCGAAATAAACCTGATTGTGAAATATTTCATGGACATAATTATAGGCTTCTCCATTATTTCATGGTCTCTGTGGGGCTGATTTTATAACAGGACACCTATGTGAGAAGTCTAAAATAGTGCCTCTTTTAAGCCTATTTTCTAAGGCAACGCTGGCGCATATGTACCTTTATAAAATAACCACCGAGATCCAGCCCCAATAATGTGCAACTGTCGATGCACATATTTAAACTGCTCTAGACCAAGTATGTGTGTGTACATGCTCTCTATGTGTGTACACATGTATTTGCTAAAATATGCAGATGCATCATCCACTTCTGCTCTACCCACACTATGCCCCTAAGAATGCCTACATGTAGTATGCATGTAAACATACGCCATCTTGTTGGTGTGTGTAATTATTTGCCTGTATACCTTATGGCAATTTTATAAAAGGCATTTTTCACAAGTAAAAAAAAGGTTTCTAAAATTACCCCAATGAGAGTAGTTTTGAAAGTCACTGTGCAGTTAAAGCAGTGGCTGTTTATCAAATACCAGTCCAATAGGCAGGTAAAAGTAAGTTTGTGCAGCTTGCATGTGTAAATGTTTTAGTGAGAGTGAGCAGAGGCTTTGGGGAGGGGTTGGCATTTACAGGCATACATTGGAAAATTTAAATGTATGCATGCAGTTTTTCACAGAAAACTCTGCCCATCAAGTAGCAGCTGTAAATGCGCCAGCATTGTTTTCCTGGAAGGCTTTCCAAGTGATAGTGAGTGCATATATTCATAGTGAAATTTCAACAGTCCAGGTTGTGAGAAGTGTGTGCATACCTCTTGCTAGCCTGAAAAGTTATAAAACTACCCCCAAATCATCCATGACACCTGCTAGCTACTACTACTACTACTACTGAGCATTTGTATAGCGCTACAAGACGTATGCAGCGCTGCACAGACATGTGAAAGGCAGTCCCTGCTCATCAGAGCTTACAATATAGTCAAGACAGACAGCACAGTAGCTGTAGACATGGGATACATCTAGGGGGAATGGTAAGGAAACACAAAGGAGATCAGGTGAGTCAAGATCCAAAAACGGCAGCGAAGAGGTGAGTTTTCAGCCTGGATTTGAAAAGGGCCGTAGAAGGCACCTGACGTACAGACTCAGGTAGTTTGTTCCAGGCATAAGGAGCAGCAAGGTGAAAGGAGGAAAGTCTGGAGTTAGCAGTAGAAGAGAAGGGCACAGATAGAAGCAATTTGCCAGAAGAGCAGAGTTTACGGGAAGGAGTGTAGGGAGGTATAATAGAGGAAAGGTAGTGAGGCGCTGCAGAATGAATGTACTTATAGGTCAGCAGGAGATGTTTGAACTGGATGTGGAAATGGATAGGGAGCCAATGAAGTGACTTGAGAAGAGAGTTAATATGAGCAATGACGAGGCTGGCGGAAGTTTAGCCGCGCAGCAGAGTGTTGAACATATTGAAGGGGAGAGAGATGATTCAGCGGGAGACCAGCAAGGAGTAGGTAACAATTGTCTAGACGGGAGGCAACTAAGGAATGGATATGTGTCTTAGTGTGTTCAGAAAGGAATGGACAGATTTTGTTGATATAGAGAAAGAAACAGCAGGTTAAACACTACAAAAACTAGTATTGTGGGGCTGCGATCGCAAGAGGAACCCATGAGAGAGACAAGCAAGGCACACTTACCCTTCCTCCAGCCAGCTCCCGAACCACCCAAGAGCACCGACGATGGCCACCAACAAGAGAAGGAGGTGAGACTGTTTCAATCTATCTGCCATCTTCCTGCTACTGCATCTCTCCTTGGTACGGGGTTTCCCCCCTGCTTCATGTGCTGCTAAACTCTGCCCACAAAAACGCCTCCACAAGCAGCTACTCCTCTCCCTTTAAAAGCCAGCGTGCAGAAGGAAAAGCCCTTTTTCCATCCCAGGGCTGCAATTGCAAGAGGAGCCCTCAAGGGAGACAGGCAAGCAACACTCACCCTTCCTCCAGCCAGCTCCTGAACCACCTGAGAGCACCAATGACTGCCACCAATGAGAGAAGAAGGTGAGACTGTTTCAGCCTATCTGCCATCTGTCTGCTACAGCATCTCTCCTTGGTACTGGGTTTCTCTCCTGATGCATGTGCTGCTAAACTCCACCCACAAAAACACCTCCACAAGCAGCTACTCCTCTCCCTTTAAAAGCCAGCTTGCAGAAGATGCGTCTGTGCCTGGAGGGCCCACGCCTGAGGGCATCTCCAGAGGGCCCTTTGGCGTGGCCCTTAGGCGGGGAACATCGGCAGGGAACAGAAAGACAACCACTGTTCACTGAATAATCCGTATGAACCTCTCCTTCCGATAAAGATCCTCAAAGGTCTCAGAACAAGGTAACTCTCTCCTATAATGATTAAAACCCCACCACAGATGTACGACTTCTCCAAATGAATCGCTTTAAAGCACTATATCTGCAAATCTTCCCACTGCACACCTACAAAATAGTTAAAGTCTCTTATGTATAAGTTTGACCAAGCTTTAGCAATGCTCCACAGAACTGTATCCTGCATATTGTTACCCATTAAAATCCCTACAATTTCTTGAATGCTCCAGGGGTTGTATCAAATACCACTCTCAAGATTAAATTCTTTCAACCAGCACTTCCACTCTTAATTAAGCCATTGTAAACTGAATAATGCTACTTGTGAAAACTCCTACATTGTATTATGATTATTTCGGTGTTGTAATTTATGCTTTCACCAAGGTTAAAACACTGAAACAGATCATTCAACCACCCTTTAAACCAGTGTAAAACTGCATAACATCGCATGTTAAGTATACTGTATCGTCCTGTGTTTCTCCTTAGGTTATAACATACAGCTCTTTCAGGGTCCTCAAACCATTCTGCTTCTTACTCAGTACCAACCTAAATACCAAACGACTCAAAACGCACAAACCATGCAAAGTCTACACTTCCATAATGGACTCCAGAAAAATCTGCACTTGTTTACTTCCCCTCATCCTCCTATCAACTCTGCTAACAAATGCTCTCATTCACAATCATGATACAAACCCCTACAACCCAATCCCCATCATACATAACCCCATAAGATACAATTCAAACTACCAAATAAACTACTATCCACCCAATAATAAGCCACACCAGAAAAACCTCAAATACCGAAACAGGTTAATACGGATCCAACCTATACAGATGCAACAAAAGACAAACCTACACAGTCCCCCCACCCAATTAAAATGCATACTTATCAACATAAGGTCTATAAGAAATAAGATACCAATAATTACTGATCTACTCAAGTGGCCTTTGTGCCACTGAAACATGACTCTCACCTGCTGACAACATTTTAATAAACCAATTATAAATTCAGGGATATGACCTATTTAACTGCCACCAGGAATCAAAAAGAGGAGGGGGATACTCATACTAAGCAAAAAAAGAACTCAAACACCCCTACAACATCAAGCAACTTAGATGGAATGGATTTACTTGAAATAGGGAACAAGAACATATTGCTTTGTCTCATATATAGACTATCATTACCCGACCACAACAACCTGACCCCCATACTAGAATCAGCATGCATAGCCTCACTGAGCAAACCCCACATCATCCTAGGAGACCTTATTTATTTTATTTATTTAGCTGCATTTATATCCCGCTTTTCACCGGGTCAAAGCGGTTGGGGGATACATTTAACACGAGGGGGATATGAGACACATACACTAATACGTACAGGGAACATGGGCAATGGAGGGTTAAGTGGCTTGCCCAAGACCACAAGGAGCACCTGTGGGACTAGAAACCCCAGTCCTTCCGGCCCAAGGTTGCTGTCCTATAGTGGGATTTGAACCACCGACCTTCTGGCCTGTAGTACCTTGCCCCAACCACTAGGCCACTCTTCCCATCTCTCTAGAGGAAAGGCGGGATAGAGGTGATATGATTGAGATGTTTAAATACCTCCGTGGCATAAATGTTCACGGAGAGAGAGCCTCTTTCAATTGAAAGCAAGTTCTGCTACGAGGGGACATGGGATGAGGGTGAAGGGAGATAGATTCAGGAGTGATATGCGGAAATATTTCTTTACGGAAAGAGTAGTGGATCCGTGGAATAGTCTCCCAGAGGAGGTGGTGGAGATGAGGACAGTAACTGAATTCAAAAAAGCATGGGACCAACACAGAGGATCTCTAAAGGTAAAAAGTGGACTGTTGTAGTTGTTGTTATGGAAGGACAGACTAGATGGGCCTTGTGGTCTTTTTCTGTCGTCATGTTTCTATGTTTCTATGTTTCTCTACCCAACTAACATCTCCACCTTCTTAGAATCAATAATAAACGTGGGATTCCACCAAATTATACACTCTCCAACACACACAAAGGGGAACTCACTCGACCTTGTCTTCCTACCACACTAAACCATAAACCACTATATGTACATCCCCCCTGTAATAATTGAGGTCCCATGGTCTGACCACCATCTGATAACCTTTCATATACCATTAAACACCTCTCTTACTACAAAAATGGGCACAAAACCACTAACTAGGCATTTTACCCACTTCAATTGAGACACCTTTTTAGACAACATCCTTCCCCAGCTTATAATTGATTCAACTGGCTCCTCTGACATCAACACCACTCTAAACGTATGGAGCCACTCTATTCAAAAAACTGTTTCCCTCTCCATCACACTACCTAAGAAAACTTCTAAAAGCAATGCAATAAAAAGAGATTACCACACAAGAATCCTAAACTGCTCTCTCAACCGTCCTAGAGAGCTCTTTGCCATTGTTAGATTTCTAACCAAGACAAGCCATACTGAATCAGAAATATATAACATAAACCCACAAACACTAGCTAACTATTTTTGCATCCAAGCTTAAAAATAAAAATGCTAGCCATACCACCCCTTCCCTAGACCACCCAATAAACCTCATCACATGGGATAGCTTCTACCCAGTAGACCAAAAACATCTACTGAACATTATGACAAACATCAACACCACAACCTCCCCGTTGGATCCATGCCCAGTATCATGGATAAAATCCACAAAAAAAGAACTCGCCCACACATATCCTCTATATTGTTAATCAATCACTCTCCCAAGGAATCATGCCCGCTGACCTTAAAAATACATCCATACATCCTATACTTAAGAACAAGACACTTGATAAAAAAGACCCAAGCGCATACAGACCTATAGCCAGTATACCATTTTTGCCAAAATAATAGAAAAAGTCATTCAATTACATCTCCGAGACTACACTGACCTTAATGCACCATTCCATGGAGTCGAAACCTTGCTGCTAACACTAATGGACCATCTCATCAAGAGGCATAGACAATCCTAGTTGTGCATTCATTCTCCTCTTTATTGACATCACATCAGCATTTGACAATCTTAGCCATGACACCCTCATCTCAAGATTAGCACAAATAGGATTACGAGGCACAGTATTACACTGATTCAAATCATACATATCAAACCATAAACTTCACATCCTAATAGGCCAAGACTTATCAGAGACATTCCCCCAAGAACAAGGAATACCCCAAGGTTCTGCCCTCTCAGCCCTCCTTTTCAACCCATACCTGCAACCAATAACCAACATCTTCAAAAAATTCAACATTGGGTATTACATTTATGCGGACGACATTATGTTGTCTCTTCCCATAGACATAAACAACCCTACCTATCACAATCTATCAGACTGTATTATTGAAACAGAATCATGGTTAAAGTCCAACAATCTTAATATTAACTATAAGAAAATGTAAGTCCTATACATATCAAGAAATCAAAACCCTACCTCCTTTCAAACCATCAAGATTAATAATATTGTACTCCCTGTTAAGCAAGAGGTGAAATACTTCGGCATAATACTAGATCGATCCCTCAGCATGCTCCCACATATAAAACAAACAGTAAGGACTATCTTCTTCAAACTGAAAACTGTTCAACATCTTAGACCCCTGCTAGACATCAATGATTTCAAATCAGTAGTCTATTATCACTGCACATTTTGACTACTGTAGTAGTCTGTTACAGGGTCTACCAATCAAAAACAAGCTTATTACAGAGAGTACAAAATATCACCGCTAGAATTGTCTGTAAGGTCCACCTAACTGATAATATATAACCCCTATCCTATATGAGCTCCACTGGCTCCCAGTTCTAAGCCGAATAAAATATAACTTACTAACAGCAACTTTCAAACTTATCAATAACATCGCCCCATCCTTCTTATCAGTTCTCATTCATACTCAACCAGATACCAGATCCCGCAGGCAAAATGCTATCCACTCGCTTGTAACTCCCCACTGTCTTGCCTCCAGTCTCTGGAACTCCCTCCCACTACCGCTATGATCAATCAAAGACCTCCAAACATTTAGGACAGAACTCAAAACTTACCTCTTCCTTGCACACTATGGAAACACAAACATAGATCCCCCCTCACAAGCTACATCACAACACCCCCCCTGAGAGACACACACATTCCACACCCTCAAATTCAAAGAAAATCATCATAGTCAGAGATTATCTACATAGTTTATTAGCTTCTTATTTTAAGCAAAATGTAAATTGTAAATTGTTATGTTAACTGAAATTACAAAGTTTACTATGTAAAAAGTTATACCACCGTTCTATGTAAAATGTTTTGTTTTTTTGTAAACGGCCCCTGATTTTTGGAAGGGGCAGTATAGAAGAATCAAATAAATAAATAAGAAATGGCTTTACTGCACCATTTCTTTAAGCTAAGTTGAATTGTGGCTTTACATTTGGTTGACTTTTTTCATGCTAAAATACATATTTAATATACTGCATTTAGACTAAAGAGGGTTTTTTTTGACCGTTGATGTTTGTGCCACCCGCTTATCTTCTGTTTCGGATGGCGTTAGTTGGCTTCTCCTTTTGGTAATTGTGTTTTTTTGCTGGAGACATAGAGAGGTCATTTTTTCTCTTTTTTGAAGCTCTTTTGATTCATATAGGGAGTATTTTTACAGTGAATTTAAGTAGTGGGTAAGTTCTTTTTTGGATAGTTTACTTTATTACCTTCCCGCTATAAAGAACCTTTGGAAATTTCATTATGATTACAACTCCTCCAGTATGGCAAGACACCCTGTCCTTTACAGAGGGACAGGTACAAGAATTGCTTCAGGAGCCTAATATTTTTGAAGCATATACTGAAGAGGTAGATGCCATCTCTTGGTCTTCAACTAGTCGACTTTGGAAAAGTCATGTATGTGCTGATTTACATCGGACTACGCTGATAGAGTATATATGTCGTCAACAAATACCATGGGGCTTTCATATAAAGAAAGAGCCTCAATTATTTTTAGAAGATGAGCTCTTTGATGAGAACTGGAATAGAATATTAAATAAATGCTCTTTGGACCTGATGGTTCTTACCGTCAATGCCACTAAAGCTTTAGCTCCTAAAATACAAGAGGAACTTGAAATGCATAAGACCATGTTAAAATCTATGCTTGACACAGAACAATTTCATCACCTACAAACACAGATGGAGATTTTTCGGGTGGAACTTATGAAGTTCATATTATCAAAGTTAAGTTGTGATGCTGCCGATTATCAGTCTGGGTATGTTTATTCTTGGATGAATCCGGACCATAAGAAACCTAAAGGTGTGACCTTTGACTATTCAGAAGAATTGGGACATTCTGATTTTCATGCTTCTGGAGGCGATGATTTTTAGACCAAAAGAAAAAAACCAGATGCCGCAGAGGGAGAGGATTTGGAAAACAGTCCGACAGTGATGGTCCGGCAAGAACCCAGCCCCAGGACACACAGGTACACCTATAAACCATGCCACCCTTCCTTGCCCCAATTTACCTCCTAGCACTATTCCTAACCCTTTATCCCCCCACTACCGACACACTCCCCAACCACCCCATACCAAGCGTCACAACCATCCAAACCACAAACACCAGCAAACCCCCCCCTGCATGGTGCAACATCCACACACCACCCACACCAATCCACACCCCCAATCCCCCAAACAACGACCCTCTCCCAATCACACTAATAAATGCTCATTCAGTCAGAAACAAGCACCACATGCTCCATGACCTGATCACAACCCAAAAGATTGACATCCTATGCATAACTGAAACAGGGCTAACGGATACCGACACTGTGCTCATGAACCAACTAACACCAAATGGATACAGTCTTCATCACTGTTCTCGAGCCCACCCCAGAGGAGGAGGAGTAGCCATCATTGTGAAAGCTAACCTCCACCTCAGAAACCATGCCTCTGAAACAACCAACGAAGCAGACATACTCACTCTCACCAACAAGCATTTCTCCATATGCCTAATTTACCGAGCATCCACCCCAAGCACCGATCTATTAGGCATATTACAACATATCAGAAAGTGCCATTTCCACAAAAGAACAACTAATCCTCGGTGACTTCAACCTCCCAACACTCCAGGACAAATATACCGAAGCCTTCATCAATGCCATGGAAGCAATGAACTTAACCCAGATCATACACAAACCAACAAATGAAAAAGGAAACACACTTGACCTCATATTCCTGAACTCCCAAAACACCACCGCATACAAAAACCCAGAGATCACATGTGTACCATGGTCAGACCACTATCTCATCAGCATCTCCCTCATCTACCAGCACCCCAGCGTCAAAGACAATAAACAACATACAAGAAGATTTAAACCATTCATCAAAGAGGACTTCCTGGCACAAACACTACCTAAACTCCAAACAAGCTCCACCAACATCGATGACCTAATCCACAACTGGAATACTACGATCTCCTCTGCATCTTGTGCAATGACAAACTGCACCAAAACCAGACAAACCTCAACAAAAGCCCGATGGTTCACCCCCAAGTTACGAAGACTAAAGACCCAACTCAGAAGAGCAGAAAGAAAATGGAGAAAGACAAAAAAAGAGGAAGATAAAACAAAATACATCAGTGAACTAGACGTGTACCACACAGAAACTGATAAAGCAAAAAGGACCTACCACTCAAAGATCATAAACACCTTAATAAACAAACCTTGTGAACTCTTCGAAATTGTCAAGAAGCTAACGAAAGCACCCAACCACTCCAACCAGCTACCAAACATCCCGCCAGAACTACTAGCATGCCAATACAAGCAGCTTCAGCAACCTCAAACTCTACAACCAAATGCAGAAACAACAACCCACCCTACTTCCATAGTTACAGACTGGAGCACATTCGAAACAATCACCAAAGAAAAAACAGAATCCACAATCTCCTCCCTAAACACTACCACCTCCCCACTAGATCCATGCCCTGCGGAATGGATAAAGAAATCCAAAGAGGACATAAGCACGCCCCTAACCCACATTGTTAATGAATCCCTCAGACAAGGACACATGCCAGACATCCTTAAAACCTCCATCATCCGCCCAACCCTAAAAAAACACAACTTAGACCCCCTTGACCCCGCCTCCTTCAGGCCTATAGCAAGTCTTCCATTCACCGCCAAAATCATTGAGAAAATAGTTCAACAACAACTCCAAGACCACCTGGATACCAACAACCTACTGGACCCACAACAACATGGTTTCCGTCCATTCCACGGAGTCAAGACCCTCATGACATCTCTAATGAACACCCTCATCAAGGGCACACAGACCAAGCACTCTGGCTATGCTATGATCTTCCTGGACATATCCACAACCTTTGACACCATCTCCCACAACATCCTCCTACACAGACTCCAAGAAATCGGCATCAAAAACGTCGTACTTCAGTGGTTCAGCTCCTACCTGACCAACAGACAACAACTGATCCGCACCAGCATAGCAACCTCCCCCCCCTTTCAGCAACACCAAGGAGTATCCCAAGGATCCACACTATCCGCCATGCCCTTTAACATCTACCTGCAACCACTCTGCTCAATAATACGCGCCCATAACATCAACTACCACATCTATGCAGATGACATAATGCTCTATGAACCGATCACAACCACCAACCCGACAAACAATCAACTAACAGACTGCTTCATAGAAGTCTCCAGCTGGCTACAAAAGAACAACCTATCCATCAACCTAAAAAAACCAGAAACCCTCATAGTAACCAAGGATCCAAACTTCACACCACCACCACACCTCAACTTAGGAACCACACAAATTCAAATACAACCACACATAAAATACTTAGGAATCATCATAGACCAAGCACTCACACTCAAGCAACAGATCAAAAAGACTACCGGAATAATATTCCACAAGGCAAAAACAGTACAATGCCTCAGGCCTCTCCTCGATCCACAAGACTTCAGGACAGTCATGCAAGCTATGACGCTCCCCCACCTGGACTACTGCAACATAATCTATCACGGACTACCTGCCACCCACACCAACCCACTATGAACTGCCTTAAATACCACAGCAAGAATTATCCAGAAAGCAAAGAAACAAGATCATATCACCCCAGTCCTGAGGGAACTGCACATACTCCCTCTCGAAGCAAGAATCAAATGCAAATCTGCCCTACTTATCCACAAAGCCCTCTATCAAACGCAGACCTCCCAGCTCCGAACTTTACTGCCCCAACCCACCCACAACAGAACAACCAGACAAACCACCAGCAACACCCTCACCATCCCCCATGAACGAACTAAATACAACCAACAGACCTGCAACAGAGCCTTCAAACTATATGCGTCATCCCTCTGGAACTCCCTACCAAGTCAAATCAGAAACAATGGAGATCCTTCAACATTCAGAAAACAACTAAAAACCACCCTGTTCCAAGAATACCTCGGACCAGAAACAAACATCCACCACTGACTCCCTCCCTGACCCTTTAACATACCCACAGATCTCCCCCCTAAGAGACTGATGTCCATTGCTTAAGTCCTTAATACCTGTTCAGATCATTAATGTTGGCCTCACGGTGACAGCCCCCCCCCCCAAGTATTGATTACTGTCCCCCCCTTAAACCGCTTTGACCCGGTGAAAAGCGGGATATAAATACAGTTAAATAAATAAAATAAAATAAACCCATCTGTGGACTCGCTCCCAGCCAGAATTGGACCCAGATGGCTTGTAGTTAATCTTTCTTGTAAAGAGTTGTCAGCAATTCAGCTATCAGTTCTGGATAGAGGTCTGTCATTTGTGCCGTCTGATACCTTCCAAGTCCTTGTGGATCTTGAACAATTTATTCGTAAGACTCAAATTAAAGTATTTTTGCATCACATCGCCCTTCTAGGAGTCATGAGTCTAGTGCTGAATCATCCATGGGCACTTATGAGATTGGCTTTGAACCTCTTCCTGATGTTTCTCCATTTCTGATTGATTGGATTCGTTTACCTTTTCGTTCAGTTTGGTATCCTCCTGGTCCTCTGCATCCACATATTCAAACTTTTAAGGATTTGATTTTATAAGATTTGGAGCAAATGAAAAGGTGTTTTCCTCCTAAAGTGTACTCTAGTTTGTCTCAGTCTGAACAGGCTGCTCTTCAGGCACTCAAGTCTGATCCTGATATAGTTATTAAATGTGCCGATAAGGGTGGGGTGGTCATAGTGATGGCTCGTGATAAATATGTTGCAGAGGTACAGCGACAATTATCTGATTCTGCTACCTATCTTCCTTTGGTTGTTGATCCATCTTTAGCTTTATGTGAGAGGATTAAACAACTGACCTCTGATGCCTTACAGCAAAATTTCATTACTAAGAAGGAGTTTTCTTACTTGAATTGTGCATATCCCAAAACACTGTTTTTATGTTTTACCTAAAACTCATAAAGATTCTTTGAATCCTCCAGGAAGGCCCATTGTCTCTTCTTGTGGTTCCCTGTTGGAACCATTATCTACCTATGTTGACTCCTTTTTGAGACCTCGAATGTTCACTATTCCGTCCTTTTTACGGGATACTTCACATTTACTGCAATGTCTGTCAGAGATTACAGATGACTATATTTTGCATTATAGATATCTGGTAACTCTGGATGTCCAATCTCTGTATACCAGTATACCTCAAGATGAGGCTTTACATGTGGTTGAACAGGCTGTTCATGATCGTAATGATCTCTCCACTGTTAAGATTAATTTTATCCTGCATTTAACAGCATTGGCAATGAAGAATTTTTTTTAAATTTCCTGCATTTAACAGCATTGGCAATGAAGAATTTTTTTTAAATTTTAATGGGTTATTTTTTCAACAGACATGTGGAGTTGCGATGGGGGCCACAAAGGCCCCACCTATTGCTAGTGTTTTATGACTTCTTTTGAGAGTAAATGGCTTCTGTAGAATCTGTTCCTTTCTTTGGCGTATTATTGGATGCATTGCATTGATGACATTTTTCTTTTTTGGAGGTGTTCTTTAGAGCAATTGAAGCAGTTTCATAATTGGCTTATCCATTGTGGTGTTAATACTCAGTTTTCCATTGCATTTAATTTTCAGCAGATTCCTTTTTTGGATGTGCTGATTTTTAAGAAAGATGGATGTTTACATACTGCTGTTTATCGCAAGCCTTTACATTGTCAGTCATTTTTACACTTTTCAAGTGCACACCCTTTGCACTTAAAGGTAAGCTTGCCATTTGCGCAATTTTTGTGCTACCATCATAATTGCTCAATATTTGAAGAATATCAGTGATGAGCTCCGGAGCTGACTACTGCATTTATTCAATGAGGATACCCACAACATGTCATTTCCAAAGCCAGGGCGAGAGCTCGTTTTAATGATCATTCCTGGCATCTTGGTTTAGCTTCTAGGGGCAGCACAGATGACGCTTCATTTTTACATTTTATCACAGGTTATTCCCCGCTGATTTACCGGCTTTCTAAAATGATCCATCGATATTTTCCATTAAAACAAACTATTCCTGATTTACATGATTTGGGAGTCCAAATGGTTTATATTTGGGGCCGCAATTTGCAAGATCTACTGAGCCCTTCCTATTGTCGGACAGTGTCTCCAAGTGAATCTTTATCTCCTGGACATAAAAAATGCAGTCAATGTTCAGTACATTTGGTGGTGTTAGAAGTTGTCCAATTTACTTACCATGAAAATACTTACCACTTGAATCATGCCACTTCCTGTGACAAAAGATCAGTTGTATATTTAATTTTATGTCCATGTCATCTGGCTTATGTAGGTAAAAGAGATTGCAAGCTGAAAACGCTCTTAATAGAAAATTGGAGCAAACTTCATCATGTTGTAGAGACTGCACCACCAGTGAAACATTGCTTGCTAAAAAAACATGCCTTCACTGATTTGAGGTGTCTTCCTATTGATTGGATTGATCTGCCGAAATTACAAGGAAACTCTCCTAAGCTTTTGCTTTGAAAAGAGCAGCATTGGATTTTTTGTTTGGATACTCTGGAGCCACGAGGTCTTAATGATTTTATTGATTAAAAGGCTTGCTTTTTTGATACTTATTACCTATATTACTGATTATGTTAATTGTTTATTTTGCAGGTTTATTTTTTCATCATATCCAGCTACCTTGCTTGAGTGAATATAATGATGACGTCATGCTGTTTTTTTTGTTAAAGCGTAGACTTGGCGTTGTTGATCTGTTTCAGCACCATTATCTTCACTAAGCAAGACATCTTTTTTGTGGTGGTCCCTGTTGGATCAAAATCTATGGGTAACCTTGAGGGGGTTCTTTGAGTTCTTTAATGTTATGCTTATTGATTTTCAGTATTTTTTCATTAACTCTGCTTCTTAGGCTCCTTAATTATTCTTTACAGTGCTATTAACATACTCTGTGCAATGTGAGCTTTGTTGTCATGCAGTATTTTTATTTTTTTGTTTTGGATTTCAGCAGTCCCGCTCCCTGAAGAAGCTATCTGCGAAACACTTGGTGTTGGAGATTTGCTAAAGGATTGTAGATAAACCGCCCTTTTGAAAAGCCATGGACTGTATCGTTTCTTTAAGCTAAGTTGAATTATGGCTTTACATTCGGTTGATGTTTTTTTCATGCTGAAATCCATATTTAATATACTGTATTTACACTAAAAAAGTTTTTTTTGACCTTTGATGTTTGTGTCACCAGAATGGAGGAGTAGCCTAGTGGTTAGAACACTGGCTTGGTAACTATGCAACCAGGGTTCAATTCCCACTAGCACTCCTTGTGGCCTTGGGCAAGTCACTTAACCCTCCATTGCCTCGGAAGAAAGGCCTGGCAATCTACTTCCGGTGACACTGCCAAGAAAACCCAGGAGCTTCTGGGTCGCTAGGAGTCAGGACTGACTTGAAGGCACACTTCCTGATCATGTATCCAGTCTAGTCCCGGACCTCTGGGTTGTCCATCTCATCTAGCAGCTTGGAGACTGAGGAACTCCTTCTTTTGTGATGTCACTGGTATAATCATCCGGGAGCCTCCTCCTGACACCAGTTACCTCAGTCTCCAAGCAGCTGGATGGATGGTGAGCCTGGAGGTCCGGGCTCACTGGAGGAACAATTAGGACGTATCCAAAATTTTGTAGCTTTAAGTGGGGAAAAAAATTAGATTTTACACTAGAAAGAGGCTGCCCTTGGAAGGACTGTGCCTTTAAATTGCAGGAGGCCTTCCTTCAACTGTACCCCACTCCCTTTCTCCCTCTCTCGTGTGGCCCTTAGGTTTCCTGAGCTGACCAGGGCACGAAAGAATAGCCCTTGTGGGGGTAGAGGAGTAGAGCTCCGGTATTTTAGGGTCAAGCCTGAGACCGGATCGGAGCGTTGCCAGCACCTTGTCAGAAGTCTTGCCTGCTGTGGTACTGTGCATGCTCGTCGGCGTTGGCCGCGACCAGGAGAATTTCTTTAGTCCGGGAACCCGGCCATTCACGGGAGGCAGCTCCGGTGGTTCGACGGCTGATCTCCCTTAATTGAAGGCCCGCCGACCAGCACGTTAACTGCATTTGGGGTACCAGCCACACTTGGGGTCCACTATAAGGTAAGCAGACCGGGCGGGGAGTGGCGGCAGTGTTGAGCATGAAAGTTTCTGGCGGCAAGCCTTGTGGGGGCGGTGCGGTTAGGCCGCGGCGCTGTGCAGCCCTCTGCCTTTGTGGTTTTTGGCGGGAAGCCTCTTGTTGGGAGGCCTTAAACGCCACAGTCCCTTTTAATGGGCATTTGTCTGTAGCGGAACAGACCGTTTTGAAGCGGAAGACTTTAACTTTACGTCCCTTCATGGGGGTGCCGAGTCTGGAGTTAGTCTCAGCAGGGATGCCCTCCAAATTGCAGTGTGTGGTCTGTGGGGTCAAAACCAGCGCAAACTCGGGGGTTTGCAAGGCCTGTGCGAGAGAGGCCTCTCTGGATCAGGTACAGGAGGAGAAAGGAGAAGGCCCGGGCGAAGCAGGGGCATCGTTAGAAGCAGCTTTGGATCTGGTACAGGAGGAACTCGTGGCAGGGCCTTCTTCAGCCCTGGATCCTCCTTCTTCACAGACCTCCTGGCCCTTGAGTCTGACGTCCATATTCTCACAAGAGTTTGTGAGTCTCCTGCAGCAAGTGGTGGCAGGCAGTAGCCAACAAATTCCTAGGGCCGTGGGTTCAGGGGGAGTGAAGAGACTCGCGGCACCGCTTCAGGGGGATGATGCCCCTGAGAAAGTTAAGAAGCCTAGAGTGGAGGGGTCTCTTGGGGCACAGTCTCTGGCCTCTGAGGGGCCTCAGTCGGATGACGATAGTCCTAGTGTGGAGCTGGATGAGGAGCTAGAAGAAGGTGAGCTCTCCGAGAAGGAAGACCAACCTAGAATGGTGCGGGTCTTCAGGAGAGAGGAGCTGTCGGCACTCATAGCGGAGTCGCTGAAGGTGCTGAATGTGCCGGTACCGGGGGCGTCAGCGGATGAGACGCTGGAGGATCCCTTATTACAGGTTTTCCGGAAAGGCCAGAAAGCGTTCCCGGTGCACAGAGTGTTTTAGGAGATGATCCAAGAAGAATGGAACCTTCCAGAGGCTCCTCTGAAAGGAGCCAGAGTGATGAGTCGGCTGTATCCTTTGGTAGAACAAGATAAAGAGATGTTTAAACCACCTAAGGTGGACGTGGCCATCTCTGCAGTGACGAAGAAGACCACCATTCCCGTAGAGGGTAGTGCGGCTCTCAAGGATACCCAAGACATAAAGTTGGATGTGCTGCTGAAACAGGTATTTGAGGTGAATGCTCTTTCGCTCCAGGTGGCCATTTGTGGGGCCTGGGTGGCTAGAGCCTGTCTGCGCTGGGCACAAAAGGTTGCAGGACAGGAGAGTGACCGCCTTAACGAAGCGGCTAAGTTGGAGTCCGGCGCGGCCTATTTAGCTGATATCTATTATGATCTTATGAGGGGCTTGTCGAAGAGCATGGCTTCTTCGGTGGCAGCGCGGAGGTACCTGTGGTTGCGCAACTTGGCGGCAGATAGCTCCTCTAAGGCTAGGCTCAGTAAGCTCCCGTTTAAGGGCCGACTTTTGTTTGGAGAAGATTTGGAAAAACTGGTTAAGGACTTGGGCGAATCCAAGGGTGGCAGATTGCCAGAGGGCAAACCGAAACATGGGCGCCCTTCTCCTGGGGGACGAGGACAACAGCGGGATTTTTGGCGTTTTCGTTTCCCAAGACCCTACACTGGGCAGAGAGGCCGGTTCCCTTCCCGGAACCGGGGGTTCCGGGGGTTTCGGGGAGCAGGAAGGGGCTTTGGGCCCTCCGCCGCGGCGTCCCTTAACTCCAGAAAGCCCCAATGAGATCAGGGGGACCCAGATGCCGTGCCTGCCCGTGGGGGGACGGCTGCAGGAGTTTTATTCTGCCTGGGTCCAAATAACTTCAGATCAATGGGTGCTGGAAGTCATCCGAGAGGGCTATGCACTGGAATTCCTAAGGCCAGTGCACGATGCATTCGTTCTGTCTCCCGGACGGTCTCTCGCCAAATGCGAGGCTCTCCAGAAGACAGTACAAAGGCTGCTCGATCTCAAGGCGATAGTGCCGGTGCCGCAAGATCAGTACGGCTCCGATCGGTACTCCATTTACTTCATCGTTCCAAAGAAGGACGGAGGTTGGGGAGCTCACTGTCAGGGCAGTTTCTCGCAGGGTCAGTGGAATGCTCGGGAACGGACATGGTCAATCAACCGGTTGGAACTAAGGGCGGTTGCCTTAGCCCTGCGGGAGTTTCAGACACTTCTCAGAGGAACAGCAGTCCGGGTATTTTCCGACAACACGACAGCGGTAGCCTACGTCAACAGACAAGGGGGAACCAGCAGTGTCACGCTGGAGTCAGAAGCCAAATCCCTGTTTGCTTGGGCCGAAGTGAATCTCCTGGATCTATCGGCAGCACGCGTGGCAGGAGTGGAGAATGTGGAAGACGATTTTCTCAGCAGGGTGCAGGTGGATCCCGGGGAATGGGTGTTGCACCCAGAGGTGTTTGCGATGTTGGTCCGCCGGTGGGGGGTGCCGGTCATGGACCTCCTGGCCACGTTCGCTTCGGCAAAGGTAGACCGCTTCTACAGCAGACGGAAAGAGAGAATGTCAGAGGGTCTGGATGCGCTCATTCAAAGCTGGCCGGCGGGTCAGCTGCTGTATGTCTTCCCGCTGTGGGTGTTGATCGGCAGGGACCTCCAGAGGATAGAACGATACAGAGGTCAGGTCATCCTCATCGCTCCAGACTGGCCCAGACGTCCTTGGTACGGGGATCTGGTAAGATTGTTGATCGCAATGCCCTGGTGACTTCCTCCTCTGGCGGATCTTCTGTCTCAGGGGCCCCTGTTCATGCCCCACGTGGATCGATTCTCGCTTACGGCTTGGCTATTGAAAGGGCACGGCTGACCTCGCGGGGATATTCAGCGGGGGTGATCTCCACTTTGTTACGAGCCAGGAGAAGATCCACTTCGCTGGCCTATGTTCGCATTTGGCGAGTGTTCGAGGCCTGGTGTTCCGGTAAGGGGTGCGAACCGTTGAAAGCCTCTATTCCCCAGATTCTGCAGTTTCTTCAAGATGGCTTCGAGAAGGGTTTAGCGGCCGCGTCGCTTAGGGTTCAGGTCGCGGCCTTGGCTTGTTATAGAGGTAAGGTAGCTGGTCAGACGTTTGGAAGCCAGGGGGATGTCAAGCGGTTTTTGAGAGCGGTATCCCTACTCAGGCCGCCCTTTAGGCCAGTCGTTCCAAATTGGTATCTGCCGTTCGTGCTGGAGGCACTGGAACGGGAGCCCTTCAAACCCCTAGCTAGAGCATCTCTCAAGGACCTCATCTTAAAGGTGGTGTTTCTCATGGCAGTTTGCTCGGCGAGAAGAGTGTCAGAGCTGCAAGCGCTTGGCTGCTGCGAGCCCTATCTCTCTCTTGAGTCGGTGAAGGTGGTCCTGCGGCCAGTGCCAGCCTTCTTACCAAAGGTCGTTTCAGCGTTCCATATGAACCAAGAAATTTCCTTGCCTGTCTTCAGAGACCGCATGGGCAATCCAGCAGCGCAGAAATTGCATCTATTGGATGTCCGGCGAGCGCTAAAGAAGTATCTTCGACGAACAGCCGTCTTCCGCGAGTCGGATAGGCTTTTTGTGCTTTTTGCGGGGCCGCGAAAGGGGAAAGCGGCGTCGAAACCCACAATTGCTCGATGGATTAAGGAAGCCATTGCATCGGCATATGTCTTGAAGGGTAGGCCGGTGCCAGAAGGGCTTAGGGCCCACTCCACTAGGGCGCAGGCGGCCTCTTGGGCAGAGGTTCGGCTGGTTTCGCCGGTGGACATTTGTAGGGCGGCGACGTGGTCGTCCTTGAATTCATTTATTAAACACTACCGCCTGGATGTGCAGTCAGAGGAGGACACCGTTTTTGGCTCAGCAGTACTTCAGGCTGGCCTGTCCGGTCCCTCCCGTGTTTGAATCTTGCTTCACTGCTCTGGTACTAACCCAGAGGTCTGGGACTAGACTGGATACACGATCAGGAAGATGAAATTAGACTTACCTGCTAATTGTAGTTCCTGGAGTGTAGACAGTCTAGTCTTGTGTCCCTCCCCGATTTTTGCCTTTAGGGATATTGCAGCCTGAAGTCCTCCTAGTGCACAGGTAAGAGGGGTCTGTTTTTGGGGGGCTGCGGCGGTGTAAGGGGGGGGGAGTTGGCTATCCTGGGGGTATAGCTTTTCACTGGCAGGGACATCCTTACTTCCTTCAGAGCGGCTGGGGGGGTGCCTCTGCAAGTTTAAGGTACAGTTGAGGGGGGGTCTCCCCTCGTCTTAGCATTATGGTTCACACTGTTGTCTAGCATTACCTTTTTGTTTGCATCTGATTCTTACTTGTTGCTCCGGTGAGTCTGCTTTGTCAATAGGGAACTGGTGTCAGGAGGAGGCTCCCAGATGATTATACCAGTGACATCACAAAAGAAGGAGTTCCTCAGTCTTCAAGCTGCTAGATGAGATGGACAACCCAGAGGTCAGGGACTAGACTGTCTACACTCCAGGAACTACAATTAGCAGGTAAGTCTAATTTCATCTTCCTGATCGTGTATCCAGTCTAGTCCCAGACCTCTGGGTTAGTACCAGAGCAGTGAAGCAAGATTCAAACACGGGAGGGACCGGACAGGCCAGCCTGAAGTACTGCTGAGCCAAAAACGGTGTCCTCCTCTGACTGCACATCCAGGCGGAAGTGTTTAATAAACGAATTTCATCATTGCATTTTTGTTTGTGTCACCTGCTTATCTTCTATTTGGATAGCGGAGTTGGCTTCTCCTTTTGGCAATGGTGTTTTTTTGCCGGAGACATACTGAGGTCTTTTTTCCTCTTTTTGGAAGCTCTTTTGATTCATATAGGAAGTATTTTTGCAGTGAATTTAAGTAGTGGGTTTGTTCTTTTTTGGATAATTTACGTTATTACCTTTCCTTTGTGAGGAACCTTTGGAAATGTCATTGTAGTCTTAGCAGAACAGGCTTTCTTTTGAGTTTTAAGTGTCTTTTAAGGTGACCATATATGCTTGCTGATTATATGGCCTAAAACTGTGACAGAATAGTAGATTAGTGGTATGTGAACAGTTTAAATAAGTAAATAAACGGATAGACAAATAAATAAATTACAAGGGATGTTTGGTTTATAATAAAAGGCAACTTACAAACAAGTCGTTAACTTTCACCTATTATACGCCATTAGTCTTCACTGGGTCACTATTCAGACTGTGGACAGCGTTTACTTTAAATAATTATCAATGAATATTCAGCACCCTTATCTGGTGTTGCTTAATATACATACAGAGTAATGACCATCACTGCTCTATGGATAGGGGGCAATATTCACTTGCTATTCTATTTCTCCAAGCTGATCCCTGGGGTGAATAGTGGTGTACCCCAGATCTGTGCTGGGTCCGCTGCTTTTTGACATATTCATAAATGACCTGGAAAGTGGAATAACGAGTGAGGTTATCAAATTTGCAGATGACACAAAACTATTTAAAGTTGTTAAAACCCAAGAGGATTGTGGAAAATTGCAAGAGGATCTTGATAAATTGGAAGACTGGGCATCAAAATGGCAGATGAAATTTAATGTGGACAAGTGCAAAGTTATGCACCTAGGGAAGAACAACCCACGATGCAAGGTTCTACATTAGGAACCACCACCCAGGAAAAAGATTTAGGCATCATTGTGGATAACATGTTAAAACCCTCGGCCCAGTGTGCAGCGGCAGCCAAGAGAGCAAATAGAATGCTAGGCATCATAAGGAAAGGAATGGAAAATAAAACAAAAGATATTATAATACCTCTTTCCTGATCGTCCCTCCAGTCTAGTCCCGGAATCTCTGGGTTGTCAACCTCATCCAGCAGCTTTGGAGACTGAGAAACTTCTGTGATGTCACCGGTATATAAGGGCTGGCACCGCCTCCTCACACCAGTTTATCAGTCTTCAAAGCAGCTGATGGGGTGGTGAGCCCAGAGTGTTCGGGGCTCACTTGAGGAACAATTAAGGAATTTTAGGTTATAGCAGTTAAAAAAAAACAACCCCCCCCCCAGGATTGGATTCTAAGCTACAGCAGGGGAGGAACGCATCTTTTACCTGCCTGCAGGTTTGCCTATGCTTTCCACTTGCCCTGAGATCCTCTTGCCTTCTCTTCCCTGTTAATTCCTTCGGGGGAACAGTCAGTGGCCAGACCGGGCAGTTCTGTGCACTTGGGCAGAGGATCTGCAGTCAGTTACCGTCCCGTTGGTGCGGGGACAGGGGCTGACTCACTCCTGAGAGCAGCGTGTGCAGAGGCTTTGCCTGCCGGCGCTGGGAGCTCTCCGGTGCAGCTGCAGCTGATTTTTCTTCGGGCCCGGGGTCGGTCAGTGAATTGGAGCTGCAGCAAAGGTGAGGAGACAGGTCTTAGGGCTGCCGGGCGATTCGTCCTAGCGTCGGGAGGTAAGCCGCTGATTTCGGCGGGAAACGGCGTCTTTTCTCTAGCAGGCCAAACCGCGTGTGCGCTGAGCGGGAGAATCGCCGTTTTAGACTTGTTCATTTTGCTGCATTATATCTCGAGCTAGAAGCCTCGTTTTTAGATAGTTTCTTCAGGGTTTAGCGGGGGACGTCCCTCTGCACCGACTGAAGTACAAAAAAAAAATAAATTATTTTTGGGACTGTGAGTCAGACCCGATGCCTTTAAAGCAACTCTGCCTCTTGTGTGGGGCTAAGAGGAGCTCGGTATCTCAGGATGGTGTGTGTAAAGGCTGCGCCCCTGAGTTGGGGGCCAGGGATGTACTGCCTTATGCTGAAGCGGAGCGGCAGGATGTTTTGGGGGAGGGTAGTGAAACAGTTGACCCATCCCTGCCTGCTCTAGGCCCGGAGCTTGGGGCTCCTTCAACGCCAGCCCGGCAGACCGCTCAGCAGCCTTTAGTGGGCGATTTATCATCAATTATTTCACCAGACTTCATGTCACTGCTTCAAAAGGTGTTGGCTGGGGCTCAAGGGGCTCCTGTAGCAGGTCCCTCGGGAGTTGACCTCGGAAGAAAGAGGCCGGAGTCGCCCTTATCGGCGGCAGCGTCTGGTATATGTGCCAAATGGGCCAGGGTAGCTCAAGACCTTCTGGAGCCATCTGTCGTGTCAGAGGATGCGGACATGGACAGGGACCTGGAGGATTTAGAGGAAGGTGAGATTAGGGATCAGGAGAGTCAGGCGCGAGTTGTTAGAGTTTTTCGTAGAGAGGAGCTCCCGGCGCTCATTGCGGAATCTCTCCAAGCTCTTAATATGCCTGAAGAGGGGCCACTGGAGGATTCGACCCTTGAGGATCCTCTGCTGCAGGCTATTCGGAAGACTCAGAGAGTCTTCCCGGTGCATAGGGTGTTTAAGGAGATGATTCAGGAGGAATGGGATATGCCGGAAGCATCCTTGAAAGCTTCTAGAGTTATGGCTCGGCTGTATCCTCTCTCCGATTAGGACCGGGAATTGTTTAAGGCACCGAGGGTGGATGCGGCCGTGTCAGCGGTGACCAAGAAAACTACTATCCAGGTGGAGGGTGCTGCGGCACTTAAGGATGCGCAGGACCACAAATTAGAGAGTTTGCTGAAGCAGATTTTTGAAGCGAATGCTCTGTCCTTGCAGGCGTCTATTTGTGGGGCCTGGGTAGCCAGGGCCTGCTTACAGTGGGCGCAGGGGATTCAGAGCGAGCACTCGGAGGGCGGGGCGGCGTATCTTGCTGACCTTCATTATGATTTGATCCGGGGGCTAGCGAAGAGTATGGCTTCGGTCGTGGCAGGCCGTAGGTGTCTGTGGCTGCGTAATTGGGCGGCGGATGGGTCGTCCAAGACGCGCTTGAGTAGGCTTCCCTTCCGGGGAAAGCTACTGTTTGGAGAAGATTTGGAAAAACTGGTGAAAGATCTCGGAGAGTCTAAGGGCGGCAGGTTACCAGAGGATAAACAGAAGCAGAGCCGGACTGTCCCTGGGGCTCGGGGGCAGCAACGGGACTTTCGCCGATTTAGTTCCTCCAGGGGAGGGCAATATCAGCGCGGTCGATTTCCTGGGAGGTCCCAGGGGTTTCGAGGAGCCAACAGAGGTTTTGCGGCTACGTCCTCGTCCTCTGCCTTCAAGAAGTCCCAATGAAGTCAGGGGGGCCCGGGAGGAGTTGATTCCCGTAGGAGGTCGGCTGCGGGATTTTTACCCTGCCTGGGTCCAACTCACATCAGATCAGTGGGTGCTGGAGGTGATTCGGGACCGCTATGCGCTGGAGTTGCAGCGGCCGGTCTCCGACTCATTCGTTTGCTCACCCTGTAAGGCTCCGTTGAAGCGACAGGCAGTGCAGGAAACGGTGCAAAGGCTGCTCCACCTCCAGGCCATTGTGCCGGTTCCTGCCGACCAGTTAGGGTGCGGTCGATACTCAATTTATTTCGTGGTTCCGAAGAAAGAAGGGACTTGGAGGCCCATTCTAGATTTAAAAAGGGTAAATCGTTGTCTACGGGTGTCTCATTTTCGGATGGAGACCCTCCGGTCGGTCATTGTAGCGGTGAGAAAAGGTGAATTTCTGACGTCCCTGGACCTGTCGGAGGCGTATCTTCGTATTCCGATACGATGGGAGCATCAGAAATTTCTCCGATTTGCAGTGCCTATGGGACATTTTCAGTTTCAGGCGCTCCCGTTTGGTTTGGCAACGGCGCCACGAACCTTCACCAAGGTGATGGTGGTGGTAGCGGCGGCGTTGTGCAAGGAAGGCATATTGGTGCACCCATATCTAGATGATTGGTTAATCAGGGCGAAGTCCAGGGAGGAGAGTGTTTCAGCTACCGCCAGGGTGATAGCTCTGTTGCAGAGTCTCGGTTGGGTGGTCAATGCCACAAAGAGCAAGTTAGAGCCGTCTCAGAACCTGGAGTACCTCGGAGCGTGTTTCGATACGAGCGTGGGTCGCGTGTTTCTGCCTCAGCAGCAGGCACTGAGTCTCAGACGGTTACTGCATCGCTTTCTCCGACAACGGTGCCCCACCGCCTGGGAGTACCTGCAAGTGTTAGGAACTATGGCGGCGACCCTGGAAGTGGTGCCGTGGGCGAGAGCTCACATGAGACCATTGCAGCGGGCTCTGTTGAGAAGATGGTCGCATCAGGAGGGTGTGCTGTCACAGAGGTTGCCTTGTCCGCCTCCGACGTGGCTGGCACTTCTTTGGTGGCTGCGGCCCGAAAATCTGGCGGCGGGAATGTCGTTGGAAGCTCCGTCATGGGTCTCACTGACAACGGATGCCAGTCTCTACGGCTGGGGGGCCCATTGTCAAGGCCGTTTGGCTCAAGGTCAGTGGTCCGATGAGGAGAGGGCGTGGTCGATCAACAGACTAGAGTGGCGGGCCGTGGCGCTGGCTCTCCAGGAGTTGCGCCCCTTTCTTCAGGGAAAGGCCATTCGGGTGTTCTCGGACAATGCGATGGCAGTGGCCTACATAAATCGCCAGGGGGGCACCAGCAGCGTAGCGCTGGAGGCCGAAGCGGAAGGCTTGTTTGATTGGGCCGAAAGGAACCTGGGGACCTTGTCGGCGGCGCATGTCGCGGGCGTGGACAATGTGGAGGCCGATTTTCTAAGTCGTGTAAAGGTGGACCCGGGGGAGTGGGTCTTGCACCCGGACGTATTTTCAATGTTAGTGCGGCGTTGGGGCACACCGGTAATGGATCTGATGGTGACGTTTCGGTCCGCGAGGGTCGGTCGCTTTTTCAGCCGCCGCAGGGAGATGATGTCGGAAGGGCTCGACGCTCTCATTCAGAGGTGGCCGGAGGATCAGCTACTGTATGTGTTCCCGCCGTGGGTGTTGATCGGCCGGGTTCTTCAGCGCATAGAGCGGCACAGGGGGTGCGTGGTGCTGATTGCTCTGGATTGGCCAAGAAGGCCGTGGTATGCGGACCTCGTCAGGCTCTTGGTGGGGAAGCCCTGGAAACTTCCGGTTCGCAGGGATCTTCTCACGCAGGGCCCACTAAGCATGCCGCAGGTGGATCGATTCTCGCTTACGGCCTGGCTCTTGAAAGGGCGCGGTTAAGAGCAAGAGGTTATTCGGCGGCGGTCGTAGCTACTTTGCTGAGAGCGCGGCACAGGTCTACTTCCTTGGCTTATGTCAGAATATGGCGCGTCTTTGAAGCTTGGTGTACGGAAAGGCGTTGCTTCCTCAGATTTTGGCTTTCTTGCAGGATGGTTTTCAGAAGGGCCTAGTGGCAGCTTCGCTCAAGGTGCAAGTTGTGGCCTTGTCCTGTTATAGGGGCAAGGTAAACGGAGGCGCTTTGGGGGGTCATGCAGATATGAAACGTTTCTTGAAGGCCGTGACGCTTCTGCGTCCTCCGCTTAAGCCCATGGTCCCGACTTGGGATCTGCCTTTGGTTTTGGAGGCGTTAGGTAAAGCTCCTTTTGAACCCTTAGGGGAGGCTTCGTTGAAAGATCTTACTTTGAAGGTGGTATTTTTGGTAGCTATCGCCTCAGCGCGGCGAGTTTCCGAGTTACAAGCGCTATTGTGCCGGGAGCCCTTTCTGTCTTTTTTCGATTCTAAGGTGATTTGAAGACCAGTTCCTTCGTTTTTGCCTAAGGTGGTTTCCACCTTTCATTTGAACCAAGTGCTCTCGTTGCCGGTGTTGCGCGTCAAGGGTAAGAATCCGGCGGCGGAACGGCTTCATCGGTTGGATATTCGCCAGGCGTTGAAGAAGTATCTTGCGCGAATGGCGTCTTTTTGTAAATCGGATAGGCTTTTTGTGTTGTTTGCGAGGGCCCGGAAAGGTGAGGCGGCTTCTAAAGGTTCGATTGCTCGATGGGTGAAAGAAGCCATTGCGTCGGCATATCTGTTGTGTGGTTGCGTGGTACCGGACGGTTTACGGGCTCATTCTACCAGAGCACAAGCGGCGTCTTGGGCGGAATGTCGTTTGGTGCCGGCAGTGGAGATCTGTAGAGCGGCGACTTGGTCGTCCCTGCATACGTTTGTAAGGCATTACCGTCTGGATGTGCAGGTGGATAGGGATTGCTGTTTTGGATCGACAGTGCTTCAGGCCGGTCTCGCAGGTCCCTCCCATGGTTGATAGTTACTGCTCTGGTACGTCCCCAGAGATTCCGGGACTAGACTGGAGGGACGATCAGAAGATTAAATTATACTTACCTGCTAATTGTAGTTCCTGGAGTAGCTCCAGTCTAGTCCCGTGTCCCGCCCGGTTTCGTGGAGGTGCGAGAGCTGGAAGCAGTGTCGCTATTACGGGTAAGTAGAAATTTTGGTTCTCTTGGGGTCCTGCGTTAGTCTACCGTCCTTGTCACCTAAGAGGGGGTGGTAATGGCTTATTTTTCCAGGGCTTCGGTGTAATGCTCGGAGGATCTCAAGGCAGGTAGGGCCTACAGGGCGTGGGCCTCATGGGGCCAGCCGGCCATTTCAGTTTAGAAAGGCAGTGTGTTTCTGCGATGTCATTGCTTACTTGTTGCTCTGGTGAGTTCTGCTTTGTCAATAGGTAAACTGGTGTGAGGAGGCGGTGCCAGCCTTATATTCCGGTGACATCACAGAAGTTTCTCAGTCTCCAAAGCTGCTGGATGAGGTTGACAACCCAGAGATTCCGGGACTAGACTGAAGCTACTCCAGGAACTACAATTAGCAGGTAAGTCTAATTTAATCATATCGTTCCATGGTGAGACCGCACCTTGAATATTGTGTGCAGTTCTGGTCACCGTATCTTAAAAAGGATATAGCGTTATTTGAAAAGGTTCAGAGAAGAGCCACCAAAATGGTAAAGGGGATGGAAGGATGCCCCTATGAAGAAAGGCTAAAAAGGTTAGGGCTCTTTAACCTGGAAAAGAGACGGCTGAGGGGAGATATGATAGAAGTCTATAAATTAATGAACAGAGTGGAACGGGTAAACGTAGATCGATTGTTTACATTATCAGAATATAGAAAGACTAGGGGACATGCAATGAAGCTACAGGGTAAATTATTTAAGACTAATAAAAGAAAATATTTTTTCACTCAACGTGTAGTCAAACTCTGGAATTTGTTACCGGAGGATGTAGTAAAGGCTGTTAGTGTTGCTAGGTTTAAAAAAGGTTTGGACAATTTCCTGGAGGAAAGGTCCATAAACCATTATTAAGAAGGGACCCAAGATATCAATGCTTGACCTAGTACAAGCATTGCGGAACCTGTGTCTTTTGGGGAAACTGCTAGGTACGTATGACCTAGATCGACCACTGTTGGAAACAGGATACTGGGCTTGATGGACCTTGGTCTTACCTAGTATGGCATATCTTATGTTCTTATATTCTTATTTCTATGCTAGATGAAAGCACATACCTATGGCCATGCTCTGCCCACACACTGTCCACAAAGGAGGACTGGAGGGGGACTATCCAGATAATGTTGGGGTAGTCTGTAAGGATTTTAAGCAAAACTATCCAGATAGTGCACTATAGGAGTAATATAATAAGGAGATATGTACTATTTGGTGCAGCGTACGTGTCTAATTGGGGATTAATAATGTCCTGTAAAACATCGACCAGCTTAAAGGTACACACGTTTCATGATGGCGCCATGCTTTGTCCATGGGCATAGATTATAACATACTATCATTTACGTGCATTCCTGAAAAAGTTAGGCATTGGCATGTGCACCATTTCTGCTAGAATTATAGAAAGAAAAGTAGGCGCCTACTTGTTTTTATAGTTTTAACATACAATAAGTGTCCCCTTATAAAATTGCCCTCTCTGGGGATGATTATATAAAGGGAATGCAGAAGGTTACACACCAGTACTGCATGTTAAGTCCCTATTCTAAAGGACTTATGTGCATTAATGAGCATTTGCACGCTTTAGGTTGGTCATAGTCTATAAGCTGATGTGTAAGTTTTCTCACATGTGCTTTTTGTTTGGGTATACACAGGGGCGGAGCTTGGATAGAGCTTAAGGAGGGCCTAAACTTACACATGTAAGTTATATAATAGTATAACATATGCATGTTATTGAGCAGTCTAGGTGCAGGCATTTGCCCCAGCTCTACCACTGGCGTAACTGTCGTGACTAGGTTTAGGCCCCACATACAGGGTGGCCCAAAAAAATTGAGAAGGTAGCATATACAGTAAGTTATTTAAAAAGTCAAAAAGACAGATGTAAACAATTGACAAATTAAAAAAACAAAGATGGCGACCGGAAATTGTCGAAATAAAGACGTTATATAGCTAAAAAAGGTAAATAAGTAAACTATTTAAGCTTTTAATTTGCGAGATATTCTCACTTTTTTTGGGCCACCCTGTATATGCAGGACATTAACTGTGTAGGAGTTTATAGAATTGCCCTCGGTCTGGACAAGTGCTTTTGAATTTCTAGCTGCAAGATTTTATAGATATATCAATATCTATATATCTATATGGACGAGTATGTCTATATATATATATGTGATTTCTTTTGTTTCATTTCTTCTCTATCTGCCATTTTGCTTTCTCATTCTCTGCTGTGCTGTACTCTAGCAAATGATGTGACCTGGTAAAAGGGCAAGGAAAGCTTTTGCAGGTGCCGTCCTCCTGTCTGCCATGCGTGACTGATACTAGGTGGGAAATGATGAGAGCTAAACTAGCAGCTCATTCAGACAGGAAGGGAACAGTCTAGATTAACATGATAAGAAGCTAACCAAGCACAGGTCTATGAGCATTTGTACTTTTATCATCAGCAGTCATCAGCGCTCCAGCAACCTCATGAATAATGTATTACACAGCAATTTCCTTCCTTATTTTGTTGCCCAGGGCACATGGATAAACTTTATTTGGAGCTGTGTAGTGATATACATATAATTGTTGTTTTGCAATTTTCAGTCAAACTGGATTGTGCATATGAGATGACCTAACTCTTTTTCAAATTATATCTATGTAGCCCCTACTAATCTGGGAGTCCTCACTGTCTCTCTTAGGGGTATCTGGTATAGGTCCCACTCCTCTGATGCCAATCTCTCAGCACATGACCCCCCCACCACATGACATACAAATTTCTTTATATGAACAAACGTAAATGAAGTTAATTAAAAGAAGTCGATCACAGCTTTATATGAATAACAAAACATCCAACAAGTGTAGCTATCTGAGCCACTGTAAGCATTAGGAAATAGTAATACCCTTTCTTCTCCAGAGAGGCTAGAAAACCAACTACCATATTACTAGCTAGCCAGTCAACCATCCATTGACTTTCCGTGGAAAGTATCTGAATTGAATTCCACCCATTTTCTGCTTGCCATATTATTAGCTGAGGGCGACCAACACCTGACTAGAACCTACCACCCACAAGTATTCAACAGCAAGCATAATCTTACAACTATCACCACCTGGTAACAGTAAATAGAGGAAACATCAGTCTATCTCTCTGACCAAAACAGAATGGCTTTGTTTACCTCCACAAGCACATGTAGAGAGACATGTCCTGTGATCGCCCTCAAACAGAAAAACCTACTACAAGACCAAATATCGCTTCCAGGGCCTCCTGCACTGTTAAAGAGCTCCTGCCCTTGATCAGAAATATGAACCCCATCCTTACCATAAAGGCCAGAACAATTAAGAGTGGCCTAATTGTGCTAAATCTGAACACCCCCACTTGCTACAGCCCACCACCTGATCTGCCAATTAGTTGTGACTAAGCCCCTCGACTAACACTTCTGTCCTTTGTAAGAAGGCCTTGGAATGATGTTTGACCTGAACAGCTTAACATCCTGAAACAAAAGTAACACTTGTTCTAGATCCCTCTTAACTGCTCTAATGAGTTGCTTACAAGTCCAGACCATCAGGTCATTACTCCCTAAGAGGCCGGATTCAACAACATGTGTGATCTGCCCACTGGCACGTACAAATGGGGGATGGGGACGACTTAGACCTGATTCCGCAACAGCAGTGCTAGATGCACCCACGATTCTGGAATTGGAGCCATGTACTGTCTCGCGCACACAGCATTCTGCAACAATGGACATATACGGGCCTCCCCGTCTCCACACGGCCATGCCTTCCCTGCCAAACCTGTACCCCCAGGCTACACTGGCAACATCAACTCTGGATGCATGGATCCCAAACATGTCCGCTGATGAACCGGTAGTGCTGCTGCTCCACACAGCGAGGACACAAATAGCTTGCATGGCCCATGCTGCACACAAACAGCACACAGACACACAGTCACACCTGCACACATGCACATCACAGCTGTGCCCAGGGAATACTCTGCACCCATACACAACTGCTGATATAACTGCAAGACATGGCTTCTCAGAACTACATTACTGATCCGCATTGTGCCCCCAAACACAATGCCATCCGATAGTCCCCTTCATACCAGCCATGCCAGCCAGGTGCACTAGACAGCACAGGGAACTGGTCCACATAGCCACATGTAACACCATTGCACAGTCACGGAATGAGGTGGAGGTGGTTACCCATTTCCCCTTGTCCGTCGCCCTATGATGCCCTCTGTTCCCTATGGTGAGTCCACGTGTCCTTCTGGACTGCAACCACCCAGCCTCAATACTTATAGGGCATGGCCAGTCATCGCTATGGGATGCAATGAAGAGCTGAGCACATTTCATCAAAGTCCTGTCCTTATTCCACCATCCTGCAGGACTAAGTTGTACGTCCGTAATGGACAAAGGAAGTTCCTGAATATGCTTTGTGGATGAGGTCGGCTGATATCTTGCCCCGCTTGGGGATCCCCACACAACTGCCATGTGCGTGCAGGGCCACAATGGTTGCAGAATACAGGCGTGGTCGCTGTCTCTGGTTCAACGTCCACACGGTACAGACAATGGGCCTATTTGTGTTCCAGAATGTTCCCCTAAGTGTACCACCAGGTTATTTGGGCAAAGCATGCCAGATCTGAATCAGTAAATCATGCAAAATGGTTTCCTCTTATCTCCTGAAAGTAGAAAGGATCTGCTAAACCCTTTCAAAACCTTCTGAACTAGAAACCCAACCCCATTATTTCCCCAGTCAAATGATTTGGAGAAAAAGGAGAACCCAGAGAGGTGCCCTTGAACTGCTCATTTAGAAAACTCTGTTCTTTAGCAAATATGATATACCCTGAAACCCATGAATTGGACACTTTCCTTGAATGCCAGCCATACTGGGATAAGATGGCCAAAACTCTGTGGAAACCCCTGAAGTAAGAATCCTATGTGGCAGGTGCCAGCAATCTGAGTCCTAGGTACAGAATTTCTGGATGCCAAAACTCCATGGGGGAGTGGAGAGAGGCATGACTGCTCCTTCCAAATCCATTCCTGTGAACGACAATCATGTGAAGCGAGAAAGAGATTCAGTAGTCAGATTAACAGTCTTGTACATGCTAAATTTTCACTATTACATTCAGACATAAAACAACTCAACATGAATGCATGCATCAGAGAGGATACCACAAAATGATTGATGAATGTCAATTATTAACCTCTACAACTCCCACATTATCACACCAAAACATCATCCAGAGGCGTTTGGGGCAAATTTCCAACACAACGACAATAGGAAATAATTCTTAAAAGGTGATATTTCTCATTACAACTGAATCCATACATTCCTTATCCCAAGCTGCTGCCTACCAGGAACCTTGACAGAAAAGGTGAAAACCATGACCCCACTGCTGCATTGGAAAAGAGTTGCAAGTCATTATTAGTGACCTCATAACGTCACTAAGCAAGAAGGGATGGGATAAAAGGGAGGGAAGCAAAATCTAGAGTGGCCTAAATAGGGAGACTGTATGCAAGCTGAAATAGATGGGTTTTCAGAAAAGGTACAACCCCTCCCCCCAATATAGATTGTGAGCCCTTTGGGGAGAAGGGAAATATATACCATACCCGAATGTACACTGCTTTGACCTGGTGAAAAGCAGTATAAAAGCATTGCTAAACAAATAAACAGTTTACATTTATGAATAAAATGGAGGCTGCTGTCTGGTGGGGTTAGACCAGGGGTCCTCAAACTTTTTAAACAGGGGGCCGTTCACTGTCCCTCAGACCGTTGGAGGGCCGGACTATAGTTTAAAAAAAACCTATGAACAAATTCCTATGCACACTGCACATATCTGATTTTGGTGATCTGTACCATAGTTGGCTCCAGGTTTTATCTTTGTTAATGTTATTGAGCTTTTCCAACATGGACTTCCACAGATGTAGTCAGTATGATATTTGTGCAATCCACTGGGGAAAGTCTATGTGTACAGTTGCCACTTGTGTTACTGGAAGAAGGTATTTGAGATGAATAGATCTTTGGTCTTGCAGAATTCTATCAGTCCTTCTCTAGCTTCATTTCTGTTACTAAGTCCAAATTTTCCAACCACTTTGCCTTCTTCTTTGTTGCCCACTTTTGCTCTCCAGTCAACTAATAAATTAATAAATTCTATAGGAAAGAGGAAGCTAGAGTCCTTCTTTAGGGAAAAGTATGGCCTAATTGTATTTTTACTTCTGAAATAAACTTGAATGAGATGTTTTGAATCACGATGATAAATATCGGGGGGGGGGGGGAGTATTTTAAGAACATTATTCTTGCTTTGAAAATGGACATACAGATGTTCAAAGCATAGAGGCATCCCTGGAGCCATTTTATAAAGCAGTTCTAAGGATGTCACCAGCGCAAAAACATCCAAGGCTGAATAGAGGCGCATGTTTGGGGCTTTCCCAAGACCTTGGATGTCCACACCCAATTTCAGCAATGCCCTTCACATATTGAATCCAAGTTTATACAGTACCTCCTCCAGGACATGAATATGCATCAGAAAAGTTCTCATTCTGCCATAGACAAGAAGGTATTCTAATACCCCCTACCTTTTTTATGGTCGGCATCGGGGAGGTGAGCGGGAAGTGGAGCCCCTCCCCGATCACCCTCGCAAGACCAATCGGGCCACCGGAACACCAAAGAAAGTCAAAGTACCTCTAGTCGCGAAGGGAAATCCCGCCACACAACCAGCAACTGCAGCAGTCCCGATCGGCATCAGGGAGGTGAGCAGGAAACGAAGCCCCTCCCTGATCACCCTCACAAGACCAATCAGGACACCGGAACACCAAAGAAAGGCAAAGCGCCTTTAGGCATGAAGGGAAAGCCTGCCACACAACCAGCAACTGCAGCCGCCTCACTTCGCCTCATGGTAGAGCTGCCCCTGAGGACAGGCAGCGGCGGCAAAAACACTCGGCGGGCCGGATAAATGTCCTCGGCGGGCCGCATGTGGCCCGCGGGCCGTAGTTTGAGGACCCCTGGGTTAGACAGTAATTCTGACCTCCCTCGGCAACATCCGACAAAAAGAAATTTCCTCTGGTTTGGGGGGTTTTGTTTGGTGATTGCTTATTGTTGATATTCATTTTATTACCAAACCTAGGGTGATTGGTGTATAAACAAATAAACAAAGCAGAAAAACCATCATATTCTTTCAGAAACCTGTTCCATGCCTGCAAATCTTCCCACATTCCAGAAGTAACCATAATGAAATGAAGGCGCTTACGGATCACAGCCATGGGCGCTGCCAAAAATAAATGTACAGCCCACAGGCAAATTCAGTGAGCTGACCAAAGACTGCACGACCTTTCACATAATCTTCTTTGATGAGCCTACTGCAGCCATCAGATCCCTCAACTTAATCACCTTACTCTGCGGTAGACATGAAATCATTGCTACAGAATTGATTTCAATGCCAAGAAAGGTAAAAAAAACTTTACAGGCCCCTCGGTCTTGTCACTGCTAATGGGATTCCAAATTCCTGAGCCATACTGATGAAGGCCTTCATCAACAGGCTGCACATGTCAGCATGAGGAGGGCCAACAAAAAGAAAATCTTCCAAATCAATGCACTACATTAGATTAACCTGTCTGCGATTTGAGTATCCAGTGCAAAAACTATTTCAAAATAGGCAGAGGAAATTGAACAGCCTTCCTCATGCACTTGTCAAAGTAAAACTGACCCTGAAAGCTAAAGCCCAACACATGACTGAAGGATGCACTGGCTACAAACAAAAGGACAATTCAATATCAAACGTGTTCACAATGACCCCTCATCACACCTCTGTCAAAAGATGCATCTGGACAGCGCATAGCTCATGTGGCAGAGAATCATTGACTGAAACATCCTGGGTTAAGAGAGGTTGTGAATGAGGCAGAACTTCCCTGGCTCCTTCTTAGCTACTAATCCCAAGGGGAACGAAATAGAATTGGGAATGGTCTAAGAAAGGGCCAGTGATACGTATTAATGCCAGACTGCAAATTCCCTGCCACCACAGTTTGCAAATATCATACTGAAGGAGTATTAGATATCACATTATTAGACACCCTTCTCAAAAAAGGAATTTGAAAACTAAATTCAAAACCAGCCTGCAGAATCACTGCCTCCACATTCTTCATGTAGGAGGCCAACCAGGGTCACATGACATCCATTTTGACAGGTATAGGGGCCCACTGTAACAGCAAGACACTATTTTCCTGCACTCTCCGATCCAGGGGTCCCTCTCTTAATACACATAGTGGCCTCATTATTGCACTCACAATTTGAAATGCATGCTTAAGTTTTTAGTCCTTGACTTGGTGAACCTGTTGAAGATAAAAAGGATCACTCCACCCCGCCTATAGCTGACCCAGTGCCCTACAGCCCCACAGACTCTTGCTGACAACTGTGTTAACCATAAACTATTATCCTTATTTCCTCAAGATATATGACGATTCTCCTCCATTTTGTCACAAAACCTTTCAATGTAATTTAACCAATACAAGCCTTCATGGAAGGTTTCCAAAATAGATCCAGCATACGCTAGCAGGAGGCCATATTGACTTGGCTCAGACCTGCTCCAAACACTGGCCAAACTCAAAAAAACTTTGGCCCAATTGACAATATTGCAAGACACTTTTTTACACCTCCCAGCCTTTTTGTCTTCCTTAGCCTTCTTTTTCCTATCACCTTTCTTTTTCCTACATTTAAGCAAATGGAATATGTCAAAATATTTCTGATTGCAATTCCTCTGCGTCAGAGACAACCTTCCACAATTTTTTGAATGCTTTCAGGGCTGGAACTCCCCTAACGTAATCTTCCCTTAGCAACCCACCAGTCTAGTCCCGAAATGTAGAAGTTACCTCCATCTTCCGCAGCTTGGAGACTGAGCATGACAGAAAACTTGATGACCTCATCATATATAGTCCAGAGACCACCTCTGATCTTCAGTACTGAGTCTCCAAGCAGCGTTAGGGGATGTGAGCCCAGGGACTAGCGACTCACCTTAGTAATGGTTAAGTGTAGTTTGATTTGGCTGATTTTAAAAAACCACCCCCAAAAACACAAAGACAACCAACGTCGATTTAGATTTAAAGTACAAACCGAGGAGTTTTGGCTCCTTTAATTGAAGGGTTTGGAGCCTTGGCAACTCTCTGGCACTCGCAAGGGATTTGAGCCACCCCCCTTCTCCCCCCTCTCCGGAACAGTGCGACAGTACGGAGAGAGTGAGGGAGTGGGCCTGGGGTCCTCCGGCAGCGCATCCCCCGAGGTGGGTGTCCTGCCGTTGAGGTAGCCTGACACGCGGCTGGAGCGGGACAGGACGCTGCTCTCAGCCGCAGCAGCACCGTGACCGGCGAGTGCGGCGGCGGGCGGTCAGCTCGCGGAGAGAAGGCTCGGAAGAGGTTTAGCAGTCCCCTCGGGACGGGGTAAGTGCCGGGAGCGTGGCGGTATGTGAGAGTGGTGTCCTTTGCTTTGGCCTTGGTTTTGTGGCGTTCCTGCTTTTTGGCGGCCATTTTGGGAAGCCGCGTGGTGTTCGCGCGGGAAAGCCGGTGCGGCTGCCAGGCCTTTCGTAGGCCAGGAACAGGGGTTCTGGAGAATCGGTGGAGGGCCAATTTTTGAAGGTGCTGATTCGCATTCCGGTCGGCTGGGTTTTCTGAGACTGGGCGGATTTGGAAGGTTGAGAGTGTGTGGTTGTTTCAGGTGTTTGCATGCCTCCAAAGCTGCGCTGTATTTTGTGCGGGGTTCGGCAGGCATCTGTCTCGGAGGCAGGAGTGTGTAGGTCCTGCGGTCGAGAGCAGGCCCTGGAACAGATGGAGGGCCTGGAGGAGTCAGGGGGGGCCCGTGAGGACGCGGGGTCCTTGGCCGCCCTGGGGCCTCAGTTGTCACCCCCCGAGCCATTGCCGGGGCCTTCCTCGGTGAGGGAGCCTCCTACTTTGCCCGCGGAGTTACTGGGCGGTCTGGGGGCTATTTTTTCGCAGCAGTTTCTGCTCTTGCTGCAGCAGTCCTTAGGGAACTCTGGGAAGCCAGAGGCTAGCCTGGGCGACGGTACCTTAGGGGCTAAGCGGCAGGCTACTTCGCTAGAGGCAGGGGGAGTCCCGGCTAAGCGGAGTAGGCGTTCAGGGGACAATATGGATCTGGATTTCGTACTGGACAGCAGCGCGGCGGTAGGACAGGCTTCTGACGATGAGGAAGAGTTGGAAGACGGAGAGTTGCAGGATCAGGAGCAGCAATCTTGGATTGTTAGAGTTTTCAGGAGAGATGAGTTGACGGCCCTTATAGGTGAGACCATGCAGGAGGTCGATGCGTCGCTAGAGGATCCCTTGTTGCAAGCGGTGCGAAGGTCGCAGAAAGCATTTCCACTCCATAGGGCAGCGATGGCGAACCTATGGCACGCGTGCCAGCTGTGGCACGCGAAGGCCTTGCAGCTGGCACGCGGGAAGGTCCGCAATTAGGTTTTTTTTTTTTTTCAATTTTACTTGTCTGCTGCCGCTGTCGGGGCCGCCGCGGCAAAATCGAGCGTGCCGCGGGGCCCCCCTGTACCCGGCAGAGCCTGCCCTCCCCGTAGCAGCTCTCTCTTTGGAGCTGCAGTCAGACGCGCCGGCTTGCAGAGCGCGAAGGGAAGAGTTTCCCTTTCGCGACTCTGTTTAGCCCGCGGGGGCTGATGGGAACTTCCCATCAGCCCCCGCGGGTTTAACAGAGCAGCGAGGGAGAAACTCTTCCCTCGCGCTCTGCAAGCCGGCGCGTCTGACTGCAGCTCCAAAGATAGAGCTGCTACGGGGAGGGCTGGCTCTGCCGGATACAGGGGGGCCCCGCGGCACGCTCGATTCTGCCGCGGCGGCCCCGACAGCGGCAACAGACAGGTTTTCTTTTTTTTTAATTTTCCCTGGGCTGGGGGGGGGGGTAGGAGTGGTGATGGGATGGGCTGGGCTGGGCTGGGGGGGGGTTAGGAGTGGTGATGTGATGGGCTGGGCTGGGGGGGGGTTAGGAGTGGTGATGGGCTGGGCTGGGCTGGGCTGGGCTGGGGGGGGTTAGGAGTGGTGATGGGCTGGGCTGGGGGGGGGGTAGGAATAGTTAAGGGCAGGGCGGGGGTGTGTATTAGTAGTAGTGCGGGGCAGGGGGGATTTAGGAGTGGTGATGGACACTGGGCTGGGGGGGGTAGGAGTGGTGATGGACACTGGGCTGGCTGGGGGGGTTAGGAGTGGTGATGGGCGCTGGGCTGGGGGGGTTAGGAGTGGTGATGGGCGCTGGGGGGGCTTAAACTAGGACTGGGAGTGGGCTATGGGGGCTAGGACTGGTAATGGGTTGGGGTTGCTAGGACTGGAAATGGGCTGAGTGGAAGGAGGCTTGAACTGCAAATAGCTGTTGGGGATGGGGCTTGGCATGGAAATGGGCTGAGGGGAAGTGGGGGGCTTGAACTGCAAATAGCTGATGGGGACGGGGCTTGGAATGGAAATGGGCTGAGGGGAAGTGGGGGGCTTGAACTGCAAATAGCTAATGGGGAGGGGGACTTGGAATGGAAATGGGCTGAGTGGAAGGGGGCTTGAACTGCAAATAACTGATGGGAAGGGGGGCTTGGAATGGGCTCTTAGGGGAGGGAGCTAGGACAGGAACTGGGCTGATGGATGGGCTAGGATAGAACTGAGAATTGGGTGTTGGGGGAGCTAAGATTGGAAATGGGCTGTGGTGGGGGCTTGGATTGAAATGGACTCATGGAGGGGCTAGAACTGGAGGTAGGCTCATGGGGGGCTTGGATTAGAAATGGGCTGAGTGGAGGGGAGCTAGGATTTAACATGGGCTGATGGTGGGGCTAGGAAAGGACTAGAAATGGGCTGATGGGAGGCTGGTATTGGAAATGAGCTGATGAAGGGACTCGGATAGGACTGGAAATGGATGGGGGAGCTAGGACTGGAAATGGACTGATGAGGGGACTAGAAGGGAGCGGATACTGGGTGGGGCTGGAACTAAAAGGGAGCTGATGTTGGGGGAGATTAGAAGGGGATGGGGCTGGGAGAATGAAATGGAGAGGGGAAAAATATTTTGTGTGTGAGGGAAGAAAAATGTACAATTGGCCGGGTATTGGGAGAGTAAGTGGGGATTGAGGATGGAGGGGTAAAATTTGAGTGGATGAAATAGGAATGAGGAAAGAGCAAAAGGAGAAAGATTAGTATGTTAAAGCGGATGTAGAGAGAGAGAATGGAAAAAAAAAACTAGAAGAGAGAAGAAAGGACAAATGGACAGCAGATGATGGAGAGTTAGCAGAAAACATGAAGAAACCAGAAGAAAGTGGCTGGAGCAATTGCAACTGTGTAACTGAGCTGAGGTATTCTGTTTATGTAATTCCTTTTTGACATTGCCACTTGTTCTCTTTCCCCAGTAGGTCATGTATTGTTGTTCTCTGAAATGTATTGGTTTAATATTTGCAGTGTTGCCTTTTGATAGGTATGGTATGGTGCTTTGTGACTCCTGGTAGTGCTGTTAGGATACGGCGGGTTTGCTATTGGTTCTAAATGGGCAGTGTTTGTAGTAGTTCCTAATGTGCCTGGCGGTTGGCACTGGATTATAGTAATGTAGAAATCTTTTAGTCTGTCTTTATCCATACACTCATTAAGAGACATGTTTACTAAAAGTTAGTGTATGTTAGCATTATGCAAATATTTATGCAAATTGACGTGCTGGCACTTTGAGGAAATTCTTTGGTTTTGTGCGGCAGTTTGGGCACTCGGGCTCAAAAAGGTTAGCCATCACTGCCATAGGGTCTTCAAGGAAATGATTCAGGAAGAGTGGGATACTCCGGATGCGGGGGTTAGGGGCTCGAGGGTTTTGAGCCGCTTATACCCTTTGCAGGAGGCCGATAAAGAGTTGTTTAAGCCTCCGAAGCTGGATGCGGCGGTCTCCTCGGTGACTAAGAAGACCACTATCCCAGTGGAGGGCAGTGCGGCCCTTAGGGATCTGCAGGACAGGCGGTTGGACTCCTTGTTGAGGCAGGTGTTCGAAGTTAATGCCCTTTCGATGCAGGTCTCGGTCTGTGGGGCCTGGGTGGCTAGAGCGTGTCTGCGTTGGGCCCAAAGGATGAAGGGCCTTCAGTTGGAAGAAGCGGTGGAGGAGGCCGCGCGGCTGGATTCGGGGGCCGCTTATTTGGCGGACAGTCAGTATGATCTCATTCGTGGGGTGGCCAAGAGCATGGCTTCCGTGGTGGCAGCGAGACGTGCTTTGTGGCTCCGTAATTGGGCGGCGGATGTGGCCTCCAAGGCAAGGCTCGGTAAACTTCCCTTTCGGGGTAAGCTACTCTTCGGGGAGGATCTGGAGAAGTTGGTTAAGGATTTAGGAGACTCCAAGGGTGGAAGGTTGCCGGAAGGCAAGCCGAAGGTAGGGAGGCAAGGAGTTCCTTCCCGGAGTCAGCAGCGCGAATTTCGTAGGTTTTGGCCATCGCGGTTCACTCCGTCTCTTCGAGGACGCTTTCAGTACAGGTCCCCGGGTTTCCGGGGGTTTCGGGGAGCGGGGAGAGGTTTTGGAGCCTCGTCTTCCTCCTCGAATGGCAAGAGGCCGCAATGACGCGAGGGGGGTCCAGGCTGGGGTAACTCCGGTAGGGGGGCGGTTGAAGGAGTTTTTTCCGGCGTGGACCCAGATTACCTCTGACCAGTGGGTGTTGGAGATCGTCCGCGAGGGGTATGCGCTCGAGCTTCAGCGACCCGTGTCGGATGCGTTTGTGCGGTCGCCCTGTCGGTCGCGGGCAAAGCGGTTGGCGGTAGGAGAAACCTTGGAGCGGCTGCTGGCGCTAAAGGCGGTGGTGCCGGTACCGCCGGACCAATGCGGGTCAGGTCGATACTCCATATACTTCGTGGTGCCAAAAAAGGAAGATATGCTGCGGCCGATCCTGGACATGAAGAAGGTCAACCGGTGCCTCAGGGTCTCGCATTTTCGCATGGAGACCTTGAGGTCTGTGATTCTGGCGGTTCGCCGGGGGGAGTTCCTCGGCTCTGGATCTCTCGGAGGCGTATCTGCACATTCCGATCAGGGAAGAACATCAGAGGCTCTTGCGGTTTGCGGTGCCCATGGGGCATTTTCAGTTCCAGGCAATGCCTTTTGGGTTGGCGACCGCACCCAGGACGTTCACCAAGATCATGGTGGTGGTGGCAGCGGCGTTGCGAAAGGAGGGGATATTGGTGCACCCCTACTTGGACGATTGGTTGATCAGAGCAAAGTCGGAAGAGGAAAGCGTTGGAGCAACCAGGAGAGTAGTGCAGGTCTTGCAGTCGTTGGGCTGGGTGGTGAACTTAGCAAAGAGCAAGTTGCAGGTGTCTCAGCAGTTGGAATACCTGGGAGCTCGTTTTGACACCGACCGGGGCAGAGTATTTCTTCCTGCGGACAGGAGAGACAAGCTGCGGCGGAGTGTAAGAGCCTTCCTCGACTGCCAGGCGCCCTCGGCATGGCGGTACATGCAGGTGTTGGGCACCATGGCGGCCTCGATAGAGGTGGTCCAGTGGGCCAGGGCACATATGCGGCCCTTGCAGAGGGCGCTGCTGCGCAGGTGGTCCTACCAATCGGACAGTTTGGCAAAGAGTCTGGTGTGCCCGAGGGAGGTGCGGCAGTCGCTACAATGGTGGCTGGACCCGGCAAATCTAGAGAGGGGAATGCCTCTGGAAAGCCCGGCCTGGAAAGCGCTGACGACGGATGCCAGTCTCTTCGGCTGGGGGGCGCATTTCGAGGGACAGTACGCGCAGGGTCAGTGGACGGAGCTGGAACAGGCTTGGTCGATCAACAGGTTGGAGTTGCGGGCTGTCACACTGGCTTTGCTGGCCCTCCGCAAGTGGGTAGAAAGAGCAGCGGTCAGGGTCCTCTCGGACAACGCCACGGTGGTAGCGTACATCAATCGACAGGGCGGCACGGGCAGTGTGGCGCTCGAGGAGGAGGCGGATGTGCTTCTCTTGTGGGCGGAGAGTCACCTGGAGGCCCTGTCGGCAGCTCATGTGGCCAGAGTGGACAATGTGACCGCAGATTTTCTAAGTCGGGTACGGGTGGACCCGGGAGAATGGGAGCACCATCCCGAAGTGTTCCAGGCCATAGTCCGCCGCTGGGGTCTGCCGGTGATGGATCTCATGGCGTCCTGGAACTCGGCGAAAGTGGACAGGTTTTTCAGCAGAAGGCGCGAAAGGATGTCGGAAGGACTGGATGCCTTAATTCAACCGTGGCCAGTGGACGGTCTGCTGTATGTCTTTGCTCCGTGGGTCCTGATCGGTCGGGTCCTACAGCGGGTGGAGTACCGCAGGGGGCAGGTGGTGCTGATTGCGCCGGATTGGCCGAGAAGACCGTGGTACGTGGATCTGATGCGTCTCCTTCTAGAGCCCCCTTGGTGGCTTCCTCAGAGAAAGGACCTGCTGGTGCAGGGGCCGCTCGTAATGCCACAGGTGGATTGATTCTCGCTTACGACTTGGCTCTTGAGAGGGCGTGGCTGAGGGCCAAGGGTTATTCCATGGCGGTAATTGCTACCTTGCTTAAGTCGCGAAGGCGGTCCACGTCGTTGGCGTATGTACGCGTCTGGAGGATCTTTGAAGCTTGGTGCAAAGACAGACAGTTGGAGGCCATGTGGGCTTCGGTGCCACAAGTGCTCTCCTTTATTCAGGATGGTTTCGAGAAGGGCCTAGCGGCGGCTTCACTCCAGGTGCAGATGGCGGCTCTTTCTTGCTTTCGGGGAAGGATAAAGGGAAAGCCGCTGGGTGGTCATCCGGAGGTGAAGAGATTTTTGAGAGCGGCGGTTCTCTTGCATCCGCCATGCAGGGATCCTGTCCCGGCGTGGGATCTGAATTTGGTGTTGGAGGCCCTGACGGGGGCGCCGTTTGAACCGTTAGCTGCGGCTACCTTAAAAGATCTCACGCTGAAGGTGGTGTTTCTGGTAGCGATCGCTTCGGCCAGGCGAATATATGAGTTGCAGGCTTTGTCTTGCGAGAGTCCCTTCTTGGATTTTGAGGCCCACAGGGTAGTGTTGCGGACAGTCCCCTCCTTTTTGCCGAAGGTCGTGTCGGGTTTTCATGTGAATCAGGTTGTTTCCTTGCCAGTGTTTCAGCGGTCGGGCAAGGAAGAAAAGGGGGGGCGATTGCACAAGCTGGATGTTGGTAGGTCCCTGAGAATGTATCTATGGAAGACTGCGTCTTTTAGAAGGTCGGATAGATTGTTTGTGCTGTTTGGGGGGTCGAAGCGAGGTGAGCAGGCGTCTAAGCTGACTATAGCTAGATGGCTTAAGGGGGCTATTGAGTCAGCCTATCTGTTGAAGGGTAGAGTGGTGCCTAAGGGGTTGAAGGAACACTCGACAAGGGTGCAGGCGGCCTCCTGGGTGGAGTTCAGCTTGGTGCCCGCCACGGAGATTTGTAAGGCGGCTACTTGGTCGTCTTTGCATACCTTTGCGAGACACTATAGATTGGATGTGGTGGCGCAGAGGGATTCTCAGTTTGCGTCGGCAGTGCTTCAGGCGGGTCTTGCAGGGCCCTCCCGTTAGATGTCTACTGCTCTGCTACATCTTCTACGTTTCGGGATTAGACTGGTGGGTCGCTAAGGGAATGGAAATTAGACTTACCTGCTAATTGTTCTTCCTTTAGAACCACCAGTCTAGTCCCGTATCCCCCCCAGACTTTCTCTGCTGATGTCGCCTGAAGCTAAGGACTTTCTTGGGGTGATCGGTCGAGAGGTCTGGGTGGAAAATTCCAGGTCCGGGGGGAGTACGGGGGTGAGGCTCTCAGTTCTCGGGCAGCTGGTTTGCGAGAGGAATGGTGTTTCCATTCCGTTCCATTCAGTTCCCTATGTTTCCAGACCGTGGTTCACATTTTGAATTGTTCTTTGTACATTGTTATATTGCAGTTTAACTGGCATTTGCCAATGGCTTAATCTTTGCTTTGGTGAGTCTGCTTTGTCAATAGCGTACTGAAGATCAGAGGCGGTCCCTGGACTATATATGATGAGGTCATCAAGTTTTCTGTCATGCTCAGTCTCCAAGCTGCGGAAGATGGAGGTAACTTCTACGTTTCGGGACTAGACTGGTGGATCTAAAGGAAGAACAATTAGCAGGTAAGTCTAATTTCCATTTCACAGCCCTCTCAGGAAATACAACAGAAAGACTACTATCAGAAGTGATAGAGAAAGAAGGATCCATTCAAGAGGAAGATGAACAAAAGGAAACACATCCCTTCTTCTGCTTATCCTTGGACCTCATTTTTTATCTTTGCTAGACTCATGACCCACATTCCCAGTGCCTGGACTCTAGCCCCTGTAATAGCTTGTTCCCCCCGCCCCCCCCCCCATCATGGCTGCCTGAGAATCCCCAATACCAGAATCATTGGAGAAATGGCTAAGTTTGAACTTGTGACTACGATCTTTAAAGTTTTGCAGAATGAGAATCCCAAAGGTTGAGAGAATTTAATTCAGCAGTATGTTCCCCCACAGGATTTACAATCTCCTGTAAGTCAAGTGCCGAAAGTGAAAACTCGAAAATTTACATTTTCTGTAGCTGGTGTACTGCTTTGGAATTCTGTGCCACTTCTGTGAGAGGCAAGGATAATATGCAGGCTTAACATAGGCAATAATTAACTGGATCTTCATGGTCCAACTTAGGATTTTTCAAGACAGGGTGGAAGAAGCTGATTTTAAGACAAAGGGAATGCACTCTTCCTCTAAAGTCTGAGAAACAATGCATGCGAAGAAGGATGCCATCTGACTAATCACTGCTTTCATTGGACTGACTGAAAACCCATCCAACTCATAAAAAGTAGTGTTCATCCTTCCCACTAACTTCTCAATATCATATGAATTGACTGGGGCAAATATATTCCAATATATTGGAGCTGAAGCTTAAGCAATAACTGAAGAAATTACATCCTTATTCAACGTAACCACAATATTATTCACTTTGGGGTAGATTCTAATTGCCCAAAAGTTGAGTAGTACATCCTGGTTGGACATACAACCTGTGCTCAGCCGCTGCATCTGATTCCCTTCTTTGTTCTCCCCACATGTACAAGGTTGTTGTGCGGGGAGTGCTGGATGGGGGTGGGAGTGTCAGCACAGAGGCGGAGTGGGGGCAGGCCAAATTGGCCAGACATATAGAGACTATTCAGATCGAGCCTCTGTACATCCGATGGCCCCAATATGGATGCCTGGCTTATTCCACCTTGAAGGTGGTATAAGTGCCATGCGTCTGTGTGATCAGAGCATACATCCCCACCAAACAAACAGAAGTGCCGTGGGAGAGCCCCTGCCGTCGATCCCGGCCATGGCTGCCCCCGTTAAGTGGGTGTTGGGGAAATGGTTGGTTTATGCGGGCAGCCTTTGGGCTCTCAGGAAGGATTTATTTATTTATTTTATTTACATTCTCTTATATACCGCGCTATTCTGCATCAGTGCGGTTTACATTGAACAAACTGAAATTACATTGAACAGGGCATTATAACTTGGAGATAACTATTTTACAGGGAACATGGGCTATGGAGGGTTAAGTGGCTTGGCACACCGGCCGGAGCCTTGAGCGTTGGGGATGGGTCCTTATATACCTTCCCTGCTCTTCTGTAGCTGTCCTATATTCGGTATATATGGAAATATCTTTTGGGTGACATCAGATGCTTTCCCTTTTGAGGGAACTGTGAGGCAATTAAGCAACGTTTCTACACTGAGCAAAGGAAGCTGAAGTCTGTAAACTTTCTACTTTTGAAGAGCATTTAACAATGCAATGCTTGAGACAGGGTCTTTGACCTGAAACACAGTGTTGTGTCGCGCTGTATAATTGATCTTCCACAGTTTCGGCAGTATTTGGCTTCTGTGGTGGTAAGCTTTTTGCCTGCTCTTCAATGGACATTTTGGATCATCAACGCACAACAGAATTTCCGGCTCCGATTGTCAGCTAAGTATATGATTAGAAACCTTGTTGGTTATTAAGTAAATTCTTAGCATATTGGCTTTGGGCTGCTACTCTTTGAAATTTTCATCACACACAATTTTATATAAAAAATGATTAAAAGGAGTGGATCGTTTTTCGGAGAGGATTTCCCTTCCCCCTGCACAGCGAACATTCCAACATGTAAATTCAATTTTGTGACTTTTCCCTTATTAGTAGTAGTATTTTTGGTATCAGATGATATTATGATATGCACACCAGTAGACATAAAAAAAACATCATACAATAACATTACTGATTGCCTGCTAGAAGCAGAATCATGGCTTAATTCAAATAACCTTCACATAAATTTCAAAAAAACAAAAATTCTTTTTATAGCAAGGAATCAAAACCTCACCCCCCCCTACATTTAATATATGTGACACCACGCTCCAAGTAAAAAACAAGGTAAAGTACCTCAGAATAATACTAGACAGATCCCTCAATATGTCAGCCCAAATAAAACAAGCCACCAGAATAATTTTCTACAAACTAAAAACTATACAACGCCTCAGACCCCTCCTAGAACCACATGATTTCAGAATAGTAGTCCAAGCACTAACTACTCCTTACTTGGACTACTGCAACAGCTTGTTACAGGGTCTGCCCCAAAAGAGTCTTCACACACTTCAATTAGCACAGAATGTAGCCTCCAGGATTATTACAAAGGCAAGCTTGACAGATCACATCACCCCAATACTTTATAACCTTCACTGGCTTCCGATGGCTAGCAGGATTAGATACAAAATATTAGTCGTTACATTTAAACTACTCAATAACATCTCCCCCTCCATCCTTATAACTAAAATACAAACACAAACAGATGTCAGGAACAGGAGAAAAATAATCAAAATCTCCTTGTAGTTCCATCCACAAACTGCCAGCAACAGAGCCTTCACATACACAACACCCACCCTCTGGAATTCCCTTCCAGACACTATCAGATCAATCAATGATCTACAAGCTTTCCGTAAGCAGTTCAAAAATCTCCTATTCTCTGAGAAATATAATAGCTCCGAGTACTATAATACTTCCAACAACAAGATTAACAATAACCTTCATTCTTCCCATGAAATTCCCCCTATCTAACTAACCAGCCTATCAGTAACTACCTACCATGTATGACCATCGCTCCTATCTGACCTAACCAACCTCTCGGTAACTACCTACCAAGTATGACTATTACCACCCCACAGGTAGTTTCCACATATTTTTCATCTATATAGTTAAGTGTTAACCATCTTCCATCTGACTTGTTCTAGTTTTAAATCTGATATGTAAATAGCTAAAGCTTATATGTGATACTGGAATCAGGGCAGAGACATCCTTGCCATGGTGCAGCAATCCCATCATGACAAAACATCCAAAACATGTCTGCATTCGCCCGTATGTCCATGTATAAGACCAAAAATGCCCCCCCCCCCCCACCCAGAAGTGAGCTAGCACCTGCAAAAGGAAACACATCACACATTTAAGAGTTTAGCTACCAGGCAGCCAAACTTCACCGAGGAGGAGACCCAACTTCTCTGCCAGCTAGTCCATAAAAATAGAGGAGGTGCTGCTGCCAACACGGCAGCAGACACCAGCACATATTGCAGCACACAGGGACTGGGAGGGAATCCGCAGCATCCTGGCATAGTAAGTACATAAACAGGAACACACACATGGGAAAAGGTTGCAGCAGGCAGGCAACACTGTAGGGGGCCAGAACATCACACACACATAAGAAAATGCTTGGTAGACCTAGGAAAGGAGTGTGCACTGTGGAGGGATGCTTAAGAAATGCAACCAGAGGATGGCAGCACACATGGATAGATAGAAACAGGCAAGAGACAAAGTGAGAGACAGAGGGCAGAAATGGGAAGGATGTGTTATGAGCAAAAGGGGACTGCTACTTCTGGAGAGAAATCTGCAATTGTAAGTATCTACTTCTGGGAATTTTTCTAAATCTTGGGAATAAAGGAATTCTTTAGATTAAAGTTGATTAATTTCTGAACCCACTGTATTTGTTAAATCAGTCAGGGCCTAGTCGCAGCAAAGAGCTTTCAGTTTAAATTTAAAACACAGCAGAGAGCTTTCTGGTTAAATTTAGACCCCAAGACTCCCTCTATCCCAGGAAGGGCTGTGGGTCATAGATTACCTTAGAAGCACAGGGCAGGGTACTCTATAGCAGCCAGCTTTTCATAAGTCTTAGCAAAAAACCTGTGAGAGAGTCAGTTGTACCATTAGATGATAGAAGGGTAAAAGGAGCACTAAGAGGGGGACAAGGCCATAGCAGAGAGACTGAATGAATTCTTGGCTTCAGTATTTACAGAAGAAGATGTAGGGATGTTACCCATGACTGAAGTGGTATTTAAAGGTGATACTGCGGAAGAATTGAAAGAAATATTGATATACCTGGAAGATGTATTACAACTATTTGATAACTGAAGAGTAGCAAATCACCGAGACCAGATGGTATACATCCAAGGGTATTGAAAGAACTGAAATATGAGATTGCAGACCTGCTATTAGTAATCTGTGAACTATCATTAAAATCATCTGTTATACCTGAAGATTGGAGGATCGCCAATGTAAAAAGAGTTCCAGGGGTGATCCGAGAAACTACAGACCAGTGAGCCTGACGTCAGTATCGGGAAAAATGGTAGAAACCATCATAAAGAACAAAATTACTGGACATGTAGATAGTCATGGTTTAATGGGAGACAGCCAACATGGCTTTAGACAAGGAAGATCTTGTCTTACTAATCTGTTATGTTTTTTTGAAGGTGTGAATAAACAGGTAGACAAAGGTGAGTTGGTTGATATAGTGTATCTGGACTTTCAGAAAGCCTTTGACAAGGTCCCTCATCAAAGACTTTTGTCAAAACTAAAAAGTCATGGGATAGAAAACAGTGTACCATTGCGGATCAGGAACTGGTTAAAAGATAGAAAGTAGAGGGTAGGGCTAAATGGCCAATTTTCCCAATGGAGAAAGGTGAATAGTGGAGTACCTCAGGGATCTGTGCTGGGTGCGCTGCTTTTTGACATATTCATAAATGACCTGGAAAAGGGAATAACGAGTGAGGTTATCAAATTTGCAGACGACACAAAGCTATTTAAAGTTGTTAAAACCCATGAGGATTGTGAAAAATTGCAAGAGGATCTTGATAAATTGGAAGACTGGGCATCCAAATGTGAGATGAAATTTAATGTGCACAAGTGCAAAGTTATACACCTAGGAAAGAACAACCTAACTAGGGTTACACGATGCAAGGCTCCACATTGGGAACCACCACCCAGGAAAGAGATTTAGGCATCATCGTGGACAACATGTTAAAACCCTCTGCCCGGTGTGCCGTGGCGGCCAAGAGAGCTAATAGAATGCTAGGTATCATAAGGAAAGGAATGGAAAATAAAACAAAGGATATTATAATGCCTCTGTATCGTTCCATGGTGCCACTGCACCTTGAATATTGTGTGCAATTCTGGTCACCGTATCTTAAAAAGGATATAGTGTTATTAGAAAAGGCACAGAAAAGAGCCACCAAAATGGTAAAGGGAATGGAAGGATACCCGTATGAAGAGAGGATGAAAAGGTTAGGGCTCTTCAACCTGGAAAAGAGAAAGCTGAGGGTAGGTATGATAGAGGTCTATAAATTAATGAATGAAGTGGAATGGGTAAACATAGATCAATTGCTTACATCATCAGAATATAGAAAGACTAGGGGACATGCAATGAAGCTACAGGGTAACTTAATTAAGACTTAATTAAGACCAAGCTGAGATGTGTAGTTTAATGTTCACTGTAAACCGCGCTGATGTCAATAGCGCGGTATAAAAGAGACTTTAAATAAATAAATAAATAAAATAAGAGAAAATATTTTTTCACTCAATGTGTAATTAAACTCTGGAATTTGTTAACAGAGGATGTAGTAAAAGCTGTTAGTGTAACTGGGTTTAAAAATGGTTTGGACTAGTTCCTGGAGGAAAGGTCCATAAACCATTATTAAAAGGACCCAGGATATCACTGCTTAACCCAATACAAGCATTGAGGAACCTGTGTCTTTTGGGGAAACCGTTGGGTACTTATGACCTAGATTGGCCACTGTTGGAAACAGGATACTGGGCTTGATGGACCTTGGTCTGATCCAGTATGCCATCTTATGTTCTTAGAAGGTACCACAGCACAGCCAAAAGTACACCTGCATGCATGTGGAGTGGCAACGGAAGGGCAGTAACCAAGGACAGCAGCACCAATGAACAACCAAAATGTGGCAATATGAAGCATGATTCCACATTAGGAAGTACCAAGCTGGCCAATGATATTGGTGTCCCTATGGATAAGTAAAAGCTCTCTGCCCAGTATATGGTGGAGGCCAAGACAGCAAGTAGAATGCTAGGCATCATAAGGAAAGGAACAGGGAATGAAACAATAGATGTGATTAATTATATATCTAGCAGAGTGTCCAGATCACATCATCATGTTCGCATAGTTCAGTACATGGTAAGTGACACCTAGTAATGTATGTTAAACAGGCACCTTGGTAACTTGGATCATACGTTAACATAATGTACCTGAATGCAACACACCCTAATCTCCCCTGGAAAAGCGGCAGCCAAACATAATAAATAAATATTACATCACTTGATGTAATGGAGGTCTAAGGGAATTTACCAAGGCCACAAAGAGTTCTGCTAGGAACTGAAGCCCTCTGCTCTGTAATGGTTCTGTAGATGGGGAAAGGCTCCAAAAGTTATGTGCTCCACAATATGGAAAGCAGACAGCTGAATGGACATATGATCCATGCAATAGAACTGGTAAATGTTCAACACTGTGTATTAGGTTTCAATGTGACCAGCAACCCCTGTGTTTTATTGGAAAGGTAGTAGGTTGCCAGCCTCTCTTCACTGAGGTAATGGAGGGCAAAGTGACTTAAACAATGCCCCCAGGAGCACCTGGTGAGAATCAAACCCTGAGCATTTGGGTGCCAAGCAATAGCTCCAATCACTAGGGTACCTCTCCACTCTGTTTATGCCATCCAAAAGTATAAAGACTAGGGGACACACATTTAAGCTACACTGCAACCCTTTCAAGATTAAGAAGGGAAAATCATTTGCTGTCAATGTTTGAAATCTCTCCAGGAATCCAGGTCCGGATCTCTGCCTGCTTATCTTACATTGCTACCTGGATGTCTTACCGCCGTCTGAAACTGAACATGGCCAAAACTGAGCTCTTTATCTTTCCCCCTAAACCCACCTCCCTCCTTCCTCCCTTCTCTATTTCTGTGGATAATACTACGTTCCTCCCTGTTTCCTCAACTCGCAATCTTGGGGCCATCTTCGACTCTACTCACTCTTTCTCTGTACACATCCAACAGATAGCTAAAACCTGTTGCTTCTTTCTCTGCAACACTGGCAAAATTCATCCCTTCTGTTCTACACACACTACTAAGACAGTTATCCACTCTTTAGTCACATCCTGTCTATACTATTGCAACCTCCTCCTTGCTGGTCTCCCACTGAATCATCTCCCTCCCCTTCAATCTGTTTAAAACTCAGTTGCGCGGCTAATCTTTTGCCAGCCTCTGCATGCTCATATAATCCCCCTTCTCAAGTTGTTTCACTGGATCCCTATCCATTTCCATAACCATTTCAAACATCTCCTACCGATCTATAAGTGCACTCATTCTACTGCTCCTCACTACCTTTCCTCTCTTATCTCTCCCTACATCCCTCCTTGGGTGCTCCTCTCTTCTAACAGATCCCTTCTATCTCTGCCCTTCTCTTCTACTGCAAACTCCAGACTTTGATTCTTCCACCTTTCTGCTCCTTATGCCTGGAACAAACTACCAGTGTCTGTGTGTCAGGCTTTATCTTTGGCCCTTTTCAAATCCAGGCTGAAAACTCACCTCTTCGAGTCTGCTTTTGGATCCTGATCTGCTTGGTCTCATATGTGTTTCCTTGCCGCTCCCCTAGATGTGTCCTTGTCCTCAGCTGTTGTGTTGTCTGTCTTGACTAGACTGTAAGCTTTGATGAGCAGGGACCATCTTTTACATGTGTTTATACAGTGCTGTGTATGCCTTGTAGCGCTATACAAATGACAAGTAGCAGTAGTATTAGTAATTATGCCCAGTTGCCGCTCTTCTTTTGTGGACAGAAGTACTTCGATTAATCAAAAGGTATTATAGAAAGTATTTAAATAAGCTAAACTGCAATGTGTGCTTTCCAGTTAAAGTTGATTTCTGGGGACTTAGCAGTTCTTGGTTTTAGCAATGTGACCAGAAATAGATTGCCAGGCCTTTCTTCCGAGGCAATGAGGGAATGCGAGTGGGAATCAAAACCTGGTTTCTTGGTTACCAAGCCAGTGCTTTAATCATTGGGCTACTCCTCCACTCTGACTTTAACTAAACTGTCAAAATCTATCTCATCTTTACTACTGTGATTAATTTTTGTGCATTAAATGCAAATTCCAGAAAGGGTAGTGAATTAAGAGGACACCAACAGCGGCTATTTTGGGGGGAGGGCAGCAAAGAGCTGTTGCCATCAAACAAAACAGTAGGTCGTGATGGGCAGACAACTCAAGGAACCATCAACCCTTGCTTTTACCTGCAACGAGGGGGTTATTTTCAAATAGCCCATCTACCTGCATAAATAACTTTGGAAATTGTTCCTATTATGTAAATATATGCAAAAATCAAAACATGTTATCTGTTTTGTGCAGGAGTATTCTGGAAAGGGTAATGTTGGAGTAATCATGACTCTTGAGTTTATCAAAATTTCAGGAAGAGAGGGGCGAGGGACTCAGGGCCAATGTTACTGGGTGGCAAACAGGGCAATTGCCCTGGGCCCTCAAGCTACATGCAGCCCCAAGTCTGCCTCTTTCCAAAGAAGGAATAGCTTGAATTTGGATTTTATGGCTGCTTCCACAGTTTCTGCCCTGGGCCCCTGCATGTTTAATACCAGTCCTGCAGGGACTTGACAGTTAATTGGGGGGAAGGAAAAAACTGAATGCTTGTATAGAGTACCTAATATCCTTGCACCCAGTCGATCACTTTGACTCCATGCCTACATCACCCATGCCTGAAATGGTATTTAAAGGTGATGTTTCAGAAGATTTGAAAGACGCTAATCATGTGTGCTGTGACCCCAGATCTATGTATATACCACCCCCCCCACAAGTCTTGATTGACAGTCCCCCAAAGACGAATCGAACCGCTGCTGATCGCTGGAAGCAGCGGTATATAAGCGTGTAGTAAATAAATAAAATAAATAAATAAACCGGGAAGATATAACTATTTGATAAACTGAAGAGTAGCAAATCATCTGGACTAGATGGTATACATCCAAGGGTGTTGAAAGAACTGAAATATGAGATTGCAGACCTACTATTAGTAATTTGTGCACTATCATTAAAATCATCTGTAGTACCTGAAGTTTGGAGAATGGTCAATGGAATGCCAGTTTTTAAAAAGGGTTCCAGGGGTGATCCAGGAAACTACAGACTGGTGAGCCTGATGTCAGTACCAGGTAAAATGGTAGAAGGAAAGTCTTATTTTACTAATCTGTTGTATTCTTTTGAAGGTATGAATAAACAGGTAGACAAAGGTGAACTGGTTGATATAGTGTATCTGGATTTTCAGAAAGCCTTTGACAAGGTCCCTCATGAGAGACTCTTGGCAAAATTAAAAAGTCAGGGGATAGGAGGCAGTGTACTATTGTGGATCAGAAACTAGTTAAAAGATAGAAAGCAGAGAGTAGGGCTAAAAGGCCAATTTTCTCAATGGAGAAAGGTGAATAGTGGAGTACCCCAGGGATCTGTGCTTGGCCCTCTGCATTTTAACATCTTCATAAATGACTTGGAAATAGGAATAATGAGTGAGGTGATGACACAAAATTATTCAAACTTGTTAAAACACAAGAGGATTGTGAAAAATTGCCAGAGGACCTTGATAAACTGGAAGACTGGATGTCCAAATGGCATATGTATAGCGCGGTATATAAAAGTTGTTAAATAAATAAATAAATAAATAAAATAAATATGAAATTTAATGTGGAGAAGTGCAAAGTTATGCTCCAGGAAAGAACAACCAAAATGACAGTTACACGATGCAAGGTTCCCACTAAGAACCACCATCCAGGAAAAAGATTTAGGTGTCATTGTGGATATGTTGAAAACCTCCCCCCAATGTGCAGCGGTGGCTAAGAAAGCAAATAGAATGCTAGGAATCATGTATCATTCCATGATGCAACCACATCTTGAATATTGTGTGTAATTCTGGCTGCTATATCTTAAAAAGGATATAGCAGAATTAGAAAAGGTAGAGAGACGAGCCACCAAAATGGTAAAAGGGATGGAAGGATATTCCTATGAGGAAAGACTTAAAAGGTTAGGGTTCTTCAACTTGGAAAAGAGACGGCTGAGGGGAGATATGATAGAGGTCTATAAATTAATGAATGGAGTAGAATGGTTAAACATGCTTCTGTTTACTCCATCAAAAAGTAGAAAGACTAGGGGACACACAGTGAAGCTACTATGTAGCCCATTTAAGAGTAATAAGAGAAAATATTTTTTCACTTAACGCGTTGTCAAACTCTGTAATTCGTTACCGGGGATATACTAAAAGTTGTTAGTGTGGCTGAGTTTAAAAAAGGTTTGGACAAGTTCCTGGAAGAAAAGTCCATAAACTATTATTAAAGAAGACCCGGGAAATCCACTGCTTACCCCGGGACAAGCAACATGGAACCTATGCACCATTTTGGGAATCTGCAAGGTAACCTGTATAGGCCACTGTTGGAAACAGTTCTGGGCTTGATGGACCTTGATTTGATCAGTATGGCATTTCTTATGTTTTTATTAATTCTAGTGAAAAACTAGGAGTATGGATGTAACTTCCCTTTTATCCTCTTCACCTCTGCTCCTTTTAAGACTCTAATCTTCCTTTGGGGATCTTCCTGAATTCCTTGACCTGCCCGCATTCTCACTACCCAAAGGATTCCTTTCTTGAGCCATTGCACAATCCTAAGCGCGGAGCCAGGAAGAAGGAGAGGAAAGAAGAACAAGAGCAAAAACAGACTCGTGAGTTTGAAAGAAACATGGCACCTTGAAAGACACCTTTATCCTGGGAGTATCTGCAATACAACACATTCCTTCTCTCTCAACTCTTCAATGCAATATCAGTAAGTGGTGCTTGGAGGTGTCCTGCTGCCCCCCCCCCCATGCCCTTTGCTGCCACTGCTGCCCCACTCCACTTCTGCCCTCTTCTGATGCAACATCTGTTTTTCTATAAACCAGAAGTTTGCAGTGGAAGGGGGTGAAAGCCAATGTTTCCTCTAATTTTCTGTAGGCTGTGTGTGCATAAAATATCAGCTGTGCAGCTTTTGAAAGAAGGTTAAATTTTTGTGTGCCACATAACGACACTCAGAGTTATATACTTTAAAATTTGACTACACGTCAGAATACAGTATGTACACCACATTGATTTTAATCAAATTAAATGAAAATAGACGATTACTAAATGAAGCAGAACATTTCTAGTAATTACAATCACAACTTTTAAATTTTAAGACGTCTGTGTTGTTTTCTATCAGAATCAGAACCGTAATTTTTGTGCGCTCTGTTGTAAGGTATGTGCGCTCGCTCGGCGAGGTGTGTGCGCATGCACACGCGCACAGCTTAGAGGGAACAGTGGTGAAAGCATCAAATTGAGCAAGAGGGTAACTGTGATGCAGCTCCGCAGATGGTGGCCAAGTGTGCATCATGGTTTTGGGGCAAATTGGCTCCAGAGTGCGGCAGCAGCAGCTGCAATGGGCATCAGTGGACACCCTTGTAGGGTCAGTACTCTAAGCAGCTGCCTAGTTTGCCTAATGGTGGTGCTGGCCAAGAGTAGCAGGGCCTAGAGCAGCAACCTTTTGAGGGCAGCCCAGTGCCACTGCTGCCCATCCTTTCTGAGATCTGAAGTGGCAGCAATGGCATTAGAACTACAATGCAGAACTTACTCAAACCTTAGATGCTGCAGGCTGCTGGTGCCGTGTTTTGATCAGCTGCTTCTACCTCCATATAAACAGGAAGTCTGCATCTGAGGGAGAGGAAACAACTGGTCAAAATGTGGCATCAATGGCACACAACATTGGAGGCTTTGGGCAAGTACTGCATTGCTGTTTTAATGTCACTGCTGCTGCTGCAGGTCCTGGAGAGGAGTAGGTGCAGCAGCAGCGGTGGGAGTAAGGGTGGGAGCAGCAGCAGTAGGAGTAGGGGTGGGAGCAGAAGCAGCAGCGAAAGTAGGGGTGGGAGCAGAAGCAGGAGGTAGGGATGGGAGCAGCAGCAGCAGTGGGAGTGGGGGTGGGAGCAGCAGCAGCAGAAGTTAGGGTAGGTGCAGCAGCAACAGGGAGTAGGGGTGGGAGCAGCAGAAGTAGGGGTGGGAGCAGCAACAACAGCGGGAGTGGAAGTGCAAGCAGCAGTGGGAGTAGGGGTGGGTACAGCAGCAGGAGCAGCAGTGGGAGTAGAGGTGGGTGCAGCAGGACTAGGGGTGGGTACAGCAGCAGCAACAGTGGGAGTAGGGGTGGGAGCAGCAGCAGCAGTGGAAGCGGGGTGGAAGCAGAAGCAGCAGGAGTAGGGGCTGGAGCAGCAGTGGGAGTAGGGGTGGGAGCAGCAGTGGGAGTAGGGGTGGGTGCAGCAGCAGCAGCAGCAGCGGGAGTAGAGGTGAGTACACCAGCAGTGGGAGTGGGGGTGAGTATACCAGCAGCAACAGTGGGGGTGGGTGCAGCAGCAGCAGAAGTAGGGGTGGGTGCAGCAGCAGCAGCAGCGGGAGTAGTGGTGGAAACAGCAAGAGCAGCAGTGAGAGTGGGAGTAGGAACAGCAGTGGGAGTGGGAGTGGGAGTGGGAGCAGCAGCGGGAGTAGGGGTGGGTACAGCAGCAGCAGCAGCAGTGGGAGTAGTGATGGAAAGAGCAGCAGCAGCTGCAGCAAGAGTGGGAGTGGGAGTAGAAACAAGAGTGGGAGCAGCAGCGGGAGTAGTTGTGGGTACAGCAGCAGCAGTGGGAGTAGGGGTGGATGCAGCAGCAGCAGCAGCAGCAGTGGGAGTAGGGGTGGGTACAGCAGCAGTAGCAGAGGGAGTAGGGGTGGGTACAGCAGTGGGAGTGGGGGTGGGAGCAGCAGCATCAGCAGTGGGAGTAGGGGTGGATGCAGCAGCAGCAGTTGGAGTAGGGGTGGGTACAGCAGCAGCAGCAGCAGCAGGAGTAGGGGTGGATGCAGCAGCAGCAGAGGGAGTAGTGGTGGGTGCAGCAGCTGTGGTAGTAGGGGCGGGTACAGCAGCAGCAGTGGGAGTAGTGGTGGGTACAGCAGCAGCAGCAGTGGGAGTAGGAGTGGATTCAGAAGCAGCATCAGCACCGTGGGAGTGGGGGTGGGTGCATCAGCAGCAGGAGTAGTTGTGGAAACAGCAGCAGCAGCAGTGGGAGTAGTGGTGGAAACAGCAGCAGCAGCAGCAAGAGTGGGAGTTGGAGTAGGAATAGCAGTGGGATTGGGAGTGGGAGCAGCAGCAGCAGTAGGAGTAGGGGTGGATGCAGCAGCAGCAGAGGGAGTAGTGGTGGGTACAGCAGCAGCAGCAGTGAGAGTGGGGGTGGATGCAGCAGCAGCAGAGGGAGTAGTGGTGGGTATAACAGCAGCAGCAGTGGGAGTAAGGGTGGGTACAGCAGCAGCAGCAGCAGTGGGAGTAGCGGTGGAAACAGCAGCAGCAGCAGTGGGAGTGGGAGCAACAGCAGCAGTGGGAGTGGGAGTAGGGGTGGGTACAGCAGCAGCAGCAGCAGTGGGAGAAGTGGGGGAAACAGCATCAGCATCAGCGAGAGGGAGTGTGAGTAGGAACAGCAGTGGAATTGGGAGTGGGAGCAGCAGTGGGAGTAGCGGTGGGTACAGCAGCAGCAGTGGGAGTAGGGGTGGGTACAGCAGCAGCAGAGGGAGTAGGGGTGGATACAGCAGCAGCAGTGGGGGTGGGAGCAGCAGCATCAGCAGTGGGTGTAGGGGTGGATGCAGCAGCAGCAGAGGGAGTAGTGGGTACAGCAGCAGCAGCAGTGGGAGTAGGGGTGGGTACAGCAGCAGTGGGAGTAGGAGTGGATTGTGAAGCAGCAGCAGCAGTGGGAGTGGGGGTGGGTGCAGCAGCGGCAGAAGTAGTGGTGGAAACAGCAGCAGCTTCAGCAGCAGCAAGAGTGGGAGTTGGAGAAGGAACAACAGTGGGATTGGGAGTGGGAGCAGCAGCAGCAATGGGAGTAGGCATGGGTACAGTAGCAGCAGCAGCAGGAGTAGGGGTGGATGCAGCAGCAGCAGAGGGAGTAGTGGTGGGTACACCAGCAGCAGTAGTGGGAGTGCGGGTGGGTGCAGCAGCCGCAGCAGTGGGAGTAGGAGTGGATGCAGAAGCAGCAGCAGTAGCCGTAGGAGTGGGGGTGGGTGCAGCAGCAGCAGAAGTATGGGTGGGTACAGCAGCAGCAGCAGTGGAGGTAGGGGTGGGTGCAGAAGCAGCAGCAGTAGGAGTAGTGGTGGAAACAGCAGCAGCAGCAGCGAGAGTGGGAGTGGGAGTAGGAACAGCAGTGGGATTGGGAGTGGGAGCAGCAGCAGCAGTGGGAGTAGGGGTGGGTAAAGTAGCAGTAGCAGCAGGAGTAGGGGTGGATGCAGCAGTAGCAGAGGGAGTAGTGGTGGGTACAAAAGCAGTGGGAGTGGGGGTGATGCAGCAGCAGCAGCGGATGGAGTAGGGGTGGGTACAGCAGCAGCAGTAGCTGGAGTAGGGGTGGGTACAGCAGCAGCAGCAGCAGCAGTGAGAGTACGAAAGGCAGGAGGATTGGGCATGGGAGCAGCAGCTGCAGTGGGAGTCGGGGTGGGTACAGCAGCAGCAGCAGAAGTAGTGGGTACAGCAGCAGCAGCAGTGGGAGTAGGGGTGGATACAGCAGCAGCGGAGGTAGGGGTGGGTGCAGAAGCATCAGCAAGAGTGGGAGTTGGAACAGCAGTGGGATTGGGAGTGGGAGCAGCAGCAGCAGTGGGAGTAGGGTTGGGTACAGCAGCAGCAGCAGTGGGTGTAGTGTTGGAAACAGCAGCAGCAGCAGCAGTGATAGTGGGAGTGGGAGTAGGAACAGCAGTGGTATTGGGAGTGGGAGCAGCAGTGGGAGTAGGGGTGGGTAGAGCAGCAGCAGTGAGAGTAGGGGTGGGTAGAGCAGCAGCAGTGGGAGTAGGTGTGGGTACAGCAGCAGCAGAGGGAGTAGGGGTGGATGCAGCAGCAGCAGTGGGAGTAGGGGTTGGTACAGCAGCAGCAGTGGGAGTGGGGGTGGGAGCAGCAGCATCAGCAGTGGGAGTAGGGTTGGATGCAGCAGCAGCAGTGGGTGTAGGGGTGGATACAGCAGCAGCAGCAGCAGCAGGAGTAGGGTTGGATGCAGCAGCAGCAGCAGCAGAGGGAGTAGTGGCGGGTACAGCAGCAGCAGCAGCAGCAGCAGCAGTGGGAGTGGGGGTGGATGCAGCAGCAGCAGAGGGAGTAGGGGTGGGTACAGCAGCAGCAGTAGTGGAGGTAGGGGTGGTTACAGCAGCAGCAGTGGGAGTAGGCATGGGTACAGCATCAGCATCAGTGGGAGTAGTGGTGGAAACAGCACCAGCATCAGCGAGAGTGGGAGTGGGAGTAGGAACAGCAGGGGGATTGGGAGTGGGAGCAGAAGAAGCAGTGGGAATAGGGGTGGGTACAGCAGCAGCAGCAGTGGGAGTAGTGGTGGAAACAGCAGTAGCAGCAGCAGCGAGAATGGGAGTGGAAGTAGGAAAAGCAGTGGGATTGGAAGGGAGAGCAGCAGTGGGAGTAGTTGTGGGTACAGCAGCAGCAGTGGTTGTAGGGGTGGATGCAGCAGTAGCAGCAGTGGGAGTAAGGGTGGGTACAGCAGCAGCAGAGGTAGTGGTGGGCACAGCAGCAGCAGTAGTGGGAGTATGGGTGGATACAGCAGCAGCAGCAGTGGAGGTAGGGGTGGGTGCAGAAGCATCAGAAAGAGGGAGTAGGAACAGCAGTGGGATCGGGAGTGGGAGCAGCAGCAGCAGCGCAGCAGTGATAGTGGGAGTGGGAGTAGGAACAGCAGTGGTATTGGGAGTGGGAGCAGCAGTGGGAGTAGGGGTGGGTAGAGCAGCAGTAGTGGGGGTTTGAGTGGATGCAGCAGCAGCAGCAGCAGTGGGAGTAGGGGTGGGTACAGCTGCAGCAGAGGGAGTAGGGGTAGATGCAGCAGCAGCAGTGGGAGTAGGGGTGGGTACAGCAGCAGCAGTGGGGGTGGGAGCAGCAGCATCAGCAATGGGAGTAGGGGTGGATGCAGCAGCAGCAGTGGGAATAGGGGTGACTACAGCAGCAGCAGGAGTAGGGTTGGATGTAGCAGCAGCAGATGGAGTAGTGGTGGGTACAGCAGCAGCAGTGGGAGTGGGGGTGGATGCAGCAGTAGCAGAGGGAATAGGGGTGGGTACAGCAGCAGCAGTAGTGGACGTAGGGGTGGGTGTAGCAGCAGCAGTGGGAGTAGGGGTGGGTACAGCATCAGCAACAGTGGGAGTAGTGGTGGAAACAGCACCAGCATCAGCGAGAGTGGGAGTGGTAGTAGGAACAGCAGTGGGATTGGGAGTGAGAGCAGAAGCAGCAGCGGGAATAGGGGTGGGTACAGCAGCAGCAGCAGCAGTGGGAGTAGTGGTGGAAACAGCAGTAGCAGCAGCAGCGAGAGTGGGAGTGGGAGTAGGAAAAGCATTGGGATTGGGAGTGGGAGCAGCAGTGGGAGTAGTTGTGGGTACAGCAGCAGCAGTGGTTGTAGGGGTGGATGCAGCAGCAGCATCAGCAGCATCAGCAGTGGGAGTAAGGGTGGATGCAGCAGCAGCAGTGGGAGTAGGGGTGGATACAGCAGCAGCAGCAGGAGTAGGGTTGGATGCAGCAGCAGCAGCAGAGGGAGTAGTGGCGGGTACAGCAGCAGCAGCAGCAGCAGCAGCAGTGGGAGTGGGGGTGGATGTAGCAGCAGCAGAGGGAGTAGGGGTGGGTACAGCAGCAGCAGTAGTGGAGGTAGGGGTGTTTTCAGCAGCAGCAGTGGGAGTAGGCATGGGTACAGCATCAGCAGCAGTGGGAGTAGTGGTGGAAACAGCACCAGCATCAGCGAGAGTGGGAGTGGGAGTAGGAACAGCAGTGGGATTGGGAGTGGGAGCAGAAGCAGCAGCGGGAATAGGGGTGGGTACAGCAGCAGCAGCAGCAGCAGTGGGAGTAGTGGTGGAAACAGCAGTTGCAGCAGCAGCGAGAGTGGGAGTGGGAGTAGGAAAAGCAGTGGGATTGGAAGGGAGAGCAGCAGTGGGAGTAGTTGTGGGTATAGCAGCAGCAGTGGTTGTAGGGATGGATGCAGCAGCAGCAGCAGTAGCAACAGTGGGAGTAGGGGTGGGTACAGCAGCTGCAGCAGCAGAAGTAGTGGTGGGCACAGCAGCAGCAGTGGGAGTAGGGGTGGATACAGCAGCAGCAGCATCAGTGGAGGTAGGGGTGGGTGCAGGAGCATCAGAAAGAGTGGGAGTAGGAACAGCAGTGGGATTGGGAGTGGGAGCAGCAGCAGCAGCACAGCAGTGATAGTGGGAGTGGGAGTAGGAACAGCAGTGGTATTGGGAGTGGGAGCAGCAGTGGGAGTAGGGGTGGGTAGAGCAGCAGTAGTGGGGGTTTGAGTGGATGCAGCAGCAGCAGCAGTGGGAGTAGGGGTGGGTACAGCTGCAGCAGAGGGAGTAGGGGTAGATGCAGCAGCAGCAGTGGGAGTAGGGGTGGGTACAGCAGCAGCAGTGGGGGTGGGGGTGGGGGTGGGAGCATCAGCATCAGCAATGGGAGTAGGGGTGGCTGCAGCAGCAGCATTGGGAGTAGGGGTGGCTGCAGCAGCAGCAGTGGGCGTATGGGTGGGTACAGCAGCAGCAGGAGTAGGGTTGGATGCAGCAGCAGCAGATGGAGTAGTGGGTACAGCAGCAGCAGTGGGAGTGGGGTGGATGCAGCAGTAGCAGAGGGAATAGGGGTGGGTAAAGCAGCAGCAGTAGTGGATGTAGGGGTGGTTGTAGCAGCAGCAGTGGGAGTAGGGGTGGGTACAGCATCAGCAACAGTGGGAGTAGTGGTGGAAATAGCACCAGCAACAGCGAGAGTGGGAGTGGTAGTAGGAACAGCAGTGGGATTAGGAGTGAGAGCAGAAGCAGCAGCGGGAATAGGAGTGGGTACAGCAGCAGCAGCATCAGTGGGAGTAGTGGTGGAAACAGCAGTAGCAGCAGCAGCGAGAGTGGGAGTGGGAGTAGGAAAAGCATTGGGATTGGGAGTGGGAGCAGCAGTGGGAGTAGTTGTGGGTACAGCAGCAGCAGTGGTTGTAGGGGTGGATGCAGCAGCAGCAGCAGCAGTGGGAGTAGGGATTGGTACAGCAGCAGCAGATGGAGTAGGGGTGGGTACAGCAGCAGTAGTGGGAATAGTGGTGGAAACAGGAGCAGAGCAGTGAGAATGGGAGTGGGAGTAGGAACAGCAGTGGGATTGGAGGTGAGAGCAGCAGCAGCAGTGGGAGTGGGGGTGGGTACAGCAGCAGGAGCAGAGGTAGTGGTGCGTACAGCAGCAGCAGCAGTGGGAGTAGGAGTGGGTACAGCAGCAACAGTGGGAGTGGGGGTGGGAGCAGTAGCTTCAGCAGTGGTGGTAGGGGTGGGTACAGCAGCAGCAGCAATGGGAGTGGGGGTGGGAGCAGCATCAGCAGCATCAGTGGGAGTGGGGTGGGAGCAGAAGCAGCAGCAGTGTGGGTGGGTATAGCAGCAGCAGCAGAAGTAGTGGTGGGTACAGCAGCAGCAGCAGCAGTGGGAGTAGGGGTGGATGCAGCAGCAGCAGTGGGAGTGCGGGTGGGTACAGCAGCAGCAGCAGCCGTGGGAGTGGAGGTGGGTGCAGCAGCAGGAGTGGGGGTGGTAGCAGCAGCAGCAGCAGTGGGAGTGGGTTTGGTACAGCAGCAGCAGCAGCGGTGGGAGTAGGGGTGGATGCAGCAGCCGCAGCAGCGGGAGTGGGTGTGGGTATAGCAGCAAAGCAGCAGTGGGAGTGGTGGTGGGAGCAGCAGCAGAAGCAGTGGGAGTGGGGGTGGGTCCAGCAGCAGCTGCGGGAGTGGGGTGGGTACAGCAGCAGCAGTGGGGGTGGGTGCAGCAGTAGAAGCAGTGCAGTGGGGGTGGGAGCAGCAGCAGCAGCAGGAGTAGGAGTGGGTTGAGCAGCAGCAGCGGGAATGGGGGTGGGTGCAGCAGCAGCAGCTATGTGAGTGGGGTTGGGAGTAGCAGCAGCGGGAGTAGGGTTGGGTACAGCAGCAGCAGCAGCAGTGGGAGGGGGGTTGGGTGCAGCAGTAGAAGCAGTGGGAGTGGGGGTGGGAGCAGTAGCAGCAGAAGGAGTAGGGGTGGGTAGAGCACCAGCAGCAGCAGCAGCGGGAGTGGGGTGGGTGCAGCAGCAATGTGAGGGGTTGGGAGCAGCAGCAGCCGCGGGAGTAGGGGTGGGGACAGCAGCAGCAGGAGTGGGGGTGGCTGCAGCAGCTGTGGGAGTGGGTGTGGATGCAGCAGCAGCAGTAGCAGCAGTGGGATTAGGGGTGGGTGTATCAGCAGCCGTCGTGGGTGTGGGGGTGGGAGCAGCAGCAGTAGTGGGAGTGGAGGTGGGTGCAGCAGAAGCAGCAGTGGGAGTGGGAGTGGGGGTGGATGCAGCAGCAGCAGCAGTATCGGGAGTAGGGGTGGGTGCAGTGGGAGTGGGGGTGGGAGCAGCAGCAGTGGGAGTGGGGGTGGCAGCAGCAGCCGTGGGAGTGTGGGTGGGAGCGGGAGCAGCAGCAGAGGGAGTAGGGGTGAGTTCAGCAGTAGCAGGAGTGGGCGGGGGGGGGGAGGTGGGTATAGCAGCAGGAGTAGTGGGACTGGGGGTGGGTGCAGCAGCAGCAGCGGGAGTAGGGTGGATGCAGCAGCAGCAACAGCAGTGGGAGTGGGGTGGGTTCAGCAGCAGTAGCAGTGGGAGTGGGGGTGGGTTCAGCAGTAGCAGCAGCAGTGGGAGTAGGGATGGGAGCAGCAGCAGCAGCAGCAGTGAGAGTGGGAGTGGGGGTGGGAGCAGCAGCAGCAGCAGCAGTGGGAGCAGCAGCAGCGGGAGTGGGGGTGAGAGAAGCAGCAGCAGCAGCAGTGGGAGTGGGTGCAGCAGCTGCAGCGGGAGTAGGGGTGGGAACAGCAGCAGCAGAAGTGGGAGTGGGGTGGGAGCAGCAGCAAAGGGAGTAGGAGTAGGAGTGGGTACAGCAGCAGCAGTGGGAGAGGGAGTGGGAGTGGGGGTGGGTACAGCAGCAGCAGCAGTGGAAGTAGGGTTGGTTGCAGCAGCAGCAATGGGAGTGGGGATGGGTGCAGCAGCCACAGCAGTGGGAGTAGGGGTGGTATAGCAGCAGCAGCAGTGGGAGTGGGGGTGGGAGCAGCAGCAGCAGTGAGAGTTGGGGTGGGAGCAGCAGCCGCAGTGGGAGGGGGTGGAAGCAGCAGTAGCAGGAGTGGGGGTGGGAGCAGCATCGGCAGCAGCGGGAGTTGGGGTAGGTGCAGTAGCAGCAGCGGCAGTGGGGGTGGGAGCAGCAGCAGTGGGAGTATGGGTGGGTACAGCAGCAGCAGCAGTGGGAGTGGGGGTGAGAGCAGCAGCAGCAGCAGTGGGAGTAGGGGTGGGTGCAGCAGCAGCAATGGGAGTGGGGATGAGTACAGCAGCCACAGCAGTGGGAGTAGGGGTGCTACAACAGCAGCAGCAGTGGGAGTAGGGGTGGGTACAGAAGCAGCAGCAGTGGGAGTGGTCTGGGTACAGCAGGAGCAGAAGTGGGAGTGGGGGTAAGTGCAGCAGCTGCCGCAGTGGGAGTAGAGGTGGGTAGAGCAGCAGCAGTGGGAGTGGGGGTGGGAGCAGCAGCAGCAGCAGCAGCAGTGGGAGTAGGAGTGGATGCAGCAGCAGCAGCCACAGCAGTGGGAGTAGGGGTGCATACAGCAGCAGCAGCAGTGGGAGTGGGGGTGGGTGCAGCAGCAGCGGGAATAGAAGTGGGTACAGCAGCAGCAGTGGGAGTGGGGGTGGGTGCAGCAGCAGCAGCAGCAGCGGGAATAGGGGTGGGTACAGCAGCAGCAGCAGTGGGAGTGGGGGTTGGTGCAGCAGCAGCTGGAGTAGGGTGCTGCGGGAGTAGAAATGGGGACAGCTGTGGGATTGGGAGTGGGAGTGGGAAGAGCAGTGGGAGTGGGAGCAGCAGCAGCAGAGTGAGTAGGAGTGGGAGCAGCAGCAGGAGTGGGTGTGGGAGAAGTAGCAGCAGCAGCTTGAGTAGGAGTGGAAGAAGCAGCGGGAATGGGTGTGGGAGCAGCAGCAGCAGCAGCAGCAGCAGTGTGAGTAGGAGTGGAAATAGCAGTGGAAGTGGGAGCAGCAGCAGCAGCAGCAGGATTGGGAGTAGGGGTGGGAGCAGCAGCAGCTGCAGGAGCAGGAGTGTGAACAGCAGTGGGAGTGGGTGTGGGAGTGGAAGCAGCAGCAGTGGGAGTAGGGGTGGGAGAAGCAGCTGGAATGACACTTTTGTGACATATTTACCTTACCTATTGCTCTCTTTTTTTCATTTCCTTTAGATTTTTAAAGCAGTTTCTATCTCTACTACTACTACTACTACTAAGCATTTGTATAGCACTATAAATTGTACGTAGCGCTGCATAGGCATGTAAGAGACAGTCCCTGCTCATCAGAGCTTACAATCTAGTCAAGACAAACAGAAGGTGTAGGCAGGGATAACGCAAGGGGAAAGAAAAGGAGATCAGGTGAGTCAAGATCCAAAAGCAGCAGCGAAGAGGTGAGTTTTCAGCTTGGATTTGAAGAGGATTAGGGACGGTGCCTGGCATACAGACACAGGTAGTTTGTTCCAGGCGGAAGGCACAGCAAGGTGAAAGGTGCGAAGTCTGGAGTTAGCAGTAGAAGAGAAGGGCACAGATAGAAGCAGTTTGCTAGAAGAGCGGAGTTCCCGAGGGGGGTTGTAAGGAGAGATAAGAGAAGAAATGTAGTGAGGAGCTGCAGAGTGAATGCATTTATAGGTCAGCAGGAGAAGTTTGAACTGGATGCGGAAACGGATAGGGAGCCAATGAAGTGACATGAGAAGAGGAGTAATATGGGCATGACAAGGCTGGCGGAAGATTAGCCGCGCATCAGAGTGTTGAACAGATTGAAGGGAAGAGAGATGATTCAAAGGGAGACCAGCAAGGAGTAGGTTACAGTAGTCAAGATGGGAGGTGACTAAAGAGTGGATAAGCGTTTTAGTAGTGTGTTCTGAAAGGAAAGGATGGATTTTGCTGATGTTATAGAGAAAGAAACGGCAGTTCTTAGCTATCAGATGGATATGTGTGGAGAAAGAGAGAGAGGAGTCAAAGACAACCCCCAGATTGCGGGCTGAGGAAACAGGATGGAGTACAGAGTTATCCACAGAGACGGAGAAAGGAGGAGGAGGGGAGGTTTTAGGGGGAAAGATAAGAAGTTCAGTCTTGGCCATGTTCAGTTTCAAGTGGCGGTGAGACATCCAGGCAGCAATGTCAGAAAGGCAGGCAGAGATCCGGGTCTGGATTGCCGGAGAGATTTCAGGCGAAGAGAGGTAGATCTGGGAGTCATCAGCATACAGATGGTACTGAAAGCCATGGGAAGAGATAAGCACACCAAGGGACTGGGTATAGCGAGAGAAAAGGAGCGGACCCAAGACAGATCCTTGGGGTACACCAACTGGGAGTGGGGTAGCAGAGGGGGAGGAGCCACCAGATCACACACTGAAAGAGCGATGGAAGAGATAGGAGGAGAACCAGGATAGTACAGAGCCCCTAAAACCAAGCAAGGACAGGGTATCGAGGAGAAGGTTGTGGTTAACAGTGTCAAAAGCAACAGAGAGATCAAGAAGGATGAGAACAGAGTAAAGGCCCTTGGATTTTGCCAGGAACAAGTCACTGGAGACTTTGGCAAGAGCTATTTCAGTAGAGTGTAAAGGACGAAGGCCAGACTGTAAGGGATCCAGGAGGGCATGAGAGGAGAGGAAGTTGAGGCAGCGGTGGTGAACCCCACATTCAAGAAGTTTAGAAATGAAGGGAAGGAGATAGATGGGTTGATAATTAGAAGGACAGGTGGGATCAAGTGAGGGTTTCTTGAGGAGAGATGTGACCACAGCATGCTTGAAGTCTGCAGGTACTGTTGCAGTGGAGAGTGATAGGTTGAGAATATGAGAGATGGAAGGGACAACGGTGGAGGAGATGGGGCTTAGGAGATGGGTGGGCATAGGATCAGAGGAGCAGGTGGTGAGTTTGGAGGAAGAAGAAGGTGTGCAGTTTCCTCTTCAGAGATCACAGGAAAGGAAGAGAGAGTAGCAGAGATGGAGGGGGGGGGGGAGGGTTGGGAGTGAAGAGGGGGAGGAGGGGAAGTAGCTGACTTTGTGGGGAATTGGAGGGTGATCTTATCGATTTTGTCATGGAAATAGTCAGCCAGGGTTTGGGCAGAAAGGGAAGGAGGGATCAGAGGCGGAGGCACTTTGAGGAGAGAGCTGAGAGTAGTAAAGAGACGGCGAGGATCAGAGGCAAGAGAGTTAGTCAGATGGACATGGTAGTCTTGTTTGGCAAGAGCTATGGCTGACTGGAAAGAGACAAGCAATGAATTTGAAGTGTAGAAAGTCTGCAGGGGAGCGGGATTTGAGCCAAGCACGCTCAGCAGAACGGGCACAGGAATGTAGATAGCGGGTAGTGGATGAAAGCCAAGGCTGGGGTGCAGAACGTCTCACAGGACATGGCATGGGCGGAGCGAGAACATCCAGAGCCGAGGAGAGTGCAGCATTATAAGAAGTTACTTCCTCGTCAACAGACTTAGATGACATAGTGGAAGAAAGAGATAAAGAAATAGTGGAAGAGAGAGCCAAGGGATCAATAGTATGAAGATTTCTAAATAGGTTGGAGGAGACAGGATGAGGCTGAGGCAGCGGGTGATGAAGATTAAAGCTTAAAAGTTGATGGTCAGATAAGGGAAGAGCTGAGCTACAGAGGTTCGAGGGTAAGCAACTAGAGAAGAATATCAGATCCAGGCTATGGCCATGCTGGTGAGCAGGGGCAGTGGAACAAAGTTGGAGGTCAAATGAGGAGGTAAGGGAGAGGAGCTTTAAAGCATAAGGAACAGAGGGGTTATCGACATGAATGTTAAAATCCCCAAGAATAAGAGTAGGGGAAGAGGAATCCAGAAAGAAGGAAAGCCATGAGTCAGAGTGCTCCAGTAAAAGGCTCCAGTGCCCTGTCCTGTTGAGGCTTTCCTAACAAGGGCTCTACAGATCAACCAACAGTAAGGATTTGAGGGTTTATTTTATTATATTAAATTGCTAGCTCTCTGACTGGGAGCTCTTAAAAGGGTTTTTTTGTATATTTTTAAAGCAAGGTTACTTTCTTTTTGGTGCTTTAGTGTAACTTTCCTTGAGCACAGTAGGTTGCTGAACTCTAGTAACCTCCTCAGTTTTGGAAACTGCTAACACCTAATCAGGTCACTTTCTCCTTTTGCTATTCTGCCTTATACAATGATTTGTTGTCTTCTGAGAAGGACAGAGAAAGTAAAAATGGTTGGAAGGCAGAGAGGCTTCTAGTTGTCATGATTCCACAAGGGTACATTTTATGGTCCTTGCTGTGGGCACAGAATCACGAGAGACTAGGGACCTTATTATACCCAGGGCTGGCCGAACCACTAGACAAACTAGGCAGTCATCCATGGAGGCAAGCTCTGGGGGGAGGGGAAGTGGCATAGAGCATGGCATTCAAAGCTAAACAATTGATTTGACAGCCCCAGGAATGTACAGTAAAGCTTAAGATTTGCCTAGGGCGCCAACACCTTGAACCAACTCTGGGGTGAGCCCTGGTTATACTGTACCTACACTGGTTAAGCAACAGTCTTGTAGTTAGGGTATTAGCCCTATACAGGTCTGTATTTTATTCAATTATTGGAATTTTTTGCCACTTTTATGAAGAGATGCATCCAGGATGGTGTACAACAAGTATAGCTTGCAGTAAACAAATTACTTTGTATTAACAGCATAACGATGTAAAATGCCCAAATGCCAAACTGGAGACAGGAAAATTGAATCCTAGTAATAACAGTGTTAGTAATATACACATTAAAACGGCACAGTAGAATATTCATATATCAGAAATAAGATAAATGGCAGCAGAATACCACTGATTCACCATAATAAGCAGCGTAGTAGAGCATTCATGTAAGATAGATACAGTATGATACTCAAGATGCCAGCGCGATACAATGAAATATTTTAATATGCCATGCACCGGGAGGTTGCTATTTCAGAACTTCCATGTGTTAAGTACAGGCACTTCATTTTACTTTACTTTTATTTTCTTGGAATTCTTCATATATTGCCTTTGAAGGATAACAGCAAAATGGTTTGCGATACATAAAATTCAGTAGTGATAACAGAAAGAAAGGAAAAGTGAGGATTAATAATATGTAGGTGGAGAAAAGAATAAGAAAAGAATTGCAACCCTGTCCGGCACTAACTCCGGTCACAACCTTGCACGCCCAGAACTAACTCGTTTACATCCATGAGATGTGGGAAAGCTTGGGAGAAAAATAATGCTTTCAGTTGTGCCTTAAAGGTTGATAATGAAGCTTGAGTTGTGAGGTTTGGGGACAGGGCATTCTATAGGAAGGGAGCCCGATAAGAAAAAAATGATTGACATGTAGTTTTAAGATGGCTTATGCAGAAATGAAGGCATGACTGACATGTTGCTTGATGATGGGCATAGAGACCTTGTGGGGTGATAGGGAGCTAACAACTTGGGCAGCTATAAAGCAGATTCAGAATAAAGTCTAAATAAGACTTCTGAAATAACCCTTACAATGAATAAACTAAATATTAAAGGAATAGAAATCCGTTCCTATATACTCTTGATTTATTCTCAGTTAAAAATAGAACACATTTCTAAAGACCATGATTTTTCTATTCATTGTCCCCTTAAAAAACGTGTTTCTTAAAATGACTACAAAACATCTCCTGAATGACACTGTTCTTTTTATTATCCTCTATCCTTTTTTGTCAATTGCTCTTCAGAATTCCCATGATGTGGTAAAAAAAAAAATTAAACAATATTCTGTAAAAGTTTCTCAAAGGACAGCCATGTTTAGCTTTGAAATATGTCATTGCTATGGTAGGAAATAGGATATGTCTTAAGCTGGGTCCCAAGTCTTATTTTGTTTATCGTAGGTTGGGAAGTTTCTATTCATATCAGTTCATGCAGTTGTTCAGAACAGAATGTGAGACTATTTAATAATAGAAACAGAAGAGTGAAAAAACGGGGGAGGGGGTCCTTGCAGCTGCTGAAATGTGCCAAAATAAACAGACTTTTAAACATTTGGTACAAATGGATGTTGCTGTTAGTTAAGTAGACAGTATAATTATCTTAAAAAGCAGATCATTTCTGTTAGATTTAAGTTCACATTGCTTAAAGTACATAGTTATAAATAGCACTGTACTAATTAAGGATTTGACGGGTACAAATTTCAAAATATTGAAGGAGGACCAATAAAGAACAAATTGCAGGATAAGCTGTTTCCGCTGCCAGACCCATGAGTAGAAAATGCACCAGCTAGCGATGAAAAGGTTGGGGGGAATAAATAGTGCTTTTCTTGTCTCTGGCTTTTTGTGGCAGAACGAGTACAACAGCTGGAAGGCATATGCGTAGTGTTTACTGGAGCGATTCTTACACGTTCAGATGGACGGAAATCCTGTGCAGGACTGGAAAGCGCAGAGAGCTGTCATCGGGGAATCGGTGGTTCATGTGCTTCTGTGAAAGAGAAGCTCTATGGACTGCAAGCCCTGCACTGCACACTTTCTGTTCCATTTTCTGTAGCTGATCAGTTTTTTTATATCTTTTGCATACCCATGTTTTGGAGGAGATGTCAACTAAAGTAAGGATATGTACCATCATTGAAATATTCAGTTTTGGTAAAAATGGAAATTCTCAGTCTGTGCTATGGAGTTGTAGGATAGACTAGTCTTTATAATTATTCAGGATAGGACCACAATGAAGTGTTTAGAAAACAAACAATCTCTTATCATTATTATTTTTATTTGGGTCAGTATTCATACTCAGTGGCAAGTGATTGTTTTTCAATGCCAGCCACGGCATTTAAAATAATACGTGCATTCAGCGCTGATACAGTATTTGCAAAGGTGGCGGCCGTGAATATATCTAGAAAGCACTCGCTGCAAGTGGCTATGAGGGTAATTTTAGTGCATATTTTTGTACGTCACTAGCAGCAAATATGCGTGTGCTTTACTTTATTAAATAGGGACTTAAGTGGTCAAAAACATGAGTTAAATCTAGGCATGAACTCTTATGTCAACCCTTTGGATGGTGTAAATGCCCATGCCTATATTTCTCAAGAATGCTCACAAATTATAATTTATGTGCACAAATTTGTGCTGTGCTCATGTTCTGCCTAAGCTGTACAAATGTGCACACTCCCATTGAAAGTATGCGTGATCAGCCCAACGCCTGTACTTTCGGAATAGCAACCACCTAGAGTAAACGGATAAGTACCCATTCATGTGCATAAGTTGCTGAAAGTAGGTGATTTATGTGCGTAAATGGTTTATAGCTTTCCACGGCTCCTTATAAAATTATCCCTATATGTACAATAGTGATATTCAGCTACCATACATATAGCTGTGGTTCAGAAACATAGAAATATGGCAATAGTTAGACCATACAACCTAGCCAGTCTGCCATTCCATACCAACTACAACAGTCCCTTTTTTCCCTTTAAAGATCTTATGTGTTTATCCCATGCTTTTGTGAATTCAGATACTATCCTTGTCTCTACTACTTCCACTGAGAGACTATACCACACATCTACCCCTCCTTCCATAAAGAAATATTTCCGCATGTTACTCCTGAGTCTTTTCCCTTTCACCCTCATCCTATGTCCCCTCTTTGCACAGCTCTCTTTCAATTGAAAGATGCTCTCCCCCTGTGAATTTATGCCATGGAGGTATTTAAACATCTCTTGTCAAATTGTCCCTTTCCCTCCTTTCCTCCAGTATACATATTGAGATCTGTAAGTCTGTCCCCAAATGCTTTACAACGAAGACCACTGACCATTTCGGTAGCCACTCTCTACAAAGACGCCATCCTGTTTATATCCTTTCAAAGTTGTGATCTCCAGATTTGCACACAGTTCACAAAATGAAGTTTCAGCAAAGATTTATACAGAGGCACTATCACCTTCTTCCTGCTGGCTATTCTCCCTAGGCACCGAGCAGCCATTCCCTTCTCCTCTGCCCGCAAGAGATGGGATCTCCATGGGCAGAACAGAAGGGGAAGGCCTTGGATGGCTAGGGGCGGAGTTAAGCTGGAGCTTGGGGTGAAATCAAGGTGGAGCTTGGCCCCCCAATCAAAGAGGTGTTCTGCGGCCTCTGACTGCTCAAGTTAATATCTACTGAGTAATCCTAGTTCTCTGAGTACTAAGTTATACATTTCCTTGCCCTTCTATTTTAAAGAGAAGGGAGCCCTTAACTAAGGGCTGCCGCACTTACTCAGTGGTGGCCTGATTAGCTTCTGTGGTGAAAACTAGGCCTGACTTTTATTATATGATACTAGCCGGGCAGTGGCTCATTATCGTTGCTGCCTGGTTAGCAACGGGTTCTACCTCGGAATGCCCCTGGCACACCCAATGCTAACTGGTTAACATCGGGGCTTGCAGCAGTGGCACCCACGGATATTCAGCGGCACTAACCGTGTTAGTGCCTCTTGTGCATTTATGCCACGGAGGTATTTAAACATCTCAATCATATCTCCTCTATCCCACCTTTTCTCTAAAGTATACATATTAAAATCTTTAAGTCTGTCCTTATATGCTTTATAACAAAGAGCACTAACCATTTTACTAGCCACTCTCAGCACCGACCCCATCCTGTTTAAATCCTTTTGAAGGTGCGGTCTCCAGAATTGCACACAATACTCCAAATGAGGTCGCACTACAGACGTATACAGAAGTACTAACACCTTTTTTTTCTGCTGGCCATTCCTCACCCTATGCACCCAAGCACCCTTATGACTTTCGCCGTCACCTTTTCTATATGTCTAGCCACTTTAAAATAATCAGAAACAATTACGCACAGGTCCTGCTCTTCTTTTGTGGACAGAAGTACTTCACTCCTTACACTGTACTGCTCCCTTGGATTTTTGCAGTCCAAGTGCATGATCCTGCATTTTTTAGCATTAAATCTCAGCTGCCAAATTCTCAACCATTATTCAAGCTTAGCTAGATCCCTCCTCATTTTATCTACTCTTTACTGGGTGTCTACTCTATTGCAGATTTTTGTATCATCCTCAAACAGGCAAACCTTACCCAATATCACTAACAAAGATGTTAAAAAGAATTGCACCAAGGACAGATCCCTGCAGCATACCACTGGTGAATAGTGCATGTAATTGCCAAAACGTGTGTGATATTGATCAATAATGTGCACTTTTCACCCATAGTACTTACTTTTAAGGGATAGCTTGAACCATTCGCCAATAGTGTACATTATGGAGCAAAAATGCCACTATTGCATTTCACCCTGAAATAAAAATTAATATAAAACAATGTGAAACATCTGGCAAACAACATGGGAAATCAAACAAAATGCAAATTTTTGGCCCGCATACCCCTACTGGTCTGCAGTTTTATTTTTTTTTGTATTTTTACTTGTTTGGACAATACAACTGTGTATTTGGCAGAAACTCAAACCATGGAGTGGATTCTCAATTTCCTAATATTTTACTATTTTTGAGTTAACCTTTCTGTTTTGGAACATCATTTCTTTCTGAAGATTCTGTTTCTTTTTTTAGTGACTATATAAGATTTATTTATTTATTTTATTTATTTACATTTCTTTTATACCGCGCTATTCAACATCAGTGCGGTTTACATAGAACATAGAACATACACGTTGCAAATAATGAAACAGTGTTTACAGGTAACAGGAAGTAGAACTTGGAGAACTTGGGGTAACTATTTACATCAGATTTTCATATTGTACAAGCTAAACTTATAAGTGTCTTATAAAGGAGCTTTGTCATGATATCTATATTAGACTGTAGGTGATGTTACTGTATCTTCATCTATCTTGTAGTACTGAATGAATAGGTAGTGTTTTACTGCCTTCCTAAATTGGGCCAAGTCAGTGATTGCATGTATGTTGGGTGAGAGAGAGTTCCTGCTTCTCGGTGCACATAATTTGAAATCTCTGTTAGCAGTCGCGTGAGTGCAGTGGGTTAATTCTATTGGGACAACTAATGAGTTTATTGCTGATGATCTCCTGGATCTATTGGATGGTGTGGTATGAATGAGTTCCGCTAGTGATGTGGAGGCTAGACCATTGATTGACTTGAAGGTGAGCAGCAGAATTTTGAACGATAGTCTGGACTGAATGGGGAGCCAGTGAAGATGTTTTAAGATGGGTGTGATATGATTCTTCTTCGGCGATCCGATTAGAACTCTTGCTGCAGAATTCATTGCAAGCTGTAGAGGGTTTAAAGTAGACAGAGGGAGACCATGCAGGATTGAATTTGCGTAGTCAAAATGAGGCATGATAAATGCCTGATAGATAGTTCAGAAGTCGCTTGGATCACGTAGGAAACGAAGATGCCTGAGGGTACGGATTTTGTAGTATATCGCTCTGACTACGTTGCTTATGTGGAGTTTCATGTCAAGGCGCTGGTCCAGAGTGACTCCAAGGTACCTGATCGAGGATTTAGTCTGGAGTTCTGCTTCCTTGACTTTTATATGTGTTGGTGTTATGAAATTTGAGTTCCTTGTAATGAAGAGCACCTCCGTTTTCTTGTGCTGAATTCTGAGGTTTTGTGATTGAAGCCAATTGGATACTGAGTCAAAGCATTCTGTAATTGGTGAAAGGTCTGGGTTATCTGTTAAGAAGGGCATGTAAAGTAGGACGTCGTCCGCGTATACCAGGCAGTTTACCCCAAAAGAGTGAATGAGATTACAAATAGGTTGCATGTAGATATTAAACATCAGGGCAGAAAGGGATGATCCCTGCGGGACTCCTTGTTTTTGGTGGAAAGGTTTAGAAGTTGAGGCCCCTGAACGTACATGTTGCCATCTGTTTGTGAGGTAAGATTCACACCAGGTTATCGCCGTTTCTGAGATACCCTTCTCTTTGAGGCGCACCAGTAGAAGCTTGTGACACACTGAGTCAAAAGCAGCTGCGATGTCAAGGAATATAAGGACAAAGCCCTGCCGGATGTTATCAATTCCTGTAGATATGTTATTTATAAGTGTGGTGAGGAGGGTATCTACGCCATGTTGTTCCCTAAAACCGTGCTGGCATGGGTCAAGTGGTGAGCTGTTGTCGACATGGTCGTGAATTTGTCTTTGTACCTCTTTTTCTATTATTTTAGCCAAAAGTGGAATGCTCGATATCGGTCTGTAAGAGTCCACTTTCAGGCTATCAAGCTTGCTGTTTTTCAACAGAGGTCTAATAGAAGTATGTTTGAGGGATTGAGGAAACACCCCTGTTGTAAAAGATCTTTCCATGAGCTTGGCTATAAATGGGCTAAGATCAGACCGTAGCTCCTTTATCCAGAAGGCAGGGCATGGGTCGGTCTGGGCAGTGGTGGTGTTGATCGTAGTGATGATGTTTTCAATATGCTTCTTATCTGGTGTAGAGAACATGGTCAAGGGTGTTATATCGTTTTGTACTATTGCCCTTGCGGGTACTGAAGATTCATTGGTATGGCTTATCTTTGTTTGCAGATAGTCAGCAAAGTCTTGAGGGTGGATATCGTTTGCTTGTTCTGGTACTGGTTCCTTTGTTAGATTCTTTACGAGGTTGGAAATGTCATGAGATTTGTTCAATGACCGCTTCAGCGAATCAATGTGAAATTGCCTTAGGTTGGTTGTTACTGCTTCACGATGTTGTGCCAGATGGGAAATATATGCCTGTTGATCTATTTCTGAGTGCGATTTGCGCCAGCATCTTTCCAACGTCCGTAGGGAGGTGAGAGATGATCGAAGTTCTGAGGTGTACCAAACTGCTGAGGCTCTTGTCCTAAGTGGCTTGTTGGATGGTGTACATACGGCAATATTACTGAAGGTTTCATTCCATTCAGAGACCATATCTTCTGGACCGAGTTTCGTTGTGGCTAGAAGTGGGCGTGTTTTACTCAGGATCAACTCTCTATCAAAGGCTTGAAACCTTCGTTCTGGTGCTTTGGGAGAGCTAGTCAACCTTTTGATTTTGTTCTGGTTATTTCTGATTATGGGTAGTTGGAAAACGATCAGTTTATGATCAGACCAGGGAACTGCAGATAAGTAGAGTCCTAAGTTGTCTTTTGATTTGGGAAATGTCTGTGGAGCAAAAATCAGATCAAGTAAGCCTTCTTTAACGTGTGTAGGTTCATCTACTAGCTGGGTGTATCCAAGGTCTTTGAGAGCCTCAAGAAAGGCTGAAGATTGAGCCTCTTGTAGTGATGGTAGATTAAAATTTCCCAAAACCCAACTCGGTATGCATGGGCTTTGAGTGTTAGATGCCAGGTCGATTATTGAGGAAAGCGCATCCGGATCTTGAGATGGGGCTCGATAAATGAGATTAATAGAGCAGAGTTTGTTAGATATGGTAATTGATTCAAGATTCTTTGTGCTGTCTGAGTTTATCATATGGAAGTGAAGGTCTGATTTGGTGAGGGTGAGTACCCCTCCTCCTCCTTTATTGTTTCTGTGACACGTGTGAATTGTGAAATTGGGTGGCAGGAGTTGGTTCAGCAGGACGTTGTCGTCGCTAGAGATCCATGTCTTTGTAATCATGAGGACGTCAAGGTTATGGTAAGATATAAGTTCTGTGATCACTGGCCATTTTTTTCATATTGATCGGGCATTTATGAGCCTGCATCTTAGGTTTTGGGTCGGAGAGATTTCCTCATGTTGTGGTTTCTTGTTCTGTTGTAGTGCGATATGCAGATCCCCTGGATTCTGCAGTTTATGCTATTTCCTGTTGGAGAATCCTAATCTGCGAGTGCATCTGGGTTTTCTTGAATGTGCAGTGCAGGGACATATGCTCATTTTTCAGAAATACAAGTTTTAGAAAAGACTGCAACTTGACAGTAATTATAAGTCAGGTAGTATTTTTCCTAAACAGCATAAATTCTGTATATCTACAGACTCCATTAATTGTAAATTTCAAATGTTTTCAGGTTCTCTACAAATAAAATCCTTGTTGAAAGAAGATACTCTTGGAAAATCAGTAATTCTGCTGGCTGTTAAAAAATGTATATAATTAGAATTCCTCTTTCTTGTTATGACGTTAATTTCCTTCCTGAGGACTTGTTAGAACTGAACGTGAAATCTCTTCTTAGACTTCGCCATTCCCGCCACCATGCATCTGAAGTAAATTGTGTTGCAGCTGCACTAGCCCTCATCAGATATGCAGGAAGTATAAGTGGAGGAATAGCCTAATGGTTAAGAACACTGGCTTAGGAACCCAGAGGCCAGGGTTCAATTCACCCAAGCACTCCTTGTGGCCTTGGGCAAGTCACTTAACCCTCCATTGCCTCAGGAAAAATCCAAGTTATCAGTGTTTAATGTAATCCAAGTTTACGTTTCAATGTAAACTACCTTGATTGAAATGATAAAGCAGTATATAAAACCTGTTAAATAAATAAGCCTGGACTCAGCAAGATATTAAAAAAGCAGGAGGCTGAACGTTAAATGCATGGACTTCTCTACTAAATAAGATGTTCTAGGTCAGGATCAAATAAGAAAAAAAGACTAAAGTGGAGGAGCAATAGAACCAAACCTCTACTTTTAGAATTCTAGCTAACGTTGCTACTTTTTACTTACCTCAGAAGGTGGGTTTGAAATTAGTCTAAAAGAGCTTCATACTGAAAAATGAGCTACCTTCAATCATACTGAGTTGCGCTTGACACTGATTTCAAGTGAAATGTTGAGAACGTTGAATAAAGTCTATAGTAAGCTAAGAGTTATGATGACAAAAATGGCTGCAATGTTATATGCACATATGATAGCAAAGGATATGGTTTTAATCAAAAATAGCAAAATGTAAACATGAAATATCTTGTTTACTTAGCCAAGTGTACTTTATGCTCTGATCCCTATCCTCTGTAGCAACAGCATTTGCTCAGATTGTACCTATAGAAACAGAAATATTATACATACTCAGAAAATCAAAAAAATATATAATTGCATTAGCTCCCTAGGGGCTACTTTTTCAGTGCAATTGTTTATTTTTCTTTTCACAGAATTTATTTTGGCTGCACTCAAACTGATGATTACATTTGAAATTCCTCCTACAGTTCCGCCAAATACTTCCTTAAGTTAGGATCACAAAACAAATTCAGAATATCTGGATACCTGACATTAGTATGTGGTGATAGTGGCCATCCATGTTGGCCTTCTCACAGTCCTCAGCCATGTGTCTGTAATGCAACAAAGGTGTAGATAGTTACTCTGAATAACAGTAGACGGTTACTCTGATAACAGAAGGCTCTTACTGTAGATCTAACAGGCTGGTGCAAAAATACTAGCACGAAATGGCACGCTTAAGCATACTTTAAGCACGTTTAAGCTAATGTCAAATGCAGAAAAGAGACGGATGTCCACATGAACAGTGACAGAAAAACTAGCGTACATTTAATACCACGAGTATTTAAATATAGGCAAATCAGCTGCATATACTAAACTGGTATGCAAATAATGGCTGCGCCCAATGCAGAGACAGGTGTAGAGGATTTCACAACCAGTTTTAGTGCCAGTATCTCTATGCCTGGGTCTGAGGTGGTTTAAAACTCTAGTGCGTGCCCCCAACAGTGGGTGCTGTCCCCGATGTCATCAAAATACAGAAAGCAAATTCCTGGTGGCCCAGCGGCCCCGATCCCCCCACCAACAATATTTTGATGGCATCGGTGGCAATCGTGGCATCGGGAAAAGCCCCCAATACCATAAAAATACTGCTGGGGGTTGGTGCCTCAACAGAAAGTGACTCCCTGGTGGTCTAGCGGCCCCTGAACTTCCACCCGACAAAAAGAAATTAACCTGGTTGTCTAGCAGCCTCTGAACCCCCCCCCCTCCCATACCTTTCAAAGCGGAAGCGCTGCCTATGCACTCCTGGTCTTGGTCCACCATGCATCACAGGATGCACCACATGGGGCCAGGAGCTGTCATTTTTCAAGATGGCGGACTCAGAGCGAGAGTGTGTAGACAGCGCTCCCATTTTGAAAAGTATTGGGATGGGTGGTGGGGGGTTCAGGGGCCGCTAGACCACCGGGTTAAATTTCTTTTTAAGTCAGGTGGGAGGTTCAGGGGTCGCTTTTGAGGGCACCTTTTTGTGATGCCGTGATCACCCCCGATGCCATCAAAATATTGTCGGGTGGGGGGATGGGGCCACTAGGCCACCAGGGAGTCACCTTCTGTCGGGGCTCCGGCTTCCAACAGTATTTTGATGGCATTGGGGGCTTTTCCCGATGCCATCAAAATACTTTTGGGGCCGATATGGAAATTAGACACGTGGTACCCGTTTCTCTGGGAGAGCATGCCAACCTAGCGCTGACTGCTTGTGTGTGTATATGTTTGGCTTGCTCTCCTAGTTTAAAGTTTCCATTTTGCGTTCAGTTTGATGGGTGGCTTATTTTCATGCATGTGTGTTAACACATATCTAATTTGCATGCTAGCCCCTTTCTGCATGCCCGTGCTAAAGTCGTGGGCTATTAGTGCGCTGCAAACAGGCATAAAAAGCTAGTAGAACATGACTTCAATGCCAGCTTTCTCATTAGCCTGATTTCAAATGTAATCATCAGTTTGAGTGCAGCCAAAATAAATTCTGTGAAAAGAAAAATAAACAATTGCACTGAAAAAGTAACCCCTAGGGAGCTAATGCAATTATATATTTTTTTGATTTTCTGAGTATGTATAATATTTCTGTTTCTATAGGTACAATCTGAGCAAATGCTGTTGCTACAGAGGATAGGGATCAGAGCATAAAGTACACTTGGCTAAGTAAACAAGATATTTCATGTTTACATTTTGCTATTTTTAATTAAAACCATATCCTTTGCTATCATATGTGCATATAACATTGCAGCCATTTTTGTCATCATAACTCTTAGCTTACTATAGACTTTATTCTACTTTCTCAACATTTCACTTGAAATCAGTGTCAAGCGCAACTCAGTATGATTGAAGGTAGCTCATTTTTCAGTATGAAACTCTTTTAGACTAATTTCAAACCCACCTGCTGAGGTAAGTAAAAAGTAGCAACGTTAGCTAGAATTCTAAAAGTAGAGGTTTGGTTCTATTGCTCCTCCACTTTAGTCTTTTTTTCTTATTTGATCCTGACCTAGAACATCTTATTTAGTAGAGAAGTCCATGCATTTGACGTTCAGCCTCCTGCTTTTTTAATATCTTGCTGAGTCCAGGCTTATTTATTTAACAGGTTTTATATACTGCTTTATCATTTCAATCAAGGTAGTTTACATTGAAACTTAAACTTAACCCTCCATTGCCTCAGGAAAAATCCAAGTTATCAGTGTTTAACACTGATAACTTGGATTTTTCCTGAGGCAATGGAGGGTTAAGTGACTTGCCCAAGGCCACAAGGAGTGCTTGGGTGAATTGAACCCTGGCCTCTGGGTTCCTAAGCCAGTGTTCTTAACCATTAGGCTATTCCTCCACTTATACTTCCTGCATATCTGATGAGGGCTAGTGCAGCTGCAACACAATTTACTTCAGATGCATGGTGGCGGGAATGGCGAAGTCTAAGAAGAGATTTCACGTTCAGTTCTAACAAGTCCTCAGGAAGGAAATTAACCGCATAACAAGAAAGAGGAATTCTAATTATATACATTTTTTAACAGCCAGCAGAATTACTAATTAATTAGTGAGCAAGTATCAATCACACCTACTTTAAGGGTGAGACAAGGCAGTTCGTGAGGCTCAGGGAATAGGTTTTAGAATATGAAAGGACAGTTTGCCTGGAGGGTGCCAAAAGTTGGTATCAAGTGATAAAGGTTGATGTTCCCAAAAGACCTGACATGTTGTAGATAGAGCTAAAGTAGGGTGGAAATCATCTAACTATCTTAACAGAGCAAGAACTCCAAAATACACAAAAAAGTAATGGACCAAAACTAGAAAAGTCAACCAAGAAGGAGCCTAAAGAAAGGCCCAAGAACAGAGCCTGATACTGTACTTGGATGCCTGACGGAGATGCTTGTACCTCAATGATATGTTTTTAAATAGAGCTTGATGGCTGACATCACCTTTGTTGGCGACTAGTGGCACAGCATTGAGAATGAGAGCGAGAGCTAAAACCGTGGTGCGGGATTAGCATCACAGCGGTGAAAATGAGAGTGAGATTGAGGGCAAAAACTTGAAGAAATCCTTGGTCGTCTAGAGTAATTGGGCAGGAGTTCTCTCCAACTACTCCTTCCCTTTCAGTGATTGGTTCAAAATATATTCATTTATTCATTGCATTGTCAAGAAAGACAATTCCTGTTCAAAAGTTCAGAGATTTTATAAATACTCTAAAACTGATTGGGAAGAGGGATAGGGTGCCAGGCATAGTTTTTAAAATGTAGGAAAGGGGGATACAGGCTTCTTGGGAGGATTTCTCTCCTTAAGCAGTCATCACTCTTTCAACTGTAATTGGCTAGGTTTGCTAATTTGTCTAGCTAGATTTATCAGAATACCTGACTAGTTTTCAATGGAAAATTCAATAAAATTTACCTGGAAGTTGATATTCTAAAGCATTTATGTGGTTAGCATCAAGCGTTGACCACACAAATGCCAGACTGTCAAGTGCATATATTTTGGACAGACAAGTTTATGTGTAGTAAAAGGAGGAGCCAGAAGTGTTCTGGGGGCAGGTCCTAAATTTTTCTGTTTAGTGATTATAATCAGGTGCTATCAGGATATTTTTTCCATTTAAGGGAACCACAGAAATAGCTCTTCCTACTACTACTATTACTATTACTACTACTGAACATTTGTATAGCGCTACAAGACATACACAGCACTGAACAGACACATGTAAAAGACGGTCCCTGCTCTTCAGAGCTTACAGTCTAGTCAAGACAGACAACACAGTAGGTGTAGACATGGGATACATCTAGGGGGAATGGTAAGGAAATACAAAGGAGATCAGGTGAGTCAAGATCCGAAAGCGGCTGAGAAGAGGTGAGTTTTCAGCCTGGATTTGAAAAGGACCAGAGAAGGTGCCTGATCTAGAGACTCAGGCAGTTTGTTCCAGGCATAAGGAGCAGCAAGGTGAAAGGAGCAAAGTCTGGAGTTAGCAATAAAAGAGAAGGGCACAGATAGAAGCAATTTGCCAGAAGAGCGAAGTTCCTGAGGCGGAGTATAGGGAGAGATAAGAGAGGAAAGGTTGTGAGGAGCTGCAGAGTGAATGCACTTATAGGTCAGCAGGAGAAGTTTGAACTGGATGCAGAAATGGATAGGGAGCCAATGAAGTGACTTGAGAAGACCATGATGAGGCTGGCAGATTAGTTGTGCAGCAGAGTGCTGAACAGAATGAAGGGGAGAGAGATGATTCCTAACTTTAAATGGATAATTTATCCTTTTAAGTTTATGACCACATATTCAGGAATCCTACCTAAACAGATATTTGGCATAAAGATGAACAGATAAATCACCTGCTCATATTTACATGGCAGTCAGCCTTTTGAACATTACCGTTCTGGCTATCGTCCCACTCAGCAAGGTTTGGAATGTCTACCTATAGCTTGTGTGTATGCTGAGTCCACAAATAGATATGTAGTTAGTTTCCTGATCCCTAAGGAGTACTTGCCAAATAGACTATCTCCTGCCTGACCTTTCTGTTACCTATGGAGTATTTCTTCAATAGTCTACTTCCCCTTTGGACTTCCTGAGGCCTGTGAAGTATTTAATCAATTAATTGTGTGCATGCAAGTTGCTATCAGATCATCAAGGCAAATGAGCCTAGGAACAAAATAACATGGAGAGTTCTGCTACAACCTTTACTGCAAAGTCTTTAACTAGATCTGATTAAGCCATAGTTACAGTTGTGGTCAACATTATCGGCATCCTTGCATTTTAGGTATGCTGTGTACAATATCTTGAGAAATAATTGGATATATTCCAACTGTATGTCATCATAATATTTTAATAATTTGTTCAAAAGTGTACAACAAAAAAAAGATGTCTGTGCAACTTAGAAATAGTAATTTCTGAGAAAAAAAATATGACCTGGACAGGATTAATGGCACCCTTCACTAATATTTGATTGCACAAACCTTTGCAGTGATGACAACCTCCAAATGTTTCTTGTAGCCATCTATAAATTTTATACATCTGTCTGTTGGTAGTTTCGCCCACTCTTCAACTGCGATTTGTTCCAGCTCATGAATGTTTCCAGGATTCCTTTTACCAATGGCAGATTTTAGCTCTTTCCAAAGGTTCTCATTGGAAGGAGATCAGGACTCATTGCTGGCCAGTTTAAAACAGTCTATTTGTTCCTTTCCCTTTTAACCATTCTTTTGTACTTTTGAATGTATATTTTGGGTCATTGTCCTGCTGGAGGATCTATGACCTTTGACTCAGAACTAGCTTTCTGACAGTAGGCAGCACATTTCACTCCAAAAGACCTTGGTAGTTGTCTGATTTCATAAGTTCTTTAATACGTTCCAGGCCTCCAGTTCCTGAGGCAGCAAAACAGGCCCACAACATTATGAAACCTCCACCATATTTAACGTAGGAAGGGTGTTCTCTTTCCATATAAGCTTAATTTCTTCGCCTGTATATGTATTGCTAGTCTGACTTGCCTAAGAGCTCAAGTTTGGTTTCATCTATCCACAGAATATTTTCCCAGAGGTATTGTGGTTTCTCATGGTAGGTCTGAGCAAAGATCAGGCATGCCTTTTTATGTTTGTCTTTGAGCAATGGGGTCCTCCTTGGCCTTCGTCCATTAAGTCCTTCTTTGGATGTTGTCTGTGGTGTTCTTACAACAGTTCACACCAACCTTCGAAGATTTCTTGGATTAGTTTTCCTCTTCCCACCACATCCTGGGAGGTTTTTGACAGTTCCATGAGCACAAAAGTTCTTAATAACATTGTGAACTGCAGACACAGGAATCCCAAGGTCTTTGGAGATGGCCTTGAACCCCTTTGAAGTTTGATGTTTTGTGATAATGGTTTTTCTGACAGCCTCAGGCAGCTCTCTTGTATTCACCATTGTGAAAATGGAACAAGGAGGGCTATTTTAAACATTAGAGCCATCATTCATTGGTTGATTCAAGTCCTGTGAGTACTGACAATTGATCATAGGTGTGTCAAATTTTACTGCAATGGGAATGTGGTTCTTCTGTTCAAACTGATTTGAATTGTTTATACGAGGTGTGATCAAAAAGTATAGAGACTTGTTGTGTAGATATGTAACAATACGTCACACCATGATCTTCTTTATCTTTATTTTTATTGTACGATCTGATTAACCACCCTTCACAGCATCAGAGTGGTAAACAGAGTGTAAATAACAGGGCCAAGCATGTAGTGACCTAGTTATGTGCTCTGCCTGTGCAGAGTGTAGTGTGGCTTCAGCACACCTGTACTTATTTTTAATCACGTGATGTTTGGTATAGTGTAAAAACAGTTCGTCAGATTTACGATGAGTGAAAAAAATTGAACAACAAATTTGCATTAAATTCTGCCAGAAACTTGGAGAGTTGTGCAAAGAAACTTATGGCACGTTACAGCAAGTATATGATGATGAATGCATGAGTTGTGCTCAGGTTTATGAATGGTACAAATGTTTCCAAGAGGGTGTCAAAGTGTTGACAGTGATGAATGTTCGGGAAGACCATTCACGAGCAGAAATGAAGACAAAGTTGAAGTAGTGTGTGCTGCAATACGCTCAAGTCATCAATTGACGAGCTATCAGGAAACTTGCTGAGGACATGTACATCAGTTTTAGGTGGGTACTTGCTGAGGACATGTATATCAGGTGGGAACTTGCTGAGGACATGTACAACAGTTTCAGGTGTGTACAGTCCATTCTTACACTCGATTTGGGGATGAGACACGTATCTGCAAAATTCATGCCAAAACTCCTGTCCACTGACCAAAAAGAAGATAGACTGTCTGCAACCAGAGAGTTGTTGGAATGCATTGAAAATGACTCAGATTTCATCAAAAAGATTGTTACTGGTGATGAATTGTGGGTTTATGGATATGACCCAGAAACTAAGGCTCAATCCTCACAGTGGAAGACTCCAAACTCCCAGACCCAAGGGAGCCCATCAGGTAAGGAGCAATGTCAAGGCCATGCTCACAGTTTTCTTTGATTATTAGGGTATTGTTCATCATGAGTATGCTCCAAAAGACCAAACCATCAATAAGGAGTACTACTTCCAGCTTGTGACTCATTTGAGAGATGCAGTTAGTCATAAGAGGTTAGAGTTGCAGAGGAATGGGGAATAGTTGCTTCGTCACAATAATGCCCCAGCTCACACATCACATCTTGTCCAGCAACTTTTGGCCAAACATGAAATCGAACAAGTCCGTCAGCCTCTGTACTCACCTGACCTCACACCCTGGAACTTTTCCTTGTTTCCAAAACTCGAATTACCACTGAAACGAAGGAGATTTGATGCCTTGGAGACCATTAAGCAAAATTCAACACAGCAGCTTCACAGCGTAATGAAAGAGGCATTTCAAAATTGTTTCTAGCAGTGGAAGGAACGCTGGAGAAAGTGTGTTTTATTTGAAAAGGACTACTTTGAAGGAGACTGAGTGCAATAACTGTCAGTGTTATACTTCTTGTGTTATTGTACAAGTCTTGATACTTTTTGATCGCATTTCTTAAGGATGCCAATAATCATTTTTATTATTTATTTATTTATTTTACATCTCTTATATACCGCACTCTTTGGCATCAGCGCGGTTTACATCGAACAAAAATTCAGCACCATAAGCAAGCGTCTGATTTACAGTAAACAGGGGAATAAAACTTGGATAACAGGGTAAAATCAGTAAATGGAGTCATACAACCTGGTTAGCAATGTGATTAAGAATAACGGAAAATATAACAGTGAACTATTAACATCTTAAAAGATAGCGCAGATGAGATAGAAGACAGGCACATAGAACCTTCTACCAAAGGTCTGTGGAACCTTTCTATGTGGGGAATTCCTTACAAAGGAATAACATTTTTGCCTTTATCACCTATCCTTTGTTGGAGTTTGTGCCATGAAGGAAATCACCTTCCTGTAGCACTATACTCCTTTTTAATCTTTTTTTTAAAGGAAATAAACCCTTACCACAAACCAAGGGATAACATTCTGTCCCCTAGGAAAAATTTCCAATCACTGCAATATAGTTAGTGAAAAGATTCTGGTACTTAGCTCTTCAATGGTGTTCACACAAACCATCAAAAAGGATCATCTCCGGATCGCGCAACCAATTCAACGGAGTTATCAAACTGTCCTGCTGTTCCGGTAATATTCATCATTGAAAGGATCCATGTCAGCAATCCTTCTTCTTCTGCCGTGAAAGAATAATTACTGGATCATTCAAAGAAGACAGTGTGGTCAACTTCACTCGGTTTTAAGAAGATCCAAGTAAACACTCATTCTTCATCCTCATTTCCATATATCGCAGTTAAAGTTAGTTGACACAACATAAGAACATAAGATATGCCATACTGGGTCAGACCTTTCTTCATAGGAGTATCCTTCCATCCCCTTTACCATTTTGGTGGCTCTTCTCTGAACCTTTTCTAATAATGCTATATCCTTTTTAAGATACGGCGACGAGAATTGCACACATTATTCAAGGTGCGGTCTCACCATGGAACAATATAGAGGCATTATAATATCTTTTGTTTTATTTTCCATTACTTTCCTTATGATACTTAGCATTCTATTTGCTCTCTTGGCCGCCGCTGCACACTGGGCCGAGCGTTTTAACATGTTATCCACAATGACGCCTAAATCTTTTTCCTGGGTGGTGGTTCCTATTGTGGAACCTTGCATCGTGTAACCATAGTTTGGGTTATTCTTCCTTAGGTGCATAACTTTGCACTTGTCCACATTAAATTTCATCTGCCATTTTGATGCCCAGTCTTCCAATTTATCAAGATCGATACCGGGGTAATTGAAATCACCCATTATTAAAACTGCGCTGTAACTTTTGTTAGGTTCCTTGATTTCTTTGAGCATTTCATCCTCCATTTGTTCATTCTGGCCAGGCGGTCGATAGTACACCTCCAATGCCATTGCCTTCCCCTTTTTACATGGAATTTCAATCCATAGAGATTCTACAGCAAATTTTGTTTCCTGCAAAACTTTAATCCTTTCTGACTCAATGCCCTCTCTAACATAGAGCGCAACCCCTCCACCAATTTGATCAGCTCTATCATTACGATATAGTTTGTACACAGGTATCACAGTTTCCCACTGGTTGTCCTCCTTCCACTGTTTAGTTTCGAAAGCGAAAATTAGACAGCTACAGACTTTGGTAAGTGCAGTTTACTCTATTATACCGCTGGTCTCTGACATATTCATTCCTTTTATTTTAACATCAGCAGCTAAGACTATATAGTGCTATTTTATCGTTAGGTCCTCTCTATATGCTCTATATTTTATTAGAAATATAACGTCTGGTCTATTAAGAACCATAATTAGAGCGAGTTGTTTTTATTTTCAGTTTCTCCCATACACTGGACTTCAAACCGTACAGTTTGGGAAGAGAGAATTTGATTTAGCAATTGCAATTGGTAAGCAGGATCAGACTTTCCTCCATAGACAATTTTCACGAAGTTCCTCTCCACCTTTCTAGTTTCGCTTAATTCAAGTGTTAATGTCCGGTTCCATATTAGTTTAGACTAAGTTTTAATGGGTATGATTTTTATATAAAAATATCGTAGTTTACAATATGGTACTCAGAATTCATAATTTTAAACAACTAAGCTATATTTATTCCGAAGTGGGTATGCCGGTACCCATGGGCTGCAGTTCTGACCTCCTCCCTCCTTTGATTTTCGTATATGTTAAATGTATACGTTGCCTTTCTCTGGCATTTCAAAGAGAATTTTAAATACCTCTAGTTATTTATTTATTTATTGTTTTAACGTTTGAAATAGTTCAGAATATTGTTTCCAATGTATTCATGTGCCTGATCTCGTTTTCTTTATTCCAGCTCTGTTACCTCCAATTCTGTGTTGTATGGTCATTAAACTAAGGTACTTCAGAGAGAACTATGTGCTTGTTACACCCCCTAATGTGCTTTAACTAAACTATAGTTTATTTAATTTTATATTGTTCTATTTATGAGTTACTGTTGGTTTATTATTATTTTATTGATATTGTGTATTTATAATTTTTAGTGTTTTTATTGAGTTACATTATATTTATTATTTATAAGATTGATCAAAATGTATCTATATGTATTCTTATCGTTATTTTATTAGTATGGCGTATCCACATTTTTTAGTGTTCTTATAGAGGTATATTTTAATTTCTATCTTTTTTGTTCTTCCCTATTTTGTTTCACTTAGCATTTATTTACTTTGTATGCTTTTATGTTTTTAGTACCTACTTCAACAACCCCTGATGAAGGTTCTCGAAACACGGCCTGTGTCGCGTTGTATAATAGGTCCTTAATTATTACATTAATAAATTGTTTTTACACCCAAATCACGCTTTGGACTGTATCATCCCTTTCTTATACATTCAGAGAAGATCATGTGGTATTTCAAATCTTGCAGGGCATTGGCTGTCGAATTCTATTCCCATTCTTCAATAACTTACAACAAACTCCACCAGTCCTGTGATAGATTTAAACCTCCAGGGCTCACTGATTTTAATCTGTATTGCCGTTGCTGTTCCCGATATTGTAATCTGGACTCCTCATCACCTCCCCAAGGAGACGCCAATACCTGATCTATTATCCGCCACCGTAAATCCTGAAATGAATGCTGTAATTCTGTACAATGTAGAGCTACTGGTGCTGTCAACACTTTATTCTGAATTCGTGATCGATGCTCCTGTAAGCGTTTCCGCATAGATCTAATCGTGCAGCCCACATAAATCTTATTGCAGGGGCAAATCAGGATGTATACAATGTAAGTGGAAGAACAAGTGGTATACGTAGTGCTACAGAAGATTTGTTTTGTAACAGGATGTTCCCATTGTGTTCCCTCCACAGTTGTTGAACAAAAATCACAGGAATTACAGATAAAATGTCCCTTCAACTCTGACCATAGAGACTCTGCACTATTCTGAATCACCCAGTCAGCTATATTTTGACCTCGCTGAAATGCCAGCATTAATGGTCTAGCAAAACTACTACTACTACTACTACTATTAAGCATTTATATAGCGCTACTAGTCGTACACAGCGCTGTTCAGACATGTAAGAGACAGTCCCTGCTCGTCAGAGCTTACAATCTAGTCAAGACAAACACAAAGCTAACAATCTAGTCAAGACAAAAACACAGCACTTACAATCTAGTCACGACAAAACACAGAAGTCAAGATCTGAAAGCAACAGTGAAGAGGTGAGATTTCAACCTGAATGTAAAGAGAGCTAGAGAGGGTGCCTGGCGTACAGACACCGGTAGCTTGTTCCAGGCGTAAGGTGCAGCAAGGTGAAAGAAGCAAATTCTGGAGTTAGCAGTAGGAGTGGAGGGCATAGATAGAAGTAATTTGTTAGAAGAGCAGAGTTCCCGAGAGGGGTTGTAAGGAGAGATAAGAGATGAAAGGTACTGAGGAGCCACAGAGTGAATGCATTTAAAAGTCAGGAGGAGAAGTTTGAACTGGATGCGGAAGCAGATAGGGAGCCAGTGAAGTGACTTGAGAAGAGGAGTAATGTGGGTATGGTGAGACTGGCAGAAGATTAGTCACGCAGCGGAATGTTGAATATATTGTAGGAAAGAGATGATTCAGAGGGAGACCAGCAAGGAGTAGGTTGCAGTAGTCAAGACGAGAGGTGATTAAGGAGTGGATAAGGGTTTTAGTAGTGTGCTCAGAAAGGAAAGGGTGGATTTTGCTGATGTTGAAGAGAATGAAATGGCAGGTCTTAGCTACGAGCTGGATATGTGTGGAGAAAGAGATAAGTCAAAGAAAACCTCCAGATTGTGGGTCGAGGAAACAGGAAGGATTACAGAGTTTTCCATAGAGATTGAGAAAGGAGGAAGAGGAGGGGAGGTTTTGGGGGGAAAGATAAGGAGTTCAGTCTTGGCCATGTTCAGTTTCAGGCGGCGGTGAGACATCCATGCAGCAGTGGAAAGGCAGGCAGAGATCCCGATCTGGACTGCCGGAGAGATTTCAGGTGTAGAGAGGTAGATCTGGGAGTCATCGGCATAGAGATGGTACTGAAAGCCATGGGATGAAATAAGCGCACCAAGGGACTGGGTATAGAGCGAGAAAAGGAGTGGACCCAGGACGGATCCCTGGGGGACACCAACTGGGAGTGGGGTAGCAGAGGAGGAGGAGGAGCCACCAGATCACATACTGAAAGAGAAATGGGAGAGGTAGCAGGAGAACCAGGATAGTACAGAGCCGCTAAAACCAAGCGAGGACAGGGTATCGAGGAGAAGGTTGTGGTCAACAATGTCAAAAGCAGTAGAGAGGTCAAGAAGGATGAGGACAGAGTAGAGGCCCTTGGATTTTGCCAGGAACAAGTCACTGGAGACTTTGGTAAGAGCCGTTTCAGTAGAGTGTAAGGGACGAAAGCCAAACTCTAAAGGATCCAGGAGGGCATGAGAGGAGAGGAAGTCAAGTCAGCGGCGTTGGACCACATGTTTAAGTAGTTTAGATATGAAGGGAAGGAGATAGATGGGTTGATAGCTAGAAGGACAGGTGGGATCAAGTGAAGGTTTCTTGAGGAGGGGTGTGACCATAGCGTGCTTGAAATCTGCAGGGAAAGTTTTAGTGGAGAGCGATAGGTTGAGAATATAATTTGTTGCTGCCTGCTGTACTCTGCTGTACTCTGCTCTATTTGTGTTTTCCGTAGGCCTCGCACTGCTGCCTTTGCTCCCAGCCCTCCATACTGCTCCAGTCCCGCCTACCGGAGGTGACGTGGACGCGTGAAACGCGTCTACGTCAGCGCCCAGGCCTCGCACTGCTGCCTTTGCTCCCAGCCCTCCATACTGCTCCAGTCCCGCCTACCGGAGGTGACGTGGACGCGTGAAACGCGTCTACGTCAGCGCCCAGGCCTCGCACTGCTGCCTTTGCTCCCAGCTCTCCATACTGCTCCAGTCCCGCCTACCGGAGGTGACGTGGACGCGTGAAACGCGTCTACGTCAGCGCCCAGGCCTCGCACTGCTGCCTTTGCTCCCAGCCCTCCATACTGCTCCAGTCCCGCCTACCGGAGGTGACGTGGACGCGTGAAACGCGTCTACGTCAGCGCCCAGGCCTCGCACTGCTGCCTTTGCTCCCAGCCCTCCATACTGCTCAAGTCCCGCCTACCGGAGGTGACGTGGACGCGTGAAACGCGTCTACGTCAGCGCCCAGGCCTCGCACTGCTGCCTTTGCTCCCAGCCCTCCATATTGCTCCAGTCCTGCCTACCGGAGGTGACGTGGACGTGTGAAACGCGTCTACATCAGCGCCCAGGTAATCCTGCTGCCCTTTAAAGTCAGACCGCCGGCGTCTCTCCAACTGCTGCTGTGTTGTTGTTTTGCTGAAACCCTCTATTTGTTGCTGCCTGCTGTACTCTGCTGTACTTGTGTTTTCCGTAGGCCTCGCACTGCTGCCTTTGCTCCCAGCCCTCCATACTGCTCCAGTCCCGCCTACTGGAGGTGACGTGGACGCGTGAAACGCGTCTACGTCAGCGCCCAGGTAATCCTGCTGCCCTTTAAAGTCAGACCGTCGTCGCCCCGAAGGAGCACGCACAAGGAGCAGGACGTGCTCCTTGGGCGAGCTCCTTGGGGCGACGATGAGGGGCCCCAAGCTCGGCCCTTCAACAGGAGGAGTACCGCCCTCCACTCCTTGCTCTCGATGCCTCTCCTCCTGCTCTTCCTTGTTCACTTGTTCCAGTCATCCCTTCTCTCCCCCGTCGTCCTTAGTCCCAAGTTCCCTTTTTCCTCGCAGTCAGTTTCCTTGCCACCGTTCCTCATGACCGCCATTCCCGTGTTCTGGGGCCACCGCCCTTCTCCTTCCCTCCCTTTTTTTTTTTTTTTAAACTTTTATTTTTATTTTGCAACAAACAAAAGAAACAACACACCAAAAGAGACAAAACAGGCATACAATAAGGAAAAGTAAACCCATTACCCCCCACCCCGATGCTTCTTCTCTACCCGATTATATCAGCATGTGAGCGCTTCCAATTAACAGTGATTATACATCAAACGATCAAAAGAGTATCTACAATACAGCATGATCATGGGACAGAGATATATACAAAGTTAGATACAAAGTTAGACAGTCAGATGAGAGCATTTAGCAAAATGTACATAGTCATTGAGCAGCTTCCATTGAGACCAATGAGAAGGAGTCTGAACGGATGAAGCGAACAGACGAGGTATTTGTTCATATTTACTGTAAAGACAGGCATGATTCCACCATTCATTGGGGCTCAGATGGGAGCTAATTTTCCAGTATTACTTAATTAGGGAAATAGCAATGCCAAGCATAAAGTTCGAAAGGAGATAAGCCATTTTTGGGAGAGAGGGGAACCCCGCAATTGGGCGAAGTCCCACTATCCTCCAAGAAAGGGGCTCCTGAGAGTGCGAGATAGACTAAATACGACCCCAGACCCGACGCCAGTAATACTATAGTGCGGGATATTCATGCATAACATGAGGCAATGAACCAATGGCCGCAGGACGTGTCCAGCAACCATTGCCCTGAGTAGTGTTCCATTTGTCTAATCTGTGAGAAGTGTAAAAACACCGGTGGGCTAGAAAGAAGAGGGCCTGAGTGAGTGAGGCGGATCGGGAACCCGTGTCCCTCTACTCCAGATAAGGCTCCATTGCTCCGAGGTCAAAGTCACATGCAATTCTCTCTCCCATACTTTCTGCGCAATAGGGGTATCTCTAGTTATAGCATTACATAAGGTTTAGTAAAATTGGATGCTACACCCGGTGAACTACCGAGAGATCGGAAAGTCTCCAATCAACCTTATGTAGGGAATGCCGATGACGGGAGTACTCTAGTGCTCCGAAGGCGATGCTGAAGTTGCACTGACCAGAGTCGGGAGTCTAAAGATTGCATAAGAGTATTAAAGGCACCTAAAGTGTCTAAAAGCATTGGTAGATAGTAGGAGTCTGATGGGAGAGTCATACCAGGGAAAAAGGTAAGAGGAATCAGTTTGCAAAGGCCCACTTCTATATCTAGCCACACAGGTCTACTCGGTACTGGATCTTCCAACCAACGAGCACCCTGTTTGAGAAGAAAAGATTGAGGGAACACTTGAGTAAAATCGCCACCAAGTATTAATGGAGCATTGGCAGAGGCCTAGGCCAACTGCGCAATACTTGCATAGTAAGCAGGTTTGTCCTCATTCGGGGCATAATGCAAATACACGTGAATTCACTATCTCCAACCTCAAGGTGTACACGGGCCCATCTACCCTCCTTGTCAGCGCTAATATCAGGTACAGTAGCATGCAAAGACTTCTTAACCAGAATGGTTATCCCGTACCATTTGGAAACGGTGGGAGAATAGGCAGCGACCCTGAGAGGCTTAGCATTGAGTTTCAGTGTTTCAGCAGAGTTTAAATGCGTTTCCTGAAGAAACACTAAATCAACATGCACATGGCTAAGATAGCTAAGGATTTTCTTTCCTTTGAGTGGACCATTGATGCCTTTGACGGTGAATGATAAGATTTACATAAGGCCATTCAGAAAAGTTAATATTCTGAGCATGATAGCACACATAATTTCACTATATCCCTCAAACTGACTGTATCTGGCTGTACACATGACATAGGAAAAATAAGCTAATATAATACAATGAAGCGCCCCACATTAACAAAAAAAACCGCAGTACGGTAGAGGAGAAGCAAAACCCCAAAATTACTGGCGACCATGTGTCTGCGGGGAGAAACCCCAGAGAAGGCCTAAATTGAAAAAACACATAACCTGTAGGACTGTGCGTGCTCCGAATCCGACCGAGGCACACATCATGAAGGGATAGGAGACCAAAAAACAAAAGTCATATAGAGAAAGAAAGAAAGTCCAGGCTATTTCTGTGCTTGGCTATGACCGCAGCATCGGGCCCTTCAAAATGGCGGATAGAGCCGGCAGATAAGAGTCCGAGATTTGGGATTAGCGCATCTGCTCTGCTTCTTTGGAGTCTAAAAATGTTGATAGTAGATCAGGATCTTCGAACGTCCTGGTTTGGTTGTGGAGAGTCACTCGGAGCTTCGCTGGATACAACAGGCCAAAGCGAGCCTGTAGCTGTTGAAGTCGAGGGCGAAAAGCAAGGAGTTTCTTCCGACGGTCAACGGTAGGCTTTGCCAAATCAGGAAAGAAGGAGACCTTACGACCTTCAAATTCCAAATGATGATTCGCTCGGGCAGCATGTAAAATTTGTTCCACTTGTTGATATCGTAGCAAGCTAAAGATAATAGGCCGGGGGGTCGTGCGGTTGAGCGCCATGTGGGCAGGAACACGGTGTGCGCGATCGATTTCCAGTTCTCTGTGAAAAGTGATCTTCAGCAAGGAGGGAAGAGTTTTGAGCAAGAATTCTCTTATATCTCCTGCTTCCACCCCCTCCGGCATTCCGAGGAGCCTCACATTGTTGCGACGGGCTCGATTATTGCTATCTTCTAACTCCTTTTGAAGATTCTGTATCTGGCGCTCAGCCTTGTCCAGTTTGCCCAAGCGCACCTCGTGCGAGTCGAGGACCCCCGCCATGTTGTCCTGCCGTAATGAAAGACTTTCAAGTCGGTCCTGGAGCACTCCAAAGTCTTCTCGCATGGCCCGAAGCGCTTCTCCATTGGACTGCACCAATTCCTTCACGCTGCGTATTTCCTCCAAAATCTCCAGGTGCATTTCGGGGTTTTCACGAAATGGGACCATCTTCTGTGGGGAGAACACCTCTGTTTTGGAACGTTTTCCGTGAGAAGAAGAAGGAGACCCGAAGTCCAAGCGCGCTGGTTTATGGGCCGCCATCCCCCCCGAGGTGCCCCGGTCAGCTCGGAGCGAAATAGTAAATTTGTATAGGTATTAAGTCAGGATTCTAAGTAGGCCTCTCGGGAGCTTCAACGCGAAGCGTCCTACCCGCTGGACATCAGGCTCCGCCCCCCCTCCTTCCCTCCCTTTAACGAGTGGGGTCTCATTCCGCAACATGCATAATCTGCTTCTATGCCAGTCTGACTGCCCTTCCCCCTCCATTCCTCGCCCCTCACTCACTCCCACGTCCTTTCTAACTCTCTCCCTTGCCCTTTTAAATTGTCGATCCCTCAGGACCAAACCCCATCTCATCTACGATCTTGTCGACCAACATTCTCTCGATGTACTCTTTCTCACGGAATCATGGCTCCGTGACGGAGACGATGGTATTCTTTCTCGCTGCCTTCCCCCTGGTTATGCTGCTTTCCACACCCCCCGGCTCCACCGCACGGGGGAGAGGTTGCTGTTATCCATCGGACATCATTTCCGGTCGTTCCTGTTTTACCCGCACCCCCCTACCCTGAATCTCTCCTTTTTCGCTCTACCTCCCCGACCCCGATCTACTTCCTACTGCTATATGCACCCCCATCACTGCATGCAGATCTTTGGGATTCCCTCCTCCTTTCCCTCTCTGAGACAGCCCTCCTATCCTCCCATCTTGTTATTCTGGGCGATTTTAATGCTCACCTTGACTTCCAGCTGCGGCCCCGTGACAAAACACTTTCATCCCTCTTTAGTGATCTCTCTCTGGTCCAACATGTTGACTGCCCCACCCATTCCTCCGGACGTACGCTTGACTTGATCCTCACCCCTGACTCCTCACCTTTCCCGCCAACCAACATTACCCCTTTGCCACTCCCTTGGTCTGATCATAGTTGCATCCTCTTTTCCCTACATCTCCCCTTTCCCCAGGAAAGCATTTCCCTAAATCCACCCCTCTCCCCCCAGATTCTGAAACGCCACATTACCCCAGTATCACTGCAGTGCTTCCCGTCTCCTGAGTCCCTGTTCCCCACTGATTTCTCCTCCTTTCCAGTGGACCAACAGGTCACTGTTTGGACCTCCACTCTCTCCTCTGCATTCGACTCTGTCGCCCCCCGCCGCCCTGTCCCTACTCGCCAGTCATCACGTCATCCCTGGTATCATCCAGGTCTCTATTTACAGCGTTCCCACCTCCGCCGTGCACTGCGGTTGTGGCGCATATGCCCTTCAGATACTTCCTTGGCCACTTTCCAACACGTACAAAAGACCTACCACGCTATGATTGCCCTTGCTAAACAGTCCTACTATTCCACTCTTATTACTTCTTCTTCCAACTCCTCCCGTCAGCTTTATCAGGTTTTGAACCTTCTCTCTCCCTCCTCTGCTTCTCTCATTTCATCAACCCCCCCCCTCAGCTCCAAGCCCCACAAATCTTGCCACATTTTTTTCAACCAAGATACTTTCCCTTCATTCCTCATTCGCTTCATGTCCACCTCCCCTCTCCCCCCCTCCTCTCTCTCCCGTCTTAGACCCCGCGTCCACCCCTGCTCTTTCCCACACATGGTCTCAGTTCCGCCCCATTACCCCCTCTGAGCTTGCTTCAACATTCTCCTCCTCTCATAAGACCACATGTGTTCTAGATCCATTACCCTCCTCTTGGCTCACTGATTCTTCGCTCGCCCTTTCTCCCTTTGTCCTCACTATCCTAAATTCTAGTCTTACTTCTGGTTGCTTTCCTTCCGCTTGGAAACACGCCATTGTCCGCCCCATTCTAAAGAAACCCACCCTTGATCCCACTGTACCCTCCAATTGGCGCCCCGTTTCTAACCTCTCCTTTCTCTCAAAGGTCCTAGAGAAACTTGTCTTTCAACAACTCAGTGCTCACCTCGACTCGACCATTTCTCTTCACCCCCGACAATCTGGATTTAGGCCCGGTCACAGCACGGAAACCATTCTTGTAGCACTCCTCAATGAACTGCACTGCGCACACGAGAAGGGTGATTTCTCCTTAGCTGTTTCCTTGGATCTCTCTGCGGCATTCGATGTCATTGATCACCGTACTCTTCTCACTCGTCTCTCAGACCTTGGTATTCATGGCACTGTTCATCAATGGTTTCACTCCTTTCTTTCTGCTCGATCTTTCACAGTTCACATTGGTTTCTCCTCCTCTACACCCTTTCCTCTTCCCTGTGGTGTCCCCCAGGGTTCCATCCTTGCCCCTCTCCTTTTTAATGTCTTTCTCGCCCCTCTTGCCCTACTCATACAGCAGCATGGTATTTCCGCTTACTTTTTCGCAGATGATATTCTCTTAATTCACCATACTTCCTCCTCAGCTCCAGACCTCACCCTCCTCAATACCTGCTTAACTGCCGTCTCTAACTGGTTCCTCAACAACTTTCTTGTGGTCAATCCTTCCAAGTCCGCCACTATATGGTTCACCTTCAATGCTTCCCCCCCCCTCCTTGTCACCACACATGTCTAACTCTCCTATTCCCCTGGTATCTTCTCTCCGTTATCTTGGCGTTACTCTCGATTCATCTCTCTCATTCCATCAACATATCTCTGGTGTGGTGCGCACTTCTCTTTTTCATCTCCGTAGGATTAGGGCCCTCCGACCACTGCTTTCAGTCACTTCCCTCACCACCCTTGTGCTTGTAAATGAAGTCTGTAGAGAGGCCCATAGGAATTGCACATCCCCCAATATGCTGCTGTAGAATTAGAATTGAACTCAGTAAAAGTATTGAATTAGCTTAGACAATCAGAACAGATGGAAAAATACAGAAAAAATGTTTAAAACTGCTGACAGAAAGGTTACAGAGCCCTGCTTCCCTACACGTACAAACTAGCTCAATGGCCTTGAAAGGAGGAAAGTAACAAGTTGGTGAACTGGCCATTGTAATTGAGACTAGAAGGGGGGTAAGCAGGTACTGAGCCCACTCCGAGAACATAATTGGATAATCATATCAGTACCGGGACCAATAGAAGGGGTACGGGAGGTACGGGAGGTTACCGGGACCAATGAAATGTTTTACTATACCTAGAATGGAACAAGAGTCTATAAAAGTTATTGTATTGCCAGAAAACATCGCTCAGCCATTTTGAATTTGACTTGGTTCGAGACTTGTGCACAAATAAATGATTTGGACCTTCTGAACAGACTCCTGGTATCATTGGTTTGTCTGCGCTCTGCTGCTACATCCCTGGTGATTACCCGACTCGATTACTGTAACTCCCTTCTTGCCGGCCTTCCACACTATCAAATCCAGAGGTTACAACTCGTTCAAAATACTGCTGCCCGTCTTCTTACTTTCTCTTCGCCTCGGGATCATATCACACCCTACCTTCTTTCCCTTCACTGGCTCCCTATCAAAGCTCGCTACCTCTATAAACTCCTCACTCTTACACATAGGGCTCTTCATACTAGTACACCCCAGTATCTATCCGATCTCATCTATCTTCAACCCATACCATGCATTCTTCGTTCCTCCTATGGCAATCGTCTTTTCTTACCCTCCCCCACCAATGCGCACCTTGAGTCAACCCGCCGTGCCGCCTTCTTTTTTGCAAGCCCTGCCCTTTGGAACTCTCTCCTGCATTCCCTCCGTACTGAAATGTCCTTCCCACGGTTCAAGACCCTCCTTAAGACCTATCTTTTCCACCAGGCTTTCAACCTCCCTGACCCCTCCTAACCACCCACATGCCATCCACTGGCCATCCACATACTGTCAACTAGGTCTTCCGCTACTTCCCATCACTTACAAGGTCCTTGATCCCCTACCCCCCGTAATCCCCTATGGCTCCTGGATATCTTCTGCTCCAACCATCTAGCCCTTACCTATCCTCTGCCCCTTCACCCCCCATCTCATCCACTCTCCTTTCCCTCTCTTTTCTTGTCTATGTCGATACCTGTCCTGTTCTATCCTTCCTCCTTTATCTCCCTTTTCTTTCCTATCATTTTTGGCGTTCCTTTCTCTCTTTATTTTCCAGCAGTCTATTATATTGTACACCGCCCTAACGCTTCGGCACAGGGCGGTCTATCAAATACTTTGAATAAAGATAAAGATAAAGATAAAGATAAGAGATGGAAGGGACAACGGTGGAGGAGATGGGGCTTAGGAGGTGGGAGGGGATAGGATCAGAGGAACAGGTGGTGAATTTGGAGAAAGAAAGAAGGAGTGTGGTTTCCTCTTCAGAGATTATAGGGAAGGAAGAGAGGGTAGCAGAGGTGGGGGGGGGGGGAGGGTTGGGAGTGAAGAGGGGAAGTATTTGGAATAGTGGGGAATTGGAGGGTGATCTTGTGGATTTGTCATGAAAGTAGTCAGCCAGGGTTTGGGCAGGGAGGGAGGGAGGGACTGGAGGTGGAGGCACCCTGAGGAGAGAACTGAGAGTAATAAAGAGACGGCGAGGATCAGAGGCAAGAGAGTTAGTCAAATGGACATAATAGTCTTGTTTAGTAAGAGCTATGGCTGATTGGAAAGAGACAAGCATGAATTTGAAGTGTAGAAGGTCAGCACGGGAGCGGGATTTGAGCCACACAAGCTCAGCTGAGCGGACACAGGAATGTAGATAGGGGTAGTGGATGTGAGCCAGGGCTGGGGTGTAGAACGCCTCACAGGACGTGGGATGGGTGGGGTGAGAGCATCCAGGCCCGAGGAAAGTGCAGCATTGTAGGAGGTTACTGCCTCGTGAACGGATTTAGATAACAAAGTGGAAGAAAGGTGAAGAAATGGCAGAAGAGAGAGCTAAGGGATCAATAGAATGAAGGTTTCTAAATAAGTTGGATGAGACAGGACGAGGCTGAGGCAGTGGATGATGAATATTAAGGCATAATATGGAGTGGAGGAGTGGCCTAGTGGTTGGGGCAAGGTACTTCAGGCCGGAAGGTCGGTGGTTCAAATCACATTAGAGGACAGCAACCTTGGGCCGGAAGGACTGGGGTTTCTAGTCCCACAGGTGTTCCTTGTGGTCTTGGGCAAGCCACTTAACCCTCCATAGCCCATGTTCCCTGTAAAATAGTTATTTCCAAGTTATAATGCCCTGTTCAATGTAATTTCAGTTTGTTCAATGTAAACCGCACTGATGCAGAATAGCGCGGTATATAAGAGAATGTAAATAAATAAAAAATAAAATAAATAAGGCTTAAAAGGTGATGGTCAGATAAGGGAAGAACTGAGTTACAGAAGTTTGAGGGTAAGCAGTTACAGAAGTATATCATGTCCAGGCAGTGGCCAAGCTGGTGAGTGGGGGCAATGGAGCAGAGTTGAAGGTCAAACGAGGAGGTAAGGGAGAGGAGCTTTAAAGCATGAGGATCAGAGGGATTATTGACATGAATGTTGAAATCTACAAGAATAAGAGTTGGGGAGGAGGAGTCAAGAAAGACGGATAGCCATGAGTCAAAGTCAGTGAAAAAAGTAGAAGCAGACTTGTCAGGAGTGTAATCCCAAAATTGGCCAATGCCTTTTTAAAATTCTTCTAACCACAGCAGAATTAGGCATATAAGGAAGCACTCCTACATAAGGTTTCTCTTCATCCTGTTCTTTCTGCATCAGAATATCAGTGCCCCCCCACCATTCTGAATGGTTACATCTTGCCTGTTTATATGCTTTGCTAATAATCCTCTCCGGATATCCACGTTCTCATAAACGGGACTTTAAATCCATAGAGTGTCTATAGAATTCAGCATTAGTAGAGCACAACCTCTTTAATCATATAAATTGTCCCACAGGTAAACCTCGTAGGAATGCGCCAGGATGGTAGCTGTGATAATGTAGCAGAGTATTTCTTTGTACTGCCTTCCTATATAATGTGGAATGGAGCCTAGAATCTTGTTTATACAACCAAAGATCCAAAAATTCAATTGATTGATAATGGTACTTAGGAACAAATTGTATATCTGGGTCTAAGGTGTTTATCCGTTCAAAGAAAATTTTTAATTGTGATTCTGAGCTGGTCCAGAGGAAAAAGATGTCATCTAAAAACCGAGGCCATATCTTAATATTTTAATACCAACCAGAGGGATAGATGAACCTTTCCTCAAAATTAGCCATATATAAGGTGGCAATCGAAGGAGCCACCGTTGCCCCATGGCTACCCCGTGTATTTGTTGGTAGTACTGATCCTCAAACCGAAAATTATTCTTCAAGACTACAGATAACAATTTTAAAACTAATTCTTTTGGTAAACGCTCTGGCAATTGTAGAGGGAGCTGAGCCGCCATCTGCAGCGTTTTTTCTTGATCTATATTCGTATACAGAGCTTTAACATCCATGGTAACTAGATAACATGTATGAATATTATCCTGATTCTGCTGTAGTAGAGACAAGAAATGAAATGAATCTCGAATGTAAGATCTCATATTATTTAATAAAGGATGAAAAAATGCATCACAAAATTGTGACAGTGGTTCTAGGATAGATCCCCGGCACGAGACTGTTGGCTGCCCTGGTGGATCTTCCAGGTTTTTATGAATTTTAGGGACCATATAGAGCACAGGTATTATAGAGTGCTTTTTATTTAAAAAATCAAACTCTTTGCCGGTGATCCAATCCTGAGCTTTAGCTGTATCAGTATAAGATCTCACCAAGTTCCTTAAAAATTGTGTGGGGTCTTCCGTTAATAACCAGTAATACTGAAGATCTAATATATGAGCTAACACTGAAGTTCTATATTGAATCAAATCCTGAATGACTACCGCTCCTCCTTTATCAGCTCTTCTAATGCAAATGTCTTTACGACCATTTAACGGAAGTAAAGATTCTCTCTGTGTCCGAGTTATATTAGAAAATGTATGAGGTAAAATCTTCTCCATTTTCTCCAAATTACGTAGCACTAACCGCTGGAATGTATCAATGGTAGGATCTGGTGATCCCGAAGGTATCCACTTTGATGGATTCCTACAAACGGAATTATCAGTTATTAAACTCCATTTAGTGTTACCACGAAAAAAATGAGATACCTGTAGTTTCTGAAAAAAATTATATAAAGCCACCCTCATTTTGAAAGGATCATAACGTGAAGTTGACACAAAGGATAAACCTAATCCTATTATCTGTATTTCTGCTTCAGTAAGTCCCTCAGAAGTTAAATTTATCACTGTTGTCTTGTGGATGACCTGGTGGTGGGTCCCCTCCGACCCTCCCCCTGACATTGAGGCTGGCGTGTACGAGGGCGGCCTCTGAAAAAAGACTGCTGCAAGGATGATCCCCGCTGTACCTCTCTATTTTCTAAACCACTATGTACTGAAGAATCACTACTGTCATCTTCTGTTGCTCCTTCAAAAGTAACTTGTTTACGTTGGGCTCCCCCTTCCTTTAGATATTGACGCCAAGTATATACTTGGTCTTTCTCATAATCAGTTGTGTCCCGTACTAATTTCTTAATTTTTATTTGCTTCAAAGATTCCTTAAATTGTAATAATTGGTTTTCATGATCCTTGCAATCTGATAAAAATTTCCCCACTGACATAGTTTCTTTTAATTGAGTCTCCAATGATGTCAATTTCTCTTTTACAGTGGATTCTTCTTTAGAAAGTCTTTCAATCAACAAAGCTATGAGATCTAAACAACGTTTGTTTAAAATACTGTTCCAAGTCATGTAAAAGGTCTTATCATCTTGGAACATATGTGGAGGTTTAATAATCTCAAACCCCGAGGGATCATACGTTGTTTTAAATATTGTGCCATAGTGGCTGTGTGCAGTTGTACTCTAATCATTTTCTTCTGCAAATTCTTATAATCAGTCCATGATGTAGTTGTATCATTTTCAGGAAGTTGTATCATCGAGCAACAATGGTCTTTTCACCAATTGATTAAGGGTATCCTCAGAAAAGGCAAAAGTGGAGATATTTGAAAGTGTATCAGGATTTTCTGATGCCATTATCTCTTGATCGCTCAAGTAACTACAAAAATCCTAAGACCATAAATGTTATCTGCATTAATATTGTCACCAGCAGAGGCTAAACTATTGTTATTTAGCTTAGTGCACTACTGGCCCTGACCTTTCTATAAAAAGAAAGTGTAGTTGCAAGTCGAGGGTCAGGTTTAAACAAGGATTTATTCCCCTCCCGGGGTTTTGCTGGACTTTCAAAAATAATACATTTCCAAATTCAAAAGATAACCATACTTCTGGTATAAACAAATGGATAAAGAAAAGTAGCTTCTTGCTTCACAAATCAAATGACAAAACAAAAATATATCATCAAGGTAAACACCTGGGCAGTTTCCACTGTGCAGACCTGTCTCTCTAGCAGGCTTATTAGCTCTCAGCGCAGAGAGGTCTCTTCAGTCATCACTAGAGAACAGTCCATCTTTTCCTCATAAGATAAACCTTCATTCTGGTCAGTACACATGGGCTCCTCAAGTGACTCGTCTTCCCTCTGGCAGAGAGTTTGTAACCTCCTCCAGTCAGTGACTGGTCTCTCCTCAAAACTCTCTTCCTGGTTAGGGAGATAATTATCTGAGCCTTGATAAAAATGCTTTTCAGCTTTTCTGTTACACCTTGCTCTTGTCAGTTTGCTGCCAGGCTTCTCATACAAACATTCATGCTCTGCTCTCATACAAATATCCTGAAGCAGTTCACTATCTCTATTATAAGGATGTGAATACCTTAAAAGCTTCTGGCTTTCATTAGCAAAGGGTTTTCTGTGGTTAAACTCACTGTTGGAGAATAACTGCCTGTTATGTCTCCCAGCCCTTCTTGGCTTCTTATTCCAGGCCTCAGAGTACACAGGGTTAGGCTGACAATACTCTGACCTTTTGTTGAAGGGTTTTTGGTTCTCTCTAACCTGCCAGGCTTCACAAGCGCTTGCAGCTTCTGTGTCATCAAAACCTTCGTCAGAGATCATACAGGAATCACATTCAGCCTCTCTTCCTGGATTCTCTCTCTCCTGGACTCGAGCATAATAAGGATTCTCCTTTCTGGCCTGCTCCCAAGCTCTGGCCCGTTCCTGCTCCTGAACTCCAACTAACTCTGTTTGCCTGCCTGCTTTCTTATGCAGAGTTATGGGCGTTTTCCTGCACATGTGCAGAGTGTTTCCCTCAGTGTTTGGGGAGTGTCTGTTGGCTGGGCGTGCCTTCAGGTCTCGTGCCTCAGCCTGCTCTGGTTGCCTATAGCAACTAGGAAGCTTTTTCTCTCCCTTTCTGTCAGTGTCTGTGCCGTACTCTTCAGCTTTTTGTGTCTTAAAGTTACAGGGCACATTTTCGGTGTTACAATATATTATTACAAAGGAATAACGTTTTTGCCTCTATCACCTATCCATCCAAATTACAGAAACATTTTTGTCGGAGTTTGTGCCATGAAGGAAATCACCTTCCTGTAGCACTATACTCCTTTTTAATCTTTTTTTAAAAGGGAATAAACCCTTACCACAAACCAAGGGATAACATTCTGTCCCCTTGGAAAAATTTCTAATCACTGCAATATAGTTAATGAAAAGATTCTGGTACTTAGCTCTTTAATGGTGTTCACACAAACTGTCAAAAAGGATAAGCTTCGGATCACGCAACCAATTCAACGGAGTTATCAAACTTTCCTGCTGTTCTGGTAATATTCTTCATTGAAAGGATCCATGCCAGCAATCCTTCTTCTTCTGCCATGAAAGAATACTTACTAGATCATTCAATGAAGACAGTGTGGTCGACTTCACCCAGTTTTAAGGAGATCCAAGTAAACACTCATTCTTCGTCCTCAATTCCATATATTGCAGTTAAAGTTAGTTGACCCAACGCTGTGTTTCTGGCAGTTGAAACTCCCAGCTCTTTCTCAAAACCAATGACGTGCTTCAAGCATCATGCCATCATCCCTTTCTTATACGTTCAGAGAAGATCCATAGAGTATTTGGATTTTCATAAAGTGTATGACAAAATACCCCATGAGAAAATTAAAAGCCATGGAATAGGTGGCAGTCATACTGTGGCCATGGGACAAAGTTGTTGTGTTAAGTCAATGTCGAGTCATGGTGACCCTCTGTATAGTTGTCATAAACTGTATTCAGGTTTCAGTCAGGTGGCTAATTGTTGATAAAGTGGCGTCCATAACTGCTGTTATTGTATTGATGCCACTTTATCAACAATTAGCCAACTGACTGAAACCTGAATTGCTGTCCTAACTCTTTTGCACTGAGCTTCAACCTTTCCCTCCATAATGTCTTTCTCTAATGGTCTTTCTCTTCCCATGATGTATCCAATATATGAAAGTTGAACTCTTATCATCTGAGGTTCTGAAGAAAGTTTAGGTTTGAACTCCTCTAGTACAGACTCATTTATTCTTCAGGCAATCCATGGTATATATGTTTTTTTTTGTCAGCACCATAATTTGAAGGCATTGATTTTCTTCCTGTCTTTTTTCTTTACTATCCATATGATAGCATAATAACATAACATACTAACATAACATAATAACATAACATACTAACATAGTATATGATGGCAGATGAAGACCAGTATGGTCCATTTAGTCTGCAGAGTAAGGTGGCTAGAGTGGCTGTCATTGCAACTCTGTGCAGGTCACCTCTCCTCTATGCCTGTGTTTAGGGTTGTACCTGCTGCTCCATGCAGGTCAGCACCCCCCCCCCCATTAAAAGCGCATGAAATGAGAGTCAGAAGCTGTAAAGATGTCTTACACATTGGAACATGGAACGTACGAAGCATGAACCAAGGGAAGTTGGAGGTGGTCAAGAATGAAATGGAACGTGTACAACTTGATCTGTTGGGTGTCAGCGAACTGAAATGGACTGGCATCGGGCACTTTGCATCAGATGATCACATGGTCTACTATGCTGGAAATGAAAGACAAAGAAGAAATGGTGTTGCATTTATAATAAAGAAGAATCTTGCAAGAACTGTAATGAAATACAATGCAGTCAGCAAACGCTTAATCTCTATTCGTCTACGAGGAATGCCTATCAACACAACTATAATTCAAGTATATGCCCCAACAACAGCTGCAGAAGAGAATGAAATTGAAGAGTTCTATGAAAAAGTACAAGCTGAAATTGACAGAACATGGGAGGAGTGGTCTAGTGGTTAGGACAAGGTACTTCAGGCCGGAGGGCCGGGGGTTCAAGTCCCACCTGGGAACAGCAATCTCAGGCCGGAGGGACTGGGATTTCTAGTCCTATACTCCTTGTGGTCTTGGGCAAGCCACTTAACCCTCCATTGCCCATGTTCCCTGTAAGTATTATCGTATGTGTCTCATATCCCCTCGTGTTAAATGTATCACCCAATTGACCGCTTTGACCCAGTGAAAAGCGGGATATAAATACAGCTAAATAAAATAAAATAAATAAATAAATAAAAAAACCATGCAAACAGGATATCCTGATAGTCATGGGTGATTGGAACGCAAAGGTTGGCAACAAAGAAGACAAAGTAGTTGGAAAATATGGACTTGGCAACAGAAATGAAGCTGGAGAAAGACTGATAGAATTCTGCAAGACCAACAATCTATTCATCTCGAACATCTTCTTCCAGCAACACAAGCGGCGACTGTACACATGGACTTCACCCAATGGATTGTATAAAAATCAAATTGACTACATCTGTGGAAGTCAACGATGGAAAAGCTCTATAACATCAACAAAGACAAAACCTGGAGCTGACCGTGGTACAGATCATCAACTACTAGTATGCAAACTCAAGCTAAAGCTGAAAAAGAGCAAACCACTCATGAATGCAGCAAAATATGACCTTGAGAATATACCACTGGAATTTAAAGACTGCCTGCAAAATCGATTTGCTGCTTTAGATACAAATGATAGAGTTCCAGAAGAGTTATGGAATGACATTAAGAAGGTTGTGTTGGAAGAAAGCGAGAAGTCTCTACAAAAGGTAAAAAAGAAAAAAGGGCCAAAATGGATGACGGAAGAAACTCTGAAAATTGCCCTGAAACGCAGAGAAGCTAAAGCCAGAGGAGAAAGAAAAACAATCACAGAACTCAACAGAGATTTCCAACGTGCAGCAAGACAGGACAAGGAAAAGTACTACAATGACGCATGCAAGGAAATAGAAGCAGAAACTATTAGAGGAAGAACAAGATCAGCTTTCCTAAAGCTACGAGAGTTAAAGAAAAAGTTCCAGCCTTGAATTGGAATGTTACAAGATGCTCAAGGTTCTATGTTGAATGATGCTGAGAAGATCAAGAAAAGATGGAAGGAATATACAGAGTTTTTATATGATAAAGATCAAGTGGACCAACAGCCATTTCAACCTGTACCTTATGATCTGGAACCATTGGTGATGAAAGAAGAAATTGAAGCAGCATTGAAAGCCTTATCAAAGAACAAAGCACCAGGCATTGATTGCAGTCCCATAGAAGCTTTACAGCAATCTGATGCAGCTGTTACCGTACTTACAAGGCTCTGCCAAGAAATATGGAAGACAACATCATGGCCAACTGACTGGAAAAGATCTGTGTTTATACCAATACTAAAGAAAGGTGATCCAACTGACTGTGAAAATTATCACACAATCGCTCTGATCCCACATGCCAGCAAGATTCTACTGAAGATTATTCAAAAGAGACTACAATCATACCTGGAACAAGAACTACCTGAAGTGCAAGCAGGGTTCAGAAAAGGGCGAGGAACGAGAAACATCATTGCGGATGTGAGATGGATCCTTGAAAAGACTAAAGAATACCAAAAGGATATCTATTTGTGCTTTATCGACTATAGCAAAGCTTTTGACTGTGTAAACCATGAGAAACTCTGGGCCACATTAAGAAGCATGGGTATACCAGAACACCTGATCGTTCTCTTGCACAATCTGTACATTGATCAAGAAGCAACAGTTCGAATGGAACAAGGAGAAACAGAATGGTTTAAAATAAGCAAAGGTGTAAGACAAGGCTGCATACTTTCCCCCTACCTGTTTAATTTATATGCAGAACAAATCATCAGAGAAGCAGGATTGTATGAAGACAACAGAGGTGTGAAGATTGGTGGAAGACTCATCAACAACCTTCGCTATGCTGATGATACCACATTACTGACGGAAAGTGAAGATGATCTGAAACATTTGCTTCTCACAATCAAAGAACATAGTCTCAAAATGGGCCTGCACCTTAATGTAAAGAAGACAAAGATCATGACAACTGGCATAATCAACAGGTTCATCATCGAAGGAGAAGAAATTGAAATCGTGAATAACTTTAACCTACTTGGATCAACTATCAATAAAGAAGCAACAAGCAGTCAAGAAATCAGACGATGCATTGCTCTTGGCAGAATGGCTATGAAAGACCTAGATAAGATTCTTAAGAGCAGAGATGTCTCTCTCCATACAAAGATTCGACTTGTTCAAGCCATGGTATTTTCAATAACATCATATGGATGTGAAAGCTGGACAGTGAAAAAGATAGACAGGAAGAAAATTGATGCCTTTGAATTATGGTGCTGGCGGCGAATACTGTGTATACCATGGACTGCCCGAAGAACAAACCAGTCTGTACTAGAGGAGATCAAACCTAAGCTTTCTTTAGAAGCTCAGATGACAAGACTTTGACTTTCATACTTTGGACACATCATGCGGAGAGAGAGATCATTAGAGAAAGACATCATGCTTGGCAAGATAGAAGGTCAACGCAAAAGAGGAAGGCCAGCAATGAGATGGATCGATACAATAACAGCAGCTACGGGTACCAGTCTGTCAACAATGAGCTGCCTGACTGAAGACCGAACACAATTTAGGATAGCTATCCAGAGGGTCGCCATGAGTCGACTCCAACTCGACGGCACTTAACAACAACAAGAAGGGTTTTTTTTTAATTTCATCCTCTTGCACTGTGTCTGTCCAATGCCATTTTGAATTCTGTCACTGTATTTGCCCCACTACCTCCATCAGGAGGGCATTCCATGCATCCATCACCGTTTCAGTGAAAAAGTATTTCCTGATGTTGCTTGTAATTTTACTACCTTGCAGCTTCATCGTATGCCCTCTAGTCTTACAGTTTCCCCTTCTGTGAAAAAGGTTTGTTTGTTCATTGATACCCTTTAAGTATTTGAAAATCCTTATCATATTACGTATCTCCCCTGTCCTTCCTTTCTTCTAGGGTATACATATTTAGGTCTTCAAGTTTCTTCTTACATGTCTTCTGGTGCAGGCTCTGAATCATTTTGTCACGTCCCTCTGAACCGTTTCAAGTTTTTTTATGTCCTTTGTGAGATATGGTCTCCAAAACTGAACACAATACTCCAAGTGAGGCATCACCAATGACTTGTTCAAGGGCATTAATACTGCCTCCTTTCTGCTGGTTATTCCTCTTTCTATGCAGCCCAGCATCCTTCTGACTTTGGCTACCACCTTGTCACATTGTTTTACCACTTTGAGATCCTCAAACACTAGCACTCCAAGGTCCCTCCCCTGGTCTGTGCACACAAGCCTCTGTCCCCCTACTGCATACAATTCCTTTGGATTTCTGCACCCCAAGTGCATGACTGCACTTCTTCGCATTAAATCTTAACTGCCAAGCATTAGACCATTCTTCTAGTGTTTTTAAATCTTTCCTCATATTGTTCACTCCCTCAGAAGTGTTCACTCTATTGCAAATTTTTGTGTCATCTGCAAAAAAGCAGACTCCCTCCGCAATATTACTTACAAATACATTGAACAGTATCGGTCCGAGGACCAATCCCTCAGGCATGCCACTATGCACCTTCCTTTCTTCTGAGTGAGTTCCATTTACCACCACCTTCTGTCATCTGTCAGTCAACCAATTTATGATCCGGTTCACCACCTTGGGACAAATCTCCAGGCTACTCAGTTTATTGCTAAGCTTCCTATGAGGAACAGTATTAAAGGCTTTGCTGAAATCTATGTATAGATCATGCCCTTGATCTAGTTCTCTGGTCACCTAGTCAAAGAACTCAATCAAATTTGTTTGGCATTATCTTCCCCTGGTCAGACCACAACCACAACACCTCTCGACCCATAAATGTCCTCCAAGGAGTACCACAAGGATCCACACTCTCAGCACTACTGTTTAACATCTACATCCAGCCAATATGTGACATCCTGAAAAAGAACAGCATTCAATATACTATCTATGCAGATGACATCATGATATACACACCTATCTCAGTTCACGACCCGGACTACTCTAAAATAACAAACTGCCTCACACAAATGACAAGATGGTGTCAAAACAACAACCTCACAATCAACTACAGCAAGACTGAGGCACTAATCATCACTTGTAACCCAGACTTCATCCACCCACCGGACATCAAGATACAAAATACAACCATACCAATAAAATCGGAAGTAAAATACCTCGGAGTGACTCTGGACAATGAACTGAACCTCAAGACACATGTAAGCAAAACAATCAAAAATGCATACTACAGAATGAGAATCATCAGAAGACTGAAACCCCTCCTCGCCACTGAGCACTTCCGTACCGTATGTCAAGCACTAATAACCCCCTTACTGGACTTCTGCAACCCAATCTACCTTGGACTAGCAAAACAAACACTCAAACCACTACAACTAGCACAAAACACCGCAGCCCGCATAATATCTGGATCAACAAGACATGAACACATCACACCTATTCTGAAAGACTTACACTGGTTCCCAATCAGTTCACACATCAAATACAAAACAATCATAAACATATTTAAGATCAAGCAACACACTTCAGCTAACAGCCTGCACACCCTCATACAACCAGACACCAGCACACGCCCAAGAAGAAAAGGAACCTCCAACCAAGTCAGCACCCCAAGAGACTTCAGAAACACACGCAAGGACACCACAGAAAGAGCACTCTCCCTGGCTGCACCTACAATCTGGAACAACCTCCCAGACGATCTGAGATCAACGACGGACCTCAAAGTCTTTCGCAAACAGCTGAAGACAACGCTGTTCATAGAACACTATGGACACATCACATGATCTAACTACCAGGAACAACCAAAATACCTCCCTCCGATCCACTGAAAAGAGAATGTATAACGGCACATGATGTTTCTTAACACTAAATGTATAAAAGAATATACTATAAAACATGATGTATCATAGCGCACAATGTACATAGCTCAACATAATCAAACACACAACACAACATACACACAAGTCACGATATATCCTTCACTGCATGAAAAACACTATCACCCCTTTTGATTGTTTGCTGTGAAACCACCTTGATTGTAAGAAAAAGCAGTATAGAAATACAGTTAAATAAATAAAATAAATAAATAAATATTGCCTTGGATCATGCAATCCATTGGTTTCCAGAAAGTTCACTATTCTTTCTTTCAAGAGTGCCTGCATTACTTTTCCCACCACAGAGGTAAGGTTTATCGGCCTATAGTTTGTTACTTCTTTCCTATTACCACGTTTACATCGGACCTTCTCCAGTCCTGTGGAACCTCTTCCATCTCCAAGGAGCTATTAAAAACATCCTTTAAAGGCCCTGCAAGAACCTCTCTGAGCTTTTTCAGTATTCTGGGATGTATCCCATCCGGTTCCATGGCATTGTCTACTTTCAGTTTTGCAAGCTGTTCAAACACATCATCTTCTGTGAATGGTGTGGTATCTACTCCATTCCCATTGTATATTTGTCATGCATTTGTGGTTCTTCTTCAGAATTTTCTTTCATGAATACAGAACAGAATTATTTGTATAGTATTTTCGCTTTTTCATTGTTGCTTTCCATAATCCGTCCTCGGCACTTTTGAGTCTTGAATTTCCACCTCTTATCTTCCTCTTCTCCAAAATATACCTGAAAAAGGTTTGTCTCTACTCTTCACATCTGTAACCATCTTTTCTTCCACCTTTGCTTTTACTATCCTTATTTTTCTCCTTGTCTTTTTTAGCTTTTTCCTGTATTCTTTTCTGTGCTTCTCATTTTGAGATCTGAATTTTGTGAAAGCTGTGTTTTTTGCCTTTATTTGTGCAGCCACTTCTTTGGAGAATCATATATGTTTCCTTTTCCTCTTGTTTTATTTACTTCCCTTACATTTATATCTGTTACCCCTTTTATTGCCTCTTTTAGTTTAGCCCACTGCAATTCCACTTCCTTTATCTCCTCCCACCTTGCCAACTTCTAATTCAGGTACTTTCCCATTTTACTGAAGTCAGTGTTTTTGAAATCCAGGACTTTGAGTTTGCTATGATTGGACTCTGTCTTGACTGTTACCTGAAACCACACTGTGATGATCGCTGCTGCTCAAATGGGCACCCACCTGGAGATTCAAAAGTTATTGAAAGTACCATGGCTTGGACAAGTTAAATCTTGGGTCTGCACCTTAATGTAAAGAAGGCAAAGATCATGACAACTGGCATAATCAACAGGTTCATCGTTGAAGGAGAAGAAGTTGAAATCGTGAACAACTTTAACCTACTTGGATCAACTATCAATAAAGAAGCAAAAAGCAGTCAAGAAATCAGATGACGCATTGCTCTTGGCAGAATGGCTATGAAAGACCTAGATAAGATTCTCAAGAGCAGAGATGTCTCTCTCCATACAAAGATTTGACTTGTTCAAGCCTTGGTATTTTCAATAACATCATATGGATGTGAAAGCTGGACAGTGAAAAAGATAGACAGGAAGAAAATTGATGCCTTTGAATTATGGTGCTGGTGGTGAATACTGTGTATACCATGGACTGCCCGAAGAACAAACCAGTCGATACTAGAGGAGATCAAACCTAAGCTTTCTTTAGAAGCTCAGATGACAAGACTTTGACTTTCATACTTTGGACACATCATGCGAAGAGAGAGATCATGCTTGGCAAGATAGAAGGTCAACGCAAAAGAGGAAGGCCAGCAATGAGATGGATCGATACAATAACAGCAGCTATGGGTACCATTCTGTCAACAATGAGCTGCCTGACTGAAGACCGAACACAATTTAGGATAGCTATCCAGAGGGTCGCCATGAGTCGACTCCGACTCGACAGCACTTAACAACAACAACAACATGTAGAGATATGTCTCTGCATTTGATAATCTTGTCTAGGTCTTTCATAGACATTCTACCAAGAGCAACCTGTCATTTCTTTATTGATTAATCCATGGAGATTAAAGTTGCCTATTATTTCTATTTCTTCTCCATTAAGGATGAAATAATTGATTTTGCCAATGGTTATGATCCTTGTCTTCTTCATGTTACGTGCAGGCCTATTTTAAGACTATGTTCCTTGATCTTGATAAGCATATATTTCAGATCGCCTTCACTTTCAGCCAGTAACATGGTCTCATTAGCATAGCGAAGTTTGTTGATGATTCTTCCAGCGATCTTCACACCTTGGTTGTCTTCATACTGTCTTGCTTCTCTGATGATTTGCTCTACATTTAAATAAAGCAGGTATGGGAAAAGTATGCAGTCTTGATGTACACCTTTGCTGATTTTAAACCATTCTTTTTCTGCTTGTTCTGTTTGAACTATTGCTTTTTGATTAATGTAAAGATTGTGTGGCCCAAAGCTTTTCATGATTTACACAATCAAAGGCTTTGTTGTAATCAATAAAACACATATAGATATCCTTTTGGTATTCTTTGTATTTTCTAGGATCCATCTAACATTCACAATGTTGTCTCTTGTTCCTTGAACTTTCCTGAACACTTTCAGGCATTTCTCGTTCCAGGTATAGATGTAGTTATATAGGTTATATAGAGTGATGAATGCTGGTAATAAGACAATCCTACAGTGTTAATATTGTTGTTTTTGAAACATTGATTGCTTCTTGCATGAAGAGATTGCAAATAAATCCCATATGATAAGTTTGAATGCACTTATGACCCTGACACAGGTAATTAGCTGAAACACCTATCACTAATAGATTTGATTCATCAACATCTTGGATTTCCTGGCTTGGTTTATCCTCCACTCTGTGTTCCTTTTTCTTTTGGTGGTTGTGGTCTCCACTGAAGATCTTCAGTAGAATCTTACTGGCATGTGAGATCAGAGCTATCATGTGATAATTTCCAGTCAGTTGGATCGCCTTTCTTCAGTATTAGTATGAATACAGATCTTTTCCAGTCAGTTGGCCATGATGTTGTCTTACCTACTTTCTGAAAAAGCCTTGTAAGTATTGTACCAATTGCATCTGATTGCTGTAAAACTTCAATGGGAATGCCATCAATGCCCAGTATATTATTCTTTGTAAATGCTTTCAATGCTGCTTCGACTTCTTTCATCATCAACACTTCTTGATCATAAGATGCAGGTTGAAGGGACTGTTGATCGACTTGCTCTTTATGGTATGATGACTGTGTAGTCTTTCCACCTTTTCTTCATCTTCTCTGCATTATTCAACAAAGATCCTTTAGCATTCCAATCTGAAGCTGAAGTTGGGCTAAATTTGTCAATTTTTTTTCAGTAGAGGAAGGTAAATAGTGCAGTTCCCCAAGGACCTGTACTGCTTTTAATTTATTTATAAATGACCTGGAAATGGGAACAAGTGTGGTGATCAAATTTGCAGATGGCACAAAATGATTTAAAGGTGTTACATCACAAGAACTTTGTGAGAACTTGCAGGAGGACCTTGTGAGACTTGGAGACTGGGCATCCAAATGGCAGATGAATTTAATAAATACAAGTTCAAAGAGATGCATTTAGGGAAGAGCAACCAAGTTATAGCTGTACAGTGCAAGTTTCTGTACTGGGAATCACCATCCAGGAAAAGGATCTAGGTGGCATTGTGAGTCATATGTTGAAATCTTGTGCTCTGTCTCCAGTGGCCAAGAAAGCAGATGAATTGCAGTTTTTTTTTCTAATCAATACAATTTTGTGGGAAATTGAGGCACTGGCTTTCTTTTGCATGTATATCACCCAGGCAGCAGCTGAAGAAGTGATCCACATGATCTTGAAAACTCATGTACATCATTATCTTTGGATAAAAAGTTGTCACAATGTGAAAAACAAATTCACTTTTCTATTGGACCAGTATAGCTACTAGAAACCAACATTCCAGTGATATTGCAATTATTTAAACTTCAAAGACCTGTTTAAAACTTAAAGAAAAAAACTCATTTTGTGCAAACACTACCCAAATGATATACCTGACATCAAGTCATAATTTAAAAGTGTGCTGCTTTCAAACTGCATGTCAGAAGGTTCGCAGTTCCCACATTGTGTTTTATTATTTCTGCCAAAATTGCCAGCAAAGAACGTGTCTTAAACTTCTCTGACCCTATTGTGTCAAAAACATCTCCTTTACACCCCTTGCTATGTTTTTCAGCTCCATTTGACATTCGTGTTTGAGTTTTAAGTGATTCTCATAGAAAAAAGCTCAGAACATGTACTGTAGCTTGCTACCTACATCTGGAGTCAGGCCTAAAGTCTTGCATGAATGGTGTAGTAGATAAATGGGGCAGGTTTTTTCAACTTACTAAGCATGCATACAAATAAGTTGACCTTTGGGATATAGCTTTACTTTTTCTGAACTGTCAGCTTACTTTAATTGCAAAGTATGGGGGTCATTCTGTCCTGAGAATGATCCCCATATTCCATTGGGACGTCCATCCCTGCTATTCGTCCCCCTGCTGGCCCCAGCAAAAGCCTCCCCTTATGAAAAGTGGGTTTGTACGGGGAGGTCTAGACGGGGATAGGAGGGGATGTTCCGTAGGTGGAGCGAGAGAGGGGCATGGGCGAGCCGGAACCCCAGACGTACAGGGCTGATTCAGAGGTTGGCCCTGTACATCCGGGGACGCGGATCTAGACAGGGTACATATTCTACCTCAAAGGTGCAATAAGTCCCCCTGGACATAGTGGGATCCCTGAGCTGGACGTCATGGGATCCCTGGACGTCATAGGATCCCTGAGTATGTGCGGGGGCGCAGGGGGTTCTCTGCAGCCTGACCCTGGCCATGGAAGGCTGGATCGGGTGTCAGGCTGCAGGGAAAGAGGTTTATTTTCCACGGCAGGGGATTGCAGCTTCTGAATTGAGCCACGGTGCCATGGTGACCCTGTTCAAGGACACACTATATTATGTCCAAGGGATGCACAAAATAATTATTTATTTCATTATAATTATTATTATTATTATTAGTAGTAGTATTTAGCTCACACCTTTCCAAGAGAAGATCAAAGTGCAGCCTCATAGGCAGGTTCTTTGACAGAGGGAAGGGATTTTTCTTCATGGTCCATAGTGTTTAGTCCTTACATGCCAAAACAGACAGTCTTTTATGGGATGCTTCAACTAAACTTTTCTGTAGACTTGTGCAAAACAGAAAATTACTTTGAGGTACAACATTGATTAAACACTGTCTCTTCATAGTTTTACAACACATTGCTCCGGTATCTATGACTGTCATCCCTCTTACTCTTTATTGTTCCTTAAATTCTGTGTAAGTATAGTTTGCCTGCTTATGTTGGGGGGAGGGAGGGGCAAAGGGTAAGGAATTTTTTTGGATATAGGGGAGGGGAACTAATTCAGCATTAACACCATGCCCACCCCAAACTATGCCTATGAACAGGTGCTGAGTAAAGCTAGTCCCTTGAACTAAGCTTTCAGTTTAAATATACCAGGGTCTTTCCCCTCCATTCTGGGCTCCTCTTCAACACCCAAACTCTCTTCAAATGGGAATTTCCTACGTAGTAACTTTTATTCTATTGTTAAGCTTTGATTAGGGGCTGCATACTTCTTCACTCCTCCTGTGATTGCACTTCCAGATAGAGTTTATCAATTCTCAGTTCACTTCTTGCTTGCAGTCAAGCAAATGTATGAGTAAAATCTTCTATCTTCTCACATGAGCTTCATAGAGGGCATAAACTTAAACAAGGGAGATCTCATGAACATAGATTAGAACTGCCATACTGGGTCGGACCAAAGGTCTATCAAGCCCAGTGTCCTGTTTCCAACAGTGCCCAATCCAGGTTACAAGTACTTGACATCACCCCCAAGTAGCCAGTTCCATTCTACTTATCCTAAGGGATAAGCAGTGCTTTTCTCTTGTACTACCTTAATAATGATTCATTGACTTTCCTTCAGGAATTTGTCCAAAAATTTTTCAATCCAGCTAAACCACCTGCTGGCAATGAGTTCCAAAGACTAATTATATATACGTTGAGAGAAAAAAATATTTCTCTGAAAATATGGAGTATCCCCTAGTCCACGTATTTTTGGAAAGAGTAAATAATTGATTTGCATTTACCTGTGCCATAAGGATTCAATAGCACATTTTGTTTCCTGCAGAACTTTTATTCTAATTTGCTCAATGCTCTCTTTAATGTATAACACCACCCCTCCACCAATTTGACCTATCCTATCATTGTAATATAATTTGTAGTCTGGTATCAGTGTCCCATTGGTTATCCTCCTTCCACCAGGTCTCTGAGATGCCTTTTATATCTAAATTCAATATAATCTATTCTCTCATGTTTTATGCTTCTATCATTTACTCGTATATAGAGACATTTCAAGGTATGTTTGTTTGAATTGATAGCCTTCATAGCAGTTGACAGGGATAATTTGCAAACTTTCAACGTTTGGCTCTGTTTAAAGGCACCTGGGCTAGTTTAGTCGTTTTTGTGATCTCTCTTTCGAGATGTCCTAAATTTCCTTTTATGATAGCATCCTTCAAAGATACTTTACTCTGAACCATGAGCTTCTGAGTGACTGTCAGCTTTCCCCCAAGTTCTAGTTTAAAAGCTGCTCTATCTCCTTTATAAAAATTACCACCAGCAGCCTGGTACCACCCTGGTTATGGTGAAAGCCATCTTTGTGGAACAGGCTCCCCCTTCCCCAGAATGTAGCACAATTCCTAACAAATCTAGAACTTTCATCCCTGCATAGGGTTGCCAACTGGCTCCAGATACGCCCGACAGGTTCGATCCAGTCCTGGGTTTACCTCATTGCATGCAGGGATATGTAGTTCTGATTTCTCCATTGCACTTCATAAGAAAAGGAAAACTACAAGTCACTGCATGCAATGGAGTAAACCCAGGACTGGATCAAGCCTGTCGGGCGCATCTGGAGCCAGTTGGCAACCCTATCCCTGCACCATTGTCTCATCCACACTTTAACACTCTGGAGATCTGCCTGTCTCTTGAGACAAAGCCAAACAGAAATATACACTGCCTTATTGAAGGACTACAGAGCAGACATTCTAAAATTAAAATCAAATTCTATGCTGCCACTTAGGGATCATTAGCTGATATAGGCTCAGGCAGAATCATTATGGCAGATCTGGAACAAGCTGCAAATGTACCCTGTGTGACTCATCAAGCTGCCCCCCCCCCCCCCCCCCCCAGCAGCGAACAGGAAATGGGGTGTTTGAAAATTTCATCTCCTCCTGCTGGTCATCAGGGTTGGATTAAGGCATAGGCAAACTAGGTAGATGACTAGGGCCCAAATGTTTAGGGGGTTCCCTATAAATGTGCTCAAGATTCAGACATCTAGGATTGCCACTGTCTGGCTTTTTTCAGGATTGTACAGATTTTGTTTTATTAATGTCTGGAAAGCAGAAGGATGACTAAAGTGTCTAGACATTCTTTAGAGTTTAGACCGCTATCTGCAGCTCTTCCACCCTTCTTCATGTACAAATCAGTCTGCAGTGCCTGCTTCCAGATTGTGTGTAAGATCCAGTCAATTAGAAGGCATTAGGGACCAGATCCCTGAGAGAAAGTTCTGGTCACAGGAAAGTAGGAGGTAAGCCAAGGGAAGGTTCTGTGCTCTACAAATGAAGCTTCTGCATCAGGTGGGATGCTGAGCTCTGCAAGGGGCATACGGCCAACCACAGAGAGAGCCAGTGGAGGCAGTGAGTGTCCTGGAAGGGAAGTTGCTGAGAAGTAGGAAAGGGAGAGGGATGGGGGGAAGTGTGAGGACAACTGCGGACTGATGAAATGCGCTGGCTGCATCTGCAAGAACTTTACATGATGATGGACGGAGCTGTTTGGTGGGAAGAAGCATTCACTGAGCAAGCACATGAGTAGCAGCCCAAAAACCAGAAGAGAGAGGAGGAGAGAGTAAGTGAGTGTGTGTGTTTCTTTTTTTTTTCAGTGGGGGCAGCAGATTTGCCAAGTTATCCACTTCCTGAAGGAGATTTTAGGACAGTCCTTGATTTCTGATAACCCCATTGTGATGCATTATGGAACCTGTAGCATTGATTTCACTGAGCAGAATCAGGGACACACTTTTTTGAGATTTAAGTTCCAAGCCAGGGCTGGATAGAAAGTCTCCTTCCTGGCACTGGTTAACTTTGCAATTTTGGGACAGTGTCTTATAAAGTTTACCTTTGAAAATTTGGGCTGGAGACCACTGATGTATCCATGAGCATAAAAAGTGGAAGGAAGTTTTCAACCTGAGGAATTTATCCAGTTTATATCAGAGGTCTAGTTGCTAAGGTACGCTAATGTTAGCGCACATTAATTCTCCATTAAAGTGTGTTACTTTAACACAGTTCCCATATTATACAATGGGACTTAGTTAATTCGTTCATGGTGAATTAACACTCATTAACGTTAGCACACTTTAGTAACTAGACCCCTGAGGATCTAAAGAGGAGGGACAGGCACCTATGTCTGTGTTGATTGGCTGGTGGAGGTGAGACTGGAGCTGGAGCAGGAAGAAGGTCAATACACCTCCCTTATGCCACATACATCTATTACCCCTCTCTGCATAAACAATGGACATACAGTGGCCACTACAGTCCTTTAGCTTGCACCATCTGTGCACAGGTTTCCATCTGTACACCTTCATGCATGCAGATAAGTTGGAATCTAATATTCTTTATAGTCACTCTCAAAGGACAAAGCACAGGCCTCCCATATCAAAGAAGGGTTTCTTGGTAGCTATCCAAACACCTCCGTCCACTCTCACGGCTGCTCACAACATGTTCATTCTTTCCTGTCTTCCCAAGCACAACAGCTTCTAACATTAACTTGCCACTCACAAAAGCTCACTGTGATACTACACTATTAGCTGCCACTGCCACTAAGAGCTGCCAGCTTCCAAATCCATTTCCTTAGTATTAGTGGCAGGGACTATTATGCTGCAGTGGAGGTAATTCCTATCCACCTTCTTCCATCTCACCTTTTCCTCCTTTCTTCCCCATCCCCATCCCCCTCCCCCTCCCCCTCCTGGCTCCTCTTCCATCAGTGTCTCAGCCCACACTTTTCTGGGTTCCATAGAAGCAGAAAAATGACAGCAGATAAAGATCACATGACTTTCCAGTCTGCTCAACCCATGAACCGCTAAGCTCTACAACTACTTCCTTTTCCTCAGAGATCCCGTATGCTTGTCCCATGCTTTCTTCAATTCGGATACTGTCCTTACCTTTACCACCTCACTTGTGAGACTGTTCCATGCATCCACCAATCTTTCCATCAAGGAATATTGCCTTAAATTCCTCCTAAGTCTAACTGTCTCTTTGACAGTGGCAGAAGTTGAAATGAGAGGCCCGCAAGCAAACTTTTCTAATGGTAATTCATGGTGGCTGTGATGGTGGTAGCAGTGGTGGGGGTAGGACCTCCCTTTCTTCATCCTCCTCTCCCTAACTGTAAAATGAAGCAGAATATGGAAAGCATGACTTAGTTATAAATGAGTTGACACACTGCCTCCATCTGACTTTCTCCAATAAAAGTGCTTTTTCCTGGCAGGGAGAGAAGCACATATGCGCCTCACCTCCCACTGCAGAGCCAAAATCTAGCAGCTGTTATTGCTAGACTTTGCCCCTATAGCAGGAGGTACTTTTCCAGCTGCCAGGAAAGAGTACTTTTATTAAACAAAGGCAGAGGGTGGTGATGCAGCCACTTTATTTTGAAGTAAATCATGTTTGCTGTGCTGTGCCTTTGCCGCAGAAGTGTGGAGGTCACTGGACTCCCTTCTTGACTAGACATCCTTCATTGCAGGGATATCTTAGATGGAATTTACATCACTGCTCTTTCAAGAACATAAGATATGCCATACTGGGTCAGACCAAGCTCCATCAAGCCCATTATCCTGTTTCCAACAGTGGCCAATCGAGGTTACAAGTACCTAGCAGTTTGCCCAAAGGACACAGGTTCCACAGTGCTTGTTCCAGGGCAAACAGTGGATTTCTTGAGTCCTCTTTAATAATGGTTTATGGACCTGTCTTTCAGGAACTTGTTGAAACCTTTTTTTAAACCCAGCAACACTAACAGTTTTTATTACTTCCTCCGGTAACAAATTCCAGAGTTTGATTATGCTTTGAGTGAAATGAGTTACTTTGTAGCTTCATTGCATGTCCCATAGTCTTTCTACTTTCTGATGGTGTAAGCAACCGATCTATGTTTACCTGTTCCATTCCATTCATTAATTTATAGATCTTTATCATATCTCCCCTCAGCTATCTCTTCTCCAAGTTGAAAATCCCTAACCTTTGAAGCCTTTCCTCATAGGGGTATCCTTCTATTCGCTTTACCATTTTGATGGCTCTTCTCTGTACTTTTTCCAGTTCTGCTATATCCTTTTTAAGATATGGTAACCAAAATTGCACAGAGAATTGCAACAATACAGAGGGAATATAATATCCTTTGTTTTATTCTCCAATCCTTTCTTTATGATTTCTAGAATTCTATTGCTTTTTTGGCTGCCGCTGTAGCCTGGGTGGAGGGTTTTAACACATTATCCACCATGACACCTAAATCTTTTTCCTGGGTGGTGGTTCCTAATGTGGATCTTTACATCGTGTAACCATAGTTTGGGTTGTTCTTTCCTAGATGCATAACTTTGCACTTGTTCACATTAAATTTCATCTGCCATTTCTACATCCAGTTTTCCAATATATCAAGGTCCTCTTGTCCTCTGGCAATTTTTCACAATCCTCTTGCGTTTTAAAACTTGATCACCTCAATCATTATTCCCATTTCCATGTCATTTATGAATATGTTAAAAAGCAGCAGGCATAGCACAGATCACTGGGGTACTCCACTATTCATCTTTCTCCATTGAGAAAATTAGCCATTTAGTCCTACTCCTTACCAGAAACAATAAGAAAGATCACTAACCTCTCCACTTTCCGTAAACACCTCAAAACCTTCCTGTTTACTGAACGCTATGGACCTACTACCCAACACCTCCCCTGACCTGACCCACAGAATAATTATAGATAACAAGACAAAAATAGCCCATGTACATAGTTAAATGACACCTCATGTACCTAGTGTTCTGTTTGTTGCACAATTCTTTATCATTACATGTAAATGAGTTTATTTTGTTAAACAAATTTTTATTATATGTAAACAAGTTTTTATTTCACTGTCAACCACTTTGACCCAGTGAAAAGTGATATATATGTCTAGCTAAATAAACAAAATAAATAAATAAATACTCTCTGCTTTCTATCTTTTAACCAGTTCCTGATCCACAATAATACACTGCCTCCTATCCCATGACTTTTTAATTTCACCAAGAGTCTCTCCTGAGGGACCTTGACAAGGACTTTTTGAAAATCCAGGTATACTATATCAACCGACTCACCTTTGTCTACCTGTTTATTCACACATTCAAAAAAACATAACAGATTAGTAAGACAAGATCTTCCTTGGCTAAAGTCATGACTATATATGTGTTCAGTAATTTTGTTCTTTATAATGGTTTCTACCATTTTTCCCAGTACTGATGTCAGGCTCACCAGTCTGTAGTTTCTCGGATCACCCCTGGAACTCTTTTTAAAAACTCGCTTTACATTGGCGATCCTCCAATCTTCAGGTATAACAGATGATTTTAATGATAGTTCACAGTTTACTAATAGTAGGTCTGCAATCTCATATTTCAGTTCTTTCAACACCCTTGGATGTATAGCATTTGGTCCAGGTGATTTGCTACTCTTCAGTTCATCAAATAGTTGTAATACATCTTCCTAGTGTATCAGTTCTTCTGCAGCATCACCTTTAAATGCCATTTCAGTCATGGGTAACATCTCTACATCTTCCTCAGTAAAGACTGAAGCAAAGAATTCATTCAGTCTCTCCGCTATGGCCTTGTCTCCTCTTAGTGCCCCTTTTACCCTTTTATCATCTAATGGTCCAACTGACTCTCTCACAGGTTTTTTTTGCTGCGAATGTACTTGAAAAAGTCTTTATTTTGCATTTTTGCTTCCACAGCAAGCTTCTTCTCAAATTCTCTCTTTGCCTGCCTTATCAATACTTTGCATCTAATTTGCGAGGGCTTATGTTGTTTCCACCTTTCGTCATTTGGCTTCTTTTTTCCATTTCCTGAAAGATGCTTTTTTGGCAACAACAGCCTTTCTGACCTCACCTTTAAACCATGCTGGCAGTTTTTTGGACTTCCTTCTACTCTTCTTAAAGCGTGGAATACAGCTGGTCTGGGCTTCCAAGATAGTATTTTTAAACAACACCCATACTTGATGTAAATCTTTAACCTTTGAAACTGCTCCTTTCTAGTTTTTTCTTAACTAATTTCCTCATTTTATCATTGTCTCCCTTTTGAAAGTTAAAAGGTAGTACTGTGGATTCCCTTGCCATCCTTCCTCCATTTATTAAATCAAACGCGATCATATTATAATCACTATTGCCAAGTGGCCCCAACACCCTTATCTCTTGCACTAGATCTGGTGTTCCACTAAGGACTAGGTCCAATATGGCTTCCCCTCTGGTCGGTTCATGAACCAGCTGCTCCAAGAAGCAGTCATTTATTTCATCTAGGAACTTTATCTCCCTAGCATGTCCTGCCGTGAAACTGACCCAGTCGATACTGGGGTAATTGAAATCACCCATTATTATCACTGTGCTGAAACTTTTGTTAGCTTCCCTGTTTTCTTTGAGCATTTCATCATTCTGGCCATGTGGTCGATAGTACACTTAGCATTTCCCTTCTACTTTTTACATGGAATTTTAATCCATAGAGATTCTACAGCAAATTTTGTTTCCTGCAAAACTTTAATCCTTTGTGACTCAATGCCCTTTCTAACATAGAGTGCAACCCCTCCACCAATTTGATCAGCTCTATCATTACAATATAGTTTGTACCGAAGTATCACAGTGTCCCACTGGTTGTCCTTCTTCCACCATGTCTCTGAGATACCAATCACATCTAACCTCTCATTTAGTGCTATATATTATAACTCTCCCATCTTATTTTTTAGATTTCTAGCATTTGCATACAAGCATTTTAGAGGCTGAATTTTATTCATATTAATCTGGTTATTGGTAGACAGGGGTAATTTGAAATCTTTAAGCTCTATCTGCTCTGTACTTTGAATCTAACTTGCCAGTGCTTATTTTGCTTCCCGTTTTCATCATTTGTCTTCTTTTTCCATTTCAATTTAAAAATGCCTGCTCCTGTGAATTTGTACCTTGGAGGAATTTAAATATCTCTATCACAAGGCTCGACAAATCCTGGATGCCAAGCCACTATGGCACCTAGAAAATGTAATCTGACTCCCCTAAATCTTTCACAGAACTGCTGAGGAGAGTGCACTTGCACGTTTCTACTGAGATCCACCTCAGTTTAATTTTGAGCCTCTCAGTGGAGGAGGTTCAGGATGGTCACCACTTAGCTCAAGTTTTCAGAGAAGTAGCAAGTGCACTTTCTTCATCAGCTGCAAATGAGGCAAGGGGAATAGGTAGCAGTCTCTGATGTCCATGAGAGAGAGTGTCAAGATGAAAGCTGAAAGTGGGTGGGGGAGGTTATGAAAGAGAGAGAAACCAGGTGAAGGTTAAGAGGGGGCAAGAGGTTATGAAAGAGAGAGAGAGATTGGGTGAAAACTGGGAGGGGAGGTATGAAAGAGAGAGAGAAATGTTGAAGGCTGAGGGCTGAGGAGAGGTATTATCATCTGTTGCTAATACTGTCCAGATCTAAAGGAAAAAACTAGTCAAAAATGTATTAAGTTTGTCTAATAAAAGGGTATTACCTTATTTTCTTTTTTTGTTTCTCACTTCAGTCTGAAATCTACTTGGCTATTTATTTATGGACTTCTCCTCTAGGAATTTGTCCCAATCCCTTTTAAACCCATCTATGTTAAATGCCTTAACCACATCTTCTATATAGCAGGATATATAGGAGGGTGATACCATTAACCGTTATACTAGATATTTCAGTGAAACCAATGAACCGTCTCAGACCAGTTGGCAGCCGTAATGCTGGGAAAGAAGAATTCACATTCACCAGCGGCGCCTATAGCATCAATGACTTGGTTCGTGGTATTTTTCTTTAGTTATTGACACCCTCTCTCTAGTGTTTGAAAATTATGCTTTTAAACACATACAAACAGTCTCTTGTGAAAACATGTACTTAACTTCTCAATTTTTGTACTTCAGTAAAACCTTGAACTTGATAGTTTTCAGAAACCTTTAACTTGATAATTTCCAATTCTTCTTTAAAGCCTCTCCTTTGATTGTAAACCATGTGTCTTATTCACCCAACGCCTCACACATAACGTTACTTCCGCGTTTCTCTCTGTGTTTCGAGGTTCTTCAGGGGATAAATCACTGTCGGTAGGCTCTTAACCAGATTTGACCGGAGCTGCGCATAGTTTGGATGGTGATAATTCTGTATACTCGTCGCAGAAAACTCTTATCTCATAGACCAGCTCTTCCAAAAAACGCCGCTGGTGAATGTGAATTCTTCTTTCCCAGCATTACGGCTGCCAACTGGTCTGAGACGGTTCATTGGTTTCACTGAAATATCTAGTATAACGGTTAATGGTATCACCCTCCTATATCCTGCTATATAGTGTTACATTGGAGTGATTTTCATAGAATAAGCATAGTATATTGCTCCACAAGAAAGACCCTATATTTCTTTGTAAGTTAACCACATCTTCTGGCAAAAAATTCCATAGCTGAATTGTTCGTTGAATGAAAAAATACTCTAGTCCTGGTACAGTTCAAAGGCATAAATAATCATCCCCTAGCTACTTGTTTCACTCTGCTCATGAATTTGTAAATCTCTATCATATCCTCCTTACAGTCCTCTCTTCACCAAGCTGAAAAGCCCTAATCTTTTCAATCTTTCTTCATAAGAAAGCCATTCCATTTTTGATGCTCCTCTTTGTACTATTTCCAGTTCTGCCCTGTCTTTTTAAAATGAGGTGACCTGAATTGTACACAGTATTCATGATGAAGTTGCACCATGGATCTATGCAAAGACATTATAATATTCTTGGTTTTATTATCAATTTCTTTCCAATACTTCCTAACATTCTACAGTATTTGTTTATTTATTTTTGGCTGTGCCACACTTTGAGCTGAAGATTTGAAGGTGTTATCCACAATGGGCCCGATTCTGTCCCACACATCCATCCCCTCTGTGCATCCAGTCTGAACCGGGTGCACAGAGGGGATCACGATTCTGATCCCGCGGGACACGTCTAGCCCCGCAGAATCAGAATCGCAAACAATCCTGCAAGTGCAGGCCGGGACAGCGATTCTGTCCAGCCTGCATGTGCAGGACTGCACCCGGCTAACTCAGTCAGGGCATTTAAATGGAGCCGTAGAGCCATAGCATCATGTTGCCATGGCACTGAAGCTCCATTTAAAAGCCGCGATGCTGGCCGCCAACCAAAACTGCAAATTCCCCATAGCCTGACCTCCGATCCAGCCTCCAAAGGCCAGGGTCGGGCTGCGGGGAATGTCCCCTGGGCCCCCAGCCTCTTCCACACCCCGAATTTAAAAAAAAAAAATGTCCAGGGGAGTTATTCCACCTCGAAGGTGGAATAACTTCCCCAGCCATTTTACCGGCTCTGGACATACAGGGCCAACATTAGACTCGGCCCTGTACGTCCAGGGCCAGCAAACGCCCACTGCCTGCCCACTCTCCGTCCCTAGGTCGCTCCTTCCCCGCCCCCAACTAACTTCCCCGCACAACTGGCAGGGAAGTGAGTTGGGGACTGAAGCTGGCACAAATAGCTGGAATGGACATCCATTCCCGCTATTCATGGTTCAGAATGACCCCCAGTGCTTCCAAGGTCCTTTTTCTGGATGGAGACTCCTAATAATGAACCTAGCATTCTATAAGTATTGTTAGGATTTTTTTTTTTTGCTATGTACATCACTTTGCACTTGGCCACCTTAAATTTTATCTGCCATTTTGATGTCCATTTCTCCAGTCTGGCAAGGTCTTTTTACAGTTCCTTACAATCTGCTTGGGGTTTTTTTTGTAACAACTTTGAGTAATTTTGTGTCATCTGTAACTTTGATCAGTTTACTTGTTGCTCCCTTTTCCAGAACTTTAATGAATATGTTAAACCACAAAAGTCCCAGCACAGATCTCTGAGGCACTCTACCATTTACCCTTCTCCTTTGAGAAAACTGACCTTTAGTCCTACTCTTTGCTTCTATCTTTTAAACAGTTGGTGATCCACAGTAAGACATTGCCTCCTATCCCATGATGTTTTAATTTCCTAAGGAGTCTCTCATAATGGACTATCAAGCACTTTCTGAAAATCCAAATATATTTTATTAACCAGTTCTCCTTTATCTGTATGCTTATTAATACCTTTAAAGAATTGTAGGTATGACGTCCCTTTCCTAAATCCATACTAGCTCCTTCCCATTAAGCCTGTTTATTTATATGAACACTAATTTTGTTCTTAACAAATGCTTTCACTATTTTACTGAGCACTGATGTCAGGCTCAGTGGGTAAAATCCCTGGTTCATGTTGGCTGCTTTTGGTCTCCTCCTTCCACTGGTCATTCACCTCACCTTACCTCAACCAGCTGTGGCTGCTGGCTTGGAGCAAATGCTATCTGCCATTTTCTGTCTGCCAGCGGCTTGATCCAACCATATGTTTATAAATAGAATGTAGCCAGGCATAACTATCTCCTAGTCATAGTTCTCCATGTACCATACCTCTGTGACTGCCACTGAATCCAAGCCAGCTCACCCATGATTTCTAACTCTAGGACTTTGCTTCTCATACTATGGGCATTAATATACACAGTTTTTTAGGTGTCACCCTTTTTTCCTATTTATATACAAATGTTTAAGGTTTTACTTACTGTACCTGAAGGTTTTGGCCAACCATCCCCACAAACCTAGTTTAGCCCTTTTCTGTATGTTAGCCAATCTTTTCCAGAAGACCCTTCTCTGCTTTTTTAATAGGTGGATGTCATCTTTGCTAGACAGCCCTTGAAAAACCATCCATGTGCAACCCGTTTTCTGTGTGGTCCAGACAGTTGCTTCATAAACTGCTTGGCAGACAAGAGAGCACACCAGTCCTAGAAGCTTTTACCCAGAGTTTCTCTGAGTTCTAGGATTTAAAAGTTTCAGGGTTCTCTCTTGAGAGGGGTCTGGCAATACAGGTGCACAATTTAGGATGCTCTTGGCACTTGACTCTTACCCACCCTTCTCAAATAAGAGTCCAGGCAAGAAATTGTGTTCTGAATCAAGAATTTACTTAAACTTAATAACAGAACTATAATGCAGTGGTTCTCAACCCAGTCCTCTGGGATCCCAGTTGGGTTTTCACGGTATCCACAATGAATATGCATGAGATAGATCCTCATACAATGGAAGCAGTGTATGCAGATTTATTTCATGCATATTCATTGTGGATATCCTGAAACCTGACTGGCCTGGGGGTACTCGAGGACTGGTTTGAGAACCACTGTTGGAGTGGTTGGACTTTTGTTTACCACATTCCTTTCAAATCTCTGTACTTTACATTTTCTCCAGGACCAAGCAGGAAGTCAGTCCTCACATATGGGTGACTTCGGCGCCGACGGAGCCCTCATGCGGAGCATTTCCCCAGCTTTCAAAGAAAGCCTTTGGGAATTGCAGCGCGCATGCGCGGTCCCCTTCCCGCCCAAGGGTGCCATCTTGCTCAGTCTTCTTTTTTCCACGGAGCCCTACGAACGTAGTTCGTTTTTCCCCGAGGAAAAAGTTGATTTCCCTGTTTTTTCTTTTTCTACCTTTGGCTCGACGCCGGATCCTTTTCCCACCTTGGCCCGATATGCCGGTATCGAGTCCACTCTCTCTTTTTCGGTTTTTGTCCTTTGTGACTAGCATTAGCGCCATTTTTCTTTTTTCACTGGCAGCCCGGACTTTTGACCTCGCAGGGGCCCTTTTTCCCCCGATGGCTACCAGCGGGTTTAAAAAGTGTGATTGGTGTAAGAAACTTATGTCTCTTACCGACACACATGACTGCTGCCTCCGCTGCCTCGGACCCGATCATGACCCGATGATCTGTGGTCCGTGTGGCAAAATGTCCTCGAAGGCATTGAGGAGTCGGCAGCACCAGAAGGATAGGATCTTCTCGGACTCCGCGCCCGGACTGGCCCGGACCTCATCAGAGGCCTCGACGTCTCGGGACTCCGGCCCCGAGCAGCGTCGGGGTTCCTCTGAGCGGGGGTCTCCTTCGCGGGAACATCACAGGAAGAAGAAACCCACGAGGGCGGCATCGGTGGACGCTCCTGGTTCCTCGAGGGCCAGGTCGCATAGCCCCGATAGCCGTCCCGGGTCTTCGGAGTCGGAGAGGCCTGCCAAGCATCCTCGTATCGAGATGGAGTCTCCTGGCCTCCTTTGCATCCACCAGCCCCTGAGTGGGATCTGAATGTGGTCTTACAGCGGCTTACTTGTCCGCCATTTGAACCTATGGCTACCTGCCCTCTCCATTTTCTCTCCTGGAAAAACCTTGTTTCTGGTAGCTCTTACCTCTGCTAGGCGAGTGAGTGAACGTCAGGCACTAGTGTCTGATCCCCCTTACACTAGGTTCTACAGGAATAGGGTAGTCTTACGGACTCACCCGAAGTTTTTTCCTAAGGTTGTCTCCCCTTTTCACCTCAATCAGGAGGTGGTTCTTCCGACCTTCTTTCCCAGGCCGCATGCCAACCGGGCTGAGATGGTCCTGCATACCCTGGACTGTAGGAGGGCGTTATCCTTCTACCTCGACCGTACGTGGGAGCACCGGAGGGCTGTTCAGCTCTTCGTTTCTTTTGACCCCAATAAGTTGGGGCTACCTGTCTCCAAGCGTACTTTGTCCATATGGGTCGCTGACTGTATCGCCTGGGCTTATGGGGCAGCCGGCCTCTCGTTGGAGGGTCGAGTCATGGCTCATCGTGTCAGGGCGAAGGCTGCGTCAGTGGCTCATCTCCGCTCTGTTCCGTTGGCAGACATCTGCCGGGCCGCTACTTGGTCTTCAAGCCAGACTTTTGCGGCCCATTACTGCCTTGAGAGGGAGTCCCGCAGGGACAGTGCTTTCGGACAGGCAGTACTCCATAATCTCTTTGGGGTTTAGGCAACTCCTACCCTCTGGCCCTGGTGTTGGGCTACTGGTCGGGGGCGTTCTCAGAGAAAATTCCTTCCTTACGTACTGACGAGCTAGAGGGAGCTCATTTTTCCGCTTGAGGTCTCCGGTAGCCTTAAGCTGGGGAGTCCCATATGTGAGGACTGACTTCCTGCTTGGTCCTGGAGAAAGAGTAGTTACTCACCTGTAACAGGTGTTCTCCAGGAGCAGCAGGAATCAGTCCTCACAACCCTCCCTCCTCCCCTTGGAGTTGCAGTCGTATGATTTATTTTTGCTACTTTTTTGCTGTCTTTTAGCTATGTCATCAGACTGAGCAAGATGGCACCCTTGGGCGGGAAGGGGACCGCGCATGCGCGCTGCAATTCCCAAAGGCTTTCTTTGAACGCTGGGGAAATGCTCCGCATGAGGGCTCCGTTGGCGCTGACGTCACCCATATGTGAGGACTGATTCCTGCTGCTCCTGGAGAACACCTGTTACAGGTGAGTAACTACTCTTTATCTTTAGGTGTCTCTAGCCCCACTTAAATATTTGACCAGGCAGTTACTCCTCTACTCAAATTTTCTTTATCTTTAGTCCTCTCAAACCCATGGTCCCTGGCCCTGTGTGGAATCATACCTCTTACTTGGGTACCCCTTGATTTCTCCTGAATTGATTCCTTCTCCTTTGAATAAGTTGCTGGTATGAACTGCAATCTTTTCTGTGCTACTCCATTCTGTCCCATAGAATGATTGCTCTGACTGGGTGCAAGAGGCACCTGTCCCTTAAGGGTAGCCACCACTTAGCAGGAAACTCCCTTTGGGTGAGTTTTTATACTAAGTGGGCTTGTCACACTCGAGGGAGTCTCCTCCCATTTTGAAATGACTGGCAGAAAGAACTTCCATGTAAGACATGTAAGCAAACTCCAGAATTCATTACTGGAGGATGTGGTACAGTAAATGCAGTTAGTGTGGTAAGGTATACTGGGATAAGCAATGTGGAACCTGTGTACCTTTTTGGGAACCTGACAGGTGTTTCTGACCTGGATTGGCCACTGTTGGAAACAGGATACTGGGTTTGATGGACCTTGGTCTGACCCAGTATGGCATATCTTATGTTCTTATCCACTAGTGGTCTGATCTGGTGATGTGTTCTTGTGTATCTTCCAAATTGATGTCATCCCATGCTGACAGCACACCATATCAACACTGAGAATGTGATCATGCAATATTAGGTATGGACAAGTTGATGTTTATATAAAATAGATATATGAATTGCAAACCTGTTTTTTAACTTTTCCTGATTCTTATCTGTTTGTTCTTAGATATGTTGAATGTTTAATAAAATGTTCTGCACAATTTGAAAATAGAGCTTTAATATGCTATGCTCTAGAGTTCTGAAATATACTGATCCGTTTGCAGTATCATTTGTTCCAACATGGATTAGCAACATTGGGTAATAGTCAGTGGGCTTGATGAGTCTCGGCAAATTCTCCGTAACATTTTGGATCCTGGCACCAGGCAGACAGCATACCTCTCTGGACATCAAGTCTGGTCGGCAGATGGACGCCTCAGTACCCCTCAGAAGAGAGTCTCCAACCACCACTACCCTTCGTTTCCTCCTGGTCACTGATTCTGCAACTATGGGGTACTTGAACTCTGGTTCTTCCCTTTCCAGGGATGCTTTCACCTCCTCCACTTCCAGGGCTGCATAATGGTTCTTCAATTCAAGGGCTGGAGAAGTTGGATTGGTGATTTTGCAGGCTCTGGTGACTTTTGTCCAACCATCGACATTCTGTTGACACCCATCTTCTCCTGTCCTGGAGAGCCTGGTTGCTGCAAGCAGCATCTCATCAATGTACTTCTCACTGTCTTGAATGCTCCTCAGCCTCGCCACCTCCTCTCTGAGTTCCTCCACTTGTTTCCTCAGAGCTTCAGCATGCAGGCACCCTGCACATGGAACTGGTTCTTCAACTGGCAATAGGGCCTCTGTCTGGACCGAGGCAGAAGCTGTAACGGGGGCAACAGCTTTAGCAATACGATTTTTCCCAGCCATTGTTCTGTTTGTGGAGCTTAGGTATCTGTTAAAACAAAAGAGAGAGATCTACCAAAGAACAATAACTTTGTTTCCTGCAAAACATTAATCCTGTTTGATTTAATGCCTTCTCTAATGTGGCGGCGCATTCATCAATGGCCACCCATCCCCCTGTGCAGCCAACCAGAAGCGGGACTCCTGGAGTTAGACCTAATTCAGATCCCGCAGGGGCTAGACATGCCCACGGGATCAGAATTGGGTCTACAGCCTGAATGTGTAAGCCAGGCCCTAATTCTGGTTGGCCTGCATGCATAACAGATGTGCCCTGAATGGAGCCACAGTGTCATGGAGATTTCAATATGCCAGATGTTGATTGGCACATTCCTGCTGCAGTATCATCTAGAAGTAAGGAGATCCTGGATTCTCTACAAGGAGAACTATTCAGGCAATTGGTAACAGACCCCACACGTGAAGGGGCCATACTGGACTTGGTGCTTACCAATGGTGAAAGTGTTTCTGATGTTGTAGTGGGAGATCATTTTGCATCCAGTGATCACCAGATGGTGTGGTTCAGTATTAGGACTAGGGCTGTTAGAATCCATTCCAAGGTAAAGATCTTAGACTTTAGGAAGACTAACTTTGCGAAGATGGGCCAATACCTCAGGGAGTCTTTAGTGGGATGGGAACAGCTGGGGGATGTAGAACAACAGTGGGCAAAACTGAAAGGGGGTATTTTAAAGGCAACCAACCTTTTTGTTAAAATGGTAAATAAAGGCAAAAGGAACAGGAGACCGCTATGGTTTTCGAAGGAAGTAGCTGAAAAAGTGAAGAAAAAGAGGGAGGCCTTCATGAAATACAAGAGATCACAGAGAAAGGAAGACAGGCATCTGTATTTGGAAAAACTTAGAGAAGCTAGCAAAGTAGTCAAGAAGGCAAAGATTCAAAAGGAGGAGGAAATAGCCAATGCAATAAAATGGGGAGATAAGACATTTTTCAGATATATTAGTGAGAAGAGGAAGGGCAAAAGTGGTATTGTCAGACTCAAGGGTACAGGGGGGGAATATGTAGAAGCTGATAAGGATAAAGCGGAATTGCTTAACAAATATTTTTGTTCTGTGTTCGCAGATGAAGAACCAGGAGCAGGACCTCAGAAAACACCCACAAATAAGAACAGAAGCGAGGGACATCTTGAACAATTTTCAGAAGACTGTGTTCGTGAGAAACTAGCTCAACTTAAAGTAGACAAAGCGATGGGACCGGATGGGATACACCCTAGAATACTGAGGGAACTTGGGGACGTTCTAGCAACTCCACTGACTGACCTTTTCAATGCCTCGTTGGAGTCGGGAGTGGTGCCAAAGGACTGGAGAGAGGCTCATGTGGTGCCTTTACACAAAAGCGGAAGTAAGGATGTGGTTGAAAACTACAGGCCGGTTAGTTTAACTTCAGTGGTGAGTAAATTAATGGAAACGTTGTTGAAAGAGAAAATAGTGAGGTTTCTGGAGTCCAGCGGATTACAGGATCCGAGGCAGCATGGATTCACCAGAGGCAGGTCTTGTCAGACAAATCTGATTGATTTCTTTGACTGGGTGACCAGGGAGTTGGACCGAGGGAGAGCTCTAGATGTGGTGTATTTAGATTTCAGTAAAGCCTTTGACACTGTTCCTCACAGGCGACTTATAAACAAACTGAGCACCCTAGGGATGGACCCTAAAGTTACTGCTTGGGTTAGAAATTGGTTGGGTGGGAGGCGACAAAGAGTACAAGTAAATGGAGCTCACTCTGAGGAGAAGGATGTTGCCAGTGGTGTGCCCCAGGGATCTGTCCTTGGTCCGATTCTTTTTAACATCTTTGTTAGTGATATAGCGGAAGGGCTGTCGGGTAAGGTTTGCCTCTTTGCGGATGATACCAAAATCTGCAATAAAGTAGACACCCAGGAAGGTGTAGATAACATGAGGAGGGATCTAGCTAAGCTTGAAGAATGGTCTAGAATTTGGCAGCTGGGATTTAATGTTAAAAAATGTAAGGTCATGCATTTTGGCTGCAGCAATCCAAGGGAGCAATACAGCATAGGAGGTGAAGTACTTTTGTCCACTAAAGAAGAGCGGGACCTAGGCGTAGTTGTGTCCGATGATCTTAAAGTAGCTAAACAGGTAGAAAAGGCGACGGCAAAAGCTAGAAGGATGCTTGGGTGCATACGGAGAGGAATGGCTAGCAGAAAAAAGGAGGTGATAATGCCTCTGTATAAGTCTTTGGTGCGACCTCATTTGGAGTATGGTGTGCAATTCTGGAGACCGCACCTTCAAAAGGATGTGAACAGGATGGAGTCGGTGCAGAGGGTTGCTACTAAGATGATTAGTAGTCTTCATTATAAAGCATATGAGGACAGACTTAAGGATCTTAATATGTACACCTTAGAGGAAAGGCGGGATAGAGGTGATATGATTGAGATGTTTAAATACCTCCGTGGCATAAATGTTCAGGGAGAGAGCTTCTTTCAATTGAAAGTAAGTTCTGCGACGAGGGGACATGGGATGAGGGTGAAGGGAGATAGATTCAGGAGTGATATGCGGAAATATTTCTTTACGGAAAGAGTAGTGGATCCGTGGAATAGTCTCCCAGTGGAGGTGGTAGAGATGAGGACAGTAACTGAATTCAAAAAAGCATGGGACCAACACAGAGGATCTCTAAAGGTAAAAAGTGGACTGTTGTAGTTGTTGTTATGGAAGGACAGACTAGATGGGCCTTGTGGTCTTTTTCTGTCATCATGTTTCTATGTTTCTATGTATTACTTCACGGTTAAGTTGAGCTCGATGTAAACCGCCTTGAATTGTAGAAACGCGATATATAAAAAACTTTAAATAAATAAATAAATTAAATAAAATATACCGTAGAGTCTCTATGGATAAAAATTCCATGTAAAAAGGGGAAGACAATGGTAGTGGGAGTATACTACTGTCTGCCTGCCAGAATGAACAGATGGATGATGAAATGCTAAAAGAAATCAGGGAAATTAACGAAAGTTACAACATAATAATAATGGGTGATTTCAATTACCCTGATAATGACTGGGTCCATGTCACAGCTGGACATGGTAGGGAGATAAAGGGGGTCATTTTAAAAGGTGTAGTTGTGATTTAGGACATCTGAAGATGTGCACCTGGATGTCTCTGAAGCCATTCAACAAATGATATTTACAGATGTCTCTGAGGCAGTGATATCCAAGTAGGCAAGGGGATGTGGGGAGGTGCAATGGACTTACACATCTCCTTTCAATTTCAGGAATGACAGGGATGTCTACAGGCACATCCATGTTTAGACCTGCTGCAGGGACGAGTACCATCAGGAAAGTGCTTGCTTTGGCCTCAAAACATCCAGAGAGTGTAGAGTTATTTATTTAATAGTTTTTTTTAATACTGCTTTATCATTTCAGTCAAAGGAGTTTACATTGTAACAAACTTGGTAACACACATTAAACAGGGACTTGGATTTTTCTGAGGCAAAGGAGAGTTAAGTGACTTGCCCAAGGTGTACTAGTGAGAGTTAAATGACTACTCTAAGATCACAAAGACCCACACTGGGATTTGAACCCTGATTACTCTGCTAACTTGCTATTTTAACCATTGTGCTATTAGACATCCATGTTCTGGGATACTACTCTGGAGACGTCTCTATAGGCATCCATGTCAGGCACGTCCCATTTTTCTGAACTTGTGCCTGAACTTGCACGTGTCTGCTTTTTTCCCCAGACGTTCTGGCTTTGATGTCCCAGATTGCACTTGGATGTCCCATTGTAAAATGTGTCTTCATGTGTATCTGGATTTTCAGAAAGTCTTTGACAAGGACCCTCATGAGATACTCTTGGCAAAATTAAAAAGTCATGGGATAGGAGGCAGTGTACTATTGTGGATAAGGAACTGGTTAAAGATAGAAAGCAGAGGGTAGAGCTAAATGGCCAATTTTCCCAATGGAGAAAGGTGAGTAGTGGTGTACCCCAGGGATCTGTGCTGGGTCCGCTGCTTTTTAACATATTCATAAATGGCCCGGAAATGGGAATAACGAGTGAGGTTATCAAATCTGCAGATGACACAAAATTATTCAAAGCTGTTAAAACCCAAGAGGATTGTGAAAAATTGCAAGAGGACCTTGCTAAATTAGAAGACTGGATGTTCAAATGGCAGATGAAATTTAATGTGGACAAGTGCAAAGTTCTGCATTTAGGGAAGAACAACCCAAACTATGGTTACATGATTCAAGATTCCACATTAGGAACCACGATCGAGGAAAAGGATTTAGTCATCATTGTGGATAATACATTGAAACCCTCTGCCCAGTGTGCTGCAGTGGCCAAGAAACAAATAGAATGCTAAGAATCATAAGGAAACAAACGAGAATAAACCAAAAGATATTATAATGCCTCTGATTCTTTTCTTGATGCAATTGCACCTTGAATATTTTGTACAGTTCTGGTTGCCATATCTTAAAAAGGATATAGCAGAATTAGAAAAAGTATAGAGAAGAGCCACCAAATGGTAAAAGGAATGGAAGGATGCCAGGATGAGGAAAGGCTTAGAAGGTTAGGGCTCTTCAACTTGGAAAAAAATGGCTGAGGGGAGATATGATAGAGGTCTATAAAATAATGAATGGAGTGGAACAGCTAAACATAGATTGGTTATTTATCCCTTCAAAGAGTCACTTCCAAGTGACTACTCTGTGAATTGCGATGTAAGGTAGAAGATGCTGAAATACCAAGAAATGTAGTCTGAGACCAAGAAAATGTGGTAGAAAGATACAGAAATATGTCCCATTGTGTTGGGTGCCACAGGCTTGATAAAGAAAAACTTTCAAGTACATCTTGACAAACTACCCAGCAGGAAGCTTTCTTTGGCACGATGCAAGTACTACGCCGAGCCTTAGCAGTAAATTTGAAAGAGTGAGATCATACTGCACATATCCAGGTTTAGAAGTGAGGTTCATGACTGTCATTGTATGCGCAAAACTCAGCCATTTGGAGAAGCTGCCCATAGAAAGACTAGTGGACACATAATGAAGCTACAATGTAAGACATGTAAGCAAACTCCAGAATTCATTACTGGAGGATGTGGTACAGTAAATGCAGTTAGTGTGGTAAGGTATACTGGGATAAGCAATGTGGAACCTGTGTACCTTTTTGGGAACCTGACAGGTGTTTCTGACCTGGATTGGCCACTGTTGGAAACAGGATACTGGGTTTGATGGACCTTGGTCTGACCCAGTATGGCATATCTTATGTTCTTATCCACTAGTGGTCTGATCTGGTGATGTGTTCTTGTGTATCTTCCAAATTGATGTCATCCCATGCTGACAGCACACCATATCAACACTGAGAATGTGATCATGCAATATTAGGTATGGACAAGTTGATGTTTATATAAAATAGATATATGAATTGCAAACCTGTTTTTTAACTTTTCCTGATTCTTATCTGTTTGTTCTTAGATATGTTGAATGTTTAATAAAATGTTCTGCACAATTTGAAAATAGAGCTTTAATATGCTATGCTATAGAGTTCTGAAATATACTGATCCGTTTGCTTAAGGCTGAGGCCTGCCAATTAATACAGCAATTTGGATTTAGCTCACTTTTGGATAATAGTTTAAGATGAGTTACATTCAAGTACAGTATTTCCCTGTCCCTTGAGGGCTTAAAATCTAAGAGCTAGATTTACTAAAAGGCACTACTGTGTTAGCATGCACTAACATGCATTATTATCCAGCTGAGCTGTTTTGGGTGATAGACACAACATTCCCTATCTACACCAGTGATATATAGACATACCCATTGAGCCAGATCTACTCAGAGCTATGAGCAAATTTAATGCCTAACAATAAAAGAATAGGCATAGAAGAACAAATTCTGCCTGTACCCAAGTAAAACAGAGAAGCTGTAGGTTCCCAAGGCAAGCAAACAGGTCTGTAATAGCAGAATCCCTTTTGAGAACTATGAACGCCCCTAGAAGCACAAATCTTGGGATACTGCTGGACTCATCACTTATTTTGATCCCACAATTCAGGCAACCTTTATAAACTGCTTCTATCACCTATGGCAACTAGGAAATCTCTCTCCATGTATTTATGTGTAGTAGTATTTAGCGCATGTCTTTCCAGTGGTAGTGCAAGGCGAGTTACGTTAGGTACAATAACTATTTCCCTGTCTCCTTAGGGCTTACAATCTAAGTTTGTATTTGTGACAGGAAAGGTTAAATGACTTGCCTAAGGCTAAACTGAGTAGTAGACGGATTTCTCATTGCAAGCCGCTACCCTAACCACTAGACTACTCTTCCACTCAGATAAGTTTGATTACAGTGGTCCATCCCATATATATCACCGTATATATTGATCAGACCACTAGCTCCAATTAATTCAAAATTCTGCAGTACAACTGATAGCAGCTGCGAGCAGCATGATGACATCACATCCTTTCTGCAAAACCTTTCCTGGCTACCAGTACTCTTAAGTAGGGTCGCGGAGCACCTCTTTGATTGGGGGGGGGTCAAGCTCCACCTTGACGCCACCCCAATCTTCACCCTAACTCCGCCCCTAGCTCCTGCAGCCTTCCCCTCCTGTTCTGCCCACAGGATCTCATCTCCCGTGTGCAGAAGGGAAGGGAATGGCTGCGATCCTGGCAGACTCCTTCTGTCTGCCTGCAGGGATATTCCCTGCTTCCACTGTCAATATGATTTTTATTTATTTATTTATTTATTTGGTATACATTTGTAAGCCGCCACTTCCAGCGATCAGCGGCGGACCAATGGTGTAAAATACAAGGGAGTAAAGTATAAAATCAGTTGAAGGTACAGAATGATTTGGGGGAGGGGTACACCACCAACACACAAAAATTACCAATAGACATTACATTTTGCTCTCCCAGGTTTGAGCCACAAATAAAAATATACATTTGATTGAACAGATTATAAATATACACTTGATTGGTCAGAATAAATATACATTTGGTTTACCGTATGAAAATTACAGTTTTATCAGCCAGTTTGAGCAACTAGTTAATTTACAGGTTTATCAAGAATATAGATAGTTGTAAGGTATATTGCCAGTTATGCAGTCTTATTAACATTGACATTGGAATCTATTTCCTGCCTCTTGTGCTTCAGGGGGTTAGGCAACTTGGGTACGGAGGGAATGATTTCCTTACCCTTTGCCTCCTAAAGTAAGAAAGCAAATTACACTGATGCCCAGCCCCACCTGACCCAGGGAGTGGAATACAAAACTAGCGATTTGAAGTAGGAATCTTAGACAGCATAACTAATTGCTAAAATTGTCAATCCTTAAGAATTTATCCTACAATAGATTAAGAACATCTGTATAAAAGAACACAGGATTTGATGGCTGATAAGGATCAGAAGGTCCACTTAGTCTTCCCAAATTACTTCCTGTTGAAATGTCAAAGGCTCCTCAGGTTTTCCTTGTCTTCCATTCCCTTAGTATGACCCTTGGGAAGCTGTCATGAACCACTGCTTTGAACACAGTTGATCAAAGGGTATTAGGCAGCCTTATGTCTTATGTCCCCTTCAGGTTCCTAGATCCTGCTCCCCAGGTTTTAGTAATTAAACTTTGTACCTCTTTGCACTTAGTGATCATATTGGGTGACTTTAATCTACAGTACCTGATGTGGATTGGAGTGTTCCTTCTGTAAATCTGGAAAGAAGTAAAAAAATTGTGGATGTCTTCCAAGATGCATTACTTTCACAAATGGTGTTCGACCAAGAAAAGCTCGATGCTGGATTTAGTACTCACCAACGGAGATAGTGTGTCGAATATCTGGTTGGGTGTCCATGTGAGCAGCAGTGATCATCACAGAGGGTGATTTGAGATAAAAGCCAAGGAAGTGAAGGACCACCTGTGTTTGACAAATATACAAATGGGAATGGAGTAGATACCACACCATTCACAGAAGATGATGTGTTAGAACAGCTTACAAAACTGAAAGTGGACAAGGCCATAGTACCAGATGGGATATATCCCAGGATACTGAAAGATCTCAGGGAGGTTCTGGCAGGGTCGTTAAAGGATGTTTTCAATAGATCCTTGGAGACAGGAGAAGTTCCACAGGACTGGAGAAGGGCTGATGTGGTACCTCTTCACAAAATTGGTAATAAAATGACAAACTACAGGCCAGTAAGCCTTACCTCGGTGGCAGGAAAAGTAATGGAGGTGCTCCTGAAAAAGTGAATAGTGGATTTTCTTGAAACCAACAGGTTGCATGATTTTAGGCAACATGGTTTTACCAAAGGACGATCTTGCCAAACAAATCTGATTGAGTTCTTTGAATGGGTGACCAGAGAACTAGATCAAGGGCATGCGATGGATGTGATCTACCTAGATTTCAGCAAAGCCTTTCATACTGTTCCTCATAGGAGGCTTATCAATAAACTCAACAGCTTGGGAATGGGTCCCAAGGTGGTGAACTGGATCAGCAATTGGTTGACTGACAGACAACAGAAGGTGATGGTAAACAGAACTCACTTGGATGAAAGGAAGGTGATTAGCGGTGTGTCCCAGGGTTAACTTCTGGGACCGGTACTATTCAATGTATTTATGAGTGATATTGCTGAAGAACTGAATGGAAAATTCTCTTTTTGCAGATGACACAAAAAATTGCAACAGAGTGGACTCCCCTGAAGGAGTGGATAACATGAGGAAATATGTACAAAAGCTGGAAGAATGGTCTAATGCTTGGCAGTTAAGATTTAATGTGAAGACGTGCAGTGCCATGCACTTGGGAAGCAGAAATCCAAGGGAATTGTATGCAATAGGGATTGAGAGGTTGGTGTGCATGGACCAGAAAAAGGACTTCGGAGTGATTATTTCTGAGGATCTCAAGGTAGCAAAACAGTGTGACAAGGCGGTGGCAAAAGCAAGAAGGATGCTATGTTGCATACAGAGAGGAATTACCAGCAGAAAGGAAGAGGTACTAATGCCACTGTACAAGTCGCTGGTGAGGCCTCACTTGGAGTATTGTATTAAGTTTTGGAGACCATATCTCGCAAAAGATATAAAAAGACTAGAAACGGTTCAGAGGAAGGTGACCAAAATGATTTGGAGCCTGCGTTAGATTATCTATTGGGTGACTTGAAGACCTAAATATGTACACTCTGGAGGAGAGGAGGGATAGGGGAGATATTATTCAGACCTTTAAATACTTAAGGAGTATTAATTAACAAACAAACCTCTTCCAAAGACAGGGAAGCTGTAAAACTAGAGGCATGATATGAAACTCAAGGGGGTAAACTGAAAGGCAATGTCAGGAAATACTTTTTCACTGAAAGGGTGGTGGATGCTTGCAATGCCTTCCTGATGGAAGTGGTAAGGGCAAATACAGTGACAGAATTCAAAATGGCATGGGACAGACATAGTGGATCCCTTTACAGCAACAGGATAAAATCAAAATAAGCATAACTATCTCTTATATCTCAACAAGTAGGGGTGCCCTACACAGAGCGGTGGGTACACCCCTAAACAAAGGCATGGGGAGAGGTGACCTGCACGGAGCGGCAGGTGCACCTACTCTTGCCGCCTTGCTGGGCAGATTAGATGGACACTGCTGTTCTTTATCTGCCGTCATTTACTATGTTACTATGTAAACTCAACAATAATAATCGCCTAAAAACTACCCCTCCCAAACTAATCCTGTAAAATTGCATAATGGATGTTGTGTGGCTGTCAGAACCTATTGTTTTAAAGCTTTTCTGTTGCTTTCTGTCACCCTCCACTGAGCAGCCGACATAGGTGACTTTCTAATCTGTCTAATTGTTAAGTCTGCCCTAGCCTGAAAAACGCCTGAAGAGCGTTCAGAGATTATGAAACCAGAGGAAAGTCTTTTGGATACAGTATAAGCCAGACATGCAGTTCCTTGATGAGTGCTGACAAATTGTTGGCTACTTAGAAATCTTCTTGGAACCATTTTATGAATCCTGTACTGCCTGCGTCAGCACAGCGATACCACTGGCTGCATGGATGCCTTTTATACGGATGTCTGAAGTTCTGTTTTGTTCGTTTCCTATTTGCCGGCTGTCTAGTATTTGATCACAAATCATTGCACTGGCATGAGTGTCAGTTATGAAAATATGGCTACACTCTCCCTGTCTAGAGGCCTACTTTATTATGTTGGGCACAATACTGCAAACCTGCAGAAGCCTGCAGTGCAAAATATGTTCAAGATGGGATGTCAACCTTAATCGCAACATCCCAGTACACAAATTCAAACATTTGCTGTTGATAAAAGTAGCCATTTCTCTGGCAGAGCATCTGTCGAGACAATGCAGAGGTGGCTGTAGCTATGGTTTGCTTTATGCTTTCCTGTACATTTGAGTACATTAACCATGAAAAGGAGGCAAAGAAGACTGATGCAATAATCTTTTTCACATGGATACACATAAGATGAGACCAGTGAGCCAATGCTGCTAACTACAGAATGTCTGACCCCATGAAGAGAATCATACCATGCTTACGTTTGGAAGAAGAGAATATGCAACTCTTTATCACCATTAATTGCATACAAGCAATCTCTAGTTGTACACAGAATGTAATATATTTAATATTTTAGTACTTAAGCATATAGCCTAAGAACATAAGCAGGACTATGCTGGGTCAAACCAACAGGGTGTTAAGTCTAGCATCCTGACTTTGTGATCAATTTGGGTCACTTGGAAGCACCTGACAGAACTTGATAGGGAGATATTTTCCCTGCCCATCATTCCCAGAGGGAAGAGATATCAAGCCCCATGACTGCCTGGCAAATAATTGTTAATATGGTAGTCCTTCAGCAACTTATCCAAACCGTTTTTAAACCCAGGTCTGCGATGAGCCTTGAACACATCCTCTGCTAAGAAATTCCACCACAAAATTTATTGTGATAACTTATTTTAATGAGCTATTTTGATGATTCTTTATTTGCAGGTGGCAACTGCATATTGATCTGTTTCTAATAGGGTAGTTAGAGACAAAAGGCCTGATATTTTGAAAAAGCTGTCAGTCCCTAAATTTGTGTCTTATTTTCAGTGAAACTTGAGAGCTTAAGATGAACATCCATTTCAATTTAGGAGCTGAAAAGTTATGCACATAAATTTAGGCCTGCTATTAATTTTTCCTAAATTTATGAGCCTATATGATGAGCCTAGTGCTGAAAATCTGTGCTAAGCTCCTAAGTTTTTTCACAACCCTAACTCTGCTCCTGTTGCCACCTACTTTTTAATCTCCTAAATTTGGGAGTTTAGTGAAATTTTGAGCATAAATATGGGTACTTAGCCCTAGAAAATTTGCAAAGAGGCCAAATTGGTAGCATAACTCTTAAAGTCAGGAGCAAAAATCCATTGAATATCCGGCTCAATCAGATTAAGATATGTTTATGATTTTACTATGTATACTTATTATTGTTTTCATTGCTATATAATTTCCCTTTTAATGTTTGTGATTATATTATTTTTGATGTGTTGTAATCTGCTTGGAACTATTAAAGGTTATTAATGTGTGAACTAAATTAACTTAAGTTTAGTTTGGTTGAGTTTATTTCGTTTGATAAATAGCCTTTCATGTACAGTAGCAAATCATAAAACAGTAAAGAAGATTCACAAATTAAGCAGAATTAGAAGGAACAGGCAAAGCAATTGGGAAGAAGTTGCATTTGTAAGAACTCTGAAGAGCAGGAAAGGTGATAGAGCGGAGAAAGAATTTCTACCGCAGGCTATAAGCCTATACAAAGAGACAAAGTTTTAGGTCTGATTTGAAGGGAAAATAAGAACAGCCTGGTCTCAATTGAAGCAGGATTGTATTCCAGTGAAAGGGTGTGATAATGCTAAATTTGTAGCTATGTGAAGATTTAAGTTAAATTCTGGAGGAAGGATGGGGGCTCTAATAAACACAATTGAGAAGGACATAAGCAGAGATTTGGTCTATAAGGAAATGACAGAAAAATGCTTCTTTACCTTTGTTATTCTATGACCAGTTATTTTCACGGAGTGTTGTACAATTTGGGAAGTATAAATAACTGTTTCCTATTAACCTGCTGCTTGCCATTCATGATTTTATAAGCCTCTATGGTCCCCTTTAATTGTTTCTTCTCTAAGCACAAGAACCCTACCCTGTTTAGCTCTATTTCATCAGGGAGCTGCTCTGTCCTTTTTATGACAGATTTGTACAGAGACATTACTGAACATATGGATAAACATGTTTTAATGAGTCAAAGCCAACATAGAGGGAAGTCTTGCCTTACCAATCTGTTCGAATTTTTAAAGGGGTTAATAAACATGTGGATATGGGTGATCCAGATGGTTTGTTATCTCTGGATTTTCAGAAGAACTTTTAATAAAGTCCCTCATCAGAAACTCCTAAAAAAATTAAAAAGTCATGGGATAGGAGGCAGTATCTTATTGTAGACTTAGAGCTGGCTCAACCATTAGGCAAGACGAGGTAGTCACCTAGGGCAACAGTGGTCAAAGCAAAACAGTCAAACATAATCAAAGAACCATCAGCACATTCTTCTACCTGCAGGGAAGTGAGCCTATAGAGACATACAGTGAAAAGTTGAATATTTAAAATTATGGAGCGGGGATATTCAGCAGGGGCAGCTAGTGCTTGTAAAGTGACTAGCCGTCGCTGCTGAAATCTAACCCCGGATATTCAATGGCAGCCAGCATGGAATATGCAGGTCACTGCGGAACCCGGAAGCCGTGCCGTACTTTACCCATGTGTCGCTAACCGGACAGCAGCTCAATATGCAGGCAGCACCCATCACTAATGGCACCAGTTAGTGATGGGTGCTGCCTCCTCTCCATCCCGGAATACCCCCAACACACCCCAATGCTAAACAGCAGCACCCAATGATATCTAGCAGCACTGACCTTGCTAGTGCCACTAAATATCCAGCTCAGCGGCATTTACATGGTTTGCAGGTCTACAAACGATGTAAATGCCTTTGAATATTCCCTCCCCCCATGATGTTCAATTATGCATTTTTACAAGATTGCTGTGGGAAGAGTGATGTTGGGATGATTATGATTCTTGAATTTAATTATGAAAATCTCAGGGAGGGATTGGCGTGGGCTGTATAACTGAAGGTTTGCATAGAGCACCCAATATCCTTGCACTGGTAAATGCTTAAAAGATAGAATGAAGCGAGTAGGCCTGAATGGTCAATTTTATCAATGGAGAAAGGTAAATTGTGGAGTGTCCCAGGGTTCAATAAGGTGATCAGTGCTTTATAATATATTTAAAAATAATCTGGAAATGTTTATATTTATGCTTATTAATTTGATCTGCCACCTTTCGAGATACATCAAGGTGGAGTACAAGATGAATAAAATGAAATATGAAAGATAATAGATAAAAATGAAAGGGAACAGATGCATTCTAAATTCAAAACTAGGAAAAGTATAACATATAAGACATAAAATATAAAACTAACACAGCAATATAGAAAAAATAAAGGAGAGATGAGTCACTGCCACAATCCTGGATCAATCCAGTATGTCACTGAACGCCAATACAAAATAAAGTCTTGTGGTAACGCATTCCAAAGAACCGGAGCTGAGTAGAAAAAGGCAGACTGATGGATCATTTCATAACATATCTGCCATGAGTTGAGGACAGTAATAGTTCCCATTTTAAGAACAAAGAACTTTGACTGGATTATAGAAACATAGAAACATAGAAAAATGAAAACAGAAAAAGACCACATGTCCTATCTAGTCTGTCCTTCCATATCAACAACTACAACAGTCACCTTTTTTCATTTAGAGATCCTCTGTGTTTGTCCCATGATTTTTTGAATGCAGATACTGTCCTCATCTTTATCACCTCCACTGGGAGACTATTCCACGGATCCACTACTCTTTCCGTAAAGAAATATTTCCGCATATCACTCCTGAATCTATCTCCCTTCACCCTCATCCCATGTCCCCTCGTAGCAGAACTTACTTTCAATTGAAAGAGGCTCTCCCCCTGAACATTTATGCCATGGAGGTATTTAAACGTCTAAATCATATCACCTCTATCCCGCCTTTCCTCTAAGGTGTACATACTAAGATCCTTAAGTCTGTCCTCATATGTTTTATAATGAAGACTGCTAACCATTTTAGTAGCCACCCTCTGTACTGATTCCATCCTGTTTATATCCTTTTGAAGGTGCGGTCTCCAGAATTGCACACAATACTCCAAATGAGGTCGCACCAAAGACTTATACAGAGGCACTATCGTCTCCTTTTTTCTGCTAGCCATTCCTCTCCCTATGCACCCAAGTATCCTTCTAGCTTTTGTTTTTGCCTTTTCTACCTGTTTAGCTACTTTAAGTAAAATTGATTTGCATTGGTGTGATATACAGACCTCCTTCACAGGGAGAAGAGGTGGATGGAGATTTAATAGAAGATATATTCAGCATTGCCAGGAAAGGGGAAGTGCTACTGATAGGGGATTTCAATATGCCAAATGTTGATTGACACATCCCTGCTGCAGTACCATCTAGAAATAAGGAGATCCTGGATTCTCTACAGGGAGAACTATTCAGGCAACTGGTAGTACCCACATGAGAACGGGCCATACTGGACTTGGTGCTTACCAATGGTGAAAGTGTTTTTGATGTTGTAGTGGGAGATCATCTTGTATCCAGTGATCACCAGATGGTGTTGTTCAGTATTAGGACTACGGCTGATAAAATCCATTCAGAAGCAAAGGTCATAAACTTTAAGAAAACTTACTTTGCCAAGATGGGCCAATACCTCAAGGGGTCATTAGCGGGATGGGAACAGTTGGGGATGTAGAAAAACAGTGGGAAATACTGAAAGGGGATATTTTAAGAGCAACCAACCTTTTTGTTAAAATGGTAAATAAAAGAAAAGGGAAAAGGAGATCGCTATGGCTTTCGAAAGAAGTAGCTGAAAAGGTGAAGAATAAGAGGGAGGTCTTCAAAAAATACAAGAGATCACAGAGAGAGGAAGACAGAACATAAGATATGCCATACTGGGTCAGACCAAGGTCCATCAAGCCCAGTATCCTGTTTCCAACAGTGACCAATCTAGGTCATATGTACCTAGCAGTTTCCCCAAAAGACACAGGTTCCGCAATGCTTGTACTAGGTCAAGCATTGATATCCTGGGTCCCTTCTTAATAATGGTTTATGGACCTTTCCTCCAGGAATTTGTCCAAACCTTTTTTAAACCCAGCTACACTAACAGCCTTTACTACATCCTCCGGTAACAAATCCAGAGTTTGATTACACATTGAGTGAAAAAATATTTTCTTTTATTAGTCTTAAATAGTTTACCCTGAAGCTTCATTGCATGTCCCCTAGTCTTCCTATATTCTGATAACATAAACAATCAATTTACGTTTACCCGTTCCACTCCGTTCATTAATTTATAGACTTCTATCATATCTCCCCTCAGCCGTCTCTTTTCCATGTTAAAGAGCCCTAACCTTTTTAGCCTTTCTTCATAGGAGTATCCTTCCATCCCCTTTACCATTTTGGTGGCTCTTCTCTGAACCTTTTCTAATAACGCTATATTATTGCACACAATATTTAAGGTGCGGTCTCACCATGGAACGATATAGAGGCATTATAGGCATCTATATCTGGAAAAACTTTGAGAAGCTAGCAAAATAGTCAGGAAAGCAAAGTTTCAAAAAGAGAAGGAAACAGCCAATGCAATAAAATGGGGGGATAAGATATTTTTCAGATATGTTAGTGAGAAGAGGAAGGGCAAAAGTGGTATTGTCAGACTCAAAGGTGAAGGGGAGGAATATGTAAAGGCTGATGAGGAAAAAGCAGAATTGCTTAGCAAATATTTCTGTTCTGTGTTCACAGATGAAGAAGCAGGATCAGGACCTCAGAAAACACCCACAAATAGGAACAGAAGTGAGGGGCAGCTTGAATGATTTTCAAAAGACTGTTTGTGAGGAACTAGCTAATCTTAAAGTAGACAAAGCGATGGGACTAGATGGGATACACCCTAGAATACTGAGGGAACTTGGGGACATTCTAGCAGCTCCACTGACTGACCTTTTCAATGCCTCGGAGTCGGGAGTAGTGCCAAAGGACTGGAGAGAGGCTCATGTGATCCCTTTACACAAGAGCGTAAGTAAGGATGTGGTTGAAAACTACAGACCGATTAGTCTAACCTCTGTGGTGAGTAAATTATTGGAAATGCAGCTGAAAGAGAAAATAGTGAGATTTCTGAAGTCCAACGGATTACCGGATCTGAGGCAACATTGATTCACCAGAAGCAGGTCCCGTCTGACAAATCTGATTGATTTCTTTGAATGGGTGACAAGGGAGTTGGACTGAGGGAAAGCCCTAGATGTGGTTTATTTAGATTTCAGTAAAGCCTTTGACACTGTTCCACACAGGTAACTTATAAACAAACTGAGCACCCTAGGGATGGATCCTAAAGTTACTGCTTGGGTTAGAAATTGGTGAATGGGAGGCGGCAAAGGTAAATGGAGTCCCCTCTGAGGAGAAGGAGGTTACCAGTAGTGTGCCCCAGGGATCTGTCCTTGGTCCGATTCTTTTTAACATCTTTGTTAGTGATACAACGGAAGGGCTGTCGGGTAAGGTTTGCCTCTTTGCGCATGATACCAAAATCTGCAAAAGAGTAGACTCCCATGAAGGTGTAGATAACATAAGGATGGATCTAGCTAAGCATGAAGAATGATCTAGAATTTGGCATCTGAGATTTAATGTTAAAAAATGCAAGATCATGCATTTGGGCTGCAGCAATCCAAGGCAGCAACATAGTATAAGGGGTGAAGTACTTCTGTCCACAAAAAAGAGCAGGACCTAGGCAGGATTGTGTCTGACAATCTCAAAATAGTTAAACAGGTAGAAAAGGCGATGGCGAAAGCTAGAAGGATACTTGGGTGCATAAGGAGAGGAATGGCCAGCAGAAGAAAGGAGGTGATAGTGCCTCTGCATGTAAGTCTTTGGTGAGACCTCATTTGGAGTATTGTGTGCAATTCTGTAGGTGGCACTTTCAAAAAGATATAAACAGGTTGAAGCCGGTGCAGAGGGTTGCTACTAAAATGGTTAGTGGTCTTCATTATAAAGCATATGAGGACAGACTTACAGTAAGAAGCTTAATATGTACACCTTAGAGGAAAGGCGGGATAGAGGTGATATGATTGAGACATTTAAATACCTCCATGGCATAAATGCACATGGGGAGAGCCTCTTTTGATTGAAAGCAAGCTCTGCTATGAGGGGACATGGGATGAGGGTGAAAGGGGATAGGCTCAGGAGTAATATGCAGAAATATCTTTTTACGGAAAGAGTGGTAGATCTGTGGAATAGTCTCCCAGTGGAGGTGGTAGAGAAGAGGACAGTGTCTGAATTCAAAAAAGCATGGGACAAACACTGAGGATCTCTAAAGGAAAAAAGGGGATTGTTGTAGTGGTTGATATGGAAGGGCAGACTAGATAGGCCATGTGGTCTTTTCCTGCCATCATGTTTCTATGTTACTATAAAATCATAAGTGGAATGGAACTGATAAATGCCAGTCAGTTGTTTACTCTCAAAAAGTATAAAGAGTAGGTGACTATCATGAAATATTGAGTTATTGCAGGTTAGTGACTCCTGTGATAAAGTAAGCTACTGTAAACTGCAATATTTTATCGCAACTTACAACTAACCTCCTTGATCTTTACAGTAGTGTTTCGGAAGGCAGTCCTGGTGTACCCCGTAGCCAGTTTGGTTTTTAGGTTATCCACAATGAATATGTACAAAACAGATTTGCATGCAATGAAGGCAGTATGTGCAAATCTATCTCATGATATTTATTATGGGGGTCATTCCAAAAGGTGAATAGGGCAGCTAAAAGTGTGGGATAGATGTCCACCCCCCAAAAAGTGCAGCACCGTATTCTGTGGCTCTGCAGTCCTGCATGCACAATTTGCGAGTATGGCGAACGTAGACGGGGAGGGGCAAATCAGGGGCATGGTTAGCTGGTAAGATGCAGAACAGGTATTCAGGAAAGACCCCTGACCTTTCCCCGATGTCCCTAGTGACGTACAGCGTATTCGTGCTGGACCATGGAATAAGGGCAGGACAGAGCAGATTCAGCTCTGACAGACTGTGGTTGCCATATGCTGAATGGGATATGGCAGGGCGGAGGGGTGCATCTTGCCATGGAGAGCACATGATGCAGGTTGGTACTATGGATTCCAGAGGGGTGGGCTGTGCTTCCTTGTGCACAGGTACATCACGCAGTGCCTGGAACACTATGCCGGCAATGCTGTCATTGTCTGATGTGGCCATCGGCCTCGGAGCTGCACATACTACGATCAGAGGCAGGGCTGCATGGCGATGGGGAGCCTCTGCTACGTCTATATTCTCTTCATTGGCTGCACACGGGGGCATATATCACTGTGATCCTGAAACAGTGGGTGAATCTATATCCGCAGTTTCGGAATCAGGGAGATATCCGCCCCGTTTCCATTTTGTTTGGGGTTGCAGGCCAGACGTGGCTGTTACTGCATTGGTTTCCATGGGTATCCTGAGGACCATACTTGCTAGGGGGTACACCGGGACCAGCTTGAGAAACACTACATTACACTATGAAACACATTTCTGCATAAGCCATTTCTTTTTGTTTTCTAGAAATGTTATAATGCTGCTGCAGTGTAAAATTCTAGAAAAATTAGCAGACATGTTGCAAGCTTTCCAGTACCGATCTCACATCAGCCAATTTTTTGTCTCAGGCTCTTTTTATCCCAGTTTCATTGTAATATTGTTTCAGTTATTTGTAAATAACATACAAACAGGGTGTGTTACTTGTGAATAATGTGTGTTAAAAATAAAAAACAGCCACACAAAAGTTTTGAGTTGCTAGGTAACAAAAAGAAACAAGTCTGCTTCATTGAATTTTTCATTTTATTTCAAAACAAATGCACATCCCTACCCACCATGCCATCTAGCTAGTCCAGGGCTTCTCCTGAGCAGAATCTAACAATCAAATCAACCCGTGTTATATTTCATGTAGTTAAATTATCAGGCGGTAGTACTTTGAGACCACCAATCTGATTTCAATTGTGACCAAACCATAAATCAGCTTTGAAGTCTTTAGAGATGCTAGTGCAATACACTATACACTACATGACCTAGCACCTGTAGAAACAGGCTGCTTCTCATATAAATATGAAGAGGTTTAACTTGTTGTTTACTATAAAACAGTGTGAGCAGATGTCTTTTGATCATAAAGGACATGAGGCAGTCCTAGGTTTTCATTTTTTACACCCTGTCTTGATTTCCCTGAAGGAAAAAATAAGGTTTACTAGTTCCTACATGAAATAAGATATGAGTGAAAAAAAGCAAAACTGGTTCAACGTGTCCTCGATGACCTGGAGCCATCTATAATACTAAATTAAAAGGGACTGATGGTTGAGCCAGTAGAGGCTCTGTAAGTTCAACTGATAGATGCTATCCCTGTAGACCCCTTTTCTACTCCGTTTTGAGCTATCCTGTTGATTTGGAAAAGCAATTAGTAGCTGTGATGTAGAATAGAGCGCAACATTCAAAATTTATGAGTTCTACTCATTAGTGACACTACACTGAAGTCTTCCCAACGGTATTTATATCCCAATATTCAAAGGGACATTAGTATTTAGTAGCTGCCACTAAACAGCTAAGTCCCTTATCTTTGGATAGTGCTGCTGAAAATCTCTTTAACCACCGTAGCACTATTTGCATAGTGCTACGGCAGGGTTAAGGTGGAGTACCCAGCTATACATGTAGGAAGTCATTTTAGAAAGTCATTAAGCAGGAGGCGTTTGTGCCGCTGGGCAGCTGAGGAGGAGGAGACAGGCTGTTTCCTGGGCAGTCCTGACGTCATCTGGGGCCCTCTAAAAACTTTGCTGGAGTGGCAACTTACCAGGAGGTGTTTGTGCAGCTGGGCAGCTGAGGAGGAGACAGGCTGTTCCCTAGGTGGCCCTGATGTTATCGGGGACCCTTTTTAAAAACTTTGCTGCAGCGGCAACTTACTGGGAGGCGTTTATGCAGCCAGGCTGCTCTGCTTTTGGTCTTCCTGTCCCTACGGCTCCTAGCTGAGAATGCTGCCTTCTTATTACACCTCCCCATAAGCGACTCACTTCACTCAGATGTTGATGGTACCTCCGCAGTGCTCCAAGGGGCCTGCCATGCAGTGCGCCTAAATCTGAGTCAAAGTTAAAGACAGATGGAATAAGTTCCTGATGACGTAGGCGCCGCCCAGGGAACAGACAATCTCCTCCTTTAATGTTTTATCTTTATCTTTATTCGGTTCTTGATGCACTGCTTTACGATAAAACATCAAAGCGGTTTACAATGCATTAAAACAACTGCCAGAAAAGGAAAAGAACACCATGGTCATGACAGGAGAGAGGAAAATAAAGAAGGGAGAAAGAGCAGAGTGAGAGAGGAAATAGGTGACAGAAAAAGAGGAGAGAGAAACGAGTCTACCTGTGGGAGTTGTTACAGGACCAATGGATAAACATCGGAAACCTAAGGAGGAGGAGGGTAATCCTCCCACAGATACTGTTGGTGCTTCTTTGTTGGCCTCCGGGGCATCCTTGAGTTCTCTGGCATGTATCCCACCCTCTCCCCCTTCTATTGTGACTCCTCCTGACCCAATGAACCATCACTGGCCATTTCAACAGAGTACGCCTATCTCAGGCTTTAATTCCATTTCAAGCTTTCTTGGGTTCCTCCTTCAGGTGAAGCCAAGGAAATATCTGGTTCTTAAATTTCTTTGGCTGATATCTGGAGAGTGGTAACTCGGACAGAGCAAACGTTGGTCAATACCATTGCACAGCTTTGTACATTCTTACAGGAGACAGTTACAAGGCTGGATAAAGTTGGAGAACAAGTGGATTCGTTAACTACTCATGTTCTTAAATGTGAAAATCAATGTTCTTCCTTGCAGACGTTTAGTGCCTCTAGTATGAAAGATAATCTTGTTATACATCTTAGGTTAGAAATGTTTGAGAATATGTTGAGAGTAAAAAAACAGTTTGCTTTTTGAACTCTCCTGTTTCTTCTTTTCTTTCTGCAGAGGTTTTACTTCGAAGGTACCTGAAAGACATATTGGCTCTTTCCAATGCTGACTCTATGGTATTTTCTAAAATGTATTATTTACCTAGTGGGCGGGTATCGGCAAGTCTGAAGAAGGTTTTGTAATTCTGCACCCTCCATTCGGTGATAATTTGACACAGTTCTTGGAAGACTCGCAAGATGTCATTCCCACTAGGGCTACCCTTTTGGTAACATTTCGTTCTGAACAGCATAAAACTCTGTGATTAGAACTTACTTTAAGAATAAAGCTTTTGCATTTTGTGGTGCAAGAATTCACTTATTTCCTGATGTCTCAAGGGCCACCCAGCTGCGCAGAATGGTCTTTTTGGCTCTTAAACCCACAGGTGTTGGCCCTTGGGGCATCTTTTTTTGTACGATATCCTTGTAAATGTTTAGTTACACTTCAGGGATCCAAGTTTATCTTTGTGGACTCTCTGCAACTGGAGTCATTTCTAGCTGACCAGGAGAACTAAGTTGATGTTAGGTGAGATTTGGGTGGGAATTTAATGGCTGTAATATTGGAATGTTTTTTTTTTCAAATTTCTGCTGTATTTTGTACCTAATTGTTTATTCTACCGGTAGTAGGCTATTGAATTAGAAACATAGAAATATGACGACAGAAAAAGACCACATGTCCTATCTAGTCTGTCCTTCCATAACAACTACAACAGTCCCCTTTTTACCTTTAGAGATCCTCTGTGTTGGTCCCATGCTTTTTTGAATTCAATTACTGTCCTCATCTCTACCACCTCCACTGGGAGACTATTCCACGGATCCACTACTCTTTCCGTAAAGAAATATTTCCGCATATCACTCCTGAATCTATCTCCCTTCACCCTCATCCCATGTCCCCTCGTAGCAGAACTTGCTTTCAATTGAAAGAGGCTCTCTCCCTGAACATTTATGCCACGGAGGTATTTAAACATCTCAATCATATCACCTCTATCCCGCCTTTCCTCTAAGGTGTACATATTAAGATCCTTCAGTCTGTCCTCATATGCTTTATAATGAAGACCACTAATCATTTTAGTAGCCACCCTCTGCACCGACTCCATCCTGTTCACATCCTTTTGAAGGTGCAGTCTCTAGAATTGTGAAATGTTTCTTATTTTTCTATATATATTTTGTTGGATTTTATACTATCGTATTTCTTTTGTATTTGCTTTGGAAGTATTTTATTTTTTATAAATAAAAATACCTAGCAATAGAAACTCATTAACATGCATATGTGGCAGTTTGCCCACATTAATGACCTCTTTTACAATCCCGACAGTCGCAGAAGTGCACACTGTGACATAAAGGCATGCACTTTGCTGGTAGGTGTAACCAGGGCGCAAGGTCTAGGCAGAGTGTGGCTTGAGTCAGCAACTACACGTATTGATTATAAAATACTTTAATGTATGCACATACATGCAAATTCTCTACACATTCATTTACACCTGTTTTACTGTGTCATGTATTTGAAAAAGTGTCCACTTATATGCATATGTAACTAAAATACTTAGATTTACATGTATTGTTCATGCATTTATTTATTTATATATTTAACATTTTTTTTTTATATACCGCTTTTCAAATTCTCAAAGCAGTTTACAGGGAACACAGCTAACTTTGTATACATAGAACCTTTGGAACTATTGACAATAACAATTAACAGTAATTACAAATCTAGGCAGCTCCTTCTATATTACTCCTTATATATATTGCTGTGGCATTGAGCACATTACAGTATACATATATTCAGCGCTGTTGTCTATTTAGATAGTACACTGAATTTACATATTTTGTTAAATGCCACGGCCAGGATAGAAGGGGAGGCCATGCGCCAATATGAAATTTGCAATGACATCTTGTCCCACTTACCATGCCAGGAGGACACCTGACCAGAATTGACTCCAATGACATCATCAGCTGGGGCAACTGGGTACTACAAAACCAGATGTGCAGCAGTGTGCAGCTGCAGGTGCATGGCCAAAAGGGAAGGACCCAATAGGCAGGCCAGATCCCTATGAAGCCCCTTTGGAGCTCAGAGAGAGCCCAAGGAGTGCCAAAAGTAGTCTGATACACTATGGAGGCCATGATTAAATGGAAGAAGAAACGTAATAATTTCCCTGTTGCATGTAAACAATCTGGGTCTATGAATAAGCATATTAGGAAAGGCACCCCTGATTCAGGCAATTCAGGAGAGCTTGGTGCCTCTCTGAGATCAGCAGATAGGATTCTGCCTCCTCCACCCATGTCTTCGCCCCCTTCTCAGGAGATAAGGTGGGAACCAGAATGCCTTGGGGAACTCTGTTACTATACCAAATATGTCACCTCCAGACATCTCTGAGGTTGTTAAAGATCCTAATGTATTCTTGCTAGATATTTGGAGAGTGGCCATCGGGACTGAGGGATTATTGAAGGGGACTGTTACCCAGCTATGTGAGTTTACATGAGACACTGCTGGGAAATGTAATGACGTTGAGTCTAGGATGTTACAGTTGGAAACAGCTGTTCAGGGTCTTGCTTCTCTGACAGGCCTCTGGGTTATCCACAATTAAAGACAGTCTAACAATTCATTACAAATTGGAGCAACTGAAAATAATGGTCATGCAAAGAATTTCTGATTTCTGAAATTTCCTGTTAATCGTTTGCTTTCATCAGAATGTTTGCTTAGAAAATATTTTAAGGAGAGATTTTGATGGGACTGGGATATCCAAGCATCATTATCTTTTGCAGAAAGTTAGTTTGGTAAATTAGTCCAAGGGGGAGCCGGATAGATTGTGTAATCCTGCTGGATTTGATTTTACAGATATTTAGAGTTATCCAACAATGACATAACTGATAGGTTTACCCTGCTTCTATCATTTTTTAAGAAACAAGATAAATCCTCAGCATTAAGAGCTTACTTTAAAGTAAAGGATTTGTTATTTTGTGAGCAGAAAATTGAAATTTTTTCTGATGTTCCACCGGCAACGCCATTGCAGAGGAAGGCATTCTTGCTGAAGAAAGCCCAGGTTTTGGCTGTAGGGGCTTCTTTTGTTTTTTTGTTTTCCTTAAAAGATGCTTAATTAATTACTCCAGGAATCAGTATATTTTCTTTGACCCCTTACAGCTGGATGAATTCCTTCAAGATAAGGTTCCTGAACTATGGACTCGTTTCTTTTCGCTTTCGAGTAGATAGATTTTATGGAGTTTGCAATGATTCCAGCATAATTTCATGAGGGTTTTCTTCCCCTCTGTTTTCGCTTTTGTTTTTCTTATATTGATCTCTCCCTTTCTTTCTTGATGTGGGCTATTTGATTTTGTAATCATTTTTTTGTTTTTCTCTTGATATGTATATCTATTCCATAATGAGTGTCTAAATTTGACACTTCAATAAAAATGAAATGCCACGGCCAGCATTTTAAACATTTTATCATCACCACTGTTGTAAATTCTTTGGAACAGATCCCAATAGTCAAATGTACTTATTATATAGCTTGTACAAAAATGTCTGTGTCTTTCACTTAGAAAATTAGATTTCTAGCTTTTTCTCTGTCATTGCTCTTCTTTGGTGGAACAAGCAGCTTAGGGGATTTATGACAAAGTTACTTCTCTGAGTTTTAGGATGAAAGTTATGACACTGCTGTTCCCCTGACTTTGTAACGGCCAGGCCCAATAGTCAAACAATGTTATATGACCAGCGGTGGCTGGTAAGCGTATAATTTTATGATCTACATTCTTTTAAAACTTTAACGGATAAGTACTGTGCTAAAAATATGACTGAACAGGGAAGAAAGGGGAAGACTGAAGGGAGGGCAAGGAAATTATCTGGATAGTGGAGATATTCAACTGCTATCAAGTTAAATTACCGGTATATGTTTATTTTAGGTCTGCTGAATAGCAAGCCTAAACTAAGGGGCATGTTTACTGAAGGTAAGCCAGGGTTTAAATCCCATTGTTTCTGCTTACGATCTCAGACAATTCATTTTAACCTTCCATTGCCTCAAGGACAAACTTAAGGGCCGATGCAGAAAAATTAACATGTCCTTTGTGTGCAGATAACACAACTTATAAGCACAAGTTCCGACATGCCAAATGCAGAAAAGAGACTGACGTGCACATAAACAGGAAAGAAAAAGTATGCACACACAGTAACACCAAGCATATTTACATTATAGGCAAATGAGCTGCGTGTATTAAAATGGCATGCTAATATTGTCTGCGCCTGATGCAGAGAAGCATGTAGAGGATTATATAACCAGCCAAAGCACCAATATCTCTATGCCTGCTCTTAAGGTGGCTTAAACATCTTGCATGTGCCCCCGACAATATTTTGGTGGCACCAGGGACTTTCCCTGATGCCTGGATCATCTGAGGTGAAGTGTCAAACTTCCCCTCAGATGATCCAAGCATTGTGGAAAGACCCTAATGCCATCAAAATACTATGGGGAGGCCGGTGACCCTGACACTGACCCACGACGGAAACCAAATCTCTGGTGGCCCAGCGGCCCCAATCCCCTCACCCAGCCAATAAAAAACCCTGGTGGCCCAGCGGCCCAGCGGCCCTGATCCCCCACCCCCTCCCAGTACCTTTATGATGGAGCGTCATCATTGATCATGTGCTCCTGCCCCTGTGCCACCATTTGAAAAATGGCATCGCCTGGCCCCGCATGGTGCAACCTGCGATGCACAGAGTAGGGTCAGATTGCCATATAAGGTAGAAAATGCCTGATATAAAACAATAGGGAGTGAGGTGAAGAAAAAGGGCTTTTCTTCCTTTCGCTCCCTGTTGTTCTGGTTGCTGTCCTTGCGAGTGTGTGTGCTCTTTTGTTGACCCGAAAGTGCCTTATATGGCAGTTTGACCCCCACCCGGTGCATCCCAGGACACACCGCACGGGGCCAGGCACCATCTTTTCAAGATGGTAGTACAGGGGTGGGAGCATGTGGGCAATGCCCCTGTTCTATTGTAAAGGTACCAGGAGGGGGTGGATGGTTTGGGGCTGCTGGGCCACCAGGGTTTTGTTTTATTGGGTGGATGGGGGGATCAGGGCCGCTGGGCCACCAGGGATTTGGTTTCTGTTGGGTGGTCAGTGTCGGGAGCACCGACCCCCAGGCAGTATTTTGATAGCATCATGGGCTTTCCCTGCTGCCTGAATCATCTTAGGGAAAGTTTGACACTTCGCTTCAGATGATCCAGGCATCGGGAAAAGCCCCTGATGCCATTAAAATACTGTTGGGAGGGTAGGTGAGCCACTTTAAGATCCATCTCTAGTGAGATCAATTTATTTATAAGTTACTGAAATCTAAGTACACTACATTTGGCTCTCTCCCTCAGCCCAAATCTCTGGTCATCCAGTGAAAGAAATTAATTAGATTTTTCTGACAAGACCTACCTCTAATACTAAATTAAAGCAATGCAATGTGTGCCTTTGAGGCATCTCCTGGGGTTTCTTGGAAGTGTGACTGGAAGAAGATTTGCTGCCTCAAATTCTGCAATCCATCAGATTCCAGCAGCTTCAATATCCTCTGTTTTAGCAATGTTTCCATTAATTTATTTACTTCAGAGATCAGAATAACTGGCTTGCAGTTCCCAAATTCAGCCTTACTTCAGCTTTTGTGTAGAGGGATTATATGCATCCATCTCTAATCCTATAGGACCACTCCTGACTCTATAGAAGCATTTAAAGGTCAGACAGTGGAACTTCCAGAAGTTCCTCAAGTTCCATCAGTACTCTCGGTTGTATCACATTTGACCGCATCATTTTGTCTACTTTTAGTTTAGCCAGCTTCTTATGAACGCATTCTTCTGAAAATTGTTCAAGATCCACCTCAGTTCTGTTATTTTCTGTGGGTGTTTTCTGAGGTCCTGCTCTTGGACCTTTACTTGTAAACACATAGCAGAAATGTTTGTTAAGCAATTTTGCTTTATGCTCTTCGGCTTCTACATTTTCGTCCACATTACTCTTGTGTTTTACAATGCCACTTTTGCATTTCCTCCTTTCACTAACATTTCCTGCTTTGAATATTTTTCTTCCATCTGTGTCTTTGCTTTCCTGACTACTTTCCTAGCTTCTCTTAGCTTTTCCAAATCTTGATGCTTGACTTTTTGTGTATTCACAACCCATTTCAGTGTGCACCAATACTAGCTGACAATGCATCTTACAAACCTACAATCATTCTCACTCTAATTTGTGGTCTGGTATAAAAGATTGACTGCTGGATTCTCAAGGGGAGGCTCTGTCATGCAAATTTTGATGGGACGTGGAGCCCCATTCTGGGAGGGGGACATCTGGACAACCTGAGCAAGACAGGACTCTTAGAACCTGATACTGGTCCGCTGGAACAAAACATTCCTGTGGATGCCAGAATCGGGCCCATGGATGGCCTGGTGTGCCCCTTCTGTCTGTGGGGACATCCTCCCTGTAGACACCCCTGGCATCCATGGCTCTGGCCCCCCAAATCCCCACTGCCTGACCCACGGCTCGCCTACTGCAGCCTGGATTGGGTGGTGGGGATCCCCCATATACCCGGCCCCAGGCCTGGGGGTTGTTCCTCTGCCCCGATTTGGCAAATTGTGCTGCTTATACCACCTCTGTGCCTGCTGCTTTTTAACATAAATGATCTGGAAATGGGAACGAGTGAGGAGATCAAATTTGCAGATGATAGAAAATTATTCAAACTTGTTAAATCACAAGAGGACTGTGAAAATTTTCAAAGAGGACAGAGAAGAGTGACCAAAACGATAAAGGGGATGAGGAAATGCTTAAAAGGTTAGGGCTCTTCAACTTGCAAACAAGACAGCTGAGGGGACATATGATAGAGGTCTATAAAATAATGAGTGGAGTGGAACAGGTAAGCACAAATCAGTTGTTTACTCCTTCAAAAAGTAGAAAGGCAAGGGTACATGCAATGAAGCTACAATGTAGCACATTTATGATGTTAGTCCCCCCCCCCTCTTCCTACAGGGGTCCTGAGCACACTACCTTATCCTATAATTCCCTATAAGACTTCTGTAGTGGCATTTCCCTGACAGTTTCTTCTAGCCATTGCTAGATTATTTCTGAGCATATAGCTGCACATAGGCTGCAGTTTATTCCATACAAAGACTAATCAGATAAAGACGTTTTTCACTCAATGTGCAAGCGAATGCTGGAGCATTTGGTAAAAGCTGTTAGTGTAGCTGGGATTAAAAGAGATTTGGATATGTTTTTGGAGGAAAAGTCCATAAACCATTATTAAATTGGACTGGGGAAATCCACTGCTTACCCCTGGGATTAACAACATGGAGTCTTTCTATCTTTTGGTAACCTGATAGTTGTGACCTGAATTGGCTACTGTTGGGAACAGGATACTGGGCTCAATGGACCTTTGGTCTGATCCAGTATGGCATTTCTTATGTTTTTATGTTCTAAGCATTTATCATGCAAAATACTGCCCACCATTAAAAGTCAAAATTGAAGAAAGATAAAGATGCTATGATTTTTTTCAAGATAAATCACATTATTCAATTTGATTATAATAAATTGTAATGACATTTTGGAGGTTTTTATGATTCCTGATGATTGGTCTTTGTAAGGAAACTATTGAGGTTGATACCTTTATGACACAAAGAAAAAAATGAAGGACATGTTCTGAGGTCTTTTTCCTTCAATATTTTTAAATATAATGATAGGTTTTGTTCAGCAATTTCTAGTTACTATTGACTGAAGACTGCCATAGAACAATGCTTTGCTGGGATATCAGGCCAACCTCACAGGGACCTTCCCATCCCCCTCCCCCACTACTTATTTTGGCAGAATAAATAATTGGAATTTAGGACTACATTCCAGTAAGCCTTACTGGGTAGAAAGTCCCCAGTCTAGGGGAAGACATTTGGATTGTGATTGATGACTACAGTCTTTTAGGCCACCCCTTCGAAATGTAAACTGAGAATACAGACATTGAAACCAGTATATTAGCCTATACAATTATTTTTGCTAAAGGACTTTAAGGGAAAAAATGCATTTGTGAGCCCCACTTGTTAAAAATATGCAATTTTGCTGTATGATTTATTAGCAGACCTTTGCATGACTCCATTACACAAGGAAGTTTAGTTAAATTCGAAATTAATGAACTGCTGTGATGCAATGTAAAGCAACTCACTAAATATGGATATAATAAAAACAGGCACATGAAAATCTCTTTGGGGCATGTTTACTAAATGTTAAAACATGCTAAGTGCTGCAATGGCCCATAGAAATGAATGGGCAGTGGCAGCACTTAACACATGGTAGTGACCTTTAATAAAGATGCCCCTTTGTATACCAGTTGTTGCAAAAAAAAAAAAAATCATTTTTGGTCAACCTGATTGCAAAACCTTCCTTGCAATTTTGCCATCTGGCTCATTTGCATGAATAGTAAAGTTATGAATGAATGAGGCCACCTACTGGTGAAAAGCCCAGGGGTCAGTATATTGGCCCTTTTAGTATGACAGCTGCTGTTAAGCAATTTATGATAAGGTCCTACAAGTGAGGCAGACAATTCCTGAACACTCCAAATATTAAAGAATAAAAGCAATTTTTATCACATCGACTCCTCTAAATCAAACATTTTTTTACTCTCTTTTACTTTTTTGCTCATGGCAATCTTACATTCTTTAAAAACAAGCATGTCATATCCATTTCCTAACATGCTCGGTTTTGTTTTTTTCAAAGTTTGCTTCCTACACTTCATTCACTTTCTTCTGCAAACACATCAGAACCATGCACTGCACTTTGATCTTCTATGCATACTTGACAAAGTATTGAGTATCATCATACCAGACTTTTCATACAGCTTCCTTTATTTTTGACTCTTTTAATCTTTGGTGTATTCTCAGGATGGCTGGTTGCAACTTGCTCAACATTTTTTTATGGTTATAAAGTATTGCCCACTGCAACTAATTAGTTAATAGTCTGAGGGAAAAAAAGAACAAAGTAACCAAGACTGAATGAAACAGTTTTGTTTACATCTATACTTTTTGCCATAGTATGCAAGACTGGAATTTTCTTGCCAGGTTTACAAAATTTCTAATCTGAAGGAGTAAAAGGTATGAAATCCTTAAAGGATCTTGGATTTTTACTCGCCATTTACCAAATCCAAGCTCACATATGCAGGTATAAGAATTACTCCCCTGGCCAAATTGTCTAATACTCAAGTTATACCTGAGGCAGTGGGGGGTAAAGTGAGGTGCCTGAGGTCGGGAGAAGCAGGATTTGAATATTGACATCCCTGGCTTGTACTCCATTTTTCTAACCACTAGACTACCCCTCTTCTCTTCTTGTGATAAACACATTTTACATGGTCAGTAACATAAGCAAAGATAAACTCACAAAAATCAGGAGTTTCAGGTTTATGGCCTCATTGACACCATTAATTTGGGCAGGCATTTCAGAAAGCAAAATAAATAAATAATGCATATAATGGCAAGGCCGCGGGGCCTGCGTGCCCACAGCTGGCGGTAACCGGGGGGGCGGCTGGTCGCATCTGACCCTCTTGACAGCGGCGTGGTGCTGTTGGGGAGGGACTCAACGTGTCCCGCGGACTCATTGCCTTCCGCGGACGGATGGAAGGTGCGGGAGCCAATGAGGGGAAGAGGGAGTCCTGGCGGGGGGGGGGGGGGGGCTGAGCGGGGACACGGCGTGGCTCCGGCCTTCTTGGGCTCGGAGCTGGAGGCGCCGGACATGTTTTCGAGCTGCGGAGAAGAGGAAGAGCGCGGCGCATGTGGCGAGGTCGGGGAGCAGCAGGCAAGTGGGGCAGACGGCACTTTCAGGCGGTCAAAGGGTATAACTAAAACTAAAAAAAAAAAAAAAGAGGGAAGCTTGCAAGTGCGAGCTCTTATATACAAAAAAAAAAAAAAACAACAAGAGAGAAAGGGAACGAAAGAAGGAAAGCCATGATGCATCCCCACCGGGGGGTGGGGAGGGGTCCGGGAATGGGGAAAGGGGCAAGCAGGGGGAGAAGGGCTGGAAGGGGGGTGAGGGGGGAGGACCAGTTGGTGTCGGCTCCTAGTGGGGACAGGCGGGCAGAGGGATCATGGGGCGGGGGGCCAGGCCACAGGGGGTGACTGTAAAAGGGAGAAAGGGGCAAGGCGGGGGTAGGGGCAGAGCAGCTAGCAGGGGTAAGGGCATACGGGGAGGCAGTAGGCTGGGGGTGGGGGCAGCACAGGAGCGGAGCGGGGTAGCGGGGGAGGTGAGGGGGGGCGAGCCAGTTGAGGAAGGCCGGGTGGACCGGGGTGGTAGGGGTAGGGGGGGAGGAGGACCGGTATGGGGAGCTACGGGGCGGGAGGCGGTGCGGGGTTCAGATGGATGCCCGAGCTTGGGGTCTGTTCCTTCAGAAGGGGAAGTGCGTGTGACGGGATGTATGGCGGGAGGAGACTGGCTGGGGTTAGCGGGTACGGCTAGCTGGCATGGATTAGCGGGAGGTGGTTATCCACCAGCTTGGGAGCATTGGCGGGGCGGGTGTCAAGGCTCCTTGCGGGCGGAGTGGCTGGGGGCGTGGCAGCCACCTTGGGCAATTGCGGGGCGCTTCTTTGCCTTTTGCTGTCTTATCTCTGCAGGTACCCCCCCCCCCGGATGGCAGTACACGGGAAGTCCCTGGATGAGTGGTATGCAACAATGGGATGGCGTGACTGTGCGCATGGACGGAAGTCACATGGCGGGAGGAATTGCAGGAGTGCCGGAGGCAGCGCCTCAGACAGTGACGGAGCAGCAGGAGACCTGCGTGACTACGGAGGAGGCGGGTGTGGCAGGTGAGTTGGCAGCTCAACAGGGTGCAGACGTGGGGGGCGGAACAGTGGTGACCGGAGGGGGTGGGAAGAAGGAGAGAAGGAAGCGGAGGCATTCTTGTCGACGGTGTCGGAAATCGGGGTCCTCTTCCACTTCGTACACAGATTCGTCGTCGCGTTCATCTACGACGGAGGAGAGTGGGGGTAGGGAAGGGGGTGGGGCGGGGCGATGCCTATGGTGGCGGTGTTCTCAGAGTTATGGGAAGGGGTGCCGCGGAATTTGTGGCGGAAAATTCGGAAGAGGCAGTATATTGACATTTTCCGGTTATTGGAAGGTAGGAAACCGTCAGGGGACAGTAGAAGGAAGAGGAAGGAGGATGAGAAGGCGGGTAGGGTTTGGAGAGTAGCGCAGAATGTAGTAAACTGGACACTGGCCTTTTTGCATCTTGCTAGTGTATGGGGGCACCTGCATCCGGATCAGTATGGGATGCTATTGGCTTATGCGGACTCCATCTTAGAGGCGTCGCAGATGCATGACGGTTGGGCATGGCTCAACTATGATGAGAAGTTCCATGATAAGATGGAAGAAAATCAGCTTTTGTCTTGGGGGACGCAGGATATCAACTTATGGTTAACACAGATGACGGTCCGACCAAGCGGAGGGGTGGCGAGTGGTCTGAGGGGAGGGTTAGCTGCTACATCGGGTGTGGGGCAGCCCTTTCGGGGGGCGGGCCCCCAGCGGTGCAGAGAACGCCTGGGGGGGGGGGCACTGGAGATTCAACAAGTCTTCATGCCCCTTTCCGGATTGCAAGTTCCGGCATGCCTGTTCCATCTGCAATGGGGAGCATTCTGCCCTTAAATGTGTTAAGAAAGGAAAGGTCGGTGCCTGGCGCCACTCCTCAAGCAGTAGGAGCTGACGGAGCTTAGCTCCGACTCCGATTAGGATCGAAGCTATGCGACCGTGGTTGAGGAATTATCCCAGGTGGAGGGACAGAGTAGTTTTGGAAGAGGTATTTCAGATTCCAGATGTGGGTAAGGTGGCTTCGAGCAAAGCCAGGAATTCGCCCTCGGTTAGACGGTTTGCCCATATTGTGCGGGATAAGTTGGCTGTTGAGATTGGGATGGGTAGGGTGGCGGGCCCCTTTGCGGAGCAGCCATTTGAGGACTTTGTGGTGTCCTCGTTGGGGATAATACCAAAAAAGGAGCCTGGGAAGTACCGGTTAATTCATAACTTGTCCTTCCCCGTGGGTTCCTCTGTTAATGACCATATCCCAAAGGAATTGTGTGCGGTGCGCTATGCCCATATTTGGCCAAGCAGCCAATCCTTAGTGTCCCCCGAATAAAGTACAATGACCATTCCCCCAGGACTGTGACCAAACCCTCCCAAAGCCCAGTTATACAAGGAGTTGTCACAACATACACTGCCACTGTATGCCAGTGTTTGCCAATGCATTGAATACCAAATATATGCCCCAATGTGTCTGAAATATGTTACACTGTAGTGGCAGTGTCTGTCCCCTAGTGCCCCCATATTGTGATGGCATTAACAACTGTGAACCATTCCATGCCATTCATAAGAACATAAGAACATAAGATATGCCATACTGGGTCAGACCAAGGTCCATCAAGCCCAGTATTCTGTTTCCAACAGTGGCCAATCTAGGTCATATGTACCTAGCAGTTTCCCCAAGAGACACAAGTTCCACAATGCTTGTACTGGGTCAAGCATTGATATCTTCGGTCACTTCTTAAATATGGTTTATGGACCTTTCCTCCAGGAACTTGTCCAAACCTTTTTTAAACCCAGCTACACTAACAGCCTTTACTACATCCTCCGGTAACAAATTCCAGAGTTTGATTACACGTTGAGTGAAAAAATATTTTCTTTTATTAGTCTTAAATAGTTTACCCTGTAGCTTCATTGCATGTCCCCTAGTCTTTCTATATTCTGATAAGGTAAACAATCGATCTACGTTTACCCGTTCCACTCCGTTCATTAATTTATAGACTTCTATCATATCTCCCCTCAGCCGTCTCTTTTCCAGGTTAAAGAGCCCTAACCTTTTTAGCCTTTCTTCATAGGAGTATCCTTCCATCCCCTTTACACTTTTGGTGGCTCTTCTCTGAATCTTTTCTAAAATCGCTATATCCTTTTTAAGATACGGCGACCAGAATTGCACACAATATTCAAGGTGCGGTCTCACCATGGAACGATACAGAGGCATTATAATATCTTTTGTTTTATTTTCCATTCCTTTCCTTATCATACCTAGCGTTCTATTTGCTCTCTTGGCCGCCGCAGCACACTGGGCCGAGGGTTTTAACATGGTATCCACAATGACGCCTAAATCTTTTTCCTGGGTGGTGGTTACTAATGTGGAACCTTGCATCGTGTAACCATAGTTTGGGTTGTTCTTCCCTAGGTGCATAACCTTGCACTTGTCCACATTAAATTTCATCTGCCATTTTAATGCCCAGTCTTCCAATTTATCAAGATCCTCTTGCAATTTTTCACAATCCTCTTGGGTTTTAACAACTTTAAATAGTTTTGTGTCATCTGCAAATTTGATCACCTCACTCGTTATTCCACTTTCCAGGTCATTTATGAATATGTCAAAGAGCAGCGGACCCAGCACAGATCCCTGGGATACACCACTATTCACCTTTCTCCATTGGGAAAATTGGCCATTTAGCCCTACCCTCTGCTTTCTATCTTTTAACCAGTTCCTGATCCACAATAGTACACTGCCTCCTATCCCATGACTCTTTAGTTTTGCCAAAAGTCTCTGATGAGAGACCTTGTCAAAGGCTTTCTGAAAGTCCAGATACACAATATCAACCGACTCACCTTTGTCCACCTGTTTATTCACTCCTTCAAAAAAACATAACAGATTTGTAAGACAAGATCTTCTTTGTCTAAAGCCATGTTGGCTGTCTCCCATTAGGTTGTGACTATCTACATGCTGAGTAATTTTATTCTTTATGATGGTTTCTACCATTTTTCCAGGTACTGACATCAGGCTCACCGGTCTGTAGTTTCCCGGATCACCCCTGGAACCCTTTTTAAAAATTGGTGTTACATTGGCGGTCCTCCAATCTTCAGGTATTAGAGATGATTTTAATGATAGTTCACAGATTACTGATAGCAGGTCTGCAATCTCATATTTCAGTTCTTTCAACACCCTTGGATGTATACCATCTGGCCCAGGTGATTTGCTACTCTTCAGTTTATCTAATAGTTGTAAGACATCTTCCCGATGTATCGATATTTCCTTCAATTCTTCCGCACCTTTAAATACCACTTCAGTCATGGGTAACATCCCTACATCTTCCTCAGTAAAGACCGAAGCAAAGAATTCATTCAGTCTCTCCGCTATCACCTTGTCGCCTCTTAGTGCTCCTTTAACCCCTTTATCATCTAATGGACCAACTGACTCTTTCACAGGTTTTTTGCTATGAATGTACTTGAAAAGGTCTTTATTTCGTGTTTTTGCTTCCACAGCAAGCTTCTTCTCAAATTCTCTCTTTGCCTGCCTTATCAATGCCTTGCATTTGACTTGCCAGTGCTTGTGCTGTTTCCAGGTTTCGTCATTTGGCTCTTTTTTCCATTTCCTGAAAGATGCTTTTTTGGCAACAACAGCCTCTCTGACCTCACCTTTAAACCATGCTGGCAGTTTTTTGGACTTCCTTCCACTTTTCTTAAAGCGTGGAATACAGCTGGTCTGGGCTTCCAAGATAGTATTTTTCAACAACACCCAAGCTTGATGTACGTCTTTAACCTTTGCAACTGCTCCTTTTAGTTTTTTCTTAACTGTTTTCCTCATTTTATCATAGTCTCCCTTTCGAAAGTTAAAAGGTAGTACTGTGGATTTCCTTACTATCCCTCCTCCACTAATTAAATCAAAGGCGATCATGCTATGATCACTATTGCCAAGTGGCCCCAACACCCTTATCTCTTGCACTAGATCTGGTGTTCCACTAAGGACTAGGTCTAAAATGGCTTCCCCTCTGGTCGGTTCATGAACCAGCTGCTCCAAGAAGCAGTCATTTATTTCATCTAGGAACTTTATCTCCCTAGCATGTCCTGACGTGACACTGACCCAGTCGATACCGGGGTAATTGAAATCACCCATTATTATTACTGTGCTGTAACTTTTGTTAGCTTCCTTGATTTCTTTGAGCATTTCATCATCCATTTGGTCATTCTGGCCAGGCGCTCGATAGTACACCCCCACTGCTATTGCCTTCCCCCTTTTATATGGAATTTCAATCCATATAGATTCTACAGCAGATTTTGTTTCCTGCAAAACTTTAATCCTTTCTGAGTACTGTATAGACCCCTATCTCACCAACAGGTTGAGGAGGCCTAACCTTTGTAAGCTCCTCACATAGGGAAATCCTTCCATCCTCAGCACCATCTGTGATGTCCGTCATGTTCACACAGTGACAGTGGTGGAATACAGATATACTGTTGGTGTGGAATAGTGATGTGCCACATGGGGTGGTCCAAGGGATATGGCACCCTTGGCAGAGATGGGGTCCAACCAAGAAGCACAATACCACGTAAACAGCCAAAGCCTAGTCTGTGTGTGGTAATAAAATAGTTCTTTATTAAAGGGTTCTTCACCAGAGGTAGGGTTTGTACCTCTGATGAAGAACCCTTTAATAAAGAACTATTTTATTACCATTCATAGAATGACCCTTGGAAGAGATGTCAGTGGCCCGCCCCTGGAGCCACTGAAACCAGCTGTGGAGAAAGAGGTCAATAGCATCTGCAGTTGTAGCCTTCCAGGTAGCTGGAAAAAGCAGGTGCCTGGGGAAATACCACAGCAGTGGCTGCCATCCTCCCCCTGAGACATATTGGTGCCAGGCAGTGATGGGGCCCCTGCATGGGCAGCTGGTGGGGGGAGCTGTTTGGCTGTCCATATGTGCCCTTGCCACCCCATCCAGCCCTTGTGCCCAAGGCACCCGCCAAACCCACATGTTTAACATTCCAGGATTGCGATCACCACCACTGACAGTGCGTGGGCATGTCTGCATGGTGAGGTGTTGGTGGCGGTGTGAGAAGTGGCACCAGCATGCAGCAGACAGAAGCCTTGTCCTGGTCGTGTGTGCCATGTGCATTGTAGCATGTATCAAGGCCAGCCAAAGGGAAGCATGTCAGCAACAGGAGCTGTTATCTCCATAAGGCAGCACTGTGGTGCAACACACACAGTGGGTGTGTATATGTGCAGAGGATCACAGGATCAGGTCCCTGCTGGGGTTTCTGTATTGCATCTTCCTGTGGACAAGGTTTGGCTGACAGTGTAAGCACAGCTCCAGCATGTGCAACCCCCAAGGAGGTGGCCAACAAGGGTGGAAACACCCACCAGCAGCACTGACAGGCTCCACTATCCACAGCTGGTTGGAGGCTAATAGCATACGGTAACAACATGTGGTGAGGCCAAGGCATGGTAATAGCACCTGAAAGCAGAGCACAAGTTATCAATCCTTGAGCTGACATTGAGACAGGAGTGTCAAGCAGGAATGCCAACCATCTCCACTTTTGCATAGTGCACCAATGAGAATGTATGCATATGTGTGTGTATGGCTCCCCTTTGTCCTGTGGCTCTCTGCACTGCACTTTGGCTCACATTGTCCGAGGTTTTCCCAGCCTTTTTGGAAAATGTGAATAAGGAAAGGCAGAGGATTGTAGGCATCACCTGAAATAGCGCAGATTGGCCTGGGTGTGTTTGCCACAATGGTAGGATCACTGGCTGAGACGCCACTGTGTCCATCTGCCACATGCATTGCCTGGGTGGCCACTGTATGTCATGCTGAGATGGCACTCTCACTATGACCAAAAGGTGACCATGGCACAGCTATGTATCAACATAGAACTATTAGAATTGCTGGCTCAGATGATGTGGATGCATTTTCTGTCTTGGGATGCTAATCATTGAGCAAACGGCTGGGTGTCAAAGCGGAGTATCCCAAGGCAGGGTGCTCATGGTCGCACTACACATATGCTGTAAATGCTGACCAGCATACCAACTGCAGTTGGTTTGTGCTTGACTGACACAGCCCAGTAAGGGGCAGTCTTACTGCCTGTGCTGTAATCAATTGTTAGTTCTCAATGGGTGGGGCAGCAGTGGTTCATGGCCTACTCACTGGGATCTTGACAAGGCAGTAGCAGTATGCCAGCCTATACACCCCCACTGCAGTGGCTGCCCCATGGCAGCAGCATAATGACACTGGCCATTAACTTGTACTGTTTTATCAGAGAGTTAGTGTCTAACATGGGCAGAACACAGCACCAAGCTATTACTATCACCTACAGCATGCAAGAAACAAGGAAAAAAAAGCATAACACACTGTATACAATACCTGATACACACAAGCAATGGCATGGATCTGTAGCACAGCCAGTAGAGACTGTCTCTAACAGTGCAGGTTCAGTGGACCAGGTGCTGGGCATCCCTCCTCTCCCTCAGAGTGACAGCTGAAACCGTTCTGCAGCATGGCTTGCTGTTGTTATGTGCATGTAGCACACATAGCCAGTGCATCTTACTGAGCTGGTATGCTGGATTAGTGCATTCTCCATTGGTACTTCAGCTGCAGACTGCTGTTTTACATGTGTAGTGCCTGATGGGTAGTGGAGGGCCCAAGCTACACCGGTACAGACAGCAAACAGTTTTATCAGAGATCTTTAGGCTCTCTACATCTGAGTAGAGCTGTGTTGAGGTGTAGCCTACCAATTGGTGCAATGTCTCCATGATCAAAAGTCCAGGGTTTGATTCCCACTTGTTCATTTTGTGCCTGGGTATGCTTGCCCACCTCGCACAGTCCTGGCTTTGTTGAGCCTGCAATCATTCTTCTACATTTATATGTGTTATGGCCACATACTGGGTAGTCCAACATGGCATTCCCCATGATGGACATCTGTGAGCATGGCTTTAGTGACTCTGCCGCTGTGCATTGAAGCGGGTCAGTAATGTATAAGCAGCAGATGTCTGGTTCAACAGGTATGGATGTGTTTTCTGTTTTGCCATCATTGTAACCTCCCAGCTTTACATAAAGAGGATATATTTCGTACATTCAGGCACCTAACACTCATTACATAGCCATCCCCTATACTGTTCTGCCATCATTACTTGCCCCACATGGGGCAAATGGGTTCAAATTGTCCCTTTTTATCATTCCACTCTGTCAGGTGTATTGTCTTGCAGTTGCGCAGGCTGAGGCACCAGTCCCACCTGCACAAATGGTGTTTCATGTACCCACTACCTCCAGTAGGCAACTAACAATCTGCCTTGCTTACAGATCATCCTCATCAAAAATTAGTGACCTTTTGCCACACATTCAATAAACATACATGAACAGTTCAAATAACAGATGTTTCATTCTACTAGGTGACATCGATATTCCCACCATATCCAGCAAGCATTCTACCCCCCTTCTAGATGTCATGCAAGCCTTCCAATATCAACAGATCATCACAAACACAACTCACACAAAAGGGGGAATCTAAGACCTCATTTTATGCCTACCAACTGGCCACAACAGCAATACCTCCCCCAGTCCCAAATAATGCCAATATTGTGGTCAGACCACAGCATAATAACCTTCTTTCTCCCTCAGACTTCCAATGTCAATTGTCGCCACAGCACCCCTACTGGCATAGTAAAATAAGGGCGTCCGGTGACATTTAATTTTTATCAGAGAGTGTTCAAGCTGAAGGACCAAAAGGATTGTGGTCCTTGTAGTGTAGAACTCCCTGGAAAGAATAACTACGCCAAGTGAAGGGTAAATAAGGCTTTATTTCCCCAGTTAATGCTTTAGGTTCAATGGTACATCAACATAAAGTGGAGGTAATGCTTTCCTCAAACAATAAGGTTCCACCATGGACTAAACAGTTAAAGGTTGTAAGCTTTACAATTGACTGTTTAGCTGGGTTAGGAGATTTTCCAAAACAATGGAAAACAATATCAGAACAAAATGGTTATCAGCTTCACCATATGCAGGCTTATTTCTTCGCTATACAATTAGCATGGCAAGCAAACTACTTCTTAAGCAAAGGTTACATTCCATAGGTTCGTTGTGAGGCATGGGAACACTGGAGCTATAATCCAAGTCCATTGATTCTGGATCGCTACCCTCTTCAGTGTTAAGGATATCTTCAGTGTCTCTTAATTCCTCACAGAGGTTCCCTGGCTTCTCATATAACTTTCTTAAAACACTTTTGGGAAGTGGTCTTAAATAGTTAGCTTTACTTCTTCTATGATACTGAGGTTTATCTACTTGCATAAGACTTTCCTCATTTAGAGTTCCTTTTAGAATGAAAGGCTTTTCATACCTTAGCTTCCGAGGAGCGCCACGCCCAGGATTCAGCTTACAACGTAGCTTTTCCTCCTGACACATTGTCTTGTGCACTGCTCCACAATCCAGGCTGCTAGGAAAACCAGACGTGGATTTCCCTTCTCTATCTTTCAAGGTAAGAGGATCAATGTAAAAGTAATCTCCTTTTCTTGTGCTTTCTGGTTTGGCTTAAAGGACTTACTTGGAGTTGGAGAACTTCTTTCAACAGGCAGGCTGCTTCTCTGGGCTTTATCCCATGAAGTATACCTCTTTTGGCTCCTGCCACCTAGAGCTGTCCGCAGCTGGAAACTATCCTGTTCCAGGCTTCTCTCAGAGCTTGTGCTGTCGGTCCTTCAGACCTTGTCCTTAGCACTTCCCCAGAACTGAGTCTTGCCTCTGTCTGTGTCCGTTCTTCTCCTTCCTTCTCCTGTTACTATTCCCGGTACCCTCGCTGGTACCCTTCCGGTTATTCTGTCGGCTACCCTCCTTGGTGCCTCTCTTCCGTGCCTTCCTGCTTCCCGGGGCTCTTCCCGGTTCTGGTCATGGTACTGGTCCTTTTGCTGGAACCTTTGCTGGAACCTGTCCTGGTCCCGGTGCTGGTCTCCTTGCTGGTCTCTTTTCTGGTCACGGTACTGGTCCTTTTTCTGGTCTCTTTCTCTGCTCATCTGATTTCCCTTATAAAGGGATTTCCGGCTTGCACGCTGTGAGTTTGAGGACAGGTGAAAGCACTTATCATTAAGGTGCTCAGTGCTTGAGCACGTTGCTTCAGGTACTGTGTAACTGTTCATGCGCCCTCTGGCTGAGCTACACTGGAACTGCGCTCTCTGCCTTTTCTGAGATTCATGCAAATCAGGAGTTTTTTTCAAGGCTGTTTCTTCCCTAGCTCCAGCCTCATGACACAATCCACCACACAATGCACGCAGATTTTGCTCCTTCGACAAATCATTCCTAAATAAAGTCATCCCACTTGCAAACTCAGATCTACTAGAACATGACTCCATAATCAACAACTGGAATAACACCATTTTGTCTTATGCTTTAATACCTCACACTACAGATACCATCAAAAAACAGCACTGAGCCCCATGGTATTTATCTAACTTAAAGAAACTCAAATATCAACTACGACAACTGGAACGTAAATGGAGACTCATTAAAGACTCAACCCATCAAGTAGCATGTATCATCACCCAAATTAAATACTGCTGTCTGACCAACACATGGAAAAACGAATACCACACAAACGAATACCACACAAACCTCCTTTTTCTATCTCAGACAAATCCGTGCCATTCGCCCCTTCCTCTCTCCCTCCGCTCTTGCCACCCTGCTGCTGGCTCTTGTCATCTCCCGTATCGACTTCGCTAATTCTGTTCTCTCTGGCATCTCTAAACTCCAACTCTCACGACTTCAGCGAATCCAGAACACTGCCGCCCGTCTCGTGTCTTACTCCTCCCCTAGAGACCACGTCACTCCCCTTCTTTTCTGTCTTCACTGGCTTCCCATTTCCTCTCGTATCCATTTCAAACTTCTCACACTTGTTCATAAAGTACTTCATACCATCACACCACAATACCTGGCTGATCTCATTCACTTTCACACCCCCAGGCACCCTCCCCCCCCCGCTCCTTCCATCTCAACCGCCTCACACTACCTCCCCCCTCGCTTGCTCACCTCCAGTCCACCCACTCCTCAGCCTTCTTCTTCATAGGTCCGGCTCTTTGGAATTCCCTTCCCTCTGCTCTCCGCCTGGAGCCCCATCACCCCACCTTTAAACATGCTCTGAAGACCCACATCTTTTCCCTTGCCTTCAATCCCCTTCCCTCCTAACCTTTATCCTCTCCCTGTGCTGCCTGTCCCTCTCTCGTTTCTGTCTCTCTATCTTTTATTAAATTGTAATTTCCTTTTCTCTTTCCGGCCTTGTGCCTTGCTGTAATGATGATTTTTTTTTTTTGTAAACCGCTCTGCTTATTACTGAAGGGCGGTCAAGCAAGTCAATAAACATAAACATAAACATAAACATAGCTTATTAGATCCTCCTTAAATCACCCCAGGGAACTCTTTGATTTAGCAAAGCAACTTTTAAAGGACCCTAGCTTAAAAAAAGCAGGCACCATCCTATGCCCATTTGACATGGTCAAATTCCTTCAAGACAAACTAAATAAGACCACTTCCATACAAAATCCTTCAAACTATGGAGTCAAACATCATCACTTCTAAGTTCACTTAGGACGCTTTTGACAATATCTCAGTGGAACAACTAGAAACATCATCACAAACATTATTGCCATAATTTCCCTTCTTGACCCATGCCCAGTCTCATGGATCAAGATCACCAAAAAAGAGTTTAACCCTCTTCTCCTCAAAATAGTTCAATCATCCCTCACTCTAGGCTACATGCCCAAGAACCTCAAATGTTCCTCTACCAGACTGCTGCTAAAACATACCATATTAGACCCAAGGCCCCAATCTCATATAGACCTATATCCAACATTCTGTTTGTTGCCAAAGTCATAGAAAAAGCAGTACAGATACAGCCATTACGCCTGCACTGGCAGGTATCATGGGAATTCCCGCGGTACCTGCCGATGCAGGGATCATGTGTCTCTGTGGTAAATGCAAAGGGGAGAACAGGAAGCGATCAAGTAGACAGAGTTCTTACTAGCTCTGTCCCTCCAAGCGCTAGCAATCCTCTTCCCTGGCCCTGATTGGAGCCCTTCTTGATCTGATAATATTGTCGGTACTGTAAATGTACAGATCCACAGCACTGACAAAATAAAAAGCGTGGCCTCCTCTTGCCTCAGCATTGATCCCCCCCTGGACAGCTCCTGATCCCCATTGGAAACTGTCCAGGAGACTGTTGTACCCCCATACACAGAACACCATCCCAGCTAGTCAGTCAGGCTCGCTAACCTTCTTCCTGGTTCAAAAACATCCCTCTCCCTTCCAAACTTGAAATTCCAGCTAGTCAGTTCACCTAATGGGGGTCCACGGGCCCTACCACCCCCAAACCTCCCACCCCCAAACCTCCCAATTCCTTACCTTAATTCCATGGTGGTATAGTGACCAAAGGGAACAGGAACAGTCCTTCTCACTCCTGCCCCCTGCATTGCAGCTGCTCAAAATGGTCATAAACATGAGGTTCGCAGCATTGTGAGATTGCAATCATTTTTGTTGGTACCACCGAAGAAGCTAGGAGCACTTCAGCAGTTCAAAGCTTTCCCAGCAGATAAATCTCAGCAATTTATTTGAAAGGGATTTTGTCATCAGCTATTAGTGTGGAATAAGGAATGCCACAGGGAGCAATTTTGTCCTTTATTCTTTTAATATTTATGATATTTAGGCTCCCTGTTAGGATCTTGTTCACTCTTTATGGTTATTTATAGCTTATTTGATTTAATTTGGTTCTTGCTCACTCTTTTTGGTTTGTTGTTGTGATGTTGTCTGTCTTGACTAGACTGTAAGCTCTTAAAGCAGGGACTCTTACATGTCTCCCTAAGCACTGCATATGCCTTGTAGAGCTATACAAATGATAAGTAGTAATAGTGTTATACTGCTGCTGTCTAGATCTATTGTAGACTGGATGTGAATATCTAACTCAACAAGTCAAGTCAAAGGTTGCTATCTACTATTTCTAGCTGAGTGTATGCTAATAATTTGTCACTTAATCTAATAAAAACAGAAATTCTGTGGATGAGTAAACCATCCCTGGAAAAACTCAGATTTCTATTTGAGTTTAGATTATTTTATGCCATTCCATGATTTCCTAAGCTCAGAGTTTGGGAGGTTAACATTCAGTGGTGTGAGTGCTAGGTAGCCTAAAGGAGGTAATATAAAAAGGATTTTTGACATGTGAACAATGCTGTATGCTCATAAAAGGCATCTTATAAAATTACTCCTCATGTAAAAGTACATCTGGTAACAAGAAGATATGAACTTTATGTGACCTGAGGGAAGGTACTTTAAGTGAAGCGCAGGTAAAATCATGATGTATGTAGGTAGATTATGAAATATTCGTCTATTTATTTATTTAACACTCATTTTTATACCGCATCTTCCAGAGATCAGTTGCGGTGTACAAATAACAACAATTAACAAAGCAAAGTTTGTTTTACATAGAACATCTTAATTTTACATAGAACATCTTAAAAATATCATAATTAAACAAAGTTAAGTCTAGGAAACTAAACAGTGAATTTAAACTGGAACCGTGTTAAAACAATTAATTAACAAAGTGTAGTGTCTAAATACATAAGACAGTACATAACAGATACAACTATATACATGCATAAGTATTAGGGCATACGAGATTGGATCGTCTATGAGTATACTTCAGATGCATACATTTATCCCAGCTCCCAAGCTGGTGTAAATATAGGCAGCTACATTTTAGCTGCAATTTTGGCTGCTTTTGTGATGCTATTTTATAAAGGCATATAGACTCCTATGTGTCTTTATAAAATAGCCTCAAAAGAGGTGCCTATTTGGCCTCTCATCCTAGGTAACCTGCTATAAAATTACTCTCTGTGCAAGCTGGGTAATTTTATGAACTCTTTTTTGCATGTATATGCCAGTCTATGGGTAATGTTTACTAAAGTGTGGTCCCACTAGTGTGGGGATTCTGCGCGTGGTCGGCATACGTTTTGCCCGCACGGCAGCAAGGAGCATGCACAATCATGCTAAAAATTACTCCACACTAGTGGAGTAATCTAGTGCAACCAAACGACAGATTGAGAAGGCAACAAAATCAAAACCTACTCAAAATACCAGTGCATAAAGCTAACATCTCTCAAACAACATCAGAGAACATTCTCTAGCTATGGTCCATCCTTATGAAATTCCTACCCAAGCAACATAAGAGCAATAGAAAATATACAAGATTTCCAGAAAAACTTAAAACTCGCGTTTTCCAGGACTTTTTTGGTTCAGATACATAACCCTCCCAATTGATAATGCCCTTGTGTAAATAAGTTTTGCCTATGATTCTCCAACCTATTGTTTTCTTGTAATTCTCAAGTATATGTTCCACAAGTTTTTGTTCTATATAATTCTTAAGTTGTGTTCAATGTAAACCGCCTTGATAACATGAAAGGTGGTATAAAAGATGTTAAATAAATAAATAAATAACATAGTAACATAGTAAATAACAGCAGATAAAGACCAGTATGGTCCATCTAGTCTGCCCAGTAAGATGGCAAGAGTAGGTGCACCTGCCACTCCATGCAGGCCTCCCCTCCCCATGTCTTTGTTTAAGGGTGAACCCACTGCTCCCTGTAGGATATCCTTCTTTTGTTGAGAAATTAGATAGTTAAGTTTATTTTGATTTTATCCTGTTGCTGTAAAGGGATCCACTGTGTCTGTCCCATGCCATTTTGAAGTCTGTCACTGTATTTGCCCCCATCACTTCCATGCTACTGGAGCAATGGATGATAGGCGGGTAGACTGAGTGGAAACTGGGTGGAAACATGACACGTACCAGAGCTTGGTTTGCTACTCACCTGCTAGATGTGAAATGACTCATCTAGCATGAGAATCAACTAATACCTGCCTCTGACCAATTGCTAGCTGCACATGCCATGCTCCTGCCCACTAACCATGTGGCTCGGTTGCACAGTTCATATGCGAGGCTTAAGAAATATGAAAGGCAGGAGCAGGCCTAACACATTGAAACAATAGAATGTTAATAGCAGATGGTAGCTGAGTTCCAGGGATAATGCAGGAAATTATAGACCAGTGAGCCTGATGTCAGTACCAGCAAAATGGTAGAAACCATTATAAAGAATAAAAGTACTGAACATGTAAAATGTCATGGTTTAATGGGAGAAAGTCAACATGGATTTGGCCAAAGAAGGTCTTGTCTTACTAATCTGTTATATTTATTTGAAATCGTGAATAAATAGGTAGATAAGCTTAGCTAGATCCCTCTTCATGTTATCTACTCCTTCCTGGGTGTCTACTCTATGCAGATTTTGGTATCATCTCCAAGGAGGCAAACCTTACCTGACAGTCCTTCCACAATATCACTATCAAAGATGTTAAAAACAATCGGACCAAGGACGGATCCCTGCGGCACACCTCTGGTAACCTCCTTCTTCTCAGAGTAAGCTCCATTTACCTGTACCTTTTGTTGCCTCCCACTCAACCATTTTCTAGCCCAGTCAGTCACTTTAGGGTCTATCCCTAGGATGCTCAGTTTGTTTATAAGTCGTCTGTGTGGAATAGTGTCAAAAGCTTTACTGAAATCAAAGTACACCACATCTAGGGCTCTCCCTCGGTCCAACTCTCTGGTCATCCAGTCAAAGGAACCAATCAGATTTGTCTGACAAGTCCTGTTCCTGGTAAACCCATACTGCCTCAGATCCTGCAATCCATTGGACTTCAGAAACCTCACTATTCTCTGTTTTATAAGCATTTCCAATAATTTACTCACCACAGAGTTTAGACTAACCAGCCTGTAGTTGTCAACCTCATCCTTACTTCCGCTCTTGTGAATTGGGACCACATGTGTCTTCCTCCAGTCCTCTTGGACCACACCCATCTCTAAAGAAGCATTGAAAAGGTCAGTCAATGGAGCCATTAGAACTTCCCCAAGTTCTTTCAATATTCTCAGATGTATCCCATCTGGTCCCATTGCCTTGTCTACTTTTAGTTTAGCTAGTTCTGCATGAACACAGTCTTCTGAAAATCATTCAAGATCCCTGCTCCTAGCCCTTCATCTGTGAACACAGAACAGAAATATTTGTTAAGCAATTCTGCTTTATCCTGATCAGCTTCTACATATTCCTTCCCTTCATGTTTGAGACTGACAATTTAGCCCTTCCTCCTCTCACTAACATATCTGAAAAATGTCTTATCCCCCCTTTTTATTGCATTGGCTATTTCTTCTTCTTTTTGTATCTTTGCTTTCCTGACTACTTTGTTAGCTTCTTTGAATTTTTCAAAATATAGATGCTTGTCTTCCTCTCTCTGTGATCTCTTGTATTTTATAAAGGCCACCCTCTTTTTCATCACCTTTTCAGCTACTTCTTTTGAGAATCATAGGGACCTCCTTTTCCTTTTCCATTTATTTATCTTTCTAACAAAAAAGGTTTGTTGCCCTTAAAATATCTCCTTTCAGTTTTGCCCATTGCTTTTCTATATCCCCCAGACATTCCCATCCCACTAACGACTCCTTGAGATATTGTCCCATCTTGGCAAAGTTAGTTTTCCTAAAGTCTAACACCCTTGCTGTTGAATGGATTTTATCAGCCCTAGTCCTAATACTGAAACACATCATCTGGTGATCACTAGATGTGAGATGATCCCCCATTATGACATGAGAAACACTTTCCCTATAGGTGAGCACCAAGTCCAGTATGGCCCCTTCACGTGTGCATTCTGTTACCAATTACCAGAATAGTTCTCCCTGTAGAGAATCTAGGATGTCCTTACTTCTAGATGATACCGCAGCAGGGATGTGCCAATCAACATATGGCATATTGAAGTCACATATCAGTAGCACTTCTCCTTTCATGGCAATATTGTGTATGTTTTCTTTTAAATCCCCATTTACTTCTTCTCCATGTGAGGGAGATCTATATATCACACCAATGCAAATGGTTTCCCTCTTTCTAGTTTAACCCATAATGCCTCCTTGCTCCCTTTTAAGCCCTGTAAAGTTATTAAAAGACAAGAGGAATGTGAAAAATTGTGAGAAGACCTTGATAAATTGGAAGACTGGACGTCCAAATGGCAGATGAAATTTAATGTGGACAAGTGCAAAGTTATGCTCTAGAAAACACAACAAAAACCACGGTTACACAATGCAAGGTTCCACTTTAGGAACCACCACCCAGGAAAAAGATGTAAGTGCCATCGTGGATAAGCTCACCTATCTTTAAGTGCAGGAGCTAACTGGGCAGCATGCAATATTGCTGCTGCTTCCTGGTTATTGAATGTGGCTGAGAGGCAGTGCGACGATCCCAGATATTCAATGCTGGGGCCGCATATAAACCAGGCATTGAATATCCGGGTTAGAGGTTGGCAGAGATAGCTATGCACTGAAATGGTGCCTAGCCCTCTTAACTTAAATCCTCTTAAAACCCAAGAGGATTGTGGAAAACTGCAGGAGGATCTGGATAAATTGGAAGACTGGGCATCCAAAAGGCAGATGAAATTTAATGTGGACAAGTGCAAAGTTATGCACCTAGAAAGAACAACCCACACTATGATTACACAATGCAAGGCTCCAAATTGGGAACCACCACCCAGGAAAAAGATTTAGGAGACATCGTGGATGACATGTTAAAACCCTCCGTCCAGTGTGCAGCGGCAGCACATTCAGAGACAGTTGTAAACCACACCTAGGGCCTGCCTGCAGCAGTACACCTGCAGTACAGACTGCACTGGACATTCAGTACTGCATCTGCATAACAGACACAAAGCAGCAGTATTAATCTGTGAGAGCAAGATGTCCTTCCTTCCACTGGACCTCCTAATCCAAACAACATTCGCGCACAGAGGTCCACTGGGCTGCGGTGTGGCACTAATCCCTGAGGCAGGACTTGTTCAGGGCATACATTTCCTTTTTGAACTGCTGTATACTACAAGATAAGTACTTTTGCACATACACCAAACTCAAACCTCATTCATAGCCCATGAGGTCCATCCCAGACCATCCTGCCCTCTCCAGGGGGCCATGCACACTTGCTCCTTCATCATACAAGACATGCAGGTACTGGGCAAAGTTCTAGTGATCAGAGTCACCACTATGGCTGCAATGTGGGCTATGTGTGCTGGGATTGCTTAGCCCCTTTACTTCCCAGGATGCACCTCACAAACTGAACACCTATACACAACCTTTGCACCTATGGAGAATGCAAAAATCCATCACGTCAGTTCTGTAATGTGCAGGCACATTGTGTGCTTCATGGACATAATAGCTGCCACATGTACAAGTGTCCTTTTTCATCAGTCACCCTGAATGTGAGGACGGGCATGCTTCACCCGGTCTCCAGACCAAGCACCACAACAGATGGTCTCTCCAGATTCTGGAGCAGATCTTTTCTACTGTCAGAATACTGTAGGTGTTGAGTGTGGTATATCATGTTAGCATTTTTATACTCTGTGCAACTGCAGCATGTTGGAGTGTTATGTCCTTTTTGGCTCTTGTATCCTACACTCATTGGCCACGGACTCTCATGTAACATCTTATACCATGCTCTAGGGCTCAGGCAGCTGTTTCCAGGGAACCCGAATGCAGTGAGTGATGCCTAGGCAGAAAGTGGGGTGCTGATGCTGGTCTGCCAAAACCACAGTCACCAACACATTGCAGGTAGCCCCAGAGAAGCTGCTTTCTGAGACATTTATTCAGCTAGATCCATCACAGTCAACCTGTAGATTTTGTGCTACATGGAGCTGTGTCAACCACTCACAAACCCCTCTGTGCTAGGTCTGCTAGTCACCACCCACTGCAAGTACACATAGCCACCATGAAGATGTTGGCTTTGTAAATTGAGTAGCCTGGCTAATGACTGGACTACCATAAAGCAACAGTGTCCATGTCACTGCAGCTTAGCCCTAGATGGCACTATGTGCATACATAGCCGTGACATGGTCAGCCTGAGAGTGGCTTTTCAGCATGAACAGATGTGTACAGTCTGGCCATGCTAATGCCAGACCAATGTTAAGATGGCTCAGCCATTTACCTAACCTCTGACTCATGTACATCCTGTGAAAACTGCTGTTTTAGACAGTACACAGAATCCTCTGCTCTTCATTTGTATATCCTTTTAGTTTGAACTTGGGGACAGCTAATGCAATGCAAATAACACTGGAAACTGGCCATATCATGTCCCTGGCCATGGACACTGTGAAAATAGCCAGTTCAGCACATGTGCTCTCCCACGCATCCCCCCCCCTCCCCACCAAGAGCACGTGGAAGCATGGCAGATTGGACACAGTATAGGATAACTCTGTACAGGGTCGCCATGAGTTGACATTGATTCAATGGCACTTAACAACAACAACAGCCCAACCATGCACACTGGTATGCTGCATCAAAAGCCTGATGAAAGAAAAAATTTTTTTTACCGCTTTTCCTAGACATGAGATGCACAGACAAAAAAAACCCAAATAAGAAATGTGAAGTCAAAAGGAGACTGTAATATGGAAAATTTAAATTGGGTGGATGAAAGATGTGAACTTTAATTGAATAGAGCATGAAGGAATGAGGCTTCTGAAGATTTTATAGAGCAAAAACCAGCAACATGGATAGGTGTGATCCTATGTCCTAAACAAAACATTTGAGTAATATTATTCTCAGAGATCCTACACTGAACCCCAGACTGATCAACATTTCCAGCTACGTTACTCTAGTTCTTTTCCAGTCAAAACAATCTACATGTATGCAAGACAACAAAAGATAAAATGACTCCTGTCGTTGCACATGGATGTCTATGCGTTCTGGAGTTTCCTTCTTTGATATCAAACACAGGTCCAAAGTGAGAGGTAGAGGTATGTCAGTTTTACATCGGAGTTACATGTGCCCACCCTGTCTTCTAAAAGTGACATCGATTTGCAGATGTTTTCACCTGGACGACACTGCAACCACAGAAACAGACTTTTTAAATAGATGGGCAATTTAGAAATTCTGATAAATTAAATGAAACACAAGTTAAATAATACTGAGATACAAACGTAAATAAATGCAAGGTTGCTCATTGTTTTACAAAATGAATAATGCAGTTGGCATTTGACCTCACAAGCTGTGTTATTCATGGACAGAAAATGACACTTTTGAGCTGGTATCATCTTTCCTTCCTGGGAGCACTGACCTAATGCTCCTGGGAGACCTCTTAAGGGGAGGAATGATGGGAAATTTGCATTCTCCACCTCCAAGATGTAGCCTTCCCGACCCAATCCAAGCACCCCACCTGAACTTTCAGCACTTATGCTCCCACTCTCTGCTACACAATTCACTGCACGTAGCTAGGTGGGAGGGGAGGGCTACCACTAGGAGCTGACCACCACCATTTTGAACCCAAATACTGATTGAGCTTGAGCATCTGGAGATCAATCTTGCCCCTCCTCCCAAGGAAACTTCCAATAGGCGCCAGGGGAATGGATCATGGGATGGGAGGATATGTGTTGGGAGCTCAGCTAAAGGGCCTAGATGGGGGTCTATCACTGCGGTCAAGTGAGGTCTGGATCAGGTTAATTGAGTGGTCTATTGTTATTGGGTCATATAGAAAGTGGGTTTGGGGGTTGGGAATAGGGAATGGACCATCTCTTTTCCAAGTTGAAGAGCCTCTCCTCATAGGGGAATCCTTCCATTCCCTTTACCATTTTTGTTGTTGCACACAATATTCAAGGTGCAGTCGCACCATGGAATGATACAGAGACATTATAATATCCCTTGTTTTATTCTCCATTCCTTTACTTGTGATTCCTAGCATTCTATTTGCTTTCTTGGCTGCCACTGCACACTGGGAGGAGGGTTTTAATGTATTTTCCATGATGATGCCTAAATCTTTTTCCTGTGTGGTGGTTTCTAAGGTGATACCTTGCATTGTGTAAACATAGTTTGTGCTGTTCTTTCCTAGGCCCATAACTTTGCACTTGTCCACATTAAATTTCATCTGCCATTTGGACATCCAGTCTTCCAATTTTTCAAGGTCCTCTTGCAATTTTTTACAATCCTTATAGGTTTTAACAACTTTGAATAATTTTGTTTCATCTGCAAATTTGATCACCTCACTTATTATTCCTATTTCCAGGTCATTTATGAATATGTTAAAAAGCAGCCGGCCCACAAAATTTCTCAGCCTTTTTCGAGAAAAATGTTCGCAAAATCCTATTCTTATCCAGCTCTGAAATAAAAATAACCAATAATGTAGCTCTTGATGGTATATCATCACCAGAAGACTCCAGAAAACCTGATATATCCAGAGTAGAAGAAACTAAATGATCAAACTGATTCCCCCAAACCCCTTCCCCTTCAGACAATGGAACTGGTTTCCCCTGAGGAACATAGTACATTTTTGACAAAACAATTGAATCCACATCAGTAAATAGGCTGAGAAATTTTGTGGTCAAACCATTCAGATTTTTCCAGATGTTTCTCAGGCCACGCAAAGGCCTTTTTGGAGGTCCGTCCACAAGTTGTAGCTATTGGTGCTTCATTTATTTTAAATTCCCTTGTAAATGTTTGATAGTTTATCAGGGTAAGTGATATGTTTTTTTTGAAGTGGATCAACTGTTAGATTTTCTCAAAGCTCTAACCATTAGGCTATTAGGCTATTAGGAGACAAGAAGGCTTATGGACATTCTCTGGCATGGAACTTGGGTAGAGTGGGGGTGGAATCATGATTTATATGTATATCTTTTAAAATACTCATGTACTTAACATGCTAACATTTATAGCTGCCCTGAAACAGGTGTAAATGCCCACAGAAATCTAGTTGTGATTTCTGCTGGTTTGCCCCCAATATTTTACAAAGACATAGAAGTTCCTCTGTGTCTTTATAAAATAGGCTAAAAATTGGCTGTTCCTTAGCTTTCAAATATAGGTGATCTGCTATAAAATTACCCTGTATATGGTCAGCAGAGAAGAGCTCTCTAGGTTGTACCTGCAAGGTATCATAATAGGGGTGTGTATAGACAAAACATTTTTCTCTCATTTTCAAATTTTTCCCAACTTTTAGACATTTTTGGGGGTTTGTATTAGACATTTTATTTTATTTTATTTATCTATTTTTATTTTCTTATATACCGTGCTATTCTGCATCAGTGCGGTTTACATTGAACAAACTGAAATTACATTGAACAGGGCATTATAACTTGGAGATAACTATTTTACAGGGAACATTTATTTTTAACATGTGCAGATTTACTGTGTGTGTATTAATTTGTAGTTTATTGGGTGTTAAATTGATTTTGCACACACCACCTTTTTTAAGGCATCCTATCAAATGCACATCTCTATATCATATGCATATATGTGGGTGAGCAATCACTTTCTTGATTTCACAATATGCCCTCGGTAGTTATACATCCAAAGGTTTGACTGTTTTCCTGCAAATCATTGACAGGCATTTTAGTATAATAGTTATGCTTTGACAGAAAACTAACATGAGAAAGATGGTATCTGTGACACAGAGGTTATTGAGGAAAGTTATAGTTTTTAAAAGGGCCACTGAAGATGGACCTATATATGTAGACTTTGACTGATGCAGGAAATTGTCTCTGATTTCCAGGGTACTGTTTCAATAGACCTTATACCAGGACATCTCATCAACTGCATTGCACTGTAGTTTCAGCTTGCAACAGACTGCACATCCATGGGAATGAGAAAAGAAAGGATTCTGACCTGGGTAAAATTGTCAGACACGCACAAAAAATGACTTTGAATTAATGATTCAGTCCAAAAAATACTGAAGTTAGACTTCATCCTCCCTTCCACAGTAAAACAGATGTGTGACTGGCAGCTCATTAGCAGTGAGACACGGGCTGTATGCACCATGACATCAGACTGCTGCTTTACCGAAAACTATCACGTAGCCCAAGTTCCTTATTTTTAGCTTTCCAGCAGTCTTTAGGACTACACTATGTTGAATCTTGCAGGATAAGTAAGATGCGGGCTTGTTCTGTTGACGTGTTTAGCACATTTTTAAAAATATCTCCTTTAATTCCATAGACTTTACAATCTTTCAGCTTTGGGATAAAAAAGAAAAACAGGCCCAGAAAAAAAAAAGAAACCTTGAATAAAAATAATACAGTTACTGTATGTTATGTTGCTTAGTACTGTAAGTCCAAAGCTTTAAAAATAAAAAGCCAGGAATGAATACCACAGCTGAATAACCTCGGATATAAAGAGTTCCATCATTAAATCAGTTGTACTTTAATTCATAATTGCACTTAAATAAAGACTGACTGATGGGCAGATGGTTTTAATATTGAGTCCCTACCGCACATGAAAGGCACATTATTCTTACAGCAGCCTCTCTACCCTTGGATGTTATCAGCAGAACATGTTTTGAACCCACCTAATGCATTTTGAGGTAGCTTAGGTTTATTTTCCTTTCAATAAAATAAATGGCTTTGCAATTAAATTTCTGCACTGACTGTGCTTAATGGTCACATTGACAAGTGCTAATGTATGGCGAGAGAAGGAGTTTGAAATGGAACATGCTGTTTTCTAATCTGCAAGCAATTTTGTACCACAGCAGTCAAAATCGTTTGCTGGTGAAACATTTCCATTAATCTGCTAGCCTGTTGCTCACTAGTGCACACTCAGCAATGCAAAGATACTTTTTGTTACTTATATGTATACAGTGATAAATAGATAGATATATCAAACTCACAAAATCTCATGAAGCAAGTCATTGTTTGAGATCATTCTGTGGTCTCTGGCAGCCAGGCCTGTGGAAATGCGCTGACTTTACACCGTGAAATGCTGCAGCTGTCTCCAAAGGGGACTGGCTGCCTCGCCGCTCCGGCCCTGTGAGTATCTCTTTTTTTCACTTTAACTGAATTTATGTTTTCAATACTCTTCTCCTAGAAAACTGAGAGCAGCTAATTCTGATCTGAACTTCATTCGCAAGTCTTTCATCTGTTTGAGTCTACAAACCTAAAATTGATCGGCTCTGGATTTTGCCCATACTCTTTATTTATACAGTACTGTTAAAGTTTAAAAATAAATGTAAATTTTTCAATTGCACGACATGCAATGAGCATTAGAAAGATGTTGTTGTCTAAGGTGATGTACTTGTATGTCAGGTTAAATTTACGACTGGTACTGATTTCATGTGGAGGCCCTTGCTGTTAGTATCCCTTGATCATCAGGGACTGTCAGAAAACACAGTCATTAGACATCACACAAAATATCGGAACTCTAAACTCAATTCTGTGTTCTGGATGATCACAAAACCCAGAGTGAAATTTAAATTTTGCCTCTGCTACAAAAAGATATGAAACCTTCTTCCCCTCTCCATTCTCATATCCCTTCTGTGGAATCTTCATGGGGCAGGAGTGAGGCCTAGTCATTCCTATCTACTAGTGCTGTTTCTAAATAATTGCCATACAGCAAAATGGCAATGTTTATTGTGAAGAAATATTTTTATTGTTTTCCAGAGAGTGCAAATATCCCTAAATTGTTCAAACTTAAATATAAATGTATATGCATTGGCCCCTGCACAAATACAGTGGGAAATACAAAGTGTTACTCCAGGAACTCTTTGTCATCAAGAAAGGACACATGAAGGTGAATTGAAACTGAAGGATGAGAGATTGATAGTTACATCCCAGGACAGCAGATTATGAACAAAATGGTTTACAGCAGCACTGAAAAAACTGGCAACACAGACATGTCAATTCTGTAAGAAAGAGCTGGAAACAGTGACTCACCTCATAGCTGGCTGTGAAGTTCTGATGGCGGAAAATTTCTATACAGAAAGGCATAACAAAGTAGCATGTCTCATTCACTGGAAACTCTGTAAACACTACAACATCACCGTGCTTGAAAAACACTGAGATCATGAACAATGTTCCCTCTAAGCTGCGCTGACAAAAAACTGGATGCCAGGAAGCTGGACACAGTGGTAAGAGAGAACAACGGCATTGCAGGACTATTCTTTGAATTGCATTGATAGGTAGAAGCTCCTAACGTACCAGGAAATGCAGTCAGAGAAAAAGAAAAAGTAACAAAGATATCAAGTTATGTCCCATAGTGTTGGGTGCCACAGGCTTGATTAAGAAGAATTTCCAAGCACACTTTGATAAATTACCCATACATGTTACATCTTATGAACTCCAGAAGGAGGCTCTCTTTGGCATGATGCAAGTATTATGGCGAGCATTGGCAGGGGATTTGAACAGAGAAATCATACTCCACATACCCTGGCTTAGAAGCAAGGTTCATGACTGTCATGGTATGCAGGAAACTAACCCATTTGGAGAAAATGCCCTATTTTATAAGCTAGCCAATTACAATTTTAACTTCTGAGGTATTCTCAAAAGGTTTGAGGACAACTCAGGTGAACCATGAGCATTCTGAAAGGATATTTTTCTGTGATCCACATGTTTCACAAATGCATGCATACAGGTATAAGATTTTTGCAGTCACACAGCATAATCACTTCTAGTTTTCCATCTGATCCACAATACATTTTTTGAACATGCCAGAAGGGACAAGAGGATTCTGATGGGTGCTACCTAGCAGCACAAGTTCTGGAGCATGCTAAAGGCATGCTGGGATGCACGTTGCCAGGTAGTGCAGGGCTATGACAGCACAGGATGATTCCTGCCCTGACTGTGCAACCCACGTTAGATGCACGACTGGGCGGGTAGGGGGCAGAGAATGGGCATGGGGAGCTCGGTGCAGTTAGCACTGTTCACAGTGTGGTTAATCATAGTATTTTCACCAAATGCCAACTCAGTAGATGGAGTTAAGCGCACCCATGCTTAAGGCAGCATGCACCATGGGACAGGGAAATGCTTTCCATGCCCCTGACATTTAACATGGGGGTGTTGCACGTCACGGACCATGGCTTAGAAGCTATTCATACATTAGGTGTAACAGCTTAGCGCCTGTTTGTAAAAGACCCCTCTAAATATTTAGGAGATGTCAAGGGTGCAAAAGGATCAGGACAGATGAATATTTGGGGGGATCCATATATTATTCCTGCTGAAATTCACACACAATAGCTCAAAAGTTTTTGTGATTTTTTTTTCTATATGGCATTTCAAATTGTGCCACGCAAAAACAATTCCCTTTCTTATTTTGACAAACCAAGCCTGCAGAAGTTTGCATAATTCAGATCTTTTGACACAGAAGTCTGAATTTTGTTTGCAGAATTCCAGCAGGAGTAATATTTCCAGAATACTCATAGGCATTAGGCAAGTGTGGCACCTAATAACTTTTCAGTTTGCATCTGATCCACATCAAATATTCAGACTGTCGGGGTTTCTAGAAAGATTGTGGTAGGGGAATATTTGGGGGGGGGGGATGCATACATCCTAGGAATATGCTTGCCATGCATATTCCATACCAAAGTTTCTGGAGTGTCAGGGGATTCATGAGGATCATTGTGGGCAGCGGCGCACCCAGGTGCGTCACAAGCAGGTGAGGTGCCTTAGGTGAACCTCATCTCTTGTGCTCCCCCCACCGCAGCACCCACGGCTGCCACCGCTGGTGCTCCTGTAAGGGATCTGAAGTGGCGTCAATGGCTGCAAATAGCCCCACGGTGCTTACCTTACAATGTCAATGCCATGGAGCTGCCTGCTTTCGCTCCCTTTGATGCCTGATGCCAACTTGGAAAACAAGCATTCATGCCTTCTGAATATATATATATATATATATATATATATATATATATATGGTTTTGCATGAGCAAGAAATATTACACAAGTAATTCATTTATTTATAAGTTTTTTATATACCACCCCTTCCAGCGATCAGGGGCGATTTACAGAGAACATAATAAGCAACTTTACATGAAAACAATAATTGAACTCATTAACAAACTATGGTTTGTTAGCTAGAAACTATGCTACAAAAAGTATGGACAAGTAAGCAGTAATAAATACATAGGTTAGGTATTTAAAAACAGGACCCTTTTATTGCTATGTCTGTCACAATATTTGAAACTACATTTTTCAGAACTTGGCATGCTTCTTAGTTGAAATGGCAAGTTGGACAATGGTAAATCACTTGCGCTTTTTTCCCCCCCCATGTAGGATTTTCTTTCATTTGGCAGACACATTCAGGATGAACAAGTTTCAATATACAGTGTGTGCTTTTCCATTCTTTCCTAGGACCTGTCACATCTCCTGGAGAGTCTTCTAGAATACATGAATTTAGATTCCATTCATTTGCCAAATCATGTCAACTGGATGTTTTTGCTGGCAAATAGCATTGGATCTTTGTGCAGTAAGGGCAGATTGGATCACCAGGCCATAATGCTATTTATGCTGTATTTTTGACACCTTTGATAACTAGCATGTCTGCTCTATGGATCTTTAATCTGTCTTGGACTGGGTGTTCTTAGTTCTTATATTTCATGCTCTCATCCTTTGTTTTTTTTTTTCTGTAGGACAGGTTTTTCTGACTTACTATATCAGCTGGTCTACTGTTACAAGAAAGAATATCTCATCTTCCCGTTACATACCTCTTCTGTTTGGCTGGTTAATTGAAAATGAATTATTACTGTTCTTTAATTAAGTGAAGATGAGTGGCCTTTGTCAAACAGTAAGGCAGTCTGTGCCCTGGGTGAATTATGCATTCTTGAGGTGGAGGAATCAGCCTGTCTTCTTTATCTGATGCCTATAAATTTTCATACCATTCTTTGACACCTTGCTACTTTCCGAATGTTAGCCTTTTTCTATGTAGGAACAGGACAGGAAGGTTTATTATTTCTGTAAGTTCCCTGTGACTGGTTGCATTCTGTTTTACTGATGTGAAATCTGCAATAACCTAGGCAAGAAGTCTATACTCATCCTACGTATGCCTAGACATTGCAGAAGAAAGGATGCATACTGTACCTGATCTTCTTCTGGAAATACTGAACACTACTAATAAATAAATAAATGCTCCATTCCACCACTGAAGCACAGATAATTTTTTGTCAGGGCATGGATAGTGTTTTATTATGACCAATGTTTTGTTCATGATACGAAGATGATTACAGATTTCAGTTCTTGTCTCCTAATGAAATGCCATACTCATCTCGCTTCATTTTGAATCCTATAGATGATGCTATTAATATTTAGTAGAAGCCTTCATTTGCAGCAGAATAATGCACTAATGGAACACAAAGAGGATAATTTTATAACAAGATGCCTAGATTTATAAGATTAGAAGGTACCTATTTTGTCTGTTTTGTAATGATATAGAGCCCGATATTCACTTGGGTAGGCTATGTGCTGCTAGGACACATAGCCGTGCCCACCAACCCTTAACCCCGGATATTCAATGCTGGGGTCATATGTGGCCGCGGCATTGAATATCCGGGGATCGCTGCACACGCCAGAAGCCACAGTAGCTAACTGGGCAGCAGTGATATTGCATGCTGCCCGGTTAGCTCCTGTGCCTAAAAGCTAGGCAAGGTTTTTCCTCACCTATCTTTTAGGCACAGGTCACTAACCAGGTAGCATGCAATATCGCTGCTGCCTGCCTGGTTATCGATTGTCTCCACCCCAGAATGCCCCCGACATGCCCCGATACTAAGAGGTTAGCATCAGGGCACATAAGGACTATAATCAGGGATATAGTGAGCTGCATTAACTGTGTTAGTGCCATTAAATACCCTTCTCAGCGGCAATTGCACGGTTTACAGGACTGTAAAACATCAAACTGCCCTTCGAATATTGGGACTGTATAGGGGTCAGTTTAGCAGTCCTAGTGTTGATTTCGATGTTCAAATCAGTCCCCAGAGACATTTTACAAATGGCTTTTAAAGATATCTCTGTCATGGGGGCATCCAAGTAGGCAGGGGGGGGGGGCATGATGAGGCGTGTCTGAGGAGATGCCGTGGACTTAGACATCCTCGCTCAATTTCAGAAGTATTGAGGATGCCTCTGTCCCCATCCAAGTTTAGACCTGCTCCAGGCACAAATAGGCATCAGGAAAGTGCTTGTTTTGCCCATTAAACATCCAGAGGGTATAGAGTTAAGTGACTTGCTCAAGATCACAAAGAGCAGCAGTGGAATTTGAATCCTGGTCACAGCCCACTACTCTAACCATTAGACTATTAGACATCTCAGATTTGAAATATTATTCTGGGGACATTTATGTAGATATCCCCATAGACGTCCATGTCAGGCATGTCCATGTTTGTGAAATCGTGTCTGAACTTGGACGTGTCTGCTTTTTTTTCAGACATTCTGGCTTGGATGTCCCAGATTGCACTTTGTAAAATGTGTTGTCAAGGGACCTATGCTTCTTCATAAAATATTAGCAGAAATGCTACAAAAATTGCGCCTAGAATCCAGGTATGGGCATTACACCTACTCGAGTGTGGGCATAAACATCTGTCCATGTTCTGCTCAAACTCTGCTCCTGTGCATGACTACTGTGTAAGTATGTGATGGCTTGCACTATGACTACTTTTGGCCATGACCTAATTTATAAGAGAATTTTTCAGCAGAGAAAAGGTTTATAAAATGACCCCTAAACTGCCCAGGTAAAACATACTCTGCAAGTGATTTATTGCCTACTCCTTGAACTTCCCACATTTTTTCTTGGGGAGGTTTTCTATGGACTTCAGTGTACCATAGATGAAACTTCTCATGCACATTAAGCAGTGGTGTAACAACAAATTATAGATGTGTCCTAGTGGATGAATGATGGAAAACTCTTCTCTCATCTAATAAAACCTTAAGGGCCCGTTGGTTGGTTAATGGGCATTTTAATGCACAACAAGAGTGTTGGGAACACTAACGCATCAGCATGTCCACAGCCGCATGCTAAAATACTTGTTAACTGGCAATCATGGGATGGTTCTTGGAATGCACTGAGCATGGGCATGGAAAGCGCATTACAGCTGGAGCCCGGACAATGGCTGTGTACTCAACGGCAATGTGGCTCTTAACATGGGAGCGCCTAACGACTCATCTATGGGTATTGCTACAAGCACCCACCTAGCTACTGGGAACATACTAGACATACCCCTGACAGCTAATGCAGAGGCTTTGCAAATAACTCATATTTATTTATTTAATTAATTAAAGCTTATTTCCATACCGCCTCTCTACTATTCAAAGAGGTTTACATCGAACATCAACACACTAGGACATTAAGTGCATTCTGGTGAGCGATACATGGAACAAAAATATGTTAAATGATAACTTTGTACAAGAACAGGTCTAATATAATGTTTGTGAGATGGCTATGTACAAGGCTATAAATGGATTGAATCATTCAATATTTGTGTGTGTTTGGTGTGTTGTTTGCAAATCTTTAGCAGGCTTTAGTAAAAGGGGCCCTATGTTTTTAAGTAAGGCTGGAAGAACCTCAGCATGCTAAACACGGAACTTAGCTCTAAGAGTGTTGCCATGCTGCCTTCTGTCTTCTTCAAATGAGTAACACGATCAGCCATACAGCAGGAGAACATTAAGAAGATTAACTACTATTAAGTGGACTTCTGCAGATAAAGACCAGATAATATACTGCTACTTTTATGCTACAAACCCTATATTTAAATCACGAGGGTATAATTAGCAGTAAATTTGAGAGACTGAGATCATACTCCACATATCCTGGCTTAGAAGTGCGGTTCATGACTGTCATCGTATTATTTATTTATTTATTTATTTATTTTAGCCTTATTTATACACCGCATTTCACCGGGTCAAAGCGGTCAATTGGGAGATACATTTAACACGAGGGGATATGACACACATACGCTAATACTTACAGGGAACATGGGCAATGGAGGGTTAAGTGGCTTGCCCAAGACCACAAGGAGTGCCTATAGGACTAGAAATCCCAGTCCCTCCGGCCTGAGATTGCTGTCCCCAGGTGGGACTTGAACCCCCGGCCCTCCAGCCCGAAGTACCTTGTCCTAACCACTAGGCCACTCCTCCCCCGTATGTGCAAAACTAACCCATTTGGAGAAATTGTCCCAGGAGAAGCATTTTAGCGTGTCATTTCCTGCTGTAGTGGGGCCAGTCTCACAATAAGTGCTGCAAAATTGTGCAGCTGATAAAACTGGAATAAGAGTTTTAGGGAGAGGCGGCCTGAGGGCAATGCAGGCCACTTTTGGAGACTCATTGCAGGGCCTCATTGCATAAACCGACCAGAGGGGAAGCCATACTGGACCTAGTCCTTAGTGGAACACCAGATATGGTACAAGAAATAAGGGTGTTGGGACCACTTGGCAAAAGTGATCATAGCATGATCATGTTTGATTTAATTAATGGAGGAGGGATAGTAAAGAAATCCAAAATACTACCTTTTAACTTTCGAAAGGGAGACTATGATAAAATGAGGAATATAGTTAAGAAAAGACTAAAAGGAGCAGTTGCAAAGGTTAAAGACTTACATCAAGCTTGGGTGTTGTTTAAAAATACTATCCTGGAAGCCCAGACTAGCTGTATTCCACGCATTAAGAAAAGTGGAAGAAAGTCCAAAAAACTGCCAGCATGGTTTAAAGGTGAGGTCAGAGAGGCTGTTGCTACCAAAAAAGCATCTTTTAGGAAATGGAAAAAAGAGCCAAACGATGAATACTGGAAACAGCAGAAGCACTGGCAAGTTAAATGCAAAGCATTGATAAGGCAGGCAAAGCGAGAATTTGAGAAGGAACTTGCTAGGGAAGCAAAACCACGAAATAAAGACTTTTTCAAGTACATTCGTAGCAAAAGGCCTGTGAGAGAATCAATTGGACCATTAGATGATAGAGGGGTAAAGGGGGCAGTAAGAAGAGACAAGGCTATAGTGGAGAGACTGAATGAATTCTTTGCTTCGGTCTTTACTGAGGAAGATGTAGGGATGTTACCCAAGACTGAAGTGGTATTTAAAGGTGATACTGCAGAGGAATTTAGAGAAATATCGCTACACCGGGAAGATGTATTACAATTATTTGATAAACTGAAAAGTAGAAAATCACCTGGACTGGATGGTATACATCCAAGAGTGTTGAAAGAACTGAAATATGAGATTGCAGACCTGCTATAAGTAATCTGTGAACTTTTAATAAAATCATCTGTAATACCGAGGATCACCAATGTAACACCAATTTTTAAAAAGGGTTCCAGGGGTGATCCAGGAAATTACAGACCGGTGAGCCTGACGTCAGTACCGGGGAAAATGGAAGAAACCATCATAAAGAACAAAATTACACAGCATGCCAGCATGGTTTAAAGGTGAGGTCAGAGAGGCTGTTGTTGCCAAAAAAACATCTTTCAGGAAATGGAAAAAAGAGCCAAACGACGAAACCTGGAAACAGCACAAGCACTGGCAAATCAAATGCAAGGCATTGATAAAGCAGGCAAAGAGAGAATTTGAGAAGAAGCTTGCTGTGGAAGCAAAAACGCGAAATAAAGATTTTTTCAAGTACATTCGCAGCAAAAAACCTGTGAGAGAGTCAGTTGGTCCATTAGATGATAGAGGAGTTAAAGGGGCACTAAGAGGCGACAAGGTGATAGCGGAGAGACTGAATGAATTCTTTGTTTCAGTCTTTACTGAGGAAGATGTAGGAATGTTACCCATGACTGAAGTGGTATTTAAAGGTGCAGAAGAATTGAAGGAAATATCAATACATCGGGAAGATGTATTACAACTATTAGATAAACTGAAGAGTAGCAAATCACCTGGACCGGATGTTATACATCCAAGGGTGTTGAAAGAACTGAAATATGAAATTGCAGACCTGCTATTAGTAATCTGTGAACTATCATTAAAATCATCTCTAATACCTGAAGATTGGAGGATCGCCAATGTAACACCAATTTTTAAAAAGGGTTCCAGGGGTGATCCAGGAAACTACAGACCGGTGAGCCTCACGTCAGTACCGGGAAAAATGGTAGAAACCATCATAAAGAATAAAATTACTCAGCATGTAGATAGTCATGGCCTAATGGGAGACAGCCAACATGGCTTTAGACAAGGAAAATCTTGTCTTACTAATCTGTTATGTTTTTTTGAAAGTGTGAATAAACAGGTGGACAAAGGTGAGTCGGTTGATATAGTGTATCTGGACTTTCAGAAAGCCTTTGACAAGGTCCGTCATCAGAGACTTTTGGCAAAACTAAAGAGTCATGGGATAGGAGGCAGTGTACAACTGTGGATCAAGAACTGGTTAAGAGATAGAAAGCAGAGGGTTGGGCTAAATGGCCAATTTTCCCAATGGAGAAAGGTGAATAGTGGTGTACCACAGGGATCTGTGCTGGGTCCGCTGCTTTTTGACATATTCATAAATGACCTGGAAAGTGGAATAACGAGTGAGGTTATCAAATTTGCAGATGACACAAAATTATTTAAAGTTGTTAAAACCCAAGAGGATTGTGGAAAATTGCAAGAGGATCTTGATAAATTAGAAGACTGGGCATCAAAATGGCAGATGAAATTTAATGTGGACAAGTGCAAAGATATGCACCTAGGAAAGAACAACCCAAACTATGGTTACACAATGCAAGGTTCCACATTAGGAACCACCACCCAGGAAAAAGATTTAGGCGTCATTGTGGATAACATGTTAAAACCCTCGGCCCAGTGTGCAGCGGCAGCCAAGAGAGCAAATAGAATGCTAGGTATAAGGAAAGGAATGGAAAATAAAACAAAAGATATTATAATGCCTCTGGTCGTCGTATCTTAAAAAGGATATAGAGCTATTAGAAAAGGTTCAGAGAAGAGCCACCAAAATGGTAAAGGGGATGGAAGGATACTCCTATGAAGAAAGGCTACAAAGGTTAGGGCTCTTTAACCTGGAAAAGAGACGGCGGAGGGGAGATATGATAGAAGTCTATAAATTAATGAACGAAGTGGAACGGGTAAACGTAGATCGATTGTTTACATTATCAGAATATAGAAAGACTAGGGGACATGCAATAAAGCTATATTGTGGATGGGGGACTGATTAAAAGATAGAAAGTAGAGGGTAGGGCTAAATGGCCAATTTTCCCAATGGAAAAAGATGAATGGTGGAGTACCCCAGGGATCTGTACTGGGTCCGCTACTTTTTGACATATTCATAAATGTCCTGGAAAGGGGAATAACTAGTAAGGTTATCAAATTTGCAGACAACACAAAACTTTTTAAAGTTGTTAAAACCCAAGAGGACAGAGGAGTGGAGAGAGTGATTCTGCCTGGCGATCCCACCCTGCCCGTGTGCTCGGCGCTGATTGCTGCACCTGTTGGAGCCCTATTTTACTCTGGGACAGACCGCGGGGTTTGAGGAGTGGAGAGAGTGATTCTGCCTGGCGATCCCACCCTGCCCGTGTGCTCGGCGCTGATTGCTGCACCTGTTGGAGCCCTATTTTACTCTGGGACAGACCGCGGGGTTTGAGGAGTGGAGAGAGTGATTCTGCCTGGCGATCCCACCCTGCCCGTGTGCTCGGCGCTGATTGCTGCACCTGTTGGAGCCCTATTTTACTCTGGGACAGACCGCGGGGTTTGAGGAGTGGAGAGAGTGATTCTGCCTGGCGATCCCACCCTGCCCGTGTGCTCGGCGCTGATTGCTGCATCTGTTGGAGCCCTATTTTACTCTGGGACAGACCGCGGGGTTTGAGGAGTGGAGAGAGTGATTCTGCCTGGCGATCCCACCCTGCCCGTGTGCTCGGCGCTGATTGCTGCACCTGTTGGAGCCCTATTTTACTCTGGGACAGACCGCGGGGTTTGAGGAGTGGAGAGAGTGATTCTGCCTGGCGATCCCACCCTGCCCGTGTGCTCGGCGCTGATTGCTGCACCTGTTGGAGCCCTATTTTACTCTGGGACAGACCGCAGGGTTTGAGGAGTGGAGAGAGTGATTCTGCCTGGCGATCCCACCCTGTCCGTGTGCTCGGCGCTGATTGCTGCACCTGTTGGAGCCCTATTTTACTCTGGGACAGACCGCGGAACGCGGTCGCGGGCGCGTGCCCCAAGGGGCGTGTCCAAATGGGCAGGCCACGCCCCTTTGGAGCCCCTTCGGAGCTTTTCGGAGGTTTGAGCTGTTTGAGTGAGGCCTGTTTTCGTTATGGGGAAGCGACGGAAAAAGAACATGTCGGCTGTATCTACAATGAAAGCTTCCAAATCGGAAGGTCCGTTGGACAAACATCTAATTCGTCAGGCGGTGGAAAATCGAGGTTTGGAGCTTTCGGCCTCAGTGAGTACTGCGTCTCCTCCAGCTTCATCTCCGATTGGGGGTTTTACCTTACCCCTCCCCTCGTCTGAGCGAGTAGCGCCTCTGGACCAGGTCTTGGGAAATGCAGGCCTGGAACTGGGGGCCATGATGGCTCCGGTGGGCTCCTTGGAGCGGGCCCGCTCAGAACGGAAGGTTCTTCCTATGCCTAAAGTGTTTAAAACTCCGGTGGTACTAGGAGATGTTGTCGATATCTCCTCGTCCCCTCAGGAGGTTATTTTGAAGATATATGGGCGGTGGTTACCCGCACCGAGGTAGCCCTTACCGGAACCTTGTCTCAATTAGAAGAATATACTCGAGACTCGATAGCTAAGTTTTTGGATTATGATGATCAATTTTTGGGACTTGATGTGCGTTTGAAACAGGTAGAGGGTAAAATGGATGATACTCAGGTTGATTCATCCTCTGTAGCTAGGGATAGCTTGTATTTACATAGGCAGTTGGAAGTATTAGAGAATGCATCCAGGTCTAAAAACCTGCGGTGCTTGAATTTTCCAATTACACATTATATCTCTCCCTTAATTTTGTTTCATAAATATTTGAAGGAGGTTTTGAAATTTGATCAGCCTGAGGTCATCAAGATTGCTAATTTGTATTATGTACCGAGATTTAAAAAGAATGTGGAAGGTAATGGGGGAGATGCTGAACTTGTTCAGATATCTTCTCCTACTAGTTTGGATATATCAGAATTCTTGGAGTCCTCCTCTGATAATATTTTAAATCGTGCTACTTTAGTTGTTACTTTTTTGACAGAGATGGACAAGAATTCTGTATTGAAAACGTATTTTCCCCAAAAGAATGTTCTTTTTTGTGGTCAAAAGATAACTATTTTCCCCGATGTGTCCCGTGTCACACAGAATCGGCGTAAAGCCTTTCTGGAGTTGAGAGAGCGTACTTTAGCACTGGGAGCTACCTTTTTTTTTAAAGTTCCCGTGCAAGTGCCTAGTGGAGCATCGGGGGAAACGATATGGGTTTGTGGATCCTGTTCATTTGGCTGTTTTTTTAAAAAATCATGAGTCTCATGTCGATGAAGGGATAGTAATTAAGGTATAGATTGAATTGTGGGTCCTGGGTATGGTGTTTTGTTTTTTTTTCTTTATATTGATGTGTGATTACTCCACTCCTCCCTATAATGTGGACTGTTATATTGTGAAGTGCTTGGCTTTGTATTTTCTTATTTTATGTTGTTTCCTATATTACTTGTTACTTATTTGTATGAATAAGTTTGATAATCAATAAAATATAAATTTAAAAAAACAAAACAAACCCAAGAGGACTGTGGAAAACTGCAGGAGGATCTGGATAAATTGGAAGACTGGGCATCCAAATGGAAGATAAAATTTAATGTGGTCAAGTGCAAAGTTATGCACCTAGGAAAGAACAACCCACACTATGGTTACACAATGCAAAGTTCCACATTGGGAACCACCACCCTGGAAAAATATTTAGGAGTCATCGTGGATAACATGTTAAAACCTTCCGTCCAGTGTGCAGCAGCAGACAAAAAAGCAAATAGAATGCTAGGTATCATAAGGAAAGGAATGGAAAATAAAACAAAGGATATTATAATGCCTCTGTATCGTTCCATGGTACGACCGCACCTTGAATATTGTGTGCAATTCTGGTCACCGTATCTTAAAAAGGATATAGCGTTATTAGAAAAGATACAGAGAAGAGCCACCAAAATGGTAAAGGGGATGGAAGGCTACTCCTATGAAGAGAGGCTACAAAGGTTAGGGCTCTTCAACCTGGAAAAGAGACGGCTGAGGGGAGATATGATAGATAAATTAATGAATGGAGTGGAACAGGTAAACGTAGATCGATTGTTTACGCTATCAGAATATAGAAAGACTAGGGGACATGTAATGAAGCTACAGGGTAAACTATTTAAGACAAATAAGAGAAAATATTTTTTCACTCAACGTGTAATCAAACTATGGAATTTGTTACCGGAGGATGTAGTAAGAGCTGTTAGTGTAGCTGGGTTTAAAAAAGGGTTGGACAAGTTCCTGGAGGAAAGGTCCATAAACCATTATTAAAAAGGGACCCAGGATATCAATGCTTGACCCAATACAAGCATTGTGGAACCTATGCCTCTTGGGGATACTGCTAGGTACGTTTGACGTAGATTGGCCACTGTTGGAAACAGGATACTGGGCTTGATGGACCTTGGTCTGACCCAGTATGACATATCTTATGTTCTTATGTTCTTATGATTGCTGTGCTGCCTCTGTGGGGCCAGTCGGGGGTGCACCCTCCTCCCAGCCGGCACCCAGGGAGGGCTGCATCCACTGTGCCACCCTTGATTCTCCACTGAATATACCGTTCCACAATAGTAATAATTTTCAAAAGCCCCCACAACAAGGAGCCTTCTAGAAGAGGATAGCATAACCAAAAAAAGGCAACTCACCACCACATACAGAGAACCACAAAACAGGTGATGACAACCAAAACAGTATAGGACACAAAACTGACTTATTTAAGAAAATAAAAAAATCAATACAAAACATCCAAGCATCTGACAGGCAGGGTTCAGCTAGGTCTGGTAGTATCCATGATTTTTCCTCCTAGATTGTGGCCTTTGACCTTGATTGCTTTATTATTTTCTTCTAATATAGTATGCAATTTGCTCCCGTAATGTGGTCTGCAAAACTGACATTGCTTGGATGTTTTGTATTGATTTTTTTCTTTTGTTAAATAAGTCAGTATTGTGTCCTATACTGTTTTGGTTGTTGTATAACTGAAAAATCTTAAATTAAAAAAAAAAAAGAAAAAACAGATGATGAAATAACTTGTTTTATTGAAAAGCAGCCAATGACATTAAAAATAGATCCTATGCGGTCATGTAACCGAGGTAGGTTGGACTCAATGCTCACCCTCTCCAACCTTCCCAACTTAGTCCCACCACCGACCACAAACCTCACAGAAAACCATTCTTTGGGAAACATCTGGTCGCAGCTTTATAAACCTTTAACAGATCAACAATTAATTCCAACATCAATCCTTTTAACCATACAATAGCAGAACGATGCCTCACCAGCCATGCCACTAGCAAGGTGACCTCACTTCCGCTTTTGCTGCATTCAGGCCAGCGGCAATCTTCCCTACCCCTCTTGCCTCCGACTTCGCCATGTAATTAGCAAAAGTCAGACAGGGGTTGACCGGGTCGGGGGTACCCCACCCCCAGCCCAAGCTTAGCCTAAGGCTCCGGACCCCGTAAACCTCCGGGATCCCGCCTACCCCCAATGTTGCGACACCCCTACACCCATTGCCTATCCTGTAAAGGGCGGGAGGGTGAGACACAGGCCGTCGGACCTCTCGACAAAACGGTGAGCAGTGGACTGTTGCATCGGTCTGGCTCCGCCCACCTCCCAGCACACAGCCCCGCAAACTCATTGGCTCCCCCGCGCTCGTGCACACGGGGGGTGCCAATGAGTACAAAGAACACGCCCCACGTCACACCACCTTGTGCCAACCCCTGCCGAAGGACAATGCCGGGTCCCACATCGGGCTGCCCACCGGTTACAAGCGGCCGCACCAGACTCCACCGCACGGCCTTAGATTAACCAAGGTAGGTCGGACTCGATGCTCACCATCTCCAACCTCTCCACCTTAGCCCCCCCCTGACCACAAACCACACAGAAAACCATTCTTTGGGAAACATCTGGTCACAGCTTTATTAACCTTTAACAGATCAACAATTAATTCCAACATCAATCCTTTTAAACATACAATAGCAGAACGATGCCTCACCAGCCATGCCACTAGAAAGGTGACCTCACTTCCGCTTTTGCTGCATTCAGGCCAGCGGCAATCTTCCCTACCCCTCTTGCCTCCAACTTCGCCATGTAATTAGCGAAAGTCAGACAGGGGTTGACCGGGTCGGGGGTACCCCACCCCCAGCCCAAGCTTAGCCTAAGGCTCCGGACGCCGTAAACCTCCGGGATCCCGCCTACCCCCAATGTTGCGACACCCCTACACCCATTCCCTATCCTGTAAAGGGCGGGAGGGTGAGACACAGGCCGTCGGACCTCACGACAAAATGGTGAGCAGTGGACTGTTGCATCGGTCTGGCTCCGCCCACCTCCCAGCACACAGCCCCGCAAACTCATTGGCTCCCCCGCGCTCGTGCACATGGGGGGTGCCAATGAGTACAAAGGACACGCCCCACGTCACACCACCTTGTGCCAACCCCCTCCGAAGGACAATGCCGGGTCCCACATCGGGCTGCCCACCGGTTACAAGCGGCTGCACCAGACTCCACCGCACGGCCTTAGATTAACCAAGGTAGGTCGGACTCGATGCTCTCCATCTCCAACCTCTCCACCTTAGCCCCCCCCTGACCACAAACCACACAGAAAATCATTCTTTGGGAAACATCTGGTCACAGCTTTATTAACCTTTAACAGATCAACAATTAATTCCAACATCAATCCTTTTCACCATACAATAGTGGAACGATGCTTCACCAGCCATGCCACTAGCAAGGTGACCTCGCTTCTGCTTCTGCCGCATTCAGACCAGCAGCAATCTTCCGAACCCCTCTTGCCTCCGACTTCGCCATGTAATTAGCCATGTAATTAGGCAGGTGTTGACCGGGTTGGGGGTACCCCACCCCCGGCCCAAGCTTAGCCTAAGGCTCCGGACCCTGGAAACCTCCAGGATCCCACCACCGGCACAGGGGACATCACTGTCCCTGAGCCGCCTCCCCAAAAGAAAGCTGCAACCAGCGAGAGTCACACCGAGCTACCCATTCCAAGGACTCCTGCCAGTCATTCAATAACAAATCCACGCCCACAGAGGATAATTGAACCCCATCACTACCGTACAGTCCGGCACACCCCACCTCCACCCATGAATGTAGGATTTGATAGCCCCCCTGCTCGCAGACCCAACGACCGATCTGGCAATTGATTCTGGTCAATCCCCGTGACCAACGCCGCTGATCCCAACAGGCAGGCCTTGGAATGATATCAGACTACATAAGCACTACACCTCTGAACAAGTGCAACACCTCCACAAGATCCTTCTTCACCGCCCTGATCAATTGCTTGCAAGTCCATGATGACATGTTGTTGCCTCCCAGATGTAAAAGTATCAATGCAGGCTGACTCCTAGGCGCCCATGGTGCCGAAGCAAAGGCAGCAGCTGTGTCCATCGGAGACCTCGCTTGCCCAGCCATAACACGGACACCAAAGTAGGATCCAGTTCAAGATTAAGCCCTACAGGCCGCACTGCTGCTCGCTGACCCACCCAATAAATGTAGGAATAGCCGATCAGCCAACAGCCATGGGGACCCTGCCCCCTATCTGAAAAAGAAAATAAAAGTTCTCCCCCTGTGATTACCACCCCTTTCCCCTCAAAAACGAGCATAGCCCAAGAACGCCCGAGAACGCCATTTCCCGATGCGTAGCATGGCGTGGTCAGGCAAACCCGCCGCCGCCGCACTAGTTGCAGCACCAATGCGGAAAGAGTGAGCTGAGACATGTCGCGGATCCTCACCTATCCACCGCAGCACCATTCGTAACACTGCTGTAACCTGAAAACGTGTCAGCAAACGCGTATCCGCATGTATAAAGAATGATACCCCCTAAAGAAGGGCGCAACTGCATGTACTCTCTCCAACCATGTTGCCTCCAATACCGAGCTCCGCAATAACTTCAGCATCCCGCTTGGCCAACCTTCCAGAAGTACTCAGGGACCGCTGAGCCTTCTGTGTCGGCTTCTGTGTCCGAAACCGATCCCACTGGAAATGAGAAAGAGCGTCAGCATTCTTGTTAGTACATCCCGGAATATGTCGCGCCTTTACCAAAACATTCAACCGTAAACATGCCAGCACCACCTCCCTCATTAACGCCACCAGCTGCACACATCTTGGTGTATAATGATTGATCACACTGACCACCACTGCATTATCACACCACCACAATACCCTGCGGTTAAGGAGCCGATCAGGCCACAACCCCTGCTGCATCCGTATATAGCTGCAAATTAACAGAGGAGATCTCTTCCTTCATCGTCACCGACGTCCCGTTAAATGTTTTCAAGAAGATATCCCAAATCTGCAAGTCCGCTCTCATCACTTTGGAGACCTTAATACGGTGATGTGTCTTTCACACTCCTGCTGTTGCCAACGCCAGCCGGCGCAAAACCACCCGACCCATTGGAATGACTCTACATGCGAAATTCCGAGATCCTATCAACGCTTGCAACTCCCTCAAATTCAACTTGTTGGAAGCCAAAGCGTTAGCCATCAACACCCTCAAACTTGCCACTTTCGCTGGTGGAAGACAAGCTACCATCTCCCTTGAATCTAGCTTGATTCCCAAAAATGTAATCCTCGTCGCTGGGCCTTCAGTCTTTCCTGGAGCCAACGACACACCTAATTCTCGGGACAATTCCACAAAACCGCTTAACAGCTCCTGGCACTCCACCAACTGTGAAGTTCCAACAAACAAAAAATCATCTAAGTAATGCACCACATTCGCACCCTACTTTCTGGACCAGCGCCCAATGCAGGAAAGTACTGAATTTTTCAAAATAGGTGCAAGAAACTGAGTATCCCATAGGCATGCATTTGTCAAAATAAAATCTATCCTCAAAACGGAAACCTAGCAACGGAAAAGCTGACGGGTGCACCGGCAGGAAACGAAAGGCCGACTCAATATCGACTTTTGCCATCCAAGCCATGTGACCCGATTGCCTTACCAACTCAACCGCATGGTCGAACGACGCATACCGAATGACACACCACTCCCAAGGAATATGATAATTTACGGATGCTCCCACCAGAAAAAACAAATTATGAATTAACCGGAACTTCCCAGGCTCTTTTTTAGGTATGATTCCCCAGCAGGAAACCACCAAATTTGGGAAAGGCTGATCCGTAAACGGCCCCGCAATTCTACATAACTCAACTTCCTTTGACAATTTATCCCGCACAATCGATGCAAAGTGCCGCAAGGAGGGCGAATTCCGCTACCTATACCCTAGAACAGCACCATACACTGGTATGACGAAACCCCCCCTGAAACCCCCTATCCAATACTTCCCTATCCCTCCGCTTCGGGTATTGCCGAAGCCAAGTCCGTAAAGCCTCTAACCGGATCGGTGTAGGGGCCAAGCCGTATAACTCCTTATGGCTTAGGGACCGGCATTGTGGCCGGTGAGGCTCCTTTTTTTGTTTTTAATGCATTTTGCAGCTGAATATCCTCTCCCACAAACCGAGCAGACATGGAGGAATTTGCAGTCAGGAAATGGTCACATGGACTTATTGAACCTCCAACACACATCACCTGCTCCATTTCTCCCTGTTCTCGGTACCGAGGTGACCCCCGCTGCCCGAAAGGACTGCCCCAGAACGGCAATAACCCCGCTCCCCCCTTTTGCGCCCCCCACACCTCTAGCACTTGCCCCAGCTGACATCTGCATAAGCCAGAAATTAATATCCTGCGTGCCCCACGACAATGACTTGTTTTCTTCCATTTTGTCCCAAACCTTTCATCGTAATTCAACCATGCCCCTCCCTCATGTGTCTGTGACACTTCCAGAATTGAATCTGCGCACGCCAACAACATCCCATAATGCTCAGGAGATTGATGTCCCCATACACTAGCCAATTGCAAAAAGGCTCTTGTCCAGTTCACCACGTTACGAGACACCTTTTTTATACATCCTACCTTTTCGTCTTCCTTTTTCTTTTTCCTGCTGTCCCTGGACCGACGCCTACCTTCTCACAGTCGGAAGATATCAATATATCTCCGTTTTTGAACCTTCCTCCGCAGATTCTTAGGCATGCCCTCCCATAACTCTGAAAAAATGACTAAGGAAGGAGATCCCACACCAGCCTTAATCGCTCCTACCCCCATAATGCCTACATCCTGCCCACGCCCTCCGCTCCAAGGAGGTTGCCGAAGATACGGATAACGATGAAGAGGAAGACTCTGAACCGTGACGTCTCCGACAAGCATGTTTCCTTTTCCTACGCGCTTTATCCTCCAATCCCGCCGGCACGCTACCCTGCTCCAAGCCTTCCACCTGCTCGGCCTGTAACTCACCTGCCGCCACTATCTCGGTGGCAAGAGCTGGAATTGTACCAGTCATTATACTGGCGTGTCTTGACCCTTTGATGCTGCTGCTCCTTGGGCCTCACATCAGCCTGAACATCCGACAAACTCTGTCCAGTCATTATTCCATCATCCAGACGCTCTGCTCCCACGTTGTCTCCAACTCCATGCCTTGTGGGGTAATGACTCATAGCAGCCACCTGGTGAGACATAAAAGAAACAACAAGGGGGGGGGGAAACCACCAAAGGCCACGAACGTTGTCAAGGCCCTAGCCACTCAGCCCCCGAAGGACCTTGCCCCCCCTCCAACCAGTGTTGCCACAACGCAGATCCCCCTACCGGCCGATAACCTCCTTGAAAAGTCGGCCGAGCTAAAGAAGGGTGAATTCCTCGCCCCCCGAAACTATGCGTCGCTTGGACAGGCGTGCCCATACCCTCTCTACCCACATCACCGCCCAAACCAAAATACATCATTCCCAGGTGACCCCCCACCGCTCCCTCCAACCCGGAGTTGTCTACTGACCGCTCTCCTCTACCAAAGCCAAATCCCCTCCCCCCCGTGCACAACCCTACCCTCACCCATTGCCTCCCATGGCCCTCTTCCAGGATCACTGATCCCCAAATCCCCCATGGGAGGGGGTGGTCTCACTACCCATTGGCCTAACGAGCCCTTTGGCATGAGCACGTGCCCCCTGGGCTCGAGCCTGATCTCCCCGGGCTGTCACTCCATCCCTCCCTGTCCCTTGCAAAACCCTTGACCCCTTACACCCTCCTCCAGACCGCATAGTCCTACCAGAGACCTTGTAACTAGGTCTTCATTTGAACGATCGACAAGAAACTCTATGACAAGAAGTCGTTCACTATTAACTAGAATATCAATGGAGTATATCCATTGAATATCAATGGAGTATATCCACCCGAGGCTACAAAGGTTAGGGCTCTTCAACCTGGAAAAGAGACGGCTGAGGGGAGATATGATAGAGGTCTATAAATTAATGAATGGAGTGGAACGAGTAAACGTAGATCGATTGTTTACACTATCAGAATATAGAAAGACTAGGGGACATGCAATGAAGCTACAGGGTAAACTATTTAAGACAAATAAGAGAAAATATTTTCTCACTCAACATGTAATCAAACTCTGGAATTTGTTACCGGAGGATATAGTAAGAGCTGTTAGTGTAGCTGGGTTTAAAAAAAGTTTGGACAAGTTCCTGGAGGAAAGGTCCATAAACCATTATTAAAAAGGACCCAGGATATCGATGCTTGACCCAATACAAGCATTGTGGAGCCTGTGTCTTTTGGGGATACTGCTAGGTACGTATGATCTAGATTGGCCACTGTTGGAAACAGGATACTGGGCTTGATGGACCTTGGTCTGACCCAGTATGGCATATCTTATGTTCTTATGTTCTTACTATTGTACTATCTGCATCCACAGCACTCTACTATCAATGTCAAACACCAAAAACAAAAAGGTCTCAGACTCCTGGTGACTCAACTCACAGACTACCGTCTTAAGTGAGTTGTATACCTTATCGCATCAATGGCCTTAATGATCTTTTCTCCTGAGGAGTTAGTTCAGTGGACTCATTACAGGAAGACCACAGTAACTTGTTAAATACTATAGAGATGAATGGACTGCCCACTTAACTTCTATTGACTGAACTCCTCTGTGTTGTGACAAAGACAGTTTGTTCCTGACGCTAATATATTGCCCCTGGTACCAGTGTTGCGTTTCATAATAATAGTTTCCTCAGGGGATCCTTCTTTTTGCTGTATGCTTTGAGTAATATGCTGCATAAAAACAAAAAAAAATTATTACTTAAACCCACCCCAGACACTCAATAAACACTAATAAACTCAATCTAAACATTAAAAACATTAAAATTTACAGCCTTCCCTGTTGCCTACCTCCGATGCTGCCTGCGTTCACATCCTTAAAACCCAAAAACTTCAACTGGTTATTTCACTTTTCTTACTGAGTTTGGGTGATGAACGCCGCGCATGCGGAGTACTCGGCAAGCCCCATATTTAAAAGGCCCACTATGTTAACTAAATCCATGACGCATCCCCAAACCCCTCCTACTTCAAAGGAATCACACTAGGGCCAAAAGCACACTTCGACTCGGGGTTAGTAACAAAAAAACTCACGGGCAACTAGTACACCGCCCTAATGTATTTACAACCCCTTATAACCAATCGGGTACTAGTTCTCCTATTTAAACACCAAGCCCGTATTCCACTTGCCACTCTCATGTCCTACTCAACATAGTTATCCCCCAACTTCAAATCAAATCAATCCTCCGAGCCTGCAGTTATAAACACACCGCCCAATCTATTCCTGAGTTCAAACCATGCGGTACCACTATTTTCAGCTTATAAATCCAGCGCTGTTCCTTCTTAATCAGTACACTATCCAAAGATTTTCCTGCTCTACTTTCCGTAACTTTATAAATGCAAAGACAACGAAATTGTTCAAATACGTGACCCTCTGCAAAACAATGCTGAACAATGGGGGCCTCCTTTACCTTACATTTTAACCGGCTCCTATGTTCTCTCATTCGTTTTCTAAAGGGGCGCGTCGTCTTGCCAACATACGCTAGGCCGCACGGACACACTATCACATACACCACATAAGCCGAATCACAAGTGGTGTTAAACTTCAAAGTAATAGTTAGTCCTGAGTATGAAAATTCCGAGGCAGAAATCATAATATCACATATATCACATATCTCACACCACCGGTGACCCTTTTCTTGTACTGTTTGCGGTCATTCTACCATAAGGCTCAGCTCCGCTGGACTTAACCATTCCTTTAAATTACGGTCCCTCTGCCACACACAGCGCACTTTTTGTCTCCCAACCCAGGGACTGTTGTTAGAACATTACCATGCCTTTTGAGCACATGTTAAATGGCCATACTCAAAGGGGAATACCTAATAATGAAATTAACATTAAGGGAATCAGTGGCAGTCTTTCTTTTCTTAGACTTCATTTCCAATAATAAACCCCTATGATTATACAATGCTCTAGAGTACGCTCTCTTAACGATATTCTTAGGATATCCTCTTTCCAAAAAAGAACTAGAAAGTTTCTCAGACTTACACTTAAAGTCATTCTTATCGGAACAATTTCTCCTGAAGCGCAAGGAGGATTACATCTAGGGAGTATTACATCTTGGAAGCGTTGTCTCAATTACGTGATCCAACAGTTTACTTGGAGTTACGAGATGATCCCAAGTGGAGTTACAGACGACAATTAAAAGTCTTACTGCAGGCACGTTACATGAGGGGCTGATTACTCGTAAGGAGTTTCAGTATTTGAATACTCAATTTCCAACGACAGCGAAGTTTTACACTGTGCCAAAAATTCATAAAAATCTGTGGCAAACCCCGGGTACACCTATAGTCTCTACCAGAGGAAGTATTTTAGAACCCTTGTTCACATATGTAGATTCTTTCTTGCGTCCATTACTTCAGACCATTCCATCCTATTTGAGGGATACAACACATTTTTTAAATGTATTAAAAGAGGTGGATGAATGGTCGAACCATGCAGATGTGCTATTAGTTACTCTGGACGTGGTGTCTCTATACACTAATATCCCGCAAGAGGCAGCAATAGGGGTAGTTCAAAAGGTGTTAAGGCAGCGGGGGGATGTCTCAGAGGTACGGTTGGATTTTTTTGGTAAAGATGGCACAGTTGCCTATCCCGTGTAATTACTTCATTTTTCAAGGAGTATTATACCAACAAACATCAGTGGTGGCCATGGGAGCCACGTGCGCCCCGTCAATAGCCAACTTTTACATGGGTTATTTTGAACAGCAGTGGCTAGTTACTTCAAATTATGCCCCTAACATTATAGTACGGAAAAGGTTTATAGATGATGTTTTTATGTTATGGAAGGGTACGGAGGAGACTCTAGGCATATTCTTAGGATGGGTGAATCAGTTAAAATTGAACATTAGATTTACTCACGCATACCATAAAGACACACTGACTTATTTAGATGTACAGATAGATAGGGGTTCGGAGGGGTGGATTACATCAATATATCAAAAAGCTACAGATAGAAATACATTCTTACATTTTAGAAGCGTGCACCCGAGGCGTCTTAAGGAGAGTCTTCCTTTCTCACAGTTCTTGCGCTTCAGGAGAAATTGTTCCGATAAGAATGACTTTAAGTGTAAGTCTGAGAATCTTCCTAGTTCTTTTTTGGAAAGAGGATATCCTAAGAATATCGTTAAGAGAGCGTACTCTAGAGAGCATTGTATAATCATGCAATGCAATGTGTGCCTTTGAGTCAGTCCTGACTCCTGGTGACCCAGAAGCTCCTGGGTTTTCTTGGCAGTGTCACTGGAAGTAGATTGCCAGGCCTTTCTTCCGAGGCAATGGAGGGTTAAGTGACTTGCCCAAGGCCACAAGGAGTGCTAGTGGGAATTGAACCCTGGTTGCTTGGTTACCAAGCCAGTGTTCTAACCACTAGGCTACTCCTCGTATAATCATAGGGGTTTATTATTAGAAATGAAGTCTAAGAAAAGAAAGACTGCCATTGATTCCCTTAATGTTAATTGCATTACTAGGTATTCCCCTTTGAGTATGGCCATTCAACGTGTGCTCAAAAGGCATGGTAATGTTCTAACAACAGTCCCTGGGTTGGGAGACAAAAAAGTGCGCTGTGTGTGGCAGAGGGACCGTAATTTACAGGAATGGTTAAGTCCAGCGGAGCTGAGCCTTATGGTAGAATCACCGCAAACAGTACAAGAAAGGGGTCACTGGTGGTGTGAGATGTGTGATATTACGATTTCTGCTTCGGAATTTTCATACTCAGGACTAACTATTACTTTGAAGTTTAACACCACTTGTGATTCGGCTTATGTGGTGTATGTGATAGTGTGTCCATGCGGCCTACCATATGTTGGCAAGACGACATGCCCCTTTAGAATGTGATAGGCTATGGCCTAGAATAGCCTGCACAGCCTGTAGAAGTAAGAAAAGCCTGTAGGTCAGGCCTGAGTCCCCAACCCCCACTTTAGAATATTATAGCTGAGCAGAGCTGAAAAGCCAGAGAAAATAGAAAACAGCTTTAAACTGCTTTGCTGATAAGAATGCAAGACTTTTCCATTGAGCTTATGTTATTCACAGATGTATTGGCTTTCACACAGCTTCTGTACTGCAGAGTGACCTTGTAAGCAGAAAGCAAGGCAGAATATGTTATGTCTAGATACTGAGCCATGGCTAGGAAGGCTTGAGAGCAGGGGGAGAGCGGTGTGGGCCCGGTCAGAGATCTCCATTGGATGAGGGGGTGAGGGGGCCACCGGGACCAATGAGGAGTTTGTCTGTATAGAACTGATGAAGAAAGCTATAAATGCTGTTGTTTTACTGAACGCCATGCTCAGACCATTTTGAATGTGACAAGTGTCTGAGACTGTGCACAAATAAACTGGTTTGAATTCTAGTAAATAGACTCCTGGTATATTCGTTGCATGCACTTCGCTACTTCATATTCTTGGTTCTCTGACCGGGAAGGTGGGGTACGTGAATGGTGCGCAAGTGAATACTACCACGTATTACCGCCTCCAGGTTTGGTCCGGCTGGGACCGCAGCCGGCCGACAGCGGAGAGGATCCCAGGCGCCGCCGGTCCCCTTGCATCGGAGGGTTCCGCCCTGCCTCGGCGGCTTGCTGGGTCCGGCCGGCCAACACCTCGAATCCTGAGGGGAGTCCAGGATTCAACCCAAGGTGGAACTGGTTGCGCAGCGCATTAGCTACCGGATCCGGTGAGTATTGATTTTTCTGGTTCTTAGTCAGTTAGCTCTAGGAAAGTCTCGAGACTAATATGGTATGGTAACAGGTAAAGGGAGTCTGATCAACTTCCAGGGCGGTCCTAGTAACCCTGCATGAGTATGCGCGGGGCGAAGCCACTGACCCTTTTGGTTTGGTAATTTTGGTTTAGTCAGTTAGCCCAGGAATTTGGAATTTGGGAAATGCTAGCATGTTTGGTTGTGTGAAGTATGCTTGAGAGGTCTTGCAATACAGGCCGAGTGAGAGCGGACTCCTAAGTAGCGCAGTTCCTGGCCAGGCGACTGCGCCCAGGTCGCGAAAAGGAGGAAGCATCTGGTGTTTGTCCCCCTCCTTGTTCCGTGGGCTGTGCGGACCCCTTACCTGCAGCCATCCTACCCATCCTTTCTGCTTGCTGTCTTGTCCGTCATATGTCATAATGGGAGGGGCGGAGTCCGTACAAACTCCGTTGAACTGTATGATCACGAATTTTAAGAAGGGGTTTAGTGGTGATTATGGGGTAAAAATGTCACCGACCCGCTTAGAAATATTGTGTAGTAGGGTGTGGCTGGTGCTGGATGCCGTGTGGCCACCAGAAGGTACTTTTGATATTCAAATTGTGTCCCGAGTGCACCAGGTGGTGCGCAGATATAGTTCTGAGCAGTTTTCCTATATAGACTCCTGGCTAGCTATCTGTGAGAAGCAACCCTCTTGGATAAAGCGTTGCCGTGAGGGGCAGAGTAGAATTATGTTAGCAACTGCAACGGGAGTCCCTGCTAAGAAAGAAAAACCCCTTATTTATGCAGCCCCCGAGCCTCCAGAGGTCCCGAGTTATCCACCCACTTTTCTGTATACTCCAGTCCCGTCGGCTCCACAAGTACCCCGAGTAGAGCCAGAAGTGGAAAGACAACCCCCAGCTGAGGTACCTCCACCCGATTACCCACCACCTCCACCACCCGAGGACCACCCCCTTCCCCAAAGTCGGAGCCCTAGTCCTGAGCAGAGCGCTGCAAGCCCTGAGCAGAGCTCTGCAACAGAACCATCATCCCCTGAAGGATATGCTAGCAGAGGGTCAGATGCCAGTCCAGGGCCACCCACTAGTCCAAGCACCAGCAGCAGAATTACCCCCGCAAATCTGTGTTACGCCCTCAGAAGCAGGACAGCGGGCCAGAGAGAAGTTCGCCAAATGCCACTGCGGCAGGTCCCAGGATTACCTATTGTAAATGCAGAGGGTCAGGTTGTGGTCGGACCGACAAGTTTAGTTTATGTGCCTTTCACCACAACAGATTTATTAAACTGGAAAATGCATTATGCCTCCTATACTGAAAAGCCCCAAGATTTGACAGAGTTAATGTCCAGTATTATGCAAACCCACCAGCCCACCTGGTCTGACTGTCGCCAGCTCTTGGCTACCCTCTTTACTACTGAAGAGCGGGCACGGATAGTGCGAGCAACCACTAGATGGTTGGAAGAGGACCCTGAAGGCGGGAGAGACCTAAACCCCCAACAGGCAGCAGCTGTGGATTTCCCAAATGAAGATCCCGGATGGGACCCAAATAGTGATGATGGAGAGAAGACCTTCACCCGGTTCCACCATGCCTTACTGCAGGGCCTAAAGAAGGGAGGGCAGAGAGCCATGAATGTTGGGAAAGTAGCGGACGTTCTTCAACGCCCAGATGAAAGTCCTGCTGCTTTCTATGAACGATTAACTGAAGCCTATAGACTTTACACCCCCTATGACCCCGCAGCCCAGGAGAATTTACGTATGGTGAACGCCGCTTTTGTGAGTCAGTCTCAGGGAGACATAAAACGAAAACTGCAGAAATTAGAGGGATTTGCGGGCATGAACTCAACACAGTTAATGGAAGTCGCACAAAAGGTATTTGTGAATCGTGATCAAGAATGCCAACGGGAAAGTGAACGAAAGATGAGGAAGAAAGCGGATCTGCTCGCTGCAGCACTAGTGGAAGGACGCGGAGGAGGATATCCTAATAGAAGAGCTAGAGGATGGGGAAGGGGCCGGGGAGGTGCTCGGCCCCCTTAGGTGCGAACCAGTGCGCCTATTGTAAGGAAGAAGGACATTGGAAGAACGAGTGCCCGAACATTAGATCCACCCCCTGGAAGGGAGGCGGGAGTGCTAGGAGAGCAGGGGGGCGATTCCAGCAGCGAGGGGGGATGCAGCGCGTGCAGTTTCAACAGCGAGAAGAGACTGCCATAGCGGGAGTGGCAACCGCCGAGAACAATTTTATGGATGAGGACTAGGCCAGACCGGGCTCCAAGTTCGTCCTAGGTCTCCAGGAGCCTATGGTCAAATTAACGATTGGAGACCAGCATATGGACTTTATGGTAGACACAGGGGCCGAGCATTCAGTAGTAGCCAAACCTGTGGCTCCTGTGTCCTCTCGATCTGTTACAATTGTGGGAGCTACTGGAACGAGAACCACAAGACCTTTTCTGCAGAACCGCGCCTGTGAACTAGGGGGACAGACGATAACACACCAGTTCCTGTATATACCTGAATGTCCAGTTCCCCTTTTGGGCCGAGACATGCTTGCAAAGCTTCAAGCACAGATATCCTTCGTTGAAGGGGGGAAAAATGGAAATGACTATAAATTCAAAACCTGCTAGCCTGATGGTGTTAGCTGTCCCCCAAGAAGAAGAATGGCGGTTCTATTTACCTACATCCAAAGCAGCAAGCTCCTGTATACCTACCAGCATTGCAGCCCCGCCTGGAGTATGGGCAGAGAATAATCCACCTGGCCTAGCAAAGAATATAGCTCCTGTGCTTGTCACCCTTAAGCCAGGAGCAGAACCAGTGCATGTGCGTCAGTATCCCCTTCCGCGACCAGCAATTGAAGGTATACATCGCCACCTGAAGAAACTACTGCAGTATGGACTTCTTAGAGAATGCCAATCACCCTGGAACACCCCCCTTCTCCCAATCAAAAAGCCTGGGACAGGTGACTACCGCCCAGTGCAGGATCTACGTCGAGTGAACAGTGCAGTTGAAACCATACATCCAGTAGTACCAAATCCTTACACCCTCCTGGGACTGATTCCAGCAGAAGCCACACATTTCACTGTTCTGGACTTAAAGGATGCCTTTTTCTGTATACGCCTGGCATCTGCCAGTCAGCTTTTGTTTGCATTTGAATGGGAAAACCCTACCACAGGACGACGAGGACAACTCACTTGGACTCGATTACCACAAGGATTCAAGAATTCACCCACTATCTTCAGTACAACCCTCAGTCAAGATCTGTCGCATTACCCTGTAACTCCGTGAAAATGAATCTTACTCCAATATGTAGATGACTTGCTTATAGCCACCAACAACGAAACTTATTGTGTGCAAGTTACCAGTGATCTCTTGCACCTCCTGAATGAAGCTGGATACAAGGTCTCGAGAGCCAAGGCGCAACTGTGTCAGACAGAAGTGAAATACTTAGGGTTCCATCTATCCAAAGGAACCCAGAAATTAGGACTTGAACGAAAGGAAGCAGTATGCCGCATCCCAACCCCCACCACCAGAAAGCAGGTGCGGGCTTTCCTGGGAGCTGCAGGCTATTGCCGCATATGGATACCAAATTTTGCGCTCATGGCAAAACCCTTGTACCAAGTCACAAAGGGAGCGGAACGATCCCCCTTGGAATGGGGCCCAGAACAAGATAAAGCATTCAAATCCCTAAAAACAGCGTTGATGTCATCCCCTGCTTTGGGACTACCAGATGTGCAGAAACTCTTTCGCCTATATGTCCATAAGTCAAATGGAAACGCATTGGGAGTCTTGACTCAACCTCTTGGGTCTTGGCAGCGACCTGTAGCCTACCTGTCAAAACAATTGGATCCTGTTGCCAAAGGATGGCCACCTTGTCTGAGAGCTGTAGCAGCCACAGCCCTCTTGGTGAGCAAAGCGGACAAGATCACCCTAGGACAAGAGCTTCAAGTCACCGTACCACATTCTGTCTTAAACCTGATGGAACACAAAGGAAACCATTGGCTCACGAACGCTCGCATGCTGAAATATCAAAGCATGCTATGTGAAAATCCTCGATTGCAATTGAGTGTCAGCCAAACTCTGAACCCAGCTACCCTATTGCCAACCGGTCCAGGCCCTCCTGACCATGATTGCTTGGAAGTAATGGACACTGTATATTCAAGTCGCCCAGACTTAACTGATATCCCTTTGGACCACCCAGACAGAACTTTCTTCGTGGATGGAAGTAGCCTCATAGTCGAAGGACAGCGATGTGCTGGTTATGCAGTGGTGACCCTGGACATGGTAGTAGAATCGTCAGCCCTGGCCCCAGGAACCTCAGCGCAGAAGGCTGAATTGATAGCCCTCACACACGCACTCATACTTGGAACAGGAATCAGCCTGAATGTCTACACAGACTAGAAATATGCATTTACAACATTACATGCCCATGGAGCCCTGTACAAGGAGCGTGGATTAATCACCTCAGGAGGCAAGTCTGTCAAGTATGGCCCAGATAAATTGACTTTATTGGAAGCAGTATGGGCCCCCAAACGCGTTGCTGTAATGCATTGTCGGGGCCATCAAACTGGAGATGGAGAAGTATCCCGAGGAAATAGATTTGCCGATGCCACAGCCCAAGAAGCAGTTATTGCTGGACAAATCACTACCTCGAGTGTAACAATTCAAGCAGCCATATTTCCAGTACCTCTTAGTGCATGGACACCCAGATATACCCAGGCGGAGATGGACCATTACTGTCGACATGAGGGGGGCAACTATCGGAAACTGGATGGATAGTGTTGCCACCGCCTGAAGGGAGCTCACCCCCTGGTATGACCGTGATTCCCAAAGCCCTAGGCCCTGCCTTTATCCAAGCCTTTCATCAAGCCACACACTATGGAAAAACCAAAATGGCAGACGCTCTAAAACCATACTTTTATATCTCGTTGCTGGGACCTCTGACCACCTCAGTAGCCCGAAGATGTGTGACTTGTGCCAAGAACAATGCCCGACAAGGTCCTGTCCCACCCCCAAGAGTTCAGTCAGTAGGAGTTACCCCCATGGGGAATATTCAAATAGACTTTGCAGAAATGCCACGAGCAAATGGATATCGCTACTTGTTAGTCCTAGTCTGTACCTTTTCTGGATGGGTGGAAGCTTTTCCCACTAGAACTGAGAAGGCCAGGGAAGTCACTAAAGCCCTGCTCCATGAGATCATCCCCCGATTCGGAATACCTTTGACCATGGGGTCTGACAATGGGCCCTCTTTTGTGTCACAAGTAACCCAGCAGCTAGCCCATGCCCTGCAAATACAATGGAAGTTACACACAGCTTATAGACCCCAGAGTTCAGGGAAAGTAGAGAGAATGAACCGAACCCTGAAGTCTCAGTTATCTAAGCTCTGTCAAGAAGTCCACTTGAAATGGCCCCAAGCTCTCCCCATGGCCCTTCTCCAGATACGTTCAGCCCTCACCACGCCCTTAGGAGTATTCCCATTTGAGATTTTGTATGGGAGGCCCCCGCCCATAATTCAGGAGATAAGGGGGGATATGAATCAAATTGGATCAGTAATCACTAGGCAAGAATTGTTGGCTCTAAGTTCTGTTTTACAGGGTCTTCATACCTGGATACAAGACCAGTTGCCTATCAATCTAACAGAGCCCTTCCATCCTTTCAAGCCTGGAGCCTCGGTGTGTGTAAAAGAGTGGAAGAAGACACCGTTGGCGCCTCATTGGAAAGGGCCATATATCGTCTTGTTATCAACCCCAACAGCAGTCAAAGTGGCAGAAATCGACTCCTGGATCCACCACAGTCGAGTAAAGCCAGCAGCAGTTCCTGAGAGTCACCCCTGGACCTCGATTGCTAATCCTGCATCACCATTGCGACTCACACTGCGAAGACAAGTTCCATCATCATAAGACTTTGCCAACCCACTCCTGGACATCAAAGAAAGAGCCATCCTTCAATTTTGCAGTATCCACATTGCAGACTCTATCAACCATTATCTATCTACCTCAATCAACCATTACCTACCTTATCCATTATTAGAGACTATGATCATGATGTTTACTAATTGCTGTTTTATTCTGGCGGTAGCCCTGGGACACTTGAGAACCCTTCTTGCCTTGCTCCCTTGTGCAGCCTGTATAACCACCACCCGAACTGGGATGCAAGTCACTCAGACTCTGCTTTATCACTCTTACTATACTTGTACTGGCATAGTCAGCCAGTGTATCTATAATGGTACAGAACTGAATGTCTGTACAAAGGGAAAGACACGTACTTGTTTCAGACCTTGACAGAATCCATCTTACTATGTCCTGGAACTGAGATGGAATGATGAAGATGGAGCCCTCGTCAACGCTACAAGTCAACTCTCTAATCCCACCCAACCTGCGTACCTGTATTTTGATGCTTGTGACTTTGACTTAATTAACAGAAATAATTACTACAGGTGTGGATCATGGGAACAAGCCTACTATTATGATGAGAAATATATGTGTCCTGAAGGTGCGTACAGATGAGGAATGTGCACTAGAACACACTCCCCAACAACAAATCATCAGAAGCAGACTACTACTGTCCGAAGTGGGACTGTGTGTACTATGCTACCTGGTCTGGTGGCCCAACAGGACAAACTGGAGATAATCGTAAAGCTATACTGGAAAGATTACCCCTACTAGAACCCAACAAGTGTAAGAAAAGTACATGCAATCCCCTACGACTCCAGATCTCCGACCCCAGTCAATGGAAGCAAGGATTTTGATTCGGCCTGCGCATAGCAGGAGGTGGAACTGATCCTGGAACCATCGTATTCATCCAACTGAATGTAAAGACTCATGTTTCTTCACCTTATCACATACATCATACCTTCCACAAGGCCATGAAGGCAGAATTTGTAGTTCCCCATGCTTCGCAGAATTTGTTCATCGAACTAGCTAGAGCTGTGGCCTCCAGCCTCCATGTCTCAGACTGTCTCTTTTGTGGAGGAACTCAGATGGGAGACCAATGGCCTTGGGAAGTGCAAGAACTGAACTATTCCGTACCATATAACCAGACTGATGTTCATAACACTACCAATGAATGGGTCCTCGCCCACTCCATAGTGGGTAAACTATGTTTTGTACGAGCGGGACCACAATTGACTGCATTAGTAGGACAGTTGGTCTGTTTGAACCAGAAATATTACAATGCTACTACTGAGAAGACATCTTGGTGGTCAGGTGCCAATACTCCGGAACCTTCTAATCCTTTGATCGTCTTTCCTCACTTGGCCAGGGTATGGACAAATCTGGCTACGCATAGCACCTGGCAAGCTCCACCTGGACTTTATTGGATTTGTGGCACTCGAGCATATGCTAAACTCCCTGCCAATTGGGGAGGAGCATGTGTTCTAGGAACTATACGACCATCTTTCTTCCTTTTGCCCCTTTCCCACGGAGAACAATTGGTATTCCCTGTATACAAAAGCCGACAGAAGCGAGAGGCTCTCAAAATCGGCCAGTGGGACAAATGGGATGCAACCTCTGAAGAATGGCCACCAGAGAGAATTGTTTCTTACTATGGACCTGCTACCTGGGCACAAGATGGTTCTTGGGGCTACCGCACTCCTGTGTATATGTTGGACCATATTATACGTTTGCAAGCTGTTGTTGAAATTATAACCAATGAAACTAGTAGAGCACTAACCTTGTTAGCCAAACAAGCCACACAGATGCGTACAGCCATTTACCAGAACCACTTAGCATTAGATTATCTGCTTGCAGCTGAAGGAGGCGTATGTGGCAAGCTTAATTTAACTAACTGTTGTTTGCAAATTGATAATGAAGGGCAAGTTGTAGAAGACATAGCCAATCACATGAGAAAACAAACTTATGTCCCAGTCCAAACCTGGCATGGCTTGCAACTTGATGGCTGGTTTGGTTCGTGGTTTTCAGGTATGGGCGGCCTGAAGACACTTGTTTTGATAGTATTCTTGATTGTGGCTGTTTGCTTATGTATCCCATGTTTCCTTCCCTTATGCTTGCGTATGCTGAACTCAACCATTGATAGGATTGTTGAACGCAAGGCAGATTCACAGATACTAGCAATGTGGCATTACTACCCTAACCCTATACCACAAAGTGATCCCTCCACCCTAGTGTAGAGTACCATATGTGATTTAATTCTCACCCTTTCTCACTTGCAGGTGAGAATAATCAAAGGGGAGAATGTGATAGTAAGAAAAGCCTGTAGGTCAGGCCTGAGTCCCCAACCCCCACTTTAGAATATTATAGCTGAGCAGAGCTGAAAAGCCAGAGAAAATAGAAAACAGCTTTAAACTGCTTTGCTGATAAGAATGCAAGACTTTTCCATTGAGCTTATGTTATTCACAGATGTATTGGCTTTCACACAGCTTCTGTACTGCAGAGTGACCTTGTAAGCAGAAAGCAAGGCAGAATATGTTATGTCTAGATACTGAGCCATGGCTAGGAAGGCCTGAGAGCAGGGGGAGAGCGATGTGGGCCAGGTCAGAGATCTCCATTGGATGAGGGGGTGAGGGGGCCACCGGGACCAATGAGGAGTTTGTCTGTATAGAACTGATGAAGAAAGCTATAAATGCTGTTGTTTTACTGAACGCCATGCTCAGACCATTTTGAATGTGACAAGTGTCTGAGACTGTGCACAAATAAACTGGTTTGAATTCTAGTAAATAGACTCCTGGTATATTCGTTGCATGCGCTTCGCTACTTCATATTCTTGGTTCCCTGACCGGGAAGGTGGTGTATGTGAATGGTGCGCAAGTGAATACTACCACGTATTACCGCCTCCAGGTTTGGTCCGGCTGGGACCGCAGCAGGCCAACAGCGGAGAGGATCCCTGGCGCCGCCGGTCCCCTGTGCACAAATAAACTGGTTTGAATTCTAGTAAATAGACTCCTTTGCTACTTCAAGAACATGAATGAGAGAACATAGGAGCCGGTTAAAATGTAATGTAAAGGAGGCCCCTATTGTTCAGCATTGTGTTGCAGAGGGTCACGTATTTGAACAACTTCATTGTCTTTGTATTGATAAAGTTACGGAAAGTAGAGCAGGAAAATCTTTGGATAGTGTACTGATTAAGAAGGAACAGCGCTAGATTTATAAGCTGAAAACAGTGGTACCGCATGTTTTGAACTCAGGAATAGATTGGGCGGTGTGTTTATAACTGCAGGCTCGGAGGATTGATTTGATTTGAAGTTGGGGGATAACTATGTTGAGTAGGACATGAGAGTGGCGAGTGGAATACGGGCTTGGTGTTTAACTAGGAGAACTAGTACCCAATTGGTTATAAGGGGTTGTAAATATATTAGGGGCGGTGTACTAGTTGCCCGTGAGTTTTGTTGTTAATGACCCCGAGTCGATGGTCGGCGATCTGGCAAGTGAGAAGTGCGCTTTTGGCCCTAGTGTGATTCCTTTGAAGTAGGAGGGTTTTGGGGATGCGTCTTGGATTTAGTTAACATAGTGGGCCTTTGAAATATGGGGCTTGCCGAGTACTCTGCATGCGCGGCGTTCGTCACCCGAACTCAGTAAGAAAAGTGAAATAACCGGTTGAAGTTTTTGGGTTTTAAGGATGTGAACGCAGGCAGCATCGGAGGTAGGCAACAGGGAAGGCTGTAAATTTAATGTTTTTAATGTTTAGATTGAATTTATTAGTGTTTATTGAGTGTCTGGGGTGGGTTTAAGTAATAAAAATGCAAGAGGAGTGTGGAAAACTGCAGGAGGATTGGATAAATTGGAAGACTGGGCATCCAAATGGAAGATAAAATTTAATGTGGTCAAGTGCAAAGTTATGCACCTAGGAAAGAACAACCCACACTATGGTTACACAATGCAAAGTTCCACATTGGGAACCACCACCCACGAAAAAGATTTAGGAGTCATCGTGGATAACATGTTAAAACCTTCCGTCTAGTGTGCAGCAGCGGACAAAAAAGCAAATAGAATGCTAGGTATCATAAGGAAAGGAATGGAAAATAAAACAAAGGATATTATAATGCCTCTGTATCATTCCATGGTACGACCGCACCTTGAATATTGTGTGCAATTCTGGTCACCGTATCTTAAAAAGAAATATTTCCGCATATCACTCCTGAATCTATCCCCTTTCACCTTCATCCCATGTCCCCTTGTAGCAGTAGTTGCTTTCAATCGAAAGAGGCAATCCTCTTGTGCATTTATGCCACGGAGGTATTTAAAGTCTCAGTCATATCACCTCTATCCCGCCTTTCCTCTAATGTGTACATATTAAGATCCTTAAGTCTGTCCACATATGCTTTATAATGAAAACCACTAACCATTTTAGTAGCCACCCTCTGTACTGACTCCATCCTGTTTATATCCTTTTGAAGGTGCGGTCTCTAAAATTGCACACAATACTCCAAATGAGACCGCACCAAAAATTCATACAGAGGCACTATCACCTCCTTTTTTTTACTAGCCATTCCTCTCCGTATACACCCAAGCATCCTTCTAGCTTTTGCTGTCGCTTTTCTACCTGTTTAGCCACTTTAAGATCATCAGACAGAACCACGCCTAGGTCCTGCTCTTCTTTAGTGAACAAAAGTACTTCACCCCCTATACTATATTGCTCCCTTGGATTGCTGCAGCCCAAATGCATGATGTTGCATTTTTTAACATTAAATCCCAGCTGCCAAATTCTAGACCAGCGATGGCGAACCTATGGCACGCGTGCCAGCTGGCACGCGGGAAGGTCCGCAATTAGTTTTTTTTTTTTTTTTTTCAATTTTACTTGTCTGCTGCCACTGTCGGGGCCGCCGCGGCAAAATCGAGCGTGCCGCGGGGCCCCCCTGTACCCGGCAGAGCCTGCCCTCCCCGTAGCAGCTCTCTCTTTGGCAGCTCTCTCTTTGGAGCTGCAGTCAGACGCGCCGGCTTGCAGAGCGCGAAGGGAAGAGTTTCCCTTTTCGCGACTCTGTTAAGCCCGCGGGGGCTGATGGGAACTTCCCATCAGCCCCCGCGGGTTTAACAGAGCAGTGAGGGAGAAACTCTTCCCTCGTGCTCTGCAAGCCGGCGCGTCTGACTGCAGCTCCAAAGAGAGAGCTGCTACGGGGAGGGCAGGCTCTGCCGATACAGGGGGGCCCCGCGGCACGCTCGATTCTGCCGCGGCGGCCCCGACAGCGGCAACAGACAGGTTTTCTTTTTTTTTAATTTTCCCTGGGCTGGGGGGGGGGTTAGGAGTGGTGATGTGATGGGCTGGGCTGGGCTGGGGGGGGGGGTTAGGAGTGGTGATGTGATGGGCTGGGCTGGGCTGGGCTGGGGGGGGGTTAGGAGTGGTGATGGGCTGGGCTGGGGGGTTAGGAGTGGTGATGGGCTGGGCTGGGCTGGGCTGGGCTGGGGGGGTTAGGAGTGGTGATGGGCTGGGCTGGGGGTTAGGAGTGGTGATGGGCTGGGCTGGGGGGGTTAGGAGTAGTGATGGGCTGGGCTGGGGGGGTGTTAGGAGTAGTGCTGGGCTGGGGGGATTTAGGAGTGGTGATGGACACTGGGCTGGCTGGGGGGGGTTAGGAGTGGTGATGGGCACTGGGCTGGCTGGGGGGGGTTATGAGTTGTTAAGGGCGCTGGGCATGGGGGGTTATGATTTGTGATGGGCGCTGGGGGGGCTTAAACTAAAAATTGGGTGATGGGGGATTAGGACTGGAAATGGGCTGGTGGGATTAGGACTGGAAGTGGGTTGATGGGGGGTTAGGACTGGTAATGGGCTATGGGGGGGCTTAAACTGAAAATTGGGTGATGGGGGATTAGGACTGGAAATGGGCTGGTGGGATTAGGACTGGAAGTGGGTTTGGGGGGGTTAGGACTGGTAATGGGCTATGGGGGGGCTTAAACTGAAAATTGGGTGATGGGGGATTAGGACTGGGAGTGGGCTGATGGGGAGGTTAGGACTGGTAATTGGCTATGGGGGGGCTTAAACTGAAAATTGGGTGATGGGGGATTAGTACTGGAAATGGGCTGGTGGGATTAGGACTGGGAGTGGGCTATGGGGGGCTAGGACTGGTAATGGGTTGGGGTTGCTAGGACTGGAAATGGGCTGAGTGGAAGGGGGCTTGAACTGCAAATAGCTGTTGGGGATGGGGCTTGGAATGGAAATGGGCTGAGGGGAAGTGGGGGGCTTGAACTGCAAATAGCTGATGGGGACGGGGCTTGGAATGGAAATGGGCTGAGGGGAAGTGGGGGGCTTGAACTGCAAATAGCTAATGGGGAGGGGGACTTGGAATGGAAATGGGCTGAGTGGAAGGGGGCTTGAACTGCAAATAACTGATGGGAAGGGGGGCTTGGAATGGGCTCTTAGGGGAGGGAGCTAGGACAGGAACTGGGCTGATGGATGGGCTAGGATAGAACTGAGAATTGGGTGTTGGGGGAGCTAAGATTGGAAATGGGCTGTGGTGGGGGCTTGGATTGAAATGGACTCATGGAGGGGCTAGAACTGGAGGTAGGCTCATGGGGGGCTTGGATTAGAAATGGGCTGAGTGGAGGGGAGCTAGGATTTAACATGGGCTGATGGTGGGGCTAGGAAAGGACTAGAAATGGGCTGATGGGAGGCTGGTATTGGAAATGAGCTGATGAAGGGACTCGGATAGGACTGGAAATGGATGGGGGAGCTAGGACTGGAAATGGACTGATGAGGGGACTAGAAGGGAGCGGATACTGGGTGGGGCTGGAACTAAAAGGGAGCTGATGTTGGGGGAGATTAGAAGGGGATGGGGCTGGGAGAATGAAATGGAGAGGGGAAAAATATTTTGTGTGTGAGGGAAGAAAAATGTACAATTGGCCGGGTATTGGGAGAGTAAGTGAGGATTGAGGATGGAGGGGTAAAATTTGAGTGGATGAAATAGGAATGAGGAAAGAGCAAAAGGAGAAAGATTAGTATGTTAAAGCGGATGTAGAGAGAGAGAATGGAAAAAAAAACTAGAAGAGAGAAGAAAGGACAAATGGACAGCAGATGATGGAGAGTTAGCAGAAAACATGAAGAAACCAGAAGAAAGTGGCTGGAGCAATTGCAACTGTGTAACTGAGCTGAGGTATTCTGTTTATGTAATTCCTTTTTGACATTGCCACTTGTTCTCTTTCCCCAGTAGGTCATGTATTGTTGTTCTCTGAAATGTATTGGTTTAATATTTGCAGTGTTGCCTTTTGATAGGTATAGTATGGTGCTTTGTGACTCCTGGTAGTGCTGTTAGGATACGGCGGGTTTGCTATTGGTTCTAAATGGGCAGTGTTTGTAGTAGTTCCTAATGTGCCTGGCGGTTGGCACTGGATTATAGTAATGTAGAAATCTTTTAGTCTGTCTTTATCCATACACTCGTTAAGAGACATGTTTACTAAAAGTTAGTGTATGTTAGCATTATGCAAATATTTATGCAAATTGACGTGCTGGCACTTTGAGGAAATTCTTTGGTTTTATGAGGCAGTTTGGGCACTCGGGCTCAAAAAGGTTAGCCATCACTGTTCTAGACCATTCTTTAAGCTTAGCTAGATCCCTCCTCATGTTATCTACACCTTCCTGGGTGTCTACTCTATTGCAGATTTTGGTATCATCTGCATAGAGGCAAACCGTACCCGACAGCCCTTTCGCTGTATCACTAACAAAGATGTTAAAAAGAATCGAACCAAGGACAAATCCCTGGGATACACCACTGGTAACCTCCTTAGAGTGAGCTTCATTTACCTGTACCCTTTGTTACCTCCTACTCAACCAATTTCTAACCCAAGCAGTAACTTTAGGGTCCATCCCTAGAGTGCTCAGTTTATTTATAAGTCGCCTGTGAGGAACGGTGTCAAAGGCTTTACTGAAATCTAAATACACCATATTTAGGGCTCTACCTCGGTCCGACTCCCTGGTCACCCAGTCAAAAAAATCAATCAGATTTGTCTGACAAGACTTGCTTTTGGTGAATCCATGGTGCCTCGGATCCTGTAATCCCCTGGAATCCAGAAACCTCAATATTTTCTCTTTCAGCATTGCTTCCAATAATTTACTCACCACCAATGTTTAACTAACCAGCCTGTAGTTTTCAACCACATCCTTACTTCTGTTTTAGTGTAATGGGACTCATTCCCGACTCCAACGAGTACACACTGCCTCCTATCCCATGACTCTTTCATTTCCTCAAGTCTCACATGAGGGACCTTATCAAAAACGTTCTGAAAATCCAGATACACTATGGGCCAGATTCTGCAAGGCACCTAGCGGGGCTTCATGTCCTGGTGGGACATGTAGCCCGCTAGTCATCCTGCCCCAATTCCACATCCCTCCCTCCCTGCACGGCCAGAGCTGCATTATGGGCAGAGCTGGCAGGAGGCGGGAGGGGGCAGAGAGTGGGCAGAGCAGGGGTGGGCCGAGGCAGCAGGACAAATAGAGCCGATTCAGGTCAGACTGGATGTGCAGTGAATTCTACTGCAGAGGTGGAATAAGCGGTGAAGAGGATGGTGACGGGCCCAGGAACAGCACACAGGACTGGGACAGGAATCAGGTAGGACTCCACCGCCTGGGCTTGGCTCCGACTGCCCAGCCCTGGGTTGGGCAGTGGGATAACAGGAGGATGGAGCTGCAGGGGCTGGAGGGGCACATGGGCAGGATATCCTCATGTGAATGCAGGGACCCGCTGGGCCGTCTCAGGGCCTGATCCTACACCTGTAGGAACATAAGGCTCCTGCGGTGCACTATCGGGTCCTCATGGGCCATCCTGCATGGGGGTGTCCATATGTCCTGGACATGCCCCTAAGGGAATCAGGATCAATGACAACCAGCTCATCTTTTTCTACCTGTTTATTCACATCTTCAAAACAATATAACAGATTAGTGAGACAAGACTTCCCTTGGCTAAATTCATGCTGGCTTTCTCCCATTAAGCCATGATCGGCTATATGTTCAGTAATTTTGTTCTCAACCATTTTGCATGGCATTGACATCATGTTCACTGGTCTGTAGTTTTCCAGATCACCCCTGGAATCCTTTTTAAGAACTGGGCCACTGTTCAGTCTTTTGGTACTAAAGATGATTTTGAAGATAGTTTACAGATTTCTAATAGCAGGTCTAAGATTTCATGTTTGACTTCTTTTAGCACTCTGGAATGTATACCATCCAGTCCAGGTGATTTGCTACTCTTTGGTTTATCAAATTGCTATATTATATCTTCCTGGTTTATCAGGATTTGTTTGAATTCCTCTGATACATTACCTTTAAATATTATTTATAACATGGGCAGGTTTCCAACATTTTTAGTAATGACCAAAGCAAAGAATTCATTCATTCTCTCCATTATGGCCTTGTACTCTCTTTGTGCCCCTTTTAGCCTTCTATCATGAGACATTTAGCATATCAGCACATATCTGCAGGCTGATTGAATATTAAAATCTCCTCCAGAAATATTAGTATTAGTATTTTTTTCTGCTGCATGATGGGAAGGACAAAACAAAAGGACACTGCAAGCTTCAAGAAATGCTTAGCAAGTTTTGAGAACCTTAACTTCTGAAGAACAGCTCACTGCTTGATGAAGCTAGCCCTCAGTCTTTAGAGACCATATGATCATTAAGGCTGCAAGGACTACTAATAACTGACTTATTAAAATAGGAGAAAAAGATCTACAAATCAAATTTTTATTCCAGCGTTCTTGATGGAAGAAGTGTTTCCCACAGCTTTATGGAAAGCACTCAGGAGCCTAGCAAACAACAGCTATGCAATGAATCTCACACTGCTGTTGATAATATTGAAGTACCATCCAGGGACTCAAATACAAGTGGAGAGATGTGAGAATACAGTGAGTCATAAGCTGTTCAGGAACAGGAGGCATACTAGAGGCACTAGAAAAGGTCACCCCTTCTCCTGCATTTCATGCCCTTGGGGGAACAGTTTGTGAAAACACCATCCATAAGGCCAGCATTCAAGAGTTTGAAGGAGTCATGCAATCTCGGCTGGATAAGCTTAAAACCCGAGTGTACCAATATATCATCTATTTAATTTATTTCCATGGCCAGATGTTTAGAATTGATAGTCATAGGACCACATTTGATCATACAAGGATTGATAAGATGCTTTCTAACATACTGATTACATCTACAACATAAACGCATTGGCACTGATTTCTGGACTGTTAGCGCTATCACAAGAATCCTCCACTGATTAATCCAGCTAAATAAACTATAGCATACATAATTATTTTCTTTCATATGCACACATAAAGTATTTATTCACAAGCAATAGGTACTCATGATCATATATTTTCTGTTATGTTGTTTATATGATTGTCTTTTCGGTCTATATATACCCTGTTGTTCCAATTCATGTGTATCAAGTTGGAAGTGACATTGTGCTTTACCAGTAATCATCTCCTCTTCTATGATATGAGCATGTTATAATATTTTTTACCATTTTACTTTATATATGTTATGCTATATATGGTTTATGTCATTCCCAGAGATGGTTTTTATTGTTTTTAATGTTTTTATTTTGATACATTTATTTTTATTTATATGTTTTTATATCTTAGACCCCTGACACAGGCTTTCAGGTCGAAACTTAGAGACATAGAAATATGACGACAGAAAAAGACCACATGGCCTATCTAGTCTGTTCTTCCATATCAACAACTACAGCAGTCCCCTTTTTACCTATAGAGATCCTCTGTGTTTGTCCCATGCTTTTTTGAATTCAGTTACTGTCCTCATCTCTACCACCTCCACTGGGAGACTATTCCACAGATCCACTACTCTTTCTGTAAAGAAATATTTCTGCATATCACTCCTGAATCTATCTCCCTTCACAGTCATCCCATGTCCCTCGTAGCAGAACTTGCTTTCAGTCGAAAGAGGCTCTCTCCCTGAGCATTTATGCCACGGAGGTATTTAAACATCTCAATCATATCACCTCTATCCCGCCTTTCCTCTAAGGTGTACATATTAAGATCCTTAAGTCGGGTCCTCTTAAATAAAATTAGTTTCACAAAAACTCCACCTGTGTGGCTCTGATTATTCTCTGCTCTTCTGTTGGACATCTTGGTGGCCAATGCTAGATTCAGGAAAGAAGTGAAGTCTCTGGAGCACAAACTAGACTGGAAACCAAAACTGGAATCTCTGGACCAAAGAATGGATTAACCCTGCCCCCCCCCCCTAAAAAAACACAGACAGGCTTTATCCAAGAAATGGAGTCACTGACAAGGCTAGAGCTTGACATAGAAACATAGAAATATAGAAATACACCAATATACATGGATCTTCTATTCCCTCTTTCCAGTTTAACCCACAGTCCCTCCTCCTTCCTTCATAATCCCTGTGGTTCTTTTGCTGTCATATTTTACATATAGTGCCACTTGTCCTTCCTTTCTTCCTACCTTGTCCTTCCTAAATAAATTATAGTCCAGTATCATTATATTCCAGTCATGGTTTTTCATGAACTATGTCTCTGTGACCGCCACTATATCTAAGACAACCTCTTCCATTAAAGCCTTAAGATCCAGAATCTTATTTCCCATACTACAGGCATTAATACAGACCACTTTCCAGATGTTGCCCTGTTTCCCATTTCTACAGAGGCATTTAATGTTTTAATTACTTAAAGCCCTCTTCAGTTAGGTTGGCAGTTTGCTGCAAAAGACACTGTGACTCCTCTTGGATATGTGGATACCATCTCTGCACAGTAGGCCATGGAAAACATCTCCAGGTCCAGAAAACCATCCACACCATCTACCCATCCACCCACCATGCATTCATCTCTAGGATGCATGCTTCTTTGCCTTGGCTTTTATCCTCAGTAGGGAGGCTTGAGGAAAACATCATCTGCACATCTATCTACTTCACCATCTTGAAGGACTACCAGAGGGGCTGCTACTGCTGGGATGAAATCTGCACTTGTAAGTTTTTACCTGCTGGGAAATTATCTAAATCTTGGGGAAAAGGGAATTCTTTGGGTTAAAGCTGATAAAATCGGTGTATTTTAAAATTCAGTATTTTATCAAGTCAGTTAGGGCATAGTATTGCAAGTCAACTTTACATTAGTGTTTATTCCCACCCACCTACCCCAGGCATTATTCTTGATTTATAGCCTCCTAAACTAGCTAAGGAGAAAGAAGTGATCTTACTCGCTTTAGGATGTAATTGATTATCTTCATCAGCAAGTTATTAGGCTTTACGGGTAGAATAAGTCCTTGCAGTTCACCTTGAGGTGAATATTAAAAGCCCCTTATATGTATTAGGTATATGTAATTTTATTGGTTCAAGTATCCCTATTCTCCTACCAACTTTAAAAAACTGAACAACTTTAAAAAGCTAAAAGAAATCTGTAAATCTAAGATGCAGGCAGCATTCTAGCAGGGAGATGGAGGATATCCAATCTTTTGTACTGAATATTACATGTTTGATTTTCTCCAGTTGGTCAAAAACCCTCTCTAGAGGGGCTGGCACAGTTGCCAATAGTGAGATATGAAATGTTTCACTTGAGTAAAGAGGTATCAATCTCTTTCATGCACGGAAAATGCTATCTGTAACATAGAAACATAGAAACATGATGACAGAAAAAGACCACAAGGCCCATCTAGTCTGTCCTTCCATAACACAACTACAACAGTCCACTTTTTACCTTTAGAGATCCTCTGTGTTGGTCCCATGCTTTTTTGAATTCAGTTACTGTCCTCATCTCTACCACCTCCACTGGGAGACTATTCCATGGATACACTACTCTTTCTGTAAAGAAATATTTCTGCATATCACTCCTGAATCTATCTCCCTTCACAGTCATCCCATGTCCCTCGTAGCAGAACTTGCTTTCAGTCGAAAGAGGCTCTCTCCCTGAGCATTTATGCCACGGAGGTATTTAAACATCTCAATCATATCACCTCTATCCCGCCTTTCCTCTAAGGTGTACATATTAAGATCCTTAAGTCTGTCCTCATATGCTTTATAATGAAGCCCATTAATCATTTTAGTAGCAACCCTCTGCACTGACTCCATCCTGTTCACATCCTTTTGAAGGTGCGGTCTCCAGAATTGCACACCATACTCCAAATGAGGTTGCACCAAAGACCTATACAGAGGCATTATCACCTCCTTTTTTCTGCTAGTCATTCCTCTCCGTATGCACCCAAGCATCCTTCTAGCTTTTGCCGTCGCCTTTTCTACCTGTTTAGCTACTTTAAGATCATCAGACACAACCACGCCTAGGTCCCGCTCTTCTTTAGTGGACAAAAGTACTACACCTCCTATACTGTATTGCTCCCTTGGATTGCTGTAGCCCAAATGCATGACCTTACATTTTTTAACATTAAATCCCAGCTGCCAAATTCTAGACCATTCGTCAAGCTTAGCTAGATCCCTCCTCATGTTATCTACACCTTCCTGGGTGTCTACTCTATTGCAGATTTTGGGTATCATCCGCAAAGAGGCAAACCTTACCCGACAGCCCTTCCGCTATATCACTAACAAAGATGTAGGCTCTTGAAGGAAAACTGTCTTGTACTCATCTATAAATTGTCCCAAGCACCAAAGGCCCTTCTTCTCCCACCTTCTAAATACTTCATTGGTCAGACCTGGAGGAAAAGTACCATTAAATCTCAGAGAGTATGCCTAGAGAGTCTTACACTATCCCAAATAGCTCTAGTTAGCTCTATGAAAGGTTTTTTTTTTTTTGCATCTTTCCATGATCCTTCACACTTTCTACCCACAGGGAGTACTGCAGAGGGCTAGACCCAGCAATGTTGCTCCAATTGAAACTATTCTTTATCCCTGCTAACAGCCCAGTCAAGTGCTGTCCATACTCTTTATGGTATCTACTCATTAAGGAACCCCAAACTCCTGTCCTCCTTTGCTTGCCATAACAAGGCCCTTGCCACTTTTGGCTTTTTATGATTCCACATAAAATCCATGATTGTTTTCTATACCCTGTGCTAAAATGAAGCTGGTATCTCTATAGGAAGACTAACAGATACAGTAGTTTGGGTACCACCATCATCTTAACGCTGTCAATAAGGCAAAACCATGAGATGCTTAATTTCCTCCAGTATAATAATTCCAAAGAAATTCCCCTTCACAAGAATAGATAATTGAGCTTAAACAGATTATCCTACTCTGCAGCCAAATTAATCCCTAGGTATCTGATGGAACCCCCTAGCCTAATGAAAGGGATACTTTCCTTGGATAGCGTTCTGTTCTTCCCTTCAGCAGAATATATTCAGTATTTTGGACTTGACCGCATGGACCTTAAGACCTGATACTGAGCCAAACTCCATCATTTCCTCCATTAGGGGTCCCAGAGATGCCTCCACATGAGAAATTGAGTATAATATAACATCTGTGAACAGGGAAATTTTGTAACACCCTGAGACCCCTCTGAACCCCTTAATACAAGAGTTACAGTGCACTCAGTGTCCCAATGGCTCCATTGCAAGCAAGAAAAGAGAGGGGATAAAGGACAACCCTGCTTCATCCCTACTGATGCCTCTCCTCCAAGCCTGGTAATTTAGTTCTAAGACTAGCCAGATCTTTTTTTCTTAGTATATTTTTTATATATACCCAGGGATTTCAGACAGCATTTATGCACTCCCACAACACTGCAGCGGAATGCGCACCATCATCATTAATTTTCAAGTATTCACTTATACTGATCTCATTTTCTCACAGTTGCTGTCTCCATCTAACAGTCATTTAATTGCTATAAGGCATTCCCATTCTTAATTGCTTGTATCTCTACTCCCCCCGCCCCCACATACAGGAGCATGGTCAGACCACGTTATGTTCTCGATCTCACAATCCCCCTTTTGAGGTACCAATCCCCTTTCCACCAAAAGATAATCAATTCTAGAGTAGTAATTGTGGGATTTTGACCAATATATGTAGTTCCACCCACCAGCATGCCTCTCCCTCCACATGTCCACTAAATCAAAGGCTTTAAGAAATGCCTTTAGCTTTTGGGCATGTTAATGCTACCTGAATGGAGGCCTTGGGAAGTATCTACTCGAGGATAACTTGCCCAATTGAAATCCCTCCCACTAGTAAGTGGCTCTCCACAAACGCACCTAGCTGACCAACACTAGATCAAAAAAATCATCCTGCTCCACATTAGGAACATAAAAACACACTAGGTGTAGCTTTGATATTAGTAAGAAGCAGTTTAACAAAAAGAAAGTGCCCCCTGCGGGACATGTCGTGTATCCAGCGCTTAGGTTGGAACGTCCATAGTAGCAATCATAATAGCCATCTCTGTGGTCTTCTTTTTAACTCAATTAAAAGCAAACTAGATGTTACTATATTTTTTATAATTGACTTTAAACTCATCCTGCAGTTGTAAACAAGTCAACTCTAAATAAAATTTTTCTCTTGAAAGGTGCATTGAGCTTATGCTCATTCAATGTACCAATAAGAAGCCGCCCCCGCCCGCCTTACTACCTAGAGAAAATAATCTGCCAAAGCTTTGGATACTCTAAACCTCTGTCAAACAACCCCCACTTACCACCCCCCTCCTCCACCTCAAAGTATCCCTAGCATCCACTCCAACCACCCACCACCCAAACGACCACACACCACATAGCCTGACCCTGAGGCATGACTCATCTAATTCATGTGCTCAAACTTCCTATAACATCATCACACCCTACTGTAAATGCTATAAGCATCACTCATTCCATTCAAGCCTTGTCATTTGAGCTTCTAAAGAAAGCTTAGGTTTGATCTCCTCTAGCATTGATTGGTTTGTTCTTTGGGAAGTCCGTGGTACAATATTTGTCACCAGCACCATAATTCAACGGCATCAATTTTCTTCCTGTTTATCTTTTTCACTCTTCAACTTTCATATCCATATGACGTTATTGAAAATAGCATGGCTTGAACAAGTCAAATCTTTGTGTGGAGAGAGACATCACTAGTCTTGAGAATCTTGCCTAGGTCCTTCATAGCCAATCTGCCAAGAGCAATGCATCGGCAGATTTCTTGACTGCTTGTTGTTTCTTTATTGATAGTTGATCCAAGTAGGTTAAAGCTGTCCACTATTTCCATTTCTTTTCCATCAACGATGAACTTGTTGATTTTGCCAGTTGTCAGGATCTTTGTCTTCTTTACATTAAGGTGCAGGCCCATTTTAAGACTATGTTCCTTGATCTTGAGAAGCAAATGTTTCAGATCGTCTTCATTTTTAGCCAGTAATGTGGTATCATCAACATAGCGAAAGTTGTTGATGAGTCTTCCACCAATCTTCACACCTCGGTTGTCTTCATACAGTCCTGCTTCTCTAATTCCACTATTCCATAACTAATCGGCTCATACACATAAAAACACAACCACGACAATACCTTCCGAAACACTACCTAAATGAACACGCAGAACCATTAAAATGGTACCTGATAAATGCTAGATCTATAAAGAAGAAAATCCCTATCATACAAGACCTAATAAATGATGCAAAACCAGACTTCATATGCCTAATGGAAACATGGATCTATGACACTGATACTGTACTCCTCATTGAATTGAAATCTCCAGGATACAACATTTACCACTGCTCAAGACAATACAAAAAAAGGAGGAGGACTAATTATCCTATGCAAAACCTCTTTATGTGCCCAACAATGCTCCTCATCAAGTACTGATAGCTTAGATATCCTAACAATCACCACAAGAAAACTTACAATTTCACTCATATACAGACCACCCTCCTCTGAAATCAATGCACTTGACAGCATAATAGAAACATCATGCTCTGCATCACCACCAGGTAAAGAACATATCATCTTTGGGTGACTTTAATCTATCTCCCTTACACGCTGCACAGAATTCGACCTTCCTTCAAGCAATGGAAGACATCGAATACAATCGACTGATCAACACGGCAACACATACAAAAGGGAACACACTTGATCTCATTTTCTATCCTACTAATGGTCTCAGACCAAAAATATATCTATTAAAAGCATTCAGCTACTTCCATGGTCAAACCACTTCCTCATATGCTTCAGTACCGATTCAGATCACCATCATTCCTAACAGGGGCTACACATTTCAAACAAAGGTAAGCATTTGTGTTTTTTTTAAATTGCTAGCTCTCTGACTGGAAGCTCTTAAAAGGTGTTTGGTACATTTTTAAAACAAAGTTATATTCTTTGTGGTGCTTTAGTTTAAAGGGAGGAATATTTTCTTTAGTGGGGTTGGTTTAAAACTCTGCTTTAGTAACTTTCTCAGCTCTTTGAAGCCACTGACAATCAGGTGTTAGTTCCAACCCTACCCCCCCCAACACCCACCCACCCCTAATGAGTGGTCTTGCTTTATAGGGCACCTCCCCAATTAACACAACACAGGGACTTGAAACAGCACATTCTCAATATAATTAAAGAGATTTAACTGCTTTTCTCTGAAAGGACAGCTGGGAAACCAGCTGGTACTTTGGTAGATCTCTCTCTTTTGTTTTAACAGATACCTAAGCTCCACAAACAGAACAATGGCTGGGAAAAATCAGATAGCTAAAGCTGTTGCTCCCATTACAGCTTATGCCTCTGTCCAGACAGAGGTCCCAATGACAGTTGAAGGACCGGTTCCATGTGTAGGGTGCTTGCATGCTGAAGCTCTCAGAAAACAAGTGGAGGAACTCAGAGGAGTTGGTGAGGCTGAGGAACATTCAAAACAGTGAGAAGTACATTGATGAGATGCTTCTTGCAACAACCAAGCTCTCCAGCAGAAGAGAAGATGGGTGCCTACAGAATGACGAAGATTGGGCACAAGTCACCAGGGCCTGCAGAATCACCAATCCAACTTCTCCAGCCCTTGAACTGAAGAACCATTATGCAGCCCTGGAAGTGGAGGAGGTGAAAGCATCCCTGGAAAGGGAAGGACCAGAGCTCAAGTACCCCAAAGTTGCAGAATCAGTGACCACAAGGAAGCGAAGGGTAGTGGTGGTTGGTGACTCTCTTCTGAGGGGTACTGAGGCATCCATCTGCTGACCAGACTTGATGTCCAGAGAGGTATGCTGTCTGCCAGGTGCCAAAATCCAAGAAGTTATGGAGAGTTTGCCGAGACTCATCAAGCCCACTGACTATTACCCAATGTTGCTAATCCATGTTGGAACAAATGATACTGCCAGGTATCCCACTGAGCATATCAAGAGGGACTTCTTGGGTCTGGGACAGAGGGTGAAACAGATAGGTACACAAGTGGTGTTCTCTTCAATTCTCCATGTTTAGGGTAAAGGTGAAGGCAGAGAAGCTGGCATCCTGGAGATGAATGCATGGCTGCATGGATGGTGTCATCAAGAGCGTTTTGGTTTCCTGGACCATAGGATGCTATTTCAAGGGTTGCAGAGCAGAGATGGTGTCCATCTGTCCAAGAAAGGTCGACACATCTTCAGTAGTAGACTGGTTAATCTACTGAAGAGGGCTTTAAAATAGATTCGTTGGGGATGGGTGAAGACAGCCCCCAGGTAAGTGAAAGCCCCCAGGTAAGTGAAACATTAAATACCTTTATGGAAATGGGTAAAAAGGGTAACATACGGAAAGCAGTGTGTATAAATGCCCGTAGCATGGGAAATAAGATCCCTGATGTTGAAGCTTTGGTGGGAGTGGCTGACTTGGATTTAGTGGCAGTTACAGAAACATGGTTTACAGAAAATCATGACTGGGATCTAACTATACCAGGCTATATTTTATTCAGAAAGGACAGGGTAGGAAGAAGGGGAGGAGAAGTGGCATTATATGTAAAAAATAATATTAAAGCCTTGGAATTACAGAGCTTAAAAGGGAGAGAGGAGGCATTGTAGGTTAAACTAGAAAAAGGGAAAGAGGAATCTATTTGCATTGGCATGATATACAGACCTCCTTCACAAGAGGAAGAGGTGGACGGAGAGTTAATTGAATACATATGCAGTATTGCTAGGAAAGGGGAAGTGATACTAATAGGGGATGTCAATATGCCAGATGTTGATTGGCACATTCCTGCTGCAGTATCATCTAGAACTGGGGTCACCAACCTCCAGAGGGCCGCGGGCCGCACAGCCGACTACCGGGAGCCTCGCGGGCCGCAGCCCCCCTTCTCCCCGCCCCCGCGAAAAAAAACAACAAACGCAAAATTATGAAAACAATGGCTGATCACCTTTATTGAATTTAATGAGATGGCTGATGATTCATGCTAGCAGACAAACGGTTAAAGTCCGGCTTCACAGATGACACTGACAGGAGAAGGGACGCTTGCAGGTGGTCGTCGGTGAGCTGCGAGCGCGTGGATGACTTTATCATATCCTTCGTTCCCCACCCTCCGCTACCATCCAGAATGGAGAGGCTGCCAGTTCTAGAGCATCCTGGAAGAATGACCAATCAGAGGGCGCCTGGCGTCAACGAGCCGCCTCCATAGGTCCAATCGGCACGGTTTGCCCCGCCTTTCTCGGTAGCTCTCCACCTGCAGGCAGGTCCTTAAAATAGGTTGGTGCAGCTGGTGGAAAAAAAGTGCAGTGTGTGGCATTGCGGAGATGCTGCAGTTGTGTACTTTTCAAAAATAGGCTATTGGTCGCGTTGTAAAAGTTCCTAAATGCAGATATTTTGTGCACAAAGTGCACTTTTGCAAAGTCACTTCACAGTCATGCCGCGGGCCGCAGATACAATGACGGGAATCCTTGGCGGGCCGCACGTAATGTTAACCGGGGTAGAGCCTCGCGGGCCGCACGAAGGGACATCGTGGGCCGCATGCGGCCCGCGGGCCGCAGGTTGGTGACCCCTGATCTAGAAGTAGGGAGATCCTGGATTCTGTACAGGGAGAACTATTCAGGCAATTGGTAACAGACCTCACATGTGAAGGGGACATACTGGACTTGGTGCTTACCAATGGTGAAAGTGTTTCTGATGTTATAGTGGGAGATCATTTTGCATCCAGTGATCACCAGATGGTATGGTTCAGTATTAGGACTAGGGCTTTTAGAATCCATTCAAAAGTAAGGGTCTTAAACTTTAGGAAAACTAACTTTGCCAAGATGGGCCAATACCTCAGGGAGTCATTAGCAGGATGGGAACAGCTGGGGGATGTAGAAAAACAGTGGGCAAAACTGAAAGGGGATATTTTAAGGGCAACCAACCTTTTTTGTTAAAATGGTAAATAAAGGTAAAAGGAAAAGAAGACCGCTATGGCTTTCTAAAGAAGTAGCTGAAAAGGTGAAGAAAAAAGAGGGAGGCCTTCATGAAATACAAGAGATCACAGAGAGAGGAACACAGGCATCTATATTTTGAAAAACTTAGAGAAGCTAGCAAAATAGTCAGGAAGGCAAAGATTCAAAAAGAGGAAGAAATAGCCAATGCAATAAAATGGGGGGGGGGGGGGGGGATAAGACATTTTTCAGATATGTTAGTGAGAAGAGGAAGGGCAAAGTGGTATTGTCAGACTCAAGGGTGAAGGGGAGGAATATGTAGAAGCTGATGAGGATAAAGCGGAATTGCTTAACAAATATTTCAGTTCTGTGTTAACTGTTGAAGAACCAGGAGCAGGACCTCAGAAAACACCCACAAACAGGAATAGAAGTGAGGGGCATCATGAAGAATTTTCAGAAGACTGTGTTCATGAGAAATTAGATGAACTTAAAGTAGACAAAGTGATGGGACTGGATGAGATATACCCTAGAATACTGAGGGAACTTGGGGAAGTTCTAGCAGCTCCACTAACTGACCTTTTCAATGCCTCATTGGAGTGGTGCCAAAGGACTGAAGAGAGGCTCATGTGGTGTCTTTACACAAAAGCGGAAGTAAGGATGTAGGTGAAAACTACAGGCCAGTTAGTTTAACTTCAGTGGTGAGTAAATTATTGGAAACGCTGCTGAAAGAGAAAATAGTGAGGTTACTGGAGTCCAGTGGAATACAGGATCTGAGGCAGCATGGATTCACCAGAGGCAGGTCTTGTCAGACAAATCTGTTTGATTTCTTTGACTGGGAGACCAGGGAGTTGGACAGAGGGAGAGCCTTTGATGTGGTGTATGTCGATTTCAGTAAAGCCTTTGACACCGTTCCTCACAGACGACTTATAAACTGAGCACCCTAGGGATGGACCCTGAAGTTACTGCTTTGGTTAGAAATTGGTGAGTGGGAAGCGACAAAGGGTACAGGTAAATGGAGCTCACTCTGAGGAGATAGAAGTTACCAGTAGTGTGCCCCAGGGATATGTCCTTGGTCCGATTCTGTTTAACATCTTTGTTAGTGAAATAGCGGAAGGGCTATCGGGTAAGTTTTGTCTCTTTGCGGATGATACCAAAATCTTCAATAGAGTAGACACCCAGGAATGTGTAGATAACTAGAACTAGAACATAGAACTACAGCGAATTGAGTACCAACATGTAAATTGCTAGAAATGTATATAGTTTTCCCCAGTTACCTCCAAGTTAAAGCCCTGTTATATGTAAACGAAGGTCATACTCAAATGACCAAGTGTTATATTGTTTCAATGTAAACCGCACTGATGACAAATAGCGCGGTATATAAGAAATGTTAAATAAATAAAATAAATAAATAAATGAGGAGGGATCTAGCTCAGCTTGAAGAATGGTCTAGAATTTGGCAGCTGCGATTTAATGTTAAAAAATGCAAAGTCATGCATTTGGGCTGCAGCAATCCAAGAGACAATATAGTATACTTTAGGGGGTGAAGTACTTTTGTCCACTAAAGAAGAGCGGGACCTAGGCGTGGTCGTGTCAGATGATCTTAAAGTAGCTAAACAGTTAGATAAAGCGACAGCAAAAGCTAGAAGGATGTTTGGGTGCATACAGAGAGGAATGGCTAACAGAAAAAAGGAGGTGATAGTGCCTCTGTATAAGTCTTTGGTGCGACCTTATTTGGAGTATTGTGTGCAATTCTGGAGACTGCACCTTCAAAAGGATATAAAGAGGATGGAGTCAGTACAGAGGGTGGCTACCAAAATGGTAGTGGTCTTCATTATAAAGCATATGAGCACAGACTTAAAGATCTGAATATGTACACCTTAGAAGAAAGGTAGGATAGAGGTGATATGATTGAGATGTCTAAATACCTCTGTGGCATAAATGTTCAGGGAGAGAGCCTCTTTCAATTGAAAGCAAGTTCTGCTACGAGGGGACATGGGATGAGGGTGAAGGGAGATAGATTCAGGAGTGATATGCAGAAATATTTCTTTACGGAAAGAGTGGCGGATCCGCGAAATAGTCTCCCAATGGAGGTGGTAGAGATGAGGACGGTATCTGATTTCAAAAAAGCATGGGACAAACACAGAGGATCTCTAAAGAAAAAAAAAAAGGGGACTGTTGTAGTTGTTGATATGGAAGGACAGACTAGATAGGCCATGTGGTCTTTTTCTGTCATCATTTTTCTGTTTCTATCAACCAAACAATATTCCTGTAACATCAGCACACAATCGATTCACAAAGTTTGACAAAGATAAAGTCATTAATAAAATAAGCCTAGATCTCTCAAGCAACAGCGACTTCCTCATTAAAACATGGAATAGAACACTAAGTGCAGCATCAGTAAACCATCAAAACTATCAAACAAAAAAACACAGTCTCTCTCAATCTTAGTACTCCTCAACCTTAAAACATACAAAAAGGGTCTTAAAGAAAGCTGAAAGGAAATAGAGAGATTCCCAAACTGAAGATGACAAGCTTAACTACATGAACAACCTAAAAATCTATCATCAAAGTATCTTTGACGCAAAAAAGAACACTACTCTAAACTCCTCTCGAAATCCCTTAACCGGCCAAGAGAACTGTTCTGCATAATACAAAACTTAACAAAAAAACTGAACTTAGGTGAACCATCAACCTGCGACATAATTGCTCAACAGCTTGCAAATCATTACATGGAAAAATCAAAACTCAACTCAATGTATGACTGCATCCACTGATCCCACGCCTCACTGCCCTGTAACCAGGAATTCATTTTCATCTAGAACCAAAGAGCAGATTAAACACTGCATCAAATCATTGAACACTGCCACCTCAATTATAGATCCATGCCCAGTCATTTGGATAAAAGCCACAAATTACTACTCACACCATTCATCCAAAAAATCGCTAACCTCTCACTAGCCCAAGGAATTTTACAAAACATATTAAAAAAGGCATCTATACTCCCAATCCTGAAACAAAACACACCAAACAAATCTTGCCCCACTTCGTACAGACCAATATCTAGCCTATCTTTCCTATCCAAAATTATTGAAAAATCAGTACAGCTGCAACTCCAGGATTTCATTGATTCAAACGCTCCACTTGAAAAATCATGGAGTTGAAATGCTGCTCACATCCCTTCTTGATTTGGTCATACAAGGAATTGACAACATACAAAATGCCTTCATCCTCATTTTTCTAGATATATCTTCCACATTTGACTCTGTAAACCATAACATACTAATCAACTGCCTAAAACACCTGGACATAGGTGGTACAACTCTACAATGGTTTCAAGACTACCTGTCTAACTGTACTCAACAAGTTTACTACGAAAACATCCTATTCAACACTTTCATCCAACTTTGAGGTGTCCCTCAGGGTTCTGCATTATCTGCACTTCTGTTCAATATATACCTACAACCTATCTGCAATATCATACAATCATGTAATGTAGACTACAAAATTTATGCAGACGATATAATGCTATTCACACCCTTTGACACCAAAGATCCTAATTACACAAAAATCACCAGCTGCTTCAACGATGTCTCTGAACGGCTTAACTCAGTCAACTTCACAGTTAACTTGAAGAAAACAGAAGCACTCATTATTACTAGGAAAGAGTAGTTACTCACCTGTAACAGGTGTTCTCCAGGAGCAGCAGGAATCAGTCCTCACTTATGGGTGTCATCGATGCCGATGAAGCCCCAGCGGAGCATTTCCCCAGCTTTCCATGAAAGCCTTTGGGAATGCTGGCACGCATGCGCGGTTCCCTTCCCGCCTAAAGGTGCCATCTTACCTCAGTCAAATGACATAGCTAAGAACAGCACACAAAAATTGAAAAATGAACTATGTACAACTGCAACTCCAAGGGGAGGAGGGAGGGTAGTGAGGACTGATTCCTGCTGCTCCTCGAGAACACCTGTTACAGGTGAGTAACTACTCTTTCTCCAGGACCAAGCAGGAAGTCAGTCCTCACTTATGGGTGACTCCCAAGCTCTGGGCTACCAGGAACCCAGGCTGAACAAGAGAACTCCCTCTAGTCTCAGCAACACAGAAAAGGCTTTTCAAGAACACAACCTCCACAGGTAGCCCAACCAGAGGGCAGGAGGGCAGGAGTTGCCTAGACCTCAAAGAGATTCCTGAGTACTGCTTGGCCAAAAGCACTGTCCCTACGGGACTCCCTCTCCAGACAGTAGTGGGCTGCAAAAGTCTGGCTTGAAGACCAAGTAGCAGCCCTGCAGATGTCTTGCAATGGAACAGAGTGGAGATGAGCCACTGATGTAGCCATTGCCCTCACATGGTGGGCCGTGACCCTACCCTGCAAAGGAAGGTCAGCTGACTTGTAAGCCCAGGTGATACAGTCAGCCACCCAGATGGACAAGGTACGCTTGGACACAGGCCTCCCCAAGTTATTGGGGTCAAAAGAAAGGAAGAGCTGAGAAGCCTTCCTGTGACCTTGCGTACGTTCAAGGTAGAAGGATAAGGCCCTCCTACAGTCCAAGGTATGGAGAACTGTCTCAGCCTGACTTGCATGAGGCCTAGGGAAGAAAGTAGGAAGAACCACCTCCTGGTTGAGGTGGAAAGAGGAGACAACCTTAGGAAGGAACTTAGGGTGAGTCCTGAGGACTACCCTGTTTTTATAGAACCTGGTGTAAGTTCTATCACAGACCAAGGCCTGAAGCTCACTCACTCTCCTAGCCGAAGTAAGGGCGATCAGAAAGAGAGTCTTCCATGAGAGGAAGCGTAGAGGGCAAGTAGCCAGAGGCTCAAAAGGTGGTCGAGTCAACTGCTGCAAGACCACATTCAGCTCCCACTCAGGAGCAGGAGGACATATGGGAGGTTTGAGCAGTAACAAACCTCTGAGAAACCTGGACACCAAAGGGTGCACAGACAAGGAATGGCCCTCTACTAAGGAGTGGTGAGCTGCCAAAGCAGAGAGGTGGACCCGAACAGAGTTGGACTTGAGACCTTGATTGGACAAGTGCAGCAGGTACTGAAGCACTACAGACACAGCACAGGAGAAAGGATCCTCTGCACGTAACTGACACCACACAGAAAACCTTTTCCACTTGAGAGCATAGGTTTTTCTTGTGGACTGTTTCCTAGAAGCTAGGAGAACCTCCTCAACTTCTTTAGGCAGGCCCCAGGGAGCCAACACTACCCTTGCAGCCTCCATGCCATCAGATGGAGGGATTTGAGATTGGAATGCAGTAGAGAGCCCTGATTCTGAGAGAGAAGGTCGGGCTGCAACCCCAGAGGCAGAGGGAGATCCACCGCCAGCTGAAGCAGGAGGGGGAACCAAGGCTGCCTGGGCCACCTGGGAGCCACCAGGAGGACTGAGGCCCTGTCTTGGAGAATTTTGAACAGTGTCCGGGCCACCAGGGGGGTGGGAGGAAATGCATAGAGTAGGCCCTGAGTCCAGGGAATCAGAAAAGCATCTGCTGCTACCCTCAGTGGATGCGTTTGCCTGGAGCAGAACCGTGGCAGCTGGTTGTTTAGAGGGCTGGCAAACAGGTCTATGGAGGGAAGACCCCACTCCAAGAAAATCTTTTGAACCACTAAAGGATGTAGCTGCCACTCGTGTGGTTGCAGAATCCTGCTCAATTTGTCGGCCAGGAAATTCTCCTGGCCTGGAAGGTAGACTGCCTTGAGGAGCATATTGTGTCTCAGGGCAAAGGAACAGAGGACTTGTGCTTCCTGACAAAGGGGTTGGGAACCAGTCCCTCCTTGCTTGTTCACATAGAACATGGCTACCTGGTTGTCTGTTTGGATCAAGACAGACTGATGGGCCAGGGAAGCAGTAAAGGCCTTGAGAGCCAAGCGGATAGCTCTGAGCTCTAGGAGATTGATCTGCTGGGACGCCTCCCAAGGAGACCACAGACCCTGGGTGCACTTGTCTAGGCAGTGTGCTCCCCAACCCAACAGAGAGGCCTCGGTGGTCAGTACCACTGTATGAGGAGGTATCTGAAAAGGCACCACAACCAGCAGATTGGGGGGGTGTAACCACCAGTTGAGGGAGGTCAGAAAACGGTGGGACACTCTGATCCTGTCTCTGAGGCTGCCTGAGGCTTGTGACCACTGAGTCCGAAGGCACCACTGGGCAGGCCTCATATTGAGCCTGGCATTGGGGGTCACCTGAACTGTGGACGCCATGTGGCCTAGAAGCCTGAGACAGAGTCTGGCGGAGACCAGGGACCTGTGCAGAAACTTGGTTGCAAGGTCCATGAGCCTTTGTGCTCGGTCCACGTGTAAGAATGCTCTTGCCAGCCGAGAATCCAACCTTGCCCCTATGAATTCCAAGTTCTGGGAGTGGAGCAAAATGGACTTTGCGAAGTTGATGACAAAGCCCACCTTTTGGAGCAGGTCTATGGTTCTGTTGGTGGCCTGCTGGACCTTGAGAAACGTCTGGCCTCTGATGAGCCAGTCGTCCAGGTAGGGAAAAACAAAGATGCCCTGATTTCTCAGGTAGGCCGCTACCACTGCCAGGCACTTGGTGAGGACTCTGGGAGTGGAAGTCAGCCCAAAAGGCAGTACCCTGTACTGATAGTGGTTTCCTCCCACAATGAACCTGAGGTACTTTCTGTGGTCTGGATGAATGAGGATGTGAGTGTAAGCATCTTTTAGATCTAAAGAGCATAGCCAATCTTCCTGCTGGAGGTAGGGCAGAAGAGTTCCAAGAGTAACCATCTTGAACTTTTCTTTTACAAGAAACTTGTTTAGGTTTCTGAGATCCAAAATGGGTCGAAGACCACCGGTTCTCTTTGGCACCAGGAAATACCTGGAGTAAAAATCGTGACCTTGGAAGTGGGGAGGCACAGGCTCCACTGCCTTGTCCAGCAACAGATCCCTAAGCTCCTGGAGGAGAAGGGCTGTATGCAGGGGAGGCCTGGAAGGCTCCCCTGGAAAGTATGGCGGAGGTAGTTGGTGAAAATGCAGGGCATAGCCTCGATGGACTATGTCCAGCACCCAACTGTCCTGAGTTATCAGGGCCACTGGTTTGCGAACAAGGCTAGGCGGCCTCCTGTGCAGGGCTGGGTCTGCAAGGGAGGTTTGGCTGTACTCAAGGAGTCAAAAAACCCCACCCTGCTGAGTGGGAGCAGGGGCCGGAGGCTTGGGGGCAGTCTGCCTACGGGGCCCATTACCCCGGCCCTTGGCTTGCTGACCCTGTGGGGCAGGTTGGGCAGCCTGATAATGTGGGTACTGTTTGTAGGCAGTGCTCTTCCTCGGGTAAAAGGGCTTTTTACCCGGGCCCTTCTTTTTATGTGAAGGGGCAGAGGTCTTCCTGGACAGCCTTGTCCTAGTGAGGTGCTCAGTCTCGAGCTGTGCGGCCTTCTCGGCCACAGGCTTGCCAAAAAGGTTTTCACCTTGGCAAGGGACATCGACCAACTTGCCCTGAACCCATGGCTCGAGGTCCGATGACTGCAGCCACGCCTGGCGTCGAGCCGCGATGCCGGCAGCCGCTACTCGGGCGGAAGCCTCGAAGCCATCGTAGGCAGCGCGGGACATGAACTTAGAGCATTCCCGTATCCTCGAAGACAAGGACTTAAAACTCTGCAAGGGTTCCCCGGAGAGACCAGCAGAGAACCCGGCCGACTCCTTGGCCAGGTCTCGTAAATACATGCCTATGTACAGCTGGTAAGTCGGGACACGGCAAGCAAGCATGGAGCCCTGAAAACACTTTCTGATGACTCCATCAAAGCTGCGGGCTTCCCTACCGGGAGGCACCGCAGAGTGCATCTTCTGACTTTTCAGACGATGCATGGCCGATTCCACAACCATAGAATGGTGCAGCAGCTGTGCTTTCTGGAAGCCAGGACTCTTGCGGAGTCGATAAATGGAATCGACTCGCTTGCTCAAAACCGGCGCCGAGGCCAGCGCCTCCCACATCCGGAAGAGGAGCCGCTCCAGCATCGGAGGAACCGGGACAGTAAAGGCCTCCTTCGGAGGAGAGTCGTACTGCAGAGCATCGAGCTCCTCGGCTTGAGGCTCTTCCTCGGGGTCAGCCGGGATAGCCAGGGCAGCGGCCATATCCCGGATAAACTCCGAGAACCTAGTATCCTCCGGAGGGGATCTACTCCGGGGTTCAGACTCAGGTGAGTCCGAAGGGACACACCGAGTCTTAAAGGTGTCAGGAGACTCCTCATCTTCGGTTTCCCATGCAGACTCGTCCGAAGTCAAGTCAGGGTCCGACGCCGCGGGGCCCCTGGGCACCCGCCCCGACACCGCGGGGCCCCTGGGCACCCGCCCCGACGCCGCGGGGCCCCTGGGCACCCGCCCCGACGCCGCGGGCCCCTGGGCACCCGCCCCGACGCCGCGGGGCCCCTGGGCACCCGCCCCGACGCCGGAGGCACCGGCGTCGAGACCCTCGGTCCCGAACGGGAGGTCGAGGGAGACCTCGACCGAGGACGACCTCGAGCCGCAAGGGACTCGAGTATCGGCTCGGTCTCTGGGGTTGACTTGGAAGTCGATGTCCCGGTGGCCGGGGCAGATGCGCCAGACAGGCTGGCCATCAATGCCCGCTGCTGATCCATGAAGGCAGACATTCTGCTCTCCAAGGCTGTCAACCTGAGACTCAACTCGGGTGACGCAGCAGCCCCCGACGTCGGTACTCGGGGAGGCGAGTCCTCGAGGACAACAGGACTTACGTGTCCAGCAGACTCCGGTTCTATACGAGGAACTTTGGTCGGCTTCTCCTGGTCCACAGGCCCGGGACGACAGTCGGGGGTCTTAGACCTGGACCTCGAGGGTCCAGGGACCTCCACCGATGCCGCCCTCGCGAGCCGCTTCTTCCTCTTATGTTCCCTCTCGGGGGACCCCCTGTCCGAGGAGCTCCGACGCCTCTCGGGATCGGAATCCCGAGGTGTCGAAGCCTCAGACGAGGTCCGGGCATGAGCAGAGGCCGAGTTGGAGAAAAGCCTTTCACTTTGCTGCTGACGACTTCAGAGGGCCTTGGAAGACATTTTTCCACATGGCCCGCACGTTTTAGAATCGTGGTCCGGGCCCAGGCACCGAAGGCAGCAGTCGTGTGTGTCGGTGAGAGACATAATCTTTTTACACCGATCACACTTTTTAAAACCACTGGAAGACATGGGGGAAAAAAGGGTCCCCGCGAGGTCAAAAGACCGGCCTTCCAGGGAAAAAGAAAAAAGTGTAGCCGCGAACGCCTAGCCACTAAGGGCAAAAACCAAAAAAGAAAAAGGGGGTTCGATACCGGTGTACCGATCCCGGCGGGAGGGGAACCGACGTCGAATCTGAAGAAAAGAAGCGAAACAACGCTAGAAAAAAATCTACTTTTAACCGGGAAAACAGGACACACGTCTGATGGGCTTCACGGAAAAAAAGAGACTGAGGTAAGATGGCACCTTTAGGCGGGAAGGGAACCGCGCATGCATGCCAGCATTCCCAAAGGCTTTCATGGAAAGCTGGGGAAATGCTCCGCTGGGGCTTCATCGGCATCGATGACACCCATAAGTGAGGACTGACTTCCTGCTTGGTCCTGGAGAATATAACTTTCAACCCTCCAAGTTCATTACATGTAAACAGTGCCTCACTTGAAATAAGAAAATAAATAAAATACCCTGGGATTCACCTTAATCAAAACCTGGATTTCACCGAACACATTCAAATGACTACCCGCACAATTTACAATAAAACTAGAATGATTCAACATCTGAGACCTCTGCTCTCCCCCACGGACTTCCGTTCAGTAGCCCAAGCACTAATAACGCCCCATTATGACTATAGCAACAGCATACTCCATGGCCTCCCAAAGAAAACCCTAAAACCCCTTCAACTGACTCAAAATACAGTTGCCCACACAATCATGAAAGCTGATAAGTCAGATCACATAACACCCATCCTGTTTCAGCTCCATTGGCTCCCGATATTTCAAAGAATCCAATTCAAAGTCCTCATGATCATTTTTAAAACAATAAACAATATTGCACCAACATACCTCAACATACTAATAAACATTCAACAACACACAGGAACAAAAAGAGACAGCCTAAAAAATATGCTATCCTATCCTAATAGGGTCAGAAAACTAAACCAATCTACCACCAATAGGGCATTCTTGTTCTATGCCCCTACCCTATGGAACAGTCTTCCTAATACACTAAGAGAAATCAAAGACTTAACTCATTTCAGAAAGCAACTCAAAACATTCATCTTTATGGACTATTATCAATGTGAACAGCCACCATAGAACTCTTCCACTTCCTTAGCAAAAAAAAAAAAATGAATCACACTATTTAACTCCTTCCAATCACTATGCACTCGACGCACACAACTCCAAAATATCACCCAAACCACTTATGCTCACTTCTCCTGTAAATGGCTAGGCCGCGGGCAGGGTCCCGGCGGCCGTCCCTAACCGGGCATGCGGCCCGGGGCGCGGGCCCTGCACGTGGCCGCTGCCAGGAGCACTGAAGGGGGGGGGGGAGGCTTTTCAAACTCATTGGCACCCGGCAAATGCGGGAGACCGGGAGCCAATGGGATTTGAGGATAGGCGGTGTGTGGGGGTGGGGGATTGAGCCGGCCGCCTCTGAGTGGTCATTCGCGGCGGCGGCGGCTCAGACTCTGGCTCCCATACCCCCCCCCCAAGGGAGCAACAGGGGGTGAATAGGGGTGTTGCAGCTCGGGGGGGGGGGGGGGGCGCGGGATCCCGGAGGTTTCCGGGGTCCGGAGCCTCAGGTTACACTTGGGTGGTGCTAGGGTGGCCCTGACCCGGACAAACCCTGGCTGACTTTTGCTAATAGCATGGCGAAGTCGGGGAAAGGGGTAGGAAGCTTGCAGGGGGCAAGCTTATGGTAGTAGCGGTGGCAAGGCACTTTGCTAAGGTATGGCTGGTGCGGCATTGCTCCGCTAATCGGATTGTTATGGTTTATGATGTTGACCTATTGTTAAAACTGTTAAAGGGTAATAAAGCTGCGACCAGTTGTGTTCCACGAGCATTGAGTGCGGTGTGTTTTGTGGGATTTGGGTGAGGAGGTTGGGGGATGGGGGTTGAGAGGGCCCGGAGCACTGGGTCTGCCTGCCTCGGTTAATAGTTTAATGCTACTTTGTTATTGTTAAATATCTTTTGAACTATGATTACTATTTGTAGAATTGGTCCCTGTAAACTGTTCTATAACTGTTCCTGGTAAACTGACTTGTGCAGTAGTTAAAATGTTATATGTAAACCGCTGTGATTACCATGACAAAGCGGCATGTAAAAAACAATAAATAAATAAATAAAATAAATATACGAGCATGCTTCTTAACCCTTTCCAGGCCGAGCCCAAAACTCTCGGGATCCAAAATTCTGACTAAATATTCCTATCAAATGGTATATAATACATGACCATAGCAGAAGGAAAATCACTATTAGAACATATTGAATAAGACGGGTACAATTTTCCTGAAATATGCAAAAATTAACCTGGCTGCAGAATGTGGATTAAAAATTTAAAGTAGGCCTTCAAAGGGTTAATGTGGCCCAGAGTTTCTCATGTTTTACACAGTCAAAAGCCTTTCTGTAATTAATAAAACACATATAGATAGCCTTTTGGTATTCTTTTGTCTTTTCAAGGGTCCAACTCACATCCGCGATAATGTCTCTTGTTCCGCACCCTTTCCTGATGCTGCTTGCACTCAGACAGTTCTCATTTCAGGTATGGTTGCAGTCTCTTCTGAATAATCTAGAGTAGAATCTTGCCGGTATTTGGGATCAGAGTGATTGTGTAATAATTTCCACAGTCAGCGGATCACCTTTCTTTAGTATAAGTATAAACACAGATCTTTTCCAATCAGTTGATCATGTTGTTGTCTTCCAAATTCCTGGCAGAGCCTTGTAAGTATTGTAACAGCTTCATCAATACTTCAATGGGAATGCCATCAATGCCAGCTGCCTTGTTCTTTGATAAGGCTTTCATTGTTGCTTCGACTTCTTCGTTCATCACCAATGGTTGCTGATCATAAGGTACAGTTTGAAATGCTGTTGGCCCACTTAATCTTTATGGTATAATGACTGTATATATTCTTTCCACCTTTTCTTGATCTCCTCAGCATCATTCAACATGGATCCTTGAGCATCTTATAACATTCCATTTTGAGGCTGTAATTTTTTCTTTAACTCTCATAGCTTTAAGAAAGCCAATCTTGTTCTTCCTCTAATAGTTTCTGCTTCCATTTCCTTGCATGTCTCATTGTAATACTTCTCCTTGTCTTGTCTTGCTGCACATTGGGAATGTCTGAGTTCTGTGATTGCTTCTCTTTCTTCTTTGGCTTTAGCTGCTCTGCAATTCTGGGCAATTTTCAGATTTTCTTTGGTCATCCATTTTAGCCATTTTTATTTTTTCACCTTTCATAGAGACTTCTTACTTTATTCCAATGCAACCTTCTTGATATCATCCCATAACTCTTCTGGAGCTCTATCATTTGTATCTAAAGCAGCAATTCAATTTTGCAGGCAGTCTTTAAATTCCGGTGGAATATTCTCAAGGATATATTTTACTACATTCATGAGTGGCTTACTCTCTTTCAACTTTATCTTGAGTTTGCATACTAGTAGTTGGTGATCTGTACCACCGATGTAATCAATTTCATTTTTGCATAATCCATTAGGTGACGTCCATGTGTACAGTTGCCGCTGTTTGAGATGAATAGATCATTGGTCTTGCAGAATTCTATCAGTCTTTCTCTAACTTTATTTCTGTTGCCATGTCCATATTTTCCAACCACTTTGCTTTCTTCTTTGTTGCCATCTTTTGCATTCCAGTCACCCATGACTATCAGGATATCCTGTTTGCATGTTCTTGTCAATTTCAGCTTGTACTTGTTCTTAGAATTCATCCTCTTCTGCAGCCATTGTTGGGGTATTCCTCGTAGACGAACAGAAATTAAGCGTTCACTGATTGCATTGTATTTCATTATAGTTCTTGCATGTTTCTTCTTGATTATGAATACAACATCATTTGTCTTTCATTTTCAGCATATTAGACCATGTGATCATCAGATGCAAAGTGCCCAATGCCAGTCCATTTCAGTTCACTGACACTCAACAGATTGAGATGTACACATTCTATTTCATTCTTAATCTCCTCCAACTTCCCTTGGTTCATACTTTTCATGTCCCAGTATGTAAGACATCTTTGCAGCTTCTGACTCCCATTTCATGCTCAGCTACCTCAGCAGTCAGACGTCCGAAGGGCTTTGATCCAACCACATCATAAATGCTGGCTTTACTCTGAAAAGTCTTCAGCTGCTCCCCAGTAGCCAGTTGAGTGCCTTCCAACCTGGGGATCTCATCTTTCAGCACTATAGTGCAATTTGTTTTGTTGTGGCTATCCATTGGGTTTTCATGGCAAGATACGGAAATAGATTGCCAGGCCGTTCTTCTGTGCAGGTAATTCTAATGTTGCCATTGTCATAGAAATGTGATCCTCTGCCACCAACACAGTCCCAGTAATAGAATGAATGCACCTATAGGTTAGAAGGAGAAGTCTGAATTGGATATGGAAATGGAAGAGAAGCCAATGAAGTGATTTGAGAAGAGGGGTAAAATGAGTATATTGGGGCTGGTGGAAGATTTGTTGTGCAGCAGAGTTTTGAACAGACTGAAGGTGAGAAAGATGATTCAGAGAGAGATCAGCAAGGAAGAGGTTGCAATAGTTGAGGCAAGAAGTGACTAAAGAGTGGATAGGTGTTTTATTTATTTATTTTAATTCTCTTATATATGGTGCTATTCTGCATCAGTGCGGTTTACATTGAACAAACTGAAATTACATTGAACAGGGCATTATAACTTGGAGATAACTATTTTACAGGGAACATGGGCTATGGAGGGTTAAGTGGCTTGCCCAAGACCACAAGGAGCACCTGTGGGACTAGAAACCCCAGACCTTCTGGCCCAAGGTTGCTGTCCTCTAGTGGGATTTGAACCCCTGACCTTCTGGCCTGAAGTATCTTGCCCCAACCACTAGGCTACTCCTCTACTCCAGAGTTTTAGTAGTGTGTTCAGAAAGGAAGGAACGAATTTTGTTAATGTTGTACAGAAAATGATGATAGGTCTTTGCTGTTAGATATAGGTCACCCCTATTTGTTGAGATATAAGAAATAGTTAAGTTTATTTTGATTTTATCCTGTTGCTTTAAAGAGATCCACTGTGTCTATCCCTTGCCATTTTGAATTCTGTCACTGTATTTGCCCTCATCACTTCCATCCATTCCAAGCATCCACCACCCTTTCAGTGAAAAACCTTTTCCTGATATTGCCTTTCAGTTTACCCCCTTGCAGCTTCATGTTATGCCCTCTAGTTTTACAGCTTCCCTGTCTTTGGCAGAGGTTTGTTTGTTCATTAACACTCTTTAAGTATTTAAAGGTCTGAATCATATCTCCCCTGTCCCTCCTCTCATCCAGAGTATACATATTTAGGTCTTCAAGTCTCTTCTCATAAGTTTTATGATGCAGGATCCAAATCATTTTGGTCGCCTTCCTCTGAGCCGTTTCTAGTTTTTTTATATCCTTTGCGAGATATGGTCTTCAAAACTGAACACAATATTCCAAGTGAGGCCTCACTAGTGACTGTACAGTGGCATTAGTACCTCTTCCTTTCTGCTGGTAATTCCTCTTTGTATGCAACCCAGCATCCTTCTGGCTTTTGCCACTGCCTTGTCACACTGTTTTGCCACCTTGAGATCCTCAGAAAAATCCCTCCGAGGTCCTTCTCCTGGTCCATGCACACCAATCTCTTGCCCCCTATTGCATACAGTTCCCTTGGATTTCTGCTTCCCAAGTGCATGAGAGTATCCTTCTTTACATTAAATCTTAATTGCCAAGCATTAGACCATTCTTCCAGCTTTTGTAGATCTTTTCTCATGTTTTCCACTCCCTCAGGGGAGTCCACTCTGTTGCAAATTTTCGTTTCATCTGCAAAAAGACAGACTTTTCCATTCAATTCTTCAGAAATATCACTCACAAATACATTGAACAGTACTGTTCCCAGGACCGAACCCTGGGGCACACCACTTTTGTGAAGAGGTACCACTTCAGCCCTTCTCCAGTCCTATGGAACTTCTCCTGTCTCCAAGGATCTATTAAAAACATCCTTTAACGGCCCTGCAAGAACCTGTCTGAGCTCTTTCAGTATCCTGGGATGTATCCCATCTGGTCCCATGGCCTTGTCCACTTTCAGTTTTGCAGGCTGTTCGAACACATCATCTTCTGTGAATGGTGTGGTATCTATCTACTCCATTCCATTTTGTATATTTGTCAATCACAGGTGGTCCTTCCCCAGGATTTTCTTTAGTAAAAACAGAGCAGAAGTATTTGTTTGGCATTTTTTTTTTTATGTCACTTTCCACAAATCTGTTCCCAGCACTTTTGAGTCCTGCAATTCCACCTCTGATTTTCCTCCTCTCCTGAATATACCTGAAAACGTTTTGTCGCCACACTTCACATTTTTAGCCATATTTTCTTATGCCTTTGATTTTGCTATCCTTATTTCTCTTTTTGTCTCTTTTAGTTTGATCCTGTATTTCTTTTCTGTGTTCCTCTGTTTGCGAACTTCTGAATTTGAGAAAGCTGTGTTTTTTGCCTTTATTTGGGTAGCCACTTCTTTGGAGAATCAAATAGGTTTCCTTTTCCTCTTGTTTTTATTTACTTTCCTTACATAAGTAGCTGTTGCCCCTTTTATTGCCTCCTTTAGTTTATCCCATTGCAATTTCACTTTCCTTATCCCCTCCCACCCTGCCAACTCCTCCTTCAGGCACTTGGCTCCAAGGCTGTGGGCTGAGGAAACAGGAAGAAGAAGAGTGTTATGAACAGAGATAAAAAAGGGAGGAAGGCAAAAGAGGGTTTAGGGGGAAAAATAAGAAATTTGGTTTTGGCTATGTTCAGTTTCAAATGGTGGTGAGACATCCAGGCAGCAATATCAGATAGGCAGGCAGATATATGAACTTGGAGTGTAAGAGAAATATCAGGTGTAGATAGGTAGATCTGAGAGTCATCCCCATATAAATGATCTTGAAAGCCATGAAAGGAGATGAGAACTCTGAGTATACAGAGAGAAAAGGAGAGGACCTAGAACAGATTCTTGGGGTACACCAACTGAAAGAGGGATAGCTGTAGAAGAAAGACCACTAGAATAGACACTGAAGGAGTGATAGAAGAGATAAGAAGAGCACCAGGATAGTACAGAGCCCTTAAAACCAAGTGAGAACAATATATCAAGGAGAAGGTGGTGGTCAGTAGTGCCAAAAGTAGAAGAAAGGTCAAGAAGAATGAAAACTGAGTAGCCAGGATTTAGCCAGGAACACATCACTAGAGACTTTAGCAAGGGCCGTTTCAGTAGAGTGTAAGGGACGAAAGCCAGATTGAAATGGATCAAGGAGGGCTTGAGAGGAGAGAAATTCAAGGCAACGGCAGAGAATTGCACGTTCAAGAATTTTAGAAATGAAGGGAAGAAGAGAGATGGGTGGATAATTAGAAGGACAAGTAGAGTCAAGTGAAGGTTTCTTGAGGAGAGGTGTGACCAGAGCATGCTTGAAGACTGCAGGGAAAGTTGCAGTAGAGAATGATAGATTAAGAATGAGTGTGTGGAAGGGATGACAGAGGATGAGATGGACTTAAGGAGATGGGTGGGGATAGGATCAGAGGAACAGGTAGTAAGTTTAGAAGAAGAAAGAAGATGAGAGGTTTCCTCTTTGGAGATCTTAAAGAAGGAAGAAAGGGTAAAAAAGATTGAGGGAAAAAGTTGGTATTGAAGAGGTGGAAGAGCAGATGAAGCTGATCTTGAGAGGAATTGGAGTATAATCTTCTGGACTTTGTCATGGAAATAGTCATCTAGTGTTTGGGCAGAAAGAGAAGGGGACGTCGGAAGCTGATGTGTCTTGAGAGTAGAGAAGAGATGACGGGAGTCAGAGGCAAGAGAGTTAGATAGACATAGTAGTTTTACTTGGCGAGTGCTATGGCAGATTGGAAGGAAGTAAGCATGAATGAAGAAAGTCAGAAAGGGAACGGGATTTGAGCCAAATGCACTCAGCCGATCGGGCACAGGAGCGAAGGTAGCGGGTAATTGAAGACAGCCAGGGTTGAGGTATAACGCGCCTCACAGGATGTAGGATAGGAGGAGCAAGAGAATCCAGAGCAGAGAACAGAATAACAGGAAACTATAACCTCATCAACCAAATTAGAAGTGGAGGAGAGAGATGGTGAGATAATAGTGGAGAGAGCTAATGGATCGATAGCATGAAGATTTCTAAAAAGGGAGTAAAGTCCTAAAATAAGTGAGAACAGGCTCCTTTTTGGCTCGGGTATTTGATGCCTTCAAAATGGGGACCCTAGGCAAGTTACCTTTGTTGCTTATGCCTATTGCATGAAACCACAGTCCACCCTTCCTAAATCTCTTCAATACCTGTGAGAAGTGAGAAGCATGTAAAACACAATTTGACAGGGATCAATATATATATGTCCATATAGATGGAAGTCTATGCACAGTTTGGAATTAGATGAAGGAATTAAATTTATGATTAGATGACAAAATAGCAAATGCTTGACCATGGTTCTAGCCCTAGCAGCATGGGAGGTGTCGTGGCAGAATGGTTAAGGAAGGCATATGGCTCCAGCTGTCTGAATTCTCAGGCCTCTGACATTCTTGGTATTCTAAGCAGAGAGAGGTCTCTTGTATAAGCAAGAGGAAATGGATCAGGATTCATTTTACATGATTTCATGCTTGAGTTTTTTAAGAGCACTAAGCCCCATGCTGTTTTAAAGAGCAAGTCTAAATTATATAGTGGAGTAAGTTTATGTTGCCACAAACCTTCCTTGAATATAAAAAATGATGGTAATGATGATGATGATTTTTATTCTCATTAACATCATCCTTGGAAAGCATATGGGGCTTAGTACAGTTTAAGACAAGCTTTTTTTTTCTTTTTTTATCAAGGAATCTTTGTTAAATCTACTATTTTTATGAGAATGTTAAAGTATATCTTAAAATGTGATCTGCAGCTTTTTTATTTTATTAGGGACTGACGTTTTAATCCAATATAACAAAAAAAAAGTATGTTCTTTGCTTTGCTGATTTAAAGCCCTTTATATCTAGCAACCAACAAATGGAATCTGGTTTAGGTTGGTAAGGTTATTTTTGATCTTTATTTTACATGAGTTCTGCTTCTGTTCTTTTATTTACTGTATGCATAAATTAACCCAAACCCTCTAAAAATTACTTCAGCTTCACTGAAGGTATATTTACTAATCTAATTTAAATTAAAGAAATGCAATTATTTCTGTAATATCATACTTTCTGTAATATTAACTATCTGAAGGCAATTTTCAAAGCCATTTTCTTTGGCAAAAAGTGATTTACCTGACTAAATGGACCTCTAAGAAAATTGTCCTCCTCTGCCCTGCTATAAGCACGTGAAGGCCTCCACAGTTTGCATGCTTTTTTTTGAAAGTGTGCTTTGATTGGGGGAGAAAAACAACACGTGTACATGGGAATTCCAAAAAGTATTCATGCTTTTTGTCCCCTACTCTCTGGAAAGGTAGGCACATGATTTTAGTATCTGTAATTTTATGCTAACCAATTTTTCTAAAATCAGTTTCCAGATCACTTGGGGCCAGAGCAAGTAAAAAGCCAGTCAACCATCTCTCTACATCATTCAGTTTCGGAGTGCTTTTTTCAGAAGAGCCAATCACCATATTGCTTTCCCTGAAGAGGAACAGCAGGCACTTGACAGAATTCTTTTTAGCTAGGTTAGTTGCCATCAGTTTTGGAGGCAATTGATTGCATACATATTGCAATCAGGTCAACTGCAGGAAGTGAGGGCAGCTATCACAACAAGAAAGCCTTTCACTCTCTCAAAATGTAGGCGTTCTGCAATGCCACAAGCCTCATAACTGATGTGTGTTCATGCTTCTCAGGCTGCTGTCATGAGGCCTACGCTGTGGCACAGTCTGACATATATGACTGCTTTGGGAGTGACAACATTACTAGAGATGGCATCTAGAGAAACAACGACCTCTTACTCCTGGGAGAATTTTGCACTACTGTGGAAGACAGAATTTGTACAGAATTCCCCACCTGCATAGAATTCTGCATTTGCGTGCAGAATTCTGCACAGGCTTTGTCATCGGTGACTACTTGATCCGGATCTGTCTCCCCTCCCTCACAAAGATCACGCACCAAGAAGAGCTGGCGAATGGCTACACATCGGGTCATACCCTCCTCTTCTGATATCCTGGGTCCTACTGTTAATTTGAACTGCACAGCTGTATGGAGGCTTGTGTAGTTCAAATGAATGTGGCGGGTTAGGGGAGCAGAGATTGAGTGATTGAATGCTTAGCAACAGGAGATGGAGAGCACCTGGGGCCGAGCATCCGTAGAGCAGTGTGGATCCAGGTAAGGCGAAGAGCGAAGTGGCAGGGGGCCAGTAGCCAAGGAGGTAGAGGCAGGGTACGGACCAATACTGGCTTGTTCAAGAGCAGAAAACAAGGCCTCGGTATTGTTGAACTGCGGCTTTCAGTAGCCCAATGCCTTGAGAGAATGCACATCTCAGCTTTGCTCTTCCCCACAATGGCCCAGAGCAGTGCTGGCCTGCAGAAATTACAGCAATGTAGAGAATAGGGGAGAGGCTCGGGGGAAGAAGGAAAGACTGCAAAAACAATCAAAATAGCAGCAAAGAATGGCCATTTGTTAATAAATTAAAATCCGATAAGAGATCACTTTTTATTTTGGGGATTTTCTTTGTTTTTGTGGTGCAGTTCTTAAGGGACTAAGATTTGCACTGTCACAAACTATTGGCTTATTCAGTAAGCTGAGGGACAGCTGTATGCCACACACGTTGTTCTATTGCTGAGAACAAGGATCATGTATCTGGCTGCTGAGGGTGTGAATTTTTAAGCTGTTCTACCAGTAAATATGTGCGTGTTTGTCTAGTCTACTTTCTGAAGAAAGAAAAGTAAGGTTATGTTCCCTCTTGCCGTCTCCCCATCCAAAGAAAAGATAGTTTTTGGGTTTTGTCCATACCACATTTTCAGGCTATTGCAGGAAGTTCAGGAAGATTTTGAAAGGTATATTTTGGAAGGTACTAATGTATGCATCCCAAAAAGTAAACCACTGTGCAGTGGTATTATCATAGCCAAGGAGGTCTAATTGAGGTGTGATACCTAGTCCCAAAAAGTAGACTTCATTAATTATTATGTATGTTGGAGAAAGTCTATTTGGCTATATCAACAATTCCCAAACGTTTGGCTAGAGTGAGAGAGAGTTGAGGAGGAAAAAGGCAGGGGGATTTTCAGGTTTAGGGGTGGAGTTGGACATGATGGGTGAATTCTGCAGAAAAAAAATTCTAATAAAGAATGCAGAATTTTAAAATATTGTGCATAGAATTTTCAAAATGTTTGCACACAATTTGAAAATTGTGTGCAAACATTTTTGCACACAATTTTAAAATTGTGTGCAAATAATTTGAAAATTGTTTCGCAACAATTTTTAAACAATTTGAAAGTTGTTTCACAACTCTTCACCCTCTTTTCTCTTCCCAGAAACCTCTCTTATCTTGAACTGCTTAACCAAGAAGCATCAGAACAGCACCAGCTATGACTATTAGCCTCATATTCCATCGTCTTTACTTTTGCCTTAGACTCCACAGGTGATAGAAGCTATCCCCAGAAGATATAGTCTATAAATGCTACCTCCAACCCCCTAAGTAAAACAGAGAAGCAATACAACATGGTCCACAGGCAGACAAGGGCAGTAAATAAAAGGACATTTAGCTTCTAAAGACATGCTTCAAGTGCCTGGACAGATAAGAGAAGAGCCCTCTACCACCCTTCTAATGTGTGTGACATCTTCCTAGCCCAATGTATGCTACACAATATACCCCTGATCTCTGGGGAGCCCCAATCTGAGGGGCTTCATTCAGAGCCTCCAGACAGTGATAAAGAAGAAGTGGAGGAGGCTGCTAATAGATGAACCCCAGCACCTCAAAGGACCAGGGCTGGTGCTATAGAGTGTGCAAATTGTGTGACTGCACAGGTTGATACCATGTATCAAAGGTATAATTTTAAAATTACAGGGACTTTTGCATGGTTGGCTGATACATAGAAGTAAAAGTTTAGTTTGAATATTTCATTTTCCATTGTCTGTTACAAGTCTGCTTCACAGGGTAGGACTAATTGAATCATATCTAGAGCTTTTCCACAAGTACCTGATCAACTCTAGTCTTCACATCTTCAAGAGACTCCACACAGCTAAGCTTTCAGACATTACTATTGCCTGTTTTTTTTAAATATAGATATTAACTGTTGGATATAAGTTTTTAGGCATATTCTGACTGCCTATATTCCTTGCATAGCCTTTAAATCAGATATTTGAGTGTGCCCTCAGTTCAAGTAAGGCCTACTGGCCTGGGACACTTAGGTTCCGCCCACTCTACTCCTCACCCCACCCACCCCAGGGCTGCATTGCCTATATAGTCATCATACATTGACATCTGTCCTTTTAATTAGGTGTTACACCTACCTTTTCTCCTTCTCCTTCTCCTAGGACCACTTAATCAGCACGTTTTTCCAAATATAGAAGCCTGTCTTCCTCTCTCTGTGATCTCTTGTAGTTCATAAAGGCCTCCCCCTTTTTCTTCACCTTTTCAGCTACTTCTTTTGGAAACTATAGTGGCCTCCTTTTCTTTTACCTTTATTTACCTTTCTAACAAAAAGGTTGCTTGCTTTAAAATATCCCCTTTCAGTTTTGCCCACTGTTTTTCTACATCCCCCAGCTGTTCCCATTCTGCTAACAACTCCAGAAGACTTATGTTCCAGAAGACTTATGGAATGACATAAAAAATGTTTTGATGGAAGAAAGCGAGAAGTCTCTACATAAGGTGAAAAAGCAAAAATGGCCAAAATGGATGACTGAAAAATTCAAAAATTTCCAGAAATGCAGAGAAGCTAAAGTCAGAGGAGAAAGAGAGGCAATTGCAGAACTCAACAGAGATTTCCAATGTGCAGCAAGACAAGACAAGGAGAAGTACTACAATGACACATGCAAGGAAATAGAATCAGAAACTATTAGAGGAAGAACAAGATTGGCTTTCCTAAAGCTACGAGAGTTAAAGAAAAAATTCCAGCCTCGAATTGGAATGCTACAAGATGCTCAAGGATCCATGTTGAATGATGCTGAGAAGATCAAGAAATGGTGGAAAGAATATACAGAGTCATTATACCATAAAGATAAAGTGCACCAACCACCATTTCAACCTGTACCTTATGATCAGGAACCATTGGTGATGAAAGAAGAAGATGAACGACATTGAAAGCCTTATCAAAGAACAAAGCACCAGTCATTGATGGCATTCCCATTGACGTATTACAGCAGTCAGATTAAGCTGTTACCGTACTTACAAGAATCTGCCAGAAAATTTGGAAGACAAATTCATGGCCAACTGACTGGAAAAGGTCTGTGTCTGTGGCAATACTGAAGAACAATGATCCGACTGACTGGAAATTATCGCACAATTGCTCTGATCCCACATGCCAGCAAGATTCTACTCAAGATCATACAACAGAAACTACTACCATACCTGGAACGAAAACTGCCTGAAGTACAAGCAGGATTCAGGAAAGGGTGAGGAATGAGAGACATTATCGCAGATATGAGATGGATCCTTGAAAAGGCAAAAGAATAGCAAAAGGATATCAATATGTGTTTTATTGACTCCAGTAAGGCTTTTTGTCTATGTAAATCATGAGAAACTCTGGGCCACATTAAGAAGCATAGGTATACCAGAACACCTGATCATTCTCTAGCACAACCCTTACATTGATCAAGAACCAACAGTTTGAACGGAACTTGGTATTATCCTTGATCATAACAGTTTGAACGGAACTTGGCATTATCCTTGATCAGAACCTCTCCTTCACTGATCAAATAAAGAGAACCTCTAATACAATATACGCAAAGTTACGTACCCTTCGGAACCTCAAACCTCTCTTAAGCCCTGACTCCTTTCGTACTGTCTGTCAGGCCCTTAGAATTCCTTCTCTTGATTACTGTAACCTTATCTACCATGCCCTTCCCAAGAATAACATACAACCGCTCCAACTAGCCCAGAACACGATAGCTCGGTTTATAACCAACAACCCCAGGCGATCCCACATCACACCAGTCCTCTATGATCTCCACTGGCTCCCCATTCAATCCAGAGTTAAATTCAAGGTACTTACCCTTACACATAAAATCATCTCCAATGAATCAGCACCATGCCTCTCCACACTCCTCCCCTCCATCAATAACACAAGATCACACCGCTCCATTACAAAAACCTTACTGACCATCCCAACAAATAAAAGATATAGCAAACAATCTACTAGTAACAGAGCCTTCTCCATCTATGCCCCATCCTTATGGAATGCCCTTCCTCATGAGTGCGAAACAGTTCAGACCACTCTGAGTTCCGAAAGAAGTTAAAAACTCATCTCTTCCTTGACCATTTTTCCCTACCACCTTAATACATAGCCCTCTGCCTCCACCTGCTCACCCCTGCCTTCTCTAACTCGATCATGCTACCATGTGGTATTCCTGTATGTACCTATGTAAATAGTTAATCATTATAAATAGTTACATATTTTTCTACATTTTTTACACTTGTATCCTTGTTACTTGTTCCATGTAAACAGTTGAAATATACTGCCATGTAAAGTTCTATGTAAACCGTCTTGAATTGCAGAAAGACAGTATATATAAATTGTTAAATAAATAAAATAAATAAATAAACTAGGAGAAACAGAATGGTTTAAAATCAGCAAAGGTGTACGACAAGGCTGCATTCTTTCCCCCTACCTCTTTAGTTTATATGTAGAACTAATCATCAGAGAAGCAGGACTGTATGAAGACAAACGAGGTGTGAAAATTGGTGGAAGACTCATCAACAACCTTCACTATGCTGATGATACCACATTACTGGCTGAAACTGAAGACGATTTGAAACATTTGCTTCTCAAGATCAAGGAATATAGTCTTAAAAGGGTCTGCATCTTAATGTTAAGAAGACAAAGATCCTGACAACTAGCAAAATCAATAAGTTCATAATTGATAGAGAAGAAATTGAAATAGCTGACATCTTTATCGTTCTTGGATCAACAATAAATAAAGAAAGGACTAGCAGTCAAGAAATCCGACAACGTATTACTCTTGGTAGAATGGCTATGAAGGACCTGAACAAGATTCTCAAGAGCAAAGATGTCTCTCTCCATTCAAAGATTCAACTTGTTCAGGCCATGTTATTTTCAATAACATTGTATGCATGCAAAAATTGGACAGTGAAAAAGATAGACATGAAGAAAATTGATGCCTTTGAATTATGGTGTTGGTGGTGAATACTGTGTGTATCATGGACTGCCCAAATAACAAACCAGTCGGTACTAGACGAGATCAAACCTGAGCATTTCTTGGAAGCTCAGATAACAAGACTTCAATTTCTATTCTTTGGACACATCATACGAAGAGAGAGATCATTGGAGAAAGACATAATGCTTGGCAAGGTAGAAGGTCACTGTAAAATAGCAATGCCAGCAATGAGATGGATCAACACAATAACAGCAGCTATGGATACCACTCTATCAACAATGAGTCGCTTGGCTGAAGACCAAACAAAGTTTAGGTCAGCTATCCAGAGGGTTGCCAGGAATTGACACAGACTCAATGGCACTTAACAAAAACAACATGCATACTTTATTTTATAAAGTAGGGGCTTAAGTATCCAAAATGCATAACAACTGGGGACTAGGATATATCTAAGAGAATGGTAATGAAACACATAGGAGGAGAATAGGAGACTAAAAGCATCAGGATCCAAAAGCAGTCTCAAATAGGTGAGTTTTTAGCCTGGATTTGAACAGGGCCACAGATGGAGCCTGATGTACTCACTCAAGTAGTTTGTTACAGACAAAGGAGCAGCAAGATAGAAAGATCCAAGTCTGGAGATGGCAGTGAAAAAGGTATAAATAGAAGGGATCTGCCAGAAGAGTAGAGTTCTTGAGGAGGGATACAGGGAGAGGTAAGAGAGGAAATACTTATTTATTTAAAGTCTTTTCTATGCCGCGCTCTTTAAAATCAGCTCGGTTTACAATCAACATCAGACTTGTACAGTGCAGGCAGCGCCCATACTGTCCTTACAGAGCACAGGTTTTGCAACTTGGATTAACTGGGGAAACTATGTACAGGCTTCACAGTAGCTTGGCTACTCATTTAAGTAACTATATACAGACTACATAGGCTATATACAGGCTAAGTAGTGACTATCTACTTGTGCATATCAGGGTGACTGGTCATGCTAATGATCAGGGCTGGGACTGTGTGCTATGGGTGTTTTTGAGCGGCTGTCTTGGTGGTTGCGTATGGCTGGATGTTGTGTGTCACCATTGTGAGAGTAATGCTGGAGGAAAAGGTGGTGTTTCAGAGCCTTCCTGAAAAGGGTAAGGTCAGTGATGGCCCGGATGTCGAGCGGGAGGGCATTCCAACATGTGGGTGCATAGTATATGAAGGCTCTGTTTTTTGTTGCTTGAGAGCACTTCGTGATTTTTGTTAGGGATACTCAGTGTGTTGGCGGAGACAGACCTTCTGACTCTGTTTGCAGGAGTGGGGAGGATGAGGTCCATGATGGAGGAGGAGGTGAGGCTGTTGATGGCCTTGAAAGTCAGCAGTAGAATTTTAAAGATGAGTCTGCAGTGGACCGGCAGCCAATGGAGATGTTTCAGGATTGGGGTTATATGGTCCCTCCTGGCGGCTCCATGTAATATTCTGGCGGCTGCATTCATTGCAAGCTGAAGTGGGTTCAGTGTATTTTTTGGGAGTCCCTGTAGGATTGAGTTGGCGTAGTCAAAGTGGGGGATTACCAAGGCTTGGTAGATTGACCGGAAGTCGTCTGGCTCGAGTAAGGGTCGTAGGTGCTGGATTGTCCGTATTTTCTGGTATACTGCCTTGACAATGTTTTGTATGTGGGCCTTCATGTCCAACTGTTGATCTAGTGTGACCCCTAGGTAGCGAATCGTAGGCTTACTTTGGAGCTTGGCGCCTCTTACTTTTAGTGATGCGGGAGGGGTGAAATCTTGGTTCCTGGTGATGAATAGTGCCTCAGTTTTCTTGCAGTTTAACCTGAGATTTTGAGTGTGGAGCCAGTCAGCGACAGCGTCGAAACAGGTGGTTAGTGGAGTGAAGTCTGGCTGGTCGGTTGAGAAAGGCATGTAGAGTAGCACGTCATCAGCGTATACGAGGTATGAGATGTCGAAGGAGCGGACGAGTGAGCCGATGGGCTGCATGTATATGTTGAAGAACAGTGCCGAGAGAGAGGAGCCCTGTGGTATGCCCTGTTTTTGTTGGAACGGTTTAGAGGTCATGGGGCCGGTACGTACATGTTGCCATCTGTCTGATAGGTATGATTTGCACCAGCTTAAGGCTGTGTTCTGGATCCCTTTCTCTGCGAGGCACCCTAGGAATAGTTCATGGTCGATGGAGTCGAATGCTGTGGCAATGTCCAGGAAGATTAGGGCGTATCCTCCTCTGCTGTTGTCCAATTCAGTGATGAGTGTGCTAAAGAGAGTGATCAGGAGCATCTCAACTCTGTGTGATTCCCTGAATCCATGTTGGCATGGGTTGAGGGGAGTGGTGGTCTCGATATGGTGTTGGATTTGCTGTTGGACAACGTTTTCAGTTATTTTGGCCATTAGTGGAATGCTTGAGATAGGCCTGTAAGAGTCCGCCTTCTGGGGGTCAAGCTTGCTGTTTTTTAGAAGTGTTACACCTATTCCAAGATTTTATGTGCCCCATACCTGTGCCCCATCTATCGCTAATTTGTATATGGCACAGTTTGAAGATAAATGGATTCAGGACTCTCCTTTTCAGCCACACATAAAATCTTGGAATAGGTATATTGATGATATCTTTTTATTGTGGCAAGGTACAACACAGGAGTTGGAACATTTTCACCAATGGCTAAATGTGCGTGATCCTCACATTCAATTTACTTGCTCTAGTCACTCCGACACAATAACCTATTTGGATATAACGATTACTAGAGGGTCTCACGATTGGGAAACATCAGTGTATAAAAAACCGACAGATCGGAATACACTTCTACATTATACCAGCGCACACCCGAGGAATTTAAAAGATAGTTTACCGATTTCACAGTTTTTAAGGTATCGTAGAAACTGTTCCTCTAAAGAGGACTACAAAGAAAAATCTCGACAATTGATGAAGAACTTCACCGAACGTGGCTATCCTCCTCCAATAGTTAAGGCAGCCTATAAGAGGGCTCTCTATAATGATCGCAGTTGGCTGTTGACACCACGGCGAACAAATACATCAAAGAAGGCAGAGCGGGAAGAAAGCTCAGTTAACTTTGTCACTAAGTTTTCGCCTTTAAGTAGAGCTATAGGTAAGATTCTTAAACGGCACAGCAATGTACTACAAACACTTCCCGGATTACAACATCGAAAAATACGGTGCATATGGCGAAGAAACAGTAACCTCAAGGAACGATTAAGTCCCCCTATTCCACTTGTGGAAGTTGCTGATAGATCTGCTACACCGATAGACATTAGAGGCCACTATAAATGCAACAATTGCACAGTGTGTGATATAACCATGGAACTTCAGGAATTCATCTATATTGGAAAGACATACAAATTTCAACATTACACTACTTGTGAGTCATTGAATGTAGTCTATGTGATCATGTGCCCGTGTGGCCTACTTTATGTTGGAAAAACCACTAGACCCTTTAAGAAGAGAATGAGAGAACATTATAGCCGGCTGAAATGCAAGGTACTAGAAGCACCTTTAGTACAACACTGTTTGGCTTATAATCACATTTATGAACAACTTCGCTGCTTCTGTATAGAACGAGTGCATTTTGGTATGCGTGGTAAAACCATTGAGAGCACTTTATTGTGGAAAGAGCAGAAATGGATTTTTAGCCTGAACACCGTACAACCACATGGCCTTAATTCAGTCAAAATCTTGCTCTTTGCCTCTGATATCCCTTTAGATAGAAGATGGAGTGCTAGTAGTTTTTTTTGACAAAGTCGGGAGAAGGGCTACACTATAGCAAATAGAAATGGAAAACGATCTGCAATTTCTATATGGCACAGTTACGTGGATTGAATGTCAGCTTTAATTACGTTTGCTCTTCATTGTGCCGGAGGATCGCTAGATAAGACTTCATTCATTTTTTTAGAAAGTTAATTCATTTTTTTAGAAAGTTACTTCATTATTTTATGAGGTCTTTAATCATTTGAACCAATGCGCGGCTCTATAAAGATGACGTTGCGGGCTGGTCCCCGCATGCGCGGCGTTTTTTCATGTAGTGAGGATCCAGTACACTCTGACTGTGCTAGACCAGTTGTTGGTAATGTGGGCAGCATAACCTATGAAGGTGAAGTCTACTAATGAATGCTTTATATTCCAATCGTATTTTTATAACAAAGAACATTGGATTAACATCATTTTCGTTTATTTAGTTTAGCCGGAATGGACAATTCCCTGATGAAACTCTCGAAGTGAAACACTGGAGGCGCTTATTTGAAGGCGTTGGAATTGACCACTGTTTAAATAATTTTTGGCTAACATCTTTAAGCTCAAGATAAGTTTGAATCTTTCCAGCTCTTTTGAAATGTTGAATCTTTCCAGCTCTTTTGAAATGTTGTTATCTTACAATATTAGTCAGTATGCAGAGCTGTGAAGAAGTTTCAAGTATGATAAAGAAAAATTTTTTTGAATAATCAACAAACATTGAATCAGGTCATTGATGTAAGGAAAAGCACATTTAACGGGTGAATACCCCTGCTATAGTGCTGACAGTTTCTTCTGAGACCTGTATTCGTTGTTTTGATGTATACGTATAGTTCTATGTTATTGGGTTTAGGACATTGAACGGACTTTTTCGATTACATCACTGACGTTTTTTAGAAGTGGCCTAATGGATGTCTGCTTCAAGCTTCATGGGAAAGAGCCCATTGCGAAAGATAGTCCCATGAGTTTGGCCAGGAATGGGCTGAATTCTTTGCACAATGCCTTTATCCAGAACGCTGGGCAGGGATCGTTTGGAGCTGTGGTGGTGTTAATAGTGGTGATGGTGTCTTCGATGCTTTTCTCCGATGGTGGTGAGAAGGTGGATAGAGGCGTTGGGTGGCGTGGACTGTGCACAGATGTTGGTGTAATTTTGTCAGTTTGGATTGTTTTCGACTGTAGGTAGTCCGCGAATTCCTGTGGCTGTGGCATGCTTAGTTGGGTGGGGGAAGGCTTGTTTGTGAGGGTCCTCACCAGGTTGAATAAGTCACGTGGTCTGTTCAGGGAGAGCTTCAGGATTTCTGCGTTGTATTGTTTCATTCTCTCCGTGACTGCTGCATGGTGTCTCTTCAGGTGGGAGGTGTAAGTGCCGAGGTCTTCAGTGGAGCGTGAACGTCGCCATCTTCTTTCAAGCCTCCTGAGGTGATGGAGTGAGGTTCGTAGCTCGGGAGAGTACCACAGAGCAGTCTTTGTTCTTTTTGGTGGTATGTCCACAATTGGTCAGTGAGCAATGGCGCTGAGGCTATTGTTCCAGGTGGAGAGCATTTCCTCGAGGCTAGACTCAGTGAGGTCGAAAAATGGTAGACTTTTGCTGAGTATTTCTTCCTTGTTGAAGGGCCGGAACCATGCTTTTGGTGTTGGGCAGGCATTGGCTGTGGTTCGTTTGTTAGTATGATCTAGATGTGTGGATATATGGAATCTTAGTAGGCTGTGGTCAGACCATGGGACAGACATGATGGATAGGGCAAGCTTATGGTTTGGGCCTGTGGCTGGCCGTGGGGCATAGATCAGGTCCAGTTTGTTTCCTTTTGTGTGAGTGGGCACGTTGATTACTTGGTCATAGCCCAGTTCATTGAGTGCGTCGAAGGCACTGGAGTGAGCATCTGGGAGGGCAGGCAGGTTGAAATCGCTCATGATCCAGTTTGGTGTGGGCGGGTTCTTGGTATTGCAGGCAAGGTCAATTACTGTTGAGAGGTCATCTGGGGAGGGAGATGGTGATCTGTAGATTAGGTTGATGGAGTTATGCTTGTTGGTTATGGTGATGGAGTCCAGGTTTGTGGTACTGTTGGCAGAGGTCTGCTGAAATTGGAGCTCCGTTTTTCTAAGGGCAAGTGCTCCTCCACCCCTACGATTGGCTCTGTGGCAGGTGTGGATTGAGAAGTTGGGTGGGATGAATTGGTTAAGGATGATTGCATCAGAGTCAGTCAGCCATGTCTCTGTGACCAGTAGGATGTCTAGGTTATGGTAGGTTTCAGGTCAGAGATGACTGGCCGTTTCTTCTGGACTGAGCGAGCGTTTATGAGGGCGCAATTCAGGTAGCCGGGTTGGTGGCACATCTCTAGCTGAGAGTTTTTGCTGTGCTGAAGGGAGATGTAGAGTAGGTGTGGGTGCAGGGTGTGTTTGGCTTCTGCTGCTGTTTGACGGGTGGTGCCTGACCATCTCATCCCGGCACCCCGTAGTACTGGTATAGGGTTGTATGTGGTGGTAAGGGTGAGGGCACTGTGGAATAGGCTGGTAAGGATGTAGCAGCTGGCAATGGCTATCGGGGAGGGTGTCATTTTGAGTGAGCTACTTCGAGGCACCAGGTGATTTGACTATGCAACAGCTGTGTGTTGTAGGGTAGGTATGGTTCAGATGGTAGGATAGGTGGCAGAGCTATCTAGCAGCTGTTCAGTTTGAGAGGTAGTGTATACAGGCGAGTGATCGCTCTAGCATTAACACATCCGCTTGGAGATTTACCAGAATAGCCCTTCTAGCAGTAATTCTAAGGCAGTTTCAAGAATACCACTTCTGGCTATTAAATCTACATGCAGATTCAAGAAGAACGATCCTAGCAAGTAATTCACGAGGCAGATTCTGGTGGTAGGTCGCCGTCTGATAGCGTCAGATGCGTACTGGTAGCCAGTTCTCGCAGATAGATACTAGCAAGCAATTGTAGCAGTCAGGTACTAATAGGCAATTCTATCAGATAGGTACTAGTAGGCAATTCTATCAAATAGATACTAGCAAGCAATTCTAGCAGTCGGGTACTAGTAGGCAATTCTATCAGATACTAGCAAGCAATTCTAGCAGGTAGATTCTAACAGTGGCACCGTGTTTTACAAGGGTAGCCTTTCAGCGGGTCACTTTTAGTAGTAATGTTTGTTGCTAATTGTATTATGGATCCTTTCGTTGGTCTGTACTGTTATTTGGATCTTTGGTGCTTACTTGTGCAGATTATTTCTTGGACCCTTCGGGCTGGGTCCCATCAGGCCTGATCGATCCGTGAGCTCATCAAGGAGGGGTGGTGACGTCCTCACTACCGGTCCCCACCTAAGGGCCACACCAAAGGGCCCTCTGGCAAGGCCCTCAGGCATGGGCCCACCAGGCACGGGTGCGCCCGATGGCGCTCCTTTTGAAGTGGAGGAGACTGCCCCGATTAGGCAGAGGACGCGCTTGAACAAACCGGCTCTGGTGAGCTCGGTCCTGCTCAGGAGAGCTGCGGCCAGACCGGAGGAAGGAGAGGGTCCTGCTGGTCCATGCACCCGATGGTGCTCCTTTTGAAGTGGAGGAGACTGCCCCGATTGGGCAAAGGATGCGCTGGAACAAACTGTCTCCGGCGAGCTCGATCCTGCTCAGGAGAGCTGAGGCCAGACCGGAGGAAGGAGAGGGTCCTGCTTATGCCAGTTATATGGCTGGTGTAAATGCCTGTGCCTTGATTTTTCAAGGTTGTACATATTGTCATGAGGTGGACAGCACAGAATCTAAATCTTTAAAAGGGAAAACAAAGGAAGGGCTTACTGGTCATGAGATAGACAGTACACAGCCTGAAATAACCAGAGAGGCTCTAAAAGGAGAGCTTATTTCTTATGAGGGAGACAGCATAGAACCTGAAGTATTAAAAGGGTTTAGAAATGAAGAGCTTACCTCACAGTCACAGGGTCAGTGGAGACATTCACAGTGCGAGGGGGCAGGGAGTGAAGAAACAAACATTCCTCAGGGCTGCAGTGACGCAGAGAGAATTCAGAGCTCTAATCAGGCTCACCTGTGGGAACAGTCACGTTCCACATCCAATAGGCAGCTCAATAAAACCAGGGGAAAATCAAGTGAAGAGGAGGGTGAACTCACAGGCAGAGTCAGACTGAGACCCAGATGCAGTTTCAGATTCAGAGACGGAACAAGCTTTCCCCAAGCAAGGGAAACAAGCCTAGAGCGCAGCCAGAGTGTGGAGGAGAGTCTGGAACCTAGCCTGGAGAAACAGACAAGGAGCAGAGAGATCCTCAGAGAGGCTGAGTTGGGAACTCCAGACCAATCAGTAAGAGACCCGCTGTCTTGGAGATCCAGGTTTGAGCAGAAGCAGTCTGACGAACCTGAATGGATCAGGAGAGATAGAGCTAAGGTCTTCCCAACCAGAGGGGTCCTCGCACCCAGGCAAGCAGTCAGATCACTAGAGAGCAAAGGTCACACTCTGGGAGTCTCACAGGAAGCAGGAAGCAAGTGCTACCCTGCTAGACCCAGCAACAGCTACTACCAGGGCAAAGCAGTCTGCAGCTCGGATAGAAAACCCTGGCTAGAGGAAGAAGGACTAGAAGCCATATTCTCTCGTGGGAAAGATAAGTACCCTCTGTATTATAAAGGGAGTGGAGTAGATTCGGGGAGGAGAAGCGAAGCATATAGGAAGCAAGAGTTCCCTCAATGGCTTAGGGACTGGGAAGAATTCCCCAGCCCAGCTCCTGTTGCCTCTGACCCCCAGCAGCAGCACTTGTATCTCCCAAGAACAGAGTTTACCCCAGAGCAGAGGTCTGAGTACAGGCTTGCAAAAACTCAGAGATCCTACGCAGGTCAAGCCCAAGAGGGGATGCAGTGGGAAAGCACTATCCCAGAGAATATTCAGGAGCCAATGGATTGCAGTTTGGGAGTAACAGATGATTTAGAATCTCTGCGTTAAAGAGAAGAAAAGGAAGTGTGTTTTTGATTTCTTTGGAGGAAGATAATACTTTTGTGTTTTGGGGAAGACAAAGAAGAAGCTTGGTTTTGTTAAAGTGTTCTTTTGCCTGTGATGTAACAGCTTAATTTGTGTTATCCTTATCTGAAAACCATCCGCATGGGACAGGGAATAAATCCCATCCTTAATTCCACTTTGGCCACGACTCTTGAGTCATTATTCTTCCACAACTCAAACTGGGTCTCCATCTAGGCAGCTGCCTAGGGTGACACAGTCAGCCAACAGGCTTACAAATGGCGTAGTTTTTTCGGATGCCTGAAGAGAGGAACACCGCATAAGCTACAAGGACTCACCAACGCTGGAGAACACGACCGGGACTACTTTGTGCCACACCCCAGACAACTCCAGGATTAAGAGGAGTCGAGAACCTTTTCAACGCCAGAATCACCACCTGGCTCAGGTAAAGGTATCTGGGTACAGCCGGGGTGGGATTCTGTAAAGAGGTATCCGGGAGACCTGAAATCCCAGGGTAGCTGTATTTAAAAAAAAAAAAAAAAAAAAAAAAGGATTCCGCACTTGGTGTCTTTTTCTTGATTTATTGCAGGCTACCAGCATGGAAACCTCACCAGACATCATGAACTGGATTGGATTAAAGTTCAAGAGACAGCGTGACCTGGCCCAGCAGTGCCAGATCCAAGCACTGGCAGCGATGCAAGAGCAACAGAAACCGCTGACAGATCTTCTACAAGCTCTACTGCAGGAGCGGCAGACCGACCGCAGGACTGAAGGACATTGGTGTGGGGTAGGCCCACAAACATGTGGGAGTTTATCTTTCGGACAGTGGTCAGGGAAGGATAACATAGACGATTTTCTTGAGGCATTTGAGCGGGTAGCTCAGGGTGCGGGCTGGCCTGAGCAGCAATGGGCGGTTCGTTTAGCTACCTCCCTGACGGGAGAAGCCCTAGCTGCATACAAAGCTATGCCGGCCGCCCAGGCCAATGACTATAAAGAGGTAAAAATAGCCATAAGGGACAGACTAGGCCTGTCACCTATGGTGTATAGAAGAATGCTGAGAGCCACAAGAATGCAACCAGGCGAAACTCCGAAGGCATTAGGCCAACGGATACGGAGCCTGGTAGGGAAATGGCTTACACCAGAGGGTAGAACCAAAGAAAGTATTGTAGACATGCTAGTATTGGAACAGTTTTCGGAAGCTGTGCCCGCGGAGGTACGGGCCTTTCTCACTCTGCAGAACTGTCAGACGTCAGACGAGGCTGCCCTCTTAACAGAAAGGTTTATGGAGGCTCAAATGGCCCCTAAACTATACGGAGGAGCTAATGACGCGTGTGGCGTAGCAAACTTCGGTAGAGTGATGAAAGATCCAAAAGTAGGCATACTAAGTACAGGAAAAAGTATGGGTAAAGGAAGGTTGTATGATTCTCGCCTACTGTGTTTTAAATGTGGGAAAGCTGGTCACAAGAGATATGAATGTAGGGCACGCACAGCATTTATCGTGAAAAAGTAAAGTATAAGCAAGAGGGTTTTCGCCTTGATGTAGAAGTGCAGGGCGTGATGGCCAAGGCCTTGCTGGATTCAGGGGCCGACCAGTCGATGGTGTCAAAGAAGTTCTGGCACTTACTACAGGATAGTGGGACCTTTCCCCTGAATCAGCCTGAGGGCCGTAGCAAGATCCGATGTATTCATGGATCCTCCACTACATATCCTCTATATAGGGTAGTAGTAAAAGCTCTAGGTACTCGTAGGAAGATCCTGGTAGCAATGATTCCCCGCCTACCCTATGACATAGTTTTAGGTCGTGACTGGCCACTTTTCTGTAAGAGTCTAGGGGAAGGCATGCCGGGGAAAAGGGGGTTAGTCTCTATGAGGTCCCAGGCCAACAGTTCAAAGGAAGGTTGTGAACCCGGGGAGGAGGTCGACCCCCCATCAGAGGAGGAAGTTGAGCCCCACGGGGAGGAGGAAGATAGGCCTCTGGAGGACCTATTAGGAGAATTACCCAGACATGAGGATTTGATTAACCACCCAAAAAAGGCTAATAGGAAAAGTAAGGGCGATAAGAGGTGAGAGCGCCACAGTAGGGACCAGTTAAGGGTAGAAGTAAGGGAGGAAATAGATTTTCCATGGGTACCGGCAGAACTGGTGCAAAAATTTCCCTCTTTTGCAAGAGAACAAAAAACAGATCCCGCATTAAAACGCGCGTTGGAATATGCCCAGATTGATAAAAACACTCTTCCTAGGTTTTACCTAGAAGAGGAGCTCTTGTATAGAGAGAGTAAAGATCCACAGTCAGCGACCACTAGAAAACAGCTGGTGATACCCGCGGCCTTTAAAGCCACTGTAATGAGATTGGCTCATGACCACCCGGTAGGCGCACATAAAGGGGTTGTAGGTACCCTGGATCAGGTACTGGCCCGTTTTTATTGGCCGGGGGTGTTCCAGGAGATCAAGCGATTTTGCGAGGCATGCCCGTCCTGTCAGAAGGTTTCCACCGCAAAGCCTAGAGGGGTCCCTTTGATGCCAATACCTACTATTTCCGAACCAATACGCCGGATGGCGATGGACATAGTGGGCCCCTTAGTGAAAACCCCTAGGGGATTCCAATACATCCTTGTCATAATGGATCAGGCCACCAGGTTTCCCTGGGCTATCCTGCTAAGAAACATTTCTGCAAAGGCAATAGCGGGGGAGTTGATTAAAATATTTTGCGAAGTAGGGTTCCCGAGGGAAATGTTGACGGATAGGGGAACTAATTTCCTATCCCGGTACATGACACAAGTTTTGGAGGCCTTCGGGATAGCTCACATAAAGACATCAGCATACCACCCCCAATCCAACAGGATGGTCGAATGCTTTAATCAGACCCTCAAACAATTGTTAAGACGGGGACTCGATGGTAAAATGGCTGATTGGGACACTATGCTCCCCTTTGCTTTATATGCTAGCAGGGAGCGCCTCCAGGCCTCGTTGGGAGCATCCCCTTACGAATTGATGTTCGGCAGGGCTCCCAGGGGTATCCTGGATATTTTGAGGGACCAGTGGGTAGAGCCAAAAAGGGAGGAGGTAGAGGTGCCGCAGTTCCTACAGGAACTTCGTTCGCGGTTACAGAGGGCCTCTCAAGCCGCTGAACAACATCTGCAGGGTAGCCAACGGCAACAGAAAAAATATTATGACAGGGGGAAACAACCACGGCAGCTCCCAATTGGGGATAAGGTAATGGTGATGGTATCAGATCCTGGGCCAAAATTTGAGGCTCAGTGGAGGGGGCCCTATACCATAGTGGCTTGCAAGGGACCAGTCTCCTATGTGGTGGAGACGGACAAGGGTCGCCAACAAACGTATCACGTCAACGTTCTAAAACCCTGGCGTGAACGTGAGGCGGCAGTGGGGCAGGTGCAGGTACAGCTCCAGGTTAAGACGGGTGAAGCATCCTGTATTTCGTGCTGTAGCGACATATGTCCCTCAGCCCGAAATAGCTTAAGTGGGGGGATATGTCATGAGGTGGACAGCACAGAGTCTAAAACTTTAAAAGGTCAAACACAGGAAGGGCTTACTGGTCATGAGATAGACAGTACGCAGCCTGAAATAACCAGAGAGGCTCTAAAAGGAGAGCTTATTTCTTATGAGGGAGACAGCATAGAACCTGAAGTATTAAAAGGGTTTAGAAATGAAGAGCTTACCTCACAGTCACAGGGTCAGTGGAGACATTCACAATGCGAGGGGGCAGGGAGTGAAGAAACAAACATTCCTCAGGGCTGCAGTGACGCAGAGAGAATTCAGAGCTCTAATCAGGCTCACCTGTGGGAACAGTCACATTCCACGTCCAATAGGCAGCTCAATAAAACCAGGGGAAAATCAAGTGAAGAGGAGGGTGAACTCACAGGCAGAGTCAGACTGAGACCCAGATGCAGTTTCAGATTCAGAGACGGAACAAGCTTTCCCCAAGCAAGGGAAACAAGCCTAGAGCGCAGCCAGAGTGTGGAGGAGAGTCTGGAACCTAGCCTGGAGAAACAGACAAGGAGCAGAGAGATCCTCAGAGAGGCTGAGTTGGGAACTCCAGACCAATCAGTAAGAGACCCGCTGTCTTGGAGATCCAGGTTTGAGCAGAAGCAGTCTGACGAACCCGAATGGATCAGGAGAGATAGAGCTAAGGTCTTCCCAACCAGAGGGGTCCTCGCACCCAGGCAAGCAGTCAGATCACCAGAGAGCAAAGGTCACACTCTGGGAGTCTCACAGGAAGCAAGTGCTACCCTGCTAGACCCAGCAACAGCTACTACCAGGGCAAAGCAGTCTGCAGCTCGGATAGAAAACCCTGGCTAGAGGAAGAAGGACTAGAAGCCATATTCTCTCGTGGGAAAGATAAGTACCCTCTGTATTATAAAGGGAGTGGAGTAGATTCGGGGAGGAGAAGTGAAGCATATAGGAAGCAAGAGTTCCCTCAATGGCTTAGGGACTGGGAAGAATTCCCCAGCCCAGCTCCTGTTGCCTCTGACCCCCAGCAGCAGCACTTGTATCTCCCAAGAACAGAGTTTACCCCAGAGCAGAGGTCTGAGTACAGGCTTGCAAAAACTCAGAGATCCTACGCAGGTCAAGCCCAAGAGGGGATGCAGTGGGAAAGCACTATCCCAGAGAATATTCAGGAGCGAATGGATTGCAGTTTGGGAGTAACAGATGATTTAGAATCTCTGCGTTAAAGAGAAGAAAAGGAAGTGTGTTTTTGATTTCTTTGGAGGAAGATAATACTTTTGTGTTTTGGGGAAAACAAAGAAGAAGCTTGGTTTTGTTAAAGTGTTCTTTTGCCTGTGATGTAACAGCTTAATTTGTGTTATCCTTATCTGAAAGCCATCTGCATGGGACAGGGAATAAATCCCATCCTTAATTCCACTTTGGACACGACTCTTGAGTCATTATTCTTCCACAACTCAAACTGGGTCTCCATCTAGGCAGCTGCCTAGGGTGACACAGTCAGCCAACAGGCTTACAATATATTATAGTATTTTATAATTTATGTGCATTACTTTGTGCTCAGCCCATGCTCATCTCATACTCACCCTGTTCATGCTCATAGTGAAAGTATATGCAACTGGCCTGCTACTTCTGGAGAGAGATCTTCAATTGTAAGTATTTACTTCTGGGAATTTTTCTAAATCTTGGGGAAAAAATAATTCTTTAGATTAAATCTGATTAATCTGTTCAAATTAGAATCCAGTGTATTTGTTAAATCATCAGGACCTAGTATCAGCATAGAGCTTTTAGTTAAATTAAAAACTCAACAGGTAGCTTTCAGTTTAAAACCCAGCAGAGAGCTTTCTGGTTAAACTTAAAACCCAGCAGAGAGTTGTAGTTTAAATTTAATACTCAGTCAGGAACTAGTATCAGCAAAGATCTTTAATTTAAATCAAATCAGAGTATAACTTAACATAAAAGGAAAAACAGGGTCAGTATTCTTTGAACAATAATTTTTTTTCTAGAGACCTTTACAAAGAGGCCTTCTAGATAGGGGGCAACAGAACTTTGAAATTGTTTTAAATAGGTGTTGAAGCTAAGTGATGGATCAGAGAGGCATTTTGAAAGTCTCCCTCTATCAAAGCAAGGGCTATGTGAATCACCCAGGAAATTGGTCATAGATTACCTTAGAAGCATAGGACAGGGTACTTTGTAGCAGCCAGCATTTAATAAGTCTTCTTTCCCTTCCTCCCTCCCCGACTCCCACACACCCCTGGGATAATCATAGCTTTATAGGTGCTTAAAGGGAAGGAGGTGCCATATTCATTCTCAGGTGCAGCTGTTTATCCTCATCAGGCATACATTAAAGATTTGAGATGAATTAATCTTGAGGTGAAAAAAGTCCCTTAAACATATTAGGTATAGTTTTATTAGTTTAAGGATCTCCAGCAAACCAAAGTAAGTAAACAACTTAAATACCCAAACACAACCTTAAAACTAAGATGCAGACAGCAGTCCAATAGCAAGAAGGGGGCTTTCCAGTCTTTTGCATTGAGTGTCACATGTATGATTTTCTCCCAGTTGGTGAAAGGTCTTACGTGTGCACTAGGTGCAAGGAGATCTTTGCTCTCAGGGAACGAGTCCGATATCTGGAGTCTAGAGTAGCAGACTTGGAAGACATAAAGAAGACAGAGAGGTACATAGACAAGATCTACGGGGATGTAGTATTGAAGTCCCACCTCCAGTCTGGCAGCATCCCTGTTGCCATGGAGGAGAGAGGTCATGTGACAGGAGAACATCACCCTGGTGTGGCAGGAAGTGATCCTGTAGCTAGGACCTGTCCTCCACGTGATGTAAACCCTCTCGCACCGAGGAGGTTTCTCCAGAGCCATGTACCCATGAGGGAAGGGTTAGGACAGTCATTATTGTTGGTGATTCAATCATTAGGCATGTAGATAGCTGGGTGGCTGGTGGACATGAGGATTGCCTGGTAACATGCCTGCCTGGTGCGCAGGTAGCAGACCTCAAGCGCCACCTAGACAGGGTCTTAGATACTGCTGGGGAGGAGTCTGCTGTCTTGGTACATTGTGATACCAATCACTTAGGAAAGTGTGGTAGGGAGTTTCTAGATGCCAAATTTAGGCTTTTAGGTAGGAAGCTGAAATCCAGAACTTCCAGGGTAGCATTCTCTGAAATGCTTCCTGTTCAATATGCAGGTCTCAAAAGGCAGTCAGAGCTTTGTAGTCTCAATGTGTGGATGAGATGATGGTGCAAGGAAGAGGGCTTTGGATTTGTTAGGAACTGGGGAACATTCTGGGGAAAGGAGGGGCTCTTCCGAAGGGATTGACTCCACCTTAACTGGGATGGAACCAGGCTGCTGTCATTAACCTTTAAAAAGGAGATAGAGCAGTTTCTAAATGAGATAATAGGGGAAAGCCGACAGTCGCTGAAGAGTGCATGGTTCGGAACAATGTATCCTTGAAGGATACTAGCAAAAGAATGAGGTTAGGGCATATCAATAGAGAAGTTCCAATAAAGACAAAAGTAACACAAATGCCCTTGAGTACAGAGCAGACAGAGCTTAAAGATTCCAAATTACCTGCCTACAGAAAGCCAGAATAATATGAACAAAATACAGCCTCTAAAATGCTTGCATGCAAATGCTAGAAGTCTAAACAATGAGATGGGAGAGTAGAATATACTGTATAGCACTAAATGAGAAGTTAGATATAATTGGTATCTCAGAGACATGGTGGAAAGAGGACAACCAGTGGGACACTGTGATACCTATGTACAAGCTATATAGTAATGATAGAACAGATCAAATTGGTGAAGGGGTTGCACTCTGTTAAAGAGGACATTGAGTCACAAAGGATTAAAGTTTTGCAGGAAACACAATTCACTGTAGAATCTCTATGGACTGAAATTCCATGTAAAAAGGTAAAGGGGACAGCGATGGTAGTGGGGGTATACTATTGACCGCCTGGCCAGAATGAACAAATGGATGATGAAACACTCAAAGAAAAAAGGGAAGCTAACAAAAGTTATAGCACAGTAATATTAATGTGTGATTTCAATTACCCTGGTATCGACTGGTCAATGTCACTGCAGAATATGCTAGGGAGATAAAGTTTCTAGATAAAATAAATGACTGCTTCTTGGAGCAGCTGTTCATGAACCAACCAGAGGGGAAGTCATTTTGGACCTAGTCCTTGGTGGAACACAAGTTCTGGTGTAAGAGATAAGGGTTTTGGGGCCCCTTGGCAATAGTGATCATAGCATGATCGCATTTGATTTAATAAATGGAGGAAGGATGGTAAGGAAATCCAAAGTACTACCTTTTAACTTTCAAAAGGGTGACTATGATATAATGAGAAAAATAGTTAAGAAAAAACTAAAAGGAACAGTTGCAAAGGTTAAAGATTTACGTCAAGCATGAGTGTTGTTCAAAAATACTATCTTGGAAGCCCAGACAAGCTGTATTCCACACTTTAAGAAAAGTGGAAGGAAGTCCAAAAAACTGCCAACATGGCTTAAATGTGAGGTCAGAGAGGCTGCTGTTGCCAAAAAAGCATCTTTCAGGAAATGGAAAAAGGAGCCAATAACGAAAACTGTAAACAACATAAGCATTGGCAAGTTAGATGCAAGGTATTGAAAAGGTAGACAAAGAGATAATTTGAGAAGAAGCTTGCTGTGGAAGCAAAAACATATAATAAAGACTTTTTCCAAGTACATTCATAGCAAAAAATCTGTGAGAGAGTCAGTTGGACCATTAGATGATAGAGGGGTAAAGGGGGCACTAAGAGGGGATAAGGCCATAGTGGAGGACTGAATGAATTCTTTGCTTCGGTCTTTACTGAGGAAGATGTAGGGATGTTACCCATGACTGAAGTGGTAATTAAAGGTGATGCCACAGAAAAATTGAAGGCAATATTGATACACTGGGAAGATGTATTGCAACTATTTGATAAACTGAAGAGTAGCAAATCACCTGGACCGGATGACATATATCCAAGGGTGTTGAAAGAACTGAAATATGAGATTGCAGACCTACTATTAGTAATCTGTGAACTATCATTAAAATCATCTGTAATACCTAAAGATTGGAGGATGGCCAGTGTAACGCCAATTTTTGAAAAGGCCTTTCTTCTGAGGCAATGGAGGGACTCGTCCAAGGCTACAGAGAGTGGTCACTACTAGGATGCTGCTCTAACCACTGGGCTACTCCTCCACTTGATTTGGGATTAGGACTTACAATTATTGACAGCGTCCATATTCCTCTCATAAACTGCTAATGAGATATACGCAAAATTTTCTTATCCTCATTCTGAATTTAAAAAAAAATGTTCCTGATTTCAGTTCCATCTTGGTCTTAATGCAATGAGAATAAAGAGAAAGCTATGGGGGTCATTTTAGAACATGAATAAGCCAATTAGACATGCGGGATAGACATTTTTCTTGCAAAAACATGCAAAACCATCTAGAACCGTATTCCAAAGCCAAGTGGCCCTGCACGTACATGGTGCTAGCATGCAATCTCAGATTGTGAGCTGGGGGCGGTGGGACTGGGCATGGCAAGCCGTGGTGACATATGAAGCATATTCAGGAAAGGACCGTGTATGTCCTGAATGTTTCCCGCGGATGCCTACGTCATACCAGCAGCAAAGTGGAATAAGACCAGGGCTTTGAAAAATTTCTGCTCTGATCTTCAACGCATCCCATAGAGATGAATGTCTGTATTGAACTGGTGTGTCTGCTGTCTGGGAGGGCATAAGATTCAGTTCTAAAGAATAGAATGCACAGGTGAGGGATGTTTTAAGGTTAAGAAACAATAAAAAACACCCCTACAGAAATATAAAGCACTGCAATAGTCTTTATACTGGCTATGCTGACATTTGCTGTTTGTGCTAAGGGGGATATTCTAGGCTTTCCTAACAATTCCAGTGTTCGGAAAAATGGGAAAGTAGATGTAAGGATGGTATGTAAGGTAACATGGAGCAGAACTGTATTTGGCTGAGAAATGCAGATCAGATGTGGTGTCCTGAGACGCCATGCCATTATATCTTCACAGCAGTTGTTTATAGGTGCAGGGCATGGTTTTGGCAGAGGTATGTTATTTGTGACTGTAAGTGAGAGTGTGTGTGGTTTGAGTGTTGCACAGGAGGATCTGGTGTGCTCATCCGCAAATCTGGGGAGATATGAATGCCTGGCCAGTACCTGGACCGTAGGGCTGACCACAGTGTCACCAGGTGTCAGTGTGATCAGGCATATCGGCATAATATATCAGAACAGGTTCTCTATAGCTAAATATCAAAACATATCCTTGTAACTAATAAGGGGCCCTCAGAATGAGAGCATTCAACAGTGCAAACAGCACTAATACATGCCCAGAAGCAACATCCATGGTTTCTAAAACTGTGCACATTATAGAGAGTGATGATGGTGCCTTTGGGCATGTATTAGTGCTGTTTGCACTGTTGAATGCTCCCATTCTGAGGATCCCTTATTGGATATATTTTGACATTTAGCTATGGAGAACCTTTTCTGATTTTTTTCTGGTCCATATTTAGCATTGTACAGACTGTTTTCAGAGATGACCAATGCAAGCATAACTAAGGATGCCTTCTAATGTCATGTATATCATGACAAACATATCACTTTCTACCTGCTTTTATACTATCTTAGAGTGCACTGAGATTACTTTGCAGTATTCTGGGCATGCAACAGACTGTTATATATAGTTTAGTTTGCATCAGCATTTATGTATCATCAATATTCATGTATAGTTTGAATCAGCACAACACTGTCAGTGAGAAGAGCAGCTTAGGAGATACATGTCTTGTAGGGGGGAGTATCCATTCATGGGTATGTAGTGGAAACAGGTGGGATTGAAAACATCCAGCTTTTCAGAATACGGTGACCGTGGGGACATACTAAAGTTGTTTCCTGTGTATAGCTGTGTCGCGTATTCCATAGTGCTTTGTTCATGCCATGCCGAAAACGTCTGTCTCTGATTCCGAAACCATAGGTGCATCTATCCTCACAGATGAAGAATCATGTTTAAGCCGGGCCCATTTTCGATTTCGACATGCCCGCGGGCCGGATGTGCAAGTTCTGGAATTCGGCTCCACGCATACTGAATGCATTGCATGTATATGGTTTGGATGTTTATAATAATAAGCAACAATTCAAGTTGATGCTTGTGTCCAGAAAATCAGCACTGCAGTCACTTGATTTATTTACATTTGTAATGCAATGAATGACTAAGTTGAAGCAGCTGCTGAAAACGTTAAAGACGAATATCCTCCCCAAGAAATGAAATAAACGGATGATATTGATGATCTTTCTTGTTTCATCTTCTTGCCAGCATACAAAATATCTTGCTTTCTAAACATGACACATTAAAGCATTATGAGGATATTTTTCAAAGTCACAATTTATAGGCACAAATCAGCCATCTGAAAATTGATCTCCCTCAGTGTGGCTGGAAGTCCGAGTGTTGTAGAAGAAAGCAGGTACTTTTAGCTGTATGAAGAGGAGGGTGATCCCAGAGAGGTGTTCAGGTCGTGAGAGGAAAGTATACTTGTAGATTATATTTTTAGATCTATGCATGTTACTGTATTTGTTATCCATGAAGAAAGAACCCACAAACCCTCCACATGTGCTTCTGCTTGGAAAATTGATGAGAAGTCCATGGGTAAAATGTTGTTTAAAAATATTATCTTGGAAGCCCAGACAAGCTGTATTCCACACTTTAAGAAAAGTGGAAGGATATCCAAAAAACTGCCAACATGGTTTAAAGGTGAGATCAGAGAGGCTGCTGTTGCCAAAAAAGCATCTTTCAGGAAATGGAAAAAGGAGCAAATGATGAAAACTGTAAACAACATAAGCATTGGCAAGTTAGATGCAAGGTATTGAAAAGGTAGGCAAAGAGATAATTTTAGAAGAAGCTTGCTGTGGAAGAAAAAACATATAATAAAGATTTTTTCTAGTACATTCATAGCAAAAAATCTGTGAGAGAGTCAGTTGGACCATTAGATGATAGAGGGGTAAAGGGGGCACTAAGAGGGGATAAGGCCATAGTGGAGAGACTGAATGAATTCTTTGCTTCGGTCTTTACTGAGGAAGATGTAGGGATGTTACCCATGACTGAAGTGGTAATTAAAGGTGATGCCGCAGAAAAATTGAAGGAAATATTGATACACTGGGAAGATGTATTGCAGCTATTTGATAAACTGAAGAGTAGCAAATCACCTGGACTGGATGGTACATATCCAAGGGTGTTGAAAGAACTGAAATATGAGATTGCAGACCTACTATTAGTAATCTGTGAACTATCATTAAAATCATCTGTAATACCTAAAGATTGGAGGATGGCTAGTGTAACGCTAATTTTTGAAAAGGGTTCCAGGGGTGATCCGGGAATCTACAGACTAGTGAGCCTAACATCAGTACTGGGAAAAATGGTAGAAACCATTATAAAGAACAAAATTACTGAATATATAGATAGTCATGGCTTAATGGGAGATAGCCATGGCTTTAGGCAAGGAAGGTCTTGTCTTACTAATCTGTCATGTTTTTTATAAGATGTAAATAAACAGATATACGAAGGTGAGTCAGTTGATATAGTGTATCTGGATTTTCAAAAGTCTTTGAAAAGGTCCCTCATGAAAGACTCTTGGTGAAATTAATAAGTCATGGGGTAGGAGGCAGTATGCTATTGTGGATCAGAAACTGATTAAAAGATAGAAAGCAGAGGGTAGGGCTAAATGCCCAGTGTGCAACGACGGCCAAGAAAGCAAATAGAATGCTAGGAATCATAAGGAAAGGACTGGAGAATAAAACAAAGGATATTATAATTCCTCTGTATCATTCCATGGTACAACCACACCTTGAACATTGTGTGCAATTCTGGTCACTGTATCTTAAAAAAGATAAAGCGTTATTAGAAAAGGTACAGAGAAGAGCAACCAAAATGGTAAAGGGGATGGAAGGATACACCTATGAAGAGAGGCTGAAAAGGTTAAGGCTCTTCAACCTGGAAAAGAGATGGCTGAGTTGAGATACGATAGAGGTCTATAAATTAGTTTGAAAATTTCCTCTTTTATATTGCCATTGTAACTAATTAATTCTATTTTCCAAGATAGACCAATTCAGTCCTGGTTTATCTCCATCTTGAGGGTATTTAGAATGTTTTAGGCATGGAAATGAGATCTTATAAAATTAGGTTAAGAGCAAAAGTAGGCACAGTGCAAACCCAAAGCACCTTTTACAATAAATGTCAAAGTATAACAGCAGATAAGGACCATCCTGTCTACTCAGTCCTTACCAACTACTATAGTCCTTTTTTTAATCTTTAGAGATCATCTGTGTTTGTTCCATGCTTTCTTGAATTCAGATACAGTACAGTCCTTGTCTCTACTACCTCCACTGGGAGACTACTCCATGCATCTACCAAATTGCCTTTACATGTTACATCTTATGAACTCCAGAAGGAAGCTTTCTTTTGTATGATGCAAGTATTATGGCGAGCATTAGCAGTAAATTTGAGATACCAAGATTTTATTCCATATACCCTGGCTTAGGAGTAAAGTTCATGACTGTCATGGTATGCTCAAAACTAATTATTATAACCTACTGCCTAAGGGTAAACTCAAATATAAAATATATATAGATACCCTTATAAACACCAATTTTCAAGATTACAAATCTCTCTAATTGATCTATCAAATAACTATCGTACAACTATATAAGGTATATATGACCTCAGGATAGCCTTTTCCCTACATGTGGCGAAATAAATCACCATAGGATCGAATGGCAGACTTCACATCACGGGTCAAAACCTTTCCACATTTTAATTCAAATTTTCAAAAAATTAATCCAAATCCAATCAAATTACCTACACCCAAAAAAGTACTTTTAGAGATTCTCAAAATTTTAAAACATTTTTTTATGTTATCTATTTTTTAACTTAAAGCCCAAGCTCAATTACCTCCTGAAAAAGAGAAACAAAATACTCTTCAACACAACAATAGTATACACCAGTCTAATAGCATAAACACACTTATCTGAATATTGTAGAAGCTCCAGTCTACATCGACAATGCAACATCAGTTCTTCACTCGGCTGTATGCCGCCAAAGAAGTAGCGAATATCTCCGTTATCATAAAAGATCTTCTAATACCTGCTTCAAATGCCCAACAAAAGCTTCTGTTTCACCTTATTCAGCTTCATCAGGGATTCCAATAATATAGTTCTCATAAAGATCTCCAAGTACAATTTGCCACAATTTTCTTCAAATATCTTCAATATCGGGCATCATTAATGCCTCATAGCTCATAGATCAATAGCGTCTGACATCACACTATTTTAAAGAGAAGTCAAGTAAGCTGATTCACTCACAAAGACTGACGTAATTCTTCAACAACTTTATTCAGCCTCTACATATAACCTAAACACTCAACAGAAGACTTCACTCAAGATATCAAAATATATTAAAAAATGTTAAAAAGAGGAAACCCGATAGGAACTTCACAGCCAAAAAACTAATGATCAAATAAATAATGTTGTTGTTGAAGAATTGCATCAGTCTTTGTGAGCGAATCAGCTCACGTGACTTCTCTTTAAAAGAGTGTGATGTCAGACGCTATTGATCTATGAGCTATGAGGCATTAGTGATGCCCGATATTGAAGATATTTGAAGAAAATTGTGGCGAATTGTACTTGGAGATCTTTATGAGAACTATATTATTGGAATCCCTGATGAAGCCGAATAAGGTGAAACAGAAGCTTTTGTTGGGCATTTGAAGCAGGTATTAGAAGATCTTTTATGATAATGGAGATATTCGCTACTTCTTTGGCAGCATAGAGCCGAGTGAAGAACTGATGTTGAATTGTTGATGTAGACTGGAGTTTCTACAATATTCAGATAAGTGGATTTTTGCTATTAGACTGGTGTATATTATTGTTGTGTTGAAGAGTATTTTGTTTCTCTTTTTCAGAAGGTAATTGAACTTGGGCTTTAAGTTAAAAAATAGATAACAACATATAAAAAACTTTTTAAATTTTGAGAATCCCTAAAAGTACTTTTTTGGGTGTAGATAATTTGATTGGATTTGGATTAATTTTTTGAAAATTTGAATTAAAATGTGGAAAGGTTTTGACCCGCGATGTGAAGTCTGCAATTCGATCCTATGGTGATTTATTTAGGGGAAAGGCTATGCTGAGGTCATATATACCTTATATAGTTGTACGATAGTTATTTGATAGATCAATTAGAGAGATTTGTAATCTTGAAATTTGTGTTTCTAAGGGTATCTATATATATTTTATATTTATGCTCGAACCTAACCCATTTAGAGAAATTGTCCCAAGTATGCAATACTGCTAATGAGCCATTGGATCAGCCCAATTTCATATTTGTTATTAATCTATTTTAGTCTTTATGATTTATAGTTTATTAAAACTTGGTATACTGCCCTTCGTAACAGAAAAGCGGTGTATAATAAAACTTAAAAGCAAATAAAAGAAAGGTGAAGGAACACCATTAAATCATAGGAAACTAAAAGGAAGAGATAGTGAAGGAAAAGGGAGGGAGGAGGGAGACTAGGAGGGCAGGGGGAGCAGAATCCTGTGGAGGAAGATTAAAGGTTAATTGGAAGAAGTGGGTTTTCAGAGAGGACTTAAACTCTTGGTATGAGGACTCAAGGCGAAAGTCAGCAGGGAGAGAGCCCCAGACAATAAAAAGCCGAGTGTCATGTGGATTCAAAGCAGGATTGTGATGGTAAAGGGAGATGGAGACGATTCGCATGAATTGATTGCAATACCCATGGGGGGGGGGGGATAATGAAGGAGGATAAGTAGGCAGGAGTGTCAGAGTGCAGGATCTTATGAAGAAGGGTGAGAAGTTTGAAATGGATCCGGTGTATGACAGGCAGCCAGTGAGACTTGATGAGCAGGGGGCAGACATGATCAAATTTAATAGCACAATGAAATAGATGAATGTCAGTGTTCTGGATGGATTGGAGACATTTGAATTGATAGTGAGGTAAACCGGCATAAATGATATTACAATAATCTAAATGGGAAATGATGGACAGGAGTAGGGTGACGACAGAGGGATCAGGAAGGAGTTTGCGGATAGAAAATATCTGATAAAAACATAGAAAGAACGTTTTACCACGGCACTAATTTGATCATGAAAGTGAGAGAAGTATCGAGGATGACCCCAAAGTACTTAAGTGAGGAGGCTATGGGAATAGGAAATCTATCAAGTGACAGGGACATTGAGGGGAAAGTAGAAAAGCCTGTAAGCCATATAGCAGAGGTCACTATTCAAAAAACACTTATAAGCTTGTGCTGTGCTGAACATATAACAGATTTTTAAAACAAATCTGGGGACCTTATATGCATAGGGGTTATTCCGAGGCACGAATAGCGGGCATGGACTTCCCTGGGAGGCAAGATCGGGGGCCGGGCTGCAGGGAAAGAACTTTGGGAGCCGAAGGCTGGAGATCGTGGCTTTTCAATGGAGTCACGGTGCCATGGCAACTGGACACCATGGCATAGCAGCTCCATTGAAAAGCCCTGACGGAGTTAGTCAGGCAAGGCTTTTATGTGCAGGCCAGATGGAATTGGGATCCCGGCCTGCACATACAGGCCTGTTCGCAATTCTGATCCCACGGGGCTAGATGTGCCCCACGGGATCAGAATCGTGACTCCCTCTGTGCATCCTGTTCTGACCGGGAGCACAGAGAGTCCAGATGTCAGGGATGGAATCGGGTTCATGTGTATGGTTAGCAGCTTGTCATGCTGTGAGGGTTTGTGGGCATCAGTGATGCTGAGAGCTAAGCTATCAGTAGCTTAACTACTGGCAGGATCTCCCAAGATAGACAGGTCTCAGCTGAGGTGCCAGACTACGACCCATCTGGGCAACAGCAGACCCATCTGGGCAACAGCAGAATGGGATGGTGTTGGCCGCGGAGGATCACATTTCTGTGACAACTGCAACAACACTAGAACTACATGTGCGGAAGAAAAGCATGGCAAATCTACTTCTGTATCTTGCCATGAAAACCTAATGGATAGTCACAAAACAAATTGCACTATAGGGCTGGAAGATGAGACACCCAGGTCGGATGGCACTCAACTGGCTATTGGGGATGAGATGTAGACTTCTCAGAGTAAAGCCAGCATTTATGATGTAGTTGGATCAAAGCCTTCGAGATGTCTGACTGCTGATGTAATTGTACATGAAATGAGAGTCAGAAGTTGCAAATGGGACAGAGAATGTACAAAGCACGAAGCAAGGGAAGTTGGAAGTGGTCAAGAATGAAATGGAACGTATATAATTCAAACTATTAAGTGTCAACGAACTGAAATGGACTGGGATTGGGCACTTTGCATCTGATAATCACATGGTCTACTATGCTGGAATGAAAGACAAAGAAGAAATGGTGTTGCATTTATAATTAAGAAGAAACTTGCAAGAAGAATGCTTAATTTCTATTCGTCTATGAGGAATGCCCATCAATACAACTATAATTCAGATATATGCCCCAGAAACAGCTGCAGAAGAGGAAGAGGTTGATGAGTTCTATGAACAAGTACAAATTAAAAATGACAGAAAATGCAAACAGGATATCCGGATAGTCATGGGTGACTGGAATGCAAAAGTTGCAACAAAGAAGAAGGCAAAGTGGTTAGAAAATATGGACTTGGCAACAAAAATGAAGCTGGAGAAAGACTGAGAGAATTCTGCAAGACCAATGATCTATTCATCTTAATCACCTTCTTCCAGCAACACAAGCGCCGACTGTACACGTGGACTTCACCCAATGGATTGTGCAAAACTCAAGCTCTTTAACGTCAACAAAAACAAAAACCTGGAGCTGACTGTGGTACAGATCACCAACTACTAGTATGCAAACTCAAGTTAAAGTTGAAAAAGAGCAAGCCACTCAATATAGCAAAATATGACCTTGAGAATATACCACTGGGAATTAAAGACTGTCTGCAATATCGATTTGCTGCTTTAGATACAAATAACAGAGTTCCAGAAGAGTTATAGTATGACATCAAGAAGGTTTTGTTGGAAGAAAGTGAGGACTCCTACAAAAGATGAAAAAGCAAAAACGGCCAAAATGGATGACAGAAGAAACTCAGAAAATTGCCCAGAAATACAGAGAAGCTAAAGCCAGAGGAGAAAGAAAGGCAATCACAGAACACAACAAAGACTTCCAATGTGCAGCAAGACAAGGAGAAGTATTGCAATGACGCATGCAAGGAAATAGAAACAGAAACTATTAGAGAAAGAACAAGATTGGCTCTCCTAAAGCTATGAGAGTTAAAGGAAAAAAATTCAGCTTTTAATTGGAGTTCTAAAGATGCTCAAGGATCCATGTTGAATGATGCTGGAAAAGGTGGAAAGAATATACATAGTGTGACAAGGCAGAGGCTTTAGAGAGTAAGAAAAAGGGTTTTAAATACTCTTTGTCCTCTGAACCTGCCAGAAATACAGGGCAGGAAGGGGTTAAAACCTCAGCACACAAAGCTTCACTACACGAGAGAGTAGAAAGGGAGCCCCACCCTAGCCCCAGGCTAACCAGGAGAGCTATCCTATCAGGGAAAGGGGTGGACTCACGCCCGATTGGACAACTCAGTCCTCATAACCAGGAAGTAGGAGATTCAAGAAAAGGAGAGGAGGGAAAGCAGAAAGACGAGGAGGAAGCAGAAAGAGGAGGAGAACGGGAAAGGAGAAGGAAGGAGGAAGGAACCTCACAGTGGACACAGTGGGGAGAAACTGACTCAAGGGAATTGGATGCAGCCTTGGAGTCAGAGCCTTTTTCCAGAGGGCTAGGAAAGTCAGGTCCAGGCAGAGACTTGAAGTCCCAAAGAGGCAGAGCTGGAAGCAAAGAGAGCCAGGTGGGAACCAAGTACTTGGAGGATTGCCAACCACTTTGCCCAGGAACAGCCACGTCTCGGGGGAGGCAGTTGAAAGTGCTTCCTGGAAGGAACAGCCCTCAGCCAAAGGAGAATCAGGTCAGAAACTCCTACAAACCTTTGAAGCAAAGATTAGAGTTCTTACCTAAGAGAGATAGAAGTAACTCCTCAGAGACTTTTCTTAGAACCAGATTGATAAGAGAAAAGCTGGGTAGAAGGGAAACCCCAGCTCATAAAGTACAAGTGTTTCCTTATAATAGAGAACGTGTCAGAAGCTGCAGTTCAGAGTATAGCCCAGCTGCACGTCAGCAAGCTACTAATTGCCAGCAACGGGACACGGAGCTAGAGTCAGATTCTGAGGACCAGGCTGTATTAAAGGAGCTTGTAAAGCAATACCGGAAGAGATATGTTCCTCCCCACCAGAAAGTGATATCCAGGCAAGACAGGGAAGAGAGAAATCCTTTCTATGAATTGTTTAAGAGGGCCAATAAGCCTGAAACCTTACAAGTGCCTAGGGGACGTAAGGATAGTAGATGGAAGCAGGTACAGACTCTCCTTAAACATTTGAAGTCTGTAGATTCTTATGATCCTTATGTTCAAGAAACCCCAGAGCTTGAGAGTGAGCCGATGCAGACAGACAATCCATTATCCTCTAGCAGTGACTCGGAGATGGATTGTGGCATCTGTAAGAAGGAGTTCTAAGTTGCAGTCTAACTGTATCCTAGGCATATAAGGGTGCTGTGGAAGCCTAATAGTTATTAAGCACACCTGGAATAAAAACCACAACACTGAGAAGTTTCCTTTTTAGAAGTTTTATTAGGAAAGCCTTACTAGTGTTTGGAAACAATCCTGTTATTTTGAAAAGCTGGAAGAAACATAGAAGCTGATTTTTGAGTTGCATCTGTACCTTGAGACGTATCAGGAGGACTGTTTCATTTTGAACTTTATTTGTTACAAATACGTATCTTCTCTTATGCTCGGTTTGGGGGAAGAAACCCTGTGCGACAATAAATATATTGTTCACCCTTAACCTAACCTTGGCTGTCATCACTGGGCTACAACTACATGAAAATACCAGGTAACAGCACAAACAAAATAACTTTAAATGTGTCCCACTTTCTATCAGCCTTAATACTGGGGCTGAGTGGTGAGCGGGGTCACAATAGTCATTATACCATAAAGATCAAGAGGACCAAAAGCCATTTCAACCTGTACCTTGTGATCAGGAACCATTGGTGATGAAAGAAGAAGTCGAACAGCATTGAAAGTCTTATCAAAGAACTAAGCACCTGGCATTAATGACATTCCCATTGAAGTTTTACATCAATCGGATGAAGCTGTTACAATACTTACAAGGCTCTGCCAGGAAATTTGGAAGACAAATTTATTGCCAACTGACTGGAAAAGATCTGTGTTTATACCAATACTGAAGAAAGGTGATCCGACTGACTGTGGAAATTATTGCACAATCGCTCTGATCCCACATGCCAGCAAGATTCTACTGAAGATCATTCAGCAGTGACTATAACCATACCTGGAATGAGAATTGCCTGAAGTGAAAGCAGGATTCAGGAAAGGGCAAGGAACAAGAGACATCGTCATGGATGTGAGATGGATCCTTGAAAAGACAAAATGATAGATAGGCAAATGCAATAAGACATAAAGATAAATACACACAATTCCCTTAGACTACAGGGCTGTCCTTATAATGCCAAAAGGTGCCATTGTACCATAATAACTACTCAGGTAAGTTAGAAACAGTCCTAAAAAGGAAGGTTTTCAGAGATTTTTTGAGGTACTTGAAATTTAATTCTGTGCAAAGTTGTCCCAGCAATCCATTCCAATGTGCCTGAGCAACAGCAGTTGTTGTTGTTGTTATTAAGTGCCATCAAGTCGGTGTCGACTCAGGGCGACCCTCTGGATAGTTGTCCTAAATTGTGTTCGGTCTTCAGTCAGGTGGCTCATTGTTGACAGACTAGCACCTATAGCTGCTGTTATTGTATCAATCCATCTCATTGCTGGTCTTCCTCTTTTGCGTTGACCTTCTATCTTGCCAAGCATGATGTCTTTCTCTAATGATCTCTCTTTTCGCATGATGTGTCCAAAGTATTAAAGTCGAAGTCTTGTCATCTGAGCTTCTAAAGAAAGCTTAGGTTTGATCTCCTCTAGTACTGACTGGTTTATTCTTTGGACAGTCCATGGTATACGCAGTATTCGTCGCTAGCACCATAATTCAAAGACATCAATTTTCTTCCTGTCTATCTACAGAAGCATTGAAAAGGTCAGGCAGCAGAGCAGCTAGAACTTCCCTAAGTTTCTTCAATACTTTCAGATGTATTTCATCCGGCTCCATCGCTTTGTCTATTTTTAATTTAGCTAGCTCCTCACAAACAGTCTTCTGAAAATCACTTCTGTTCCTATTTGTGGGTGTTTTTTGAGGTCCTGCTCCCGGCCCTTCATTTGAGAAGAAAGAACAAAAATATTTGTTAAGGAATTCCGCTTTATCCTCATCAGCTTCTACTGTACATATTCCTCCGCGTCACCACTGAGTCTGACAATACCACTTTTGCACGTCCTCTCTCACTATCATATCTGAAAAATGTCTTCTCCCTCCATTTTAATGCATTTTTTTCTTCCATTTATTTATTTGAAAGGCTTATATACTGCATTTTCAATGATCAAGACTGTTTACAAGTAATGTAACATAACATTACAGAGAGCAAGATATTATTACAAAGAAACAGTTAACATGGATCATCCATAGTGAATCATATGTGTAACTTAGGGAGGGGGAAGGCTAACATAACAAAGAGCCAGTTAACAATGGAACATTTTGAAAAACATTAGTGACTCTGCGGTCATGTAATGATGATGGGTGCTGTGAGAGAACTTGCAGTGCATAGCAGCTGTGTCTGTATTTAGGTGACTCCCTCAAAGTGTTCTTTGAACAGGAGTGTTTTTAGGAGCTTTCTAAAGTCCATAGTATCTGTGGTAGCTCCGATCTGTAAGGAAAGGGTTTCCACAGTGTGGGGGCATATAAGGGCTGCTTGCTTAAATTTAACGAAGTCTGGAGGGGAGGGGAGGAGGTGCTCTGCGGTATTTCTTCTTTGCTGATTGTTAAGGAGTTTCCTTATAATAGTCTGTAGGTAGTCTGAGGATTGCTCATGATAGATTTTGAATATTGTCATGATGCTCTTATATTCTATTCTGGCTAATAATAGTAGCCAGTGGAGCTCCTTCAAGATGGGGATGATATGGGTGCCTCTGGGTGCACCAGTGAGTATCCTAGCCACTGTATGTTGGGCATGTTTTGCTTTTTTGACTACTTTCCTAGCTTCTCTTAGCTTTTCCAAATATTGATTCTTATATTCCTCTTTCTCTGATCTCTTGTATTTTATGAAGGCAACCCTCTTTTTCTTCACCTTTTCAATTACTTCTTTTGAGAACCACAGTGGCCTCCTTTTCCTTTTACATTTATTTACTTTCCTAACAAATAAGGTTTGTTGCCCTTTAAATATCCCCTTTCAGTTTTGCCCACTGCTTTTCTACATCCCCTAGTTGTTGTTATGCTGCTAACGACTCCTTGAGGTATTGTCCCATCTTGGCAAAGTTAGTTTTCCTAACGTCTAGGACCATCAAATCTCATTTGAATGGACTTTATCAGCCCTATTCTTAATACTGAACCACACCATCTGGTGATCACTGGATGTGAGATGATCTCCCACTATAACATCAGAAACACTTTCCCCTTTGGTAAGCACCAGGTCCAGTATGGTCCCTCACATATTTATTTAACTGTATTTATATCCCGCTTTTCACCGGGTCAAAGCGGTTCTGTTGCCAGAATAATTCTTCCTATAGAGAGTCCAGGATCTCCTTACTTTTGGAAGACACCGCAGCAAGGATGTGCCAATCAACATTCAATATATTGAAATCACCTATTAGCAGCACTTCTCCTTTCATAGTGATGCTGCATATGTCTTCAATTAAATCCCTGTCCATTTCTTCTCCCTGTAAAGGAGATCTGTATAATCACACCAATGCAAATGGATTCCCCATTCCCTGTTTCTAGTTTAACCAACAGTGCCTCCTCCTTCCCTTTTAAGCCCTGTAATTCTGTAGCTTTAATATTATTTTTTACATATAGAGCCAGTCTTCCTCCTCTTCTTTCTACCCTGTCCTTCCTGAATAAAGTATAGTCCAGTATAATTACATCCCAATCATGGTTCTCCATGCACCATGGCTCCGTAACCACCAGTAAATCTAAGTCAGCCTCTTCTATTAATGCCTCAACATTTGGAATCTTATTTGCCATACTATGAGCATTAATGCACACCACTTTCCAGATGCTGCTTCTTTTACCCATTTCTACAGAGGTATTTAAGGCCCAATATTGATCTGGGAGGGCTATGCGCTACTACGGTGAATAGCCATTGCAGCCGACCTTTAACCCCGGATATTCAATGCCATGGTCATATGTGGCCCTGGCACTGAATATCTGCGGTTGCCACACAGCCTCTGCAGCCGCAGAAGCTAACCGGGTATGGCGATATTGAGCTGCTGCCCGGTTAGCTCCTATGGGTAAAGCTAGGCCAGCTTTTGCTGCACCTAGTGTTACCCATGGGCCGTTTTAACTAGGTAGTAGTGCAATATTGCTGCTATCTGTTTAGCGACTGTACCCACCCATGACACACTCTGGAATGCCCATAATATGCCCCAGTGCTAAGTGGTTAGCATCAGGGCATGTAGCAGCATTAGTAGGGGATAGTCAATGGCACTAACCGTGCTAGTGCTGTTGAATATCCTGTTTAGTAGAATTTACATGGTTTAAAGGTCTGTAAACCGTGTAAATGCCTTTGAATATCAGGCCCTTAATGTTTTATTTACCTGATATCTTTTACTTACCTGGGGACTTTCTTCAAACATTCCCAATGGATCTAGTTTAAAGCCCTCTTCAGTAGGTTAGCCAGTCTGCTGCAGAAGACACTTTGACCCTTCTTGGATAGATGGACACCATCTCTGTTCAGCTGCCTTTGTAAAATCATCCCATGGAACAGAAAGCCAAAACGCTCTCGATGACCCCATGCAGCCATTCATTCATCTTTAAGATGCAAACTTCTCTGCCTCAGCCTATACCTTCAACAGGTAGGATTGAGAACACCACCTCTGCACCTATATGCTTCACACTCTTTCCCAGAGCCATGGAGTCACTCTTGAAATGCTCCGAGGGTTACTTAGAAGTATCATCTGTGCCAACATGGATGAGCAGCATCGGATAGTTGTCAGTAGGCTTGATGAAGCTCAGCAAACTCTGTAACATTTTAGATTTTGGTATCTCTGGAAAACAGCACACCTCCTGGGACATCAAGTCTGGTCAGCAGATGGATGCCTCAGTACCCCTCAGAAGAGTATCACCAACCACCACTACCCTTCGTTTCCTTATGTGTCACTCTGCAACTTTGGCATGCTTGAGGTCTGGTTCTTCCCATTCCTGGGATGTTTGTGCCTTATGCACTTCCAGGGCTGCATACCAGTTCTTCAGTGTGAGTGATGGTGGAGTTAGAATGTCAGTTCTGCAGGCTCTGGTATCCCGCGTCCAACTCCTTACTTTCTGTAGCATACCATCATCACTTTTGTCGGAGAACTTGAATGCCTCTAAAAGCATCTCATTAATCTCACTGTCATAGATGCATTTCAGCCTTGCCACAAAATCCACTTTGTCCATCCAGTTTTGAAGAACATAGTCTCCTGTACTAAATTAAATTCCTAAAATTCTAATGTGCACAAAAGGCACAGGAAACTCAGTACACACAGAAAACTTTTGATTGGTTAGGTTGAAGTCATAAAGTGACTTTTACTTCATTTTTTTTTTATTAACAAGAAAAAGACCACCCCGGAGTGTGAGTACACTAACAGCGCCAGGAGCAGAACCAGCAAAACAAGAAAACCAGAGTATACATTTATTTACATTTGGACTTCTCCCCCATCACCCACCCTCCCCCTCCCCCTACCTTTACAATCAATACCTTGATTAATCAACACACACTCTTATTAACAGCCAGTAATGACTCATATAGTGATCATGACACCCCCTACACCCCCCCCCCAGTATAGCCATAGCCAATCTCCAACTAGCACTTACAACCTCCTCAACATACCCCCTTCCTTCACCCACCCTACTCCCTCAACCAACTGCTCTTCCCAGCAACACTTAAACAAATATACAATTTAACACCATACTGCGAGCTCTGGGTTACAAGATCTGCACATAATGTTCCCAGACCTCTAGGAATTTACCATATTTTATAGCTGAGCATTGGGCAACCAGATTCTTCACCTGCATTAATCTGTGCAAAAAGATTAGGCCAGGTCCAGAAAGCAGGGTCATCTAGACTCATCCACACCAGGAGGATTCCCTTTAGACCAGCCAAAAATGCCTTCTGCTCAAAAAGCAGAGCATCTACCCCCTGAACCCCTGACTCCCTGTATATCTCCCAACAGAATGTTGAGCAGAGATATCAAAATATCTTGCTGCAGCACTTTTTGCAAGTGCAATCAAATCCTCTTCCAACAGTTCTGGGTTTTGTCGCATTGCCAGAACATATGTGCCAAAGTACCCCAGACACACTGGCACTTAACACAATGATTCCTGAGATGTGCTCATTCTATAGGCCCTTGTAGGTGCCACATATTTCCTCTAGCCCTCTTTACAAACATCTCCTGCCAATCCGCCACCGCAACAATCTGTGCTGCTCGTGTGACACGACCACCAAATATCTTTACCCCTCCACTGCATACCTAGCTCTGCATTCCACTGTGAAGCAACCACCTCATAACATTCACTCATGTGCAACATTCCCCACACCCTATATAGGAAAGAAAGCGACATTCTCTCTCTACAATCAACATCAAAAAATTGCACCATCTTGCCGGAAAAGGGAGAGCAAAGCTTGTCTTTACCCACAGAAGTGATATAATGACATACATGAAGGTAAGCATAAAAGTCTTGATGACCCAACTGGAAGTGCTCCATGAGCTCCTGAAAGAATTTCATGCTGCCTTCCTCCCACAAGACCTGGCCAACAATGGACACACAATGTCCTTCCCAGCGACAGAGCACTGCAGAAGTAACCCTGTGGAGAAATTCCAGGTTGCCATGCAAAGGCAGAAAACTCGTACCGCTCCATTTTGTCCCAACTTTGTGCAAAGAGACTGCCATGCTCCTCGGAGTGGATAGAGTATATGACTCATCCAATGATGTTTGGGAATTTTGGCCCCTGCCACATATAGTAAATTTAAAGGATGTAGAGGCTCCTATAAGCCTTTTTTCCATAGCTAAGGGGGTATCTTTATCTTTATCTTTATTGAAGCATTTCATATACTGCCCAGATTATTACATCAGAGTGATGTGCATACAATGTGGCTGCAGAGAGAGACAAAGGATGAACGGAACACCATCAATCAGATAGGAAAGCAGCAGAACAGATGGAAAAGAGACAAAGAAGAGGAGCAGCGACACACAGAAGGTGGGAAACAAGGCGTGGAATACTTGGCAGGGGGGACTCTAGGGGTCGTGGGGGAGTGACATCAAACACCAGGTGAAATAAGTGGGTCTTCAACATAGCATTAAAGCGATGGGAGTGAATTCCAGAGTGCAGGGGCAAGGAAAAAATAGGCAGAGTGGCGGGTAAGTTCAAGGTGGGCTTGGGCAGTGGAGGGAAGGAAGAATCCATTCCCACAGGAGGAACAGAGGGGGCGCAGGTAGGGCTGGTGGTGAATGAGGTCGACAAGGTAGCAGGGAATTCCAGTGTGTAGTACCCTGTGAGTGGTGATGAGTATCTTATGGATGAAGCAAAATTTGATGGGAAGCCAGTGGAGCTGCAGAAGGAGAAGGGTGATATGATCTAAAGGGGAGGAGTGGGTAATAAGGTGGGCGGCAGTGTTGTGAATGAGCTGAAGGTGATGAAGCTGATATTGGGGGAGACCTGTGAAGACAACATTACAGTAATCCAGCCTAGAGATGACAAGGGACAACACAAGGATAGTAAGGGAAGGTTGCGAGAGGAAGGGATTGGTGGCGCGGATCTTGCACAAAGCGAGGAAAGAGCACTGGGCAAGTAGAGAAATGTGGAAATGAAAGCTGAGAGAGGAATCCAAGGTGACGCCGAGATAATGGAGGGTGGGTACAAGGGACACAGGGGTAGAACATAGCAGGGGGGAAAGATCAGGGGAAGGGGACCTCAAAGAGAACCAGAGGGCCATGGACTTGGATGGGTTGAGTTGTAGGAAGTTGATGTGCAACCAGGAAGAGATTGTGGAAAGACAGGCATTGAGGGGGGACAGGTCAGGGGCGAGAGAGTCAGTATGATATAAGAGGAGAAGATCATCAGCGTAGTAATAGCCAGAAATGCCAAATTGCTGAATAGTAAGAGCAACTGGGGAAAGAAAGACATTGAACAGGAGCGGGGAAAGCACTGAGCCTTGAGGGACCCCACAGTGGAGGGGAGTGACTGGTGAGGTTACAGAACCTTGCAGAACAGAGAAGGTATGGGAGGAAAGAAAGGAGTGAAACCAGCGGTGAACTGTCCCATGAACCCCAAACTCGTGCAGGCAAGTGAGGAGCGTGCGGTGGTCCACCAGGTCAAAAGCAGAGGAAAGATATAGGGAAATGGCAATAGAGAGGTCACCACGCTCAAGGGCCTGATGAACTTCATTCAAAAGTGCAAGTAGAATCGTCTTGGTATTGTGTCCCGACCTAAAGCCGGATTGACGGAGGTGAAGGGAGAGGGTGGCGTTGAGGTGCAGGGAAAACTGTAAGAAAACTATTCTTTTGAGGATCTTGGAGAGAAAGGGAAGGTTAGAAACAGGCCGTCAGTTGGCTGGGACGGTGGGGAGGGCTTCTTCAACAGGGGCCGGACAACAGCATGCTGCCAGGCTGTGGGAAAGAAGCCAGAGGAGAGGCTGGAGTTTACCATAAGGAGAATGAATGGTACTGCAGAGAGGGAGGGTTCTTGGAGCCAGGAGGAAGGGAGTGGGTCAAGAGGACAAGTGGTCTTATGATAGGAGTTGATGGCCTTAATGAGTGTGGTTTCAGTGACAGGGTGAAAAGCACGCCAGGCATGAGGGAGCCGTGGGGGAAAAGGGGGGGAGATGAGGAGGGGGAAGTGGGGAAAGGGGAGGAGGGCAGGAGGGAAAAGAGGCACAAAGGGAAAGGACCTTCTCCTAGAAGAAGGAGGTAAGTCAGATGGGACCTGGGGGGGGTAGAAAAGGGAGTAATGGGGTAGGAGGCAGTAGTGGGGGCTGACAGAGAGTGGAGAATATGGTAAAGCTTCCAGGAGGAGTTAGAGGAGGAGGAAATCAAGTTGGAATAGTAGTTTTTTTTGGCTGCATTAATGGCAGCATGGTAGTGTTGTTGGCAATGATGATAGGCGGACAGAGAGGCAGAGGTAGGGTGTCTGTGCCAGATCTGTTCCACCTGGCGAAGGTGGGTACAGTGCAGGGACAGGCCAGGGTGATACCAGGGGTGGCAGGTGGAAGGGAGGGAGGCTGGGATGGGACGACAGGGTGCTAAGTGGTCCAGAGTAGAAGACATGGTGGAGGACCAGGCATCTACCTGTCCATCAACAGAACGGGATGAGAAGTCAGAGGGGAGGAGGGTATCAACAGGAGGAAATTGCAGTAGGGTAAGGGGGGTAATATGGCACTGGGATGTGGGGGGGGGGGGGAGGGAACAATAGGGAGCAGGAGGAGAGGGGGGTGCAGGGAGGGGAAAGGAGAAAAAAAGGCAGGAGTGATCGGACCAAGGAAGAGAGAGGGGAGAGATGGCAGACAGGATAAAGGAGGTATTAGTAGGCGTGATAATAAGATCTGAGGTATGTCCTAAGGCATATGTGGGGCAGGAAATGTACTGATGAAGGGAGAGGTTATCCAACAGTGATAGGAAAGCATGATCCTTCTGGCTGGAGGGGGAGTCGTAGTGAAGATCGCCCAAAATCAACAAATTGTGGGAAAGAAGGGATGCCTCAGAGAGGGAGAGCAAGAACATGTCCCAAAGGTCTGAGCAAAGAGCGGGAGGGGCATAAAAGAGCAAAAGGAAAACAGAAGGTGAGGAACCAAGGCAAAGAAGGAGAGACTCTGGGTATCGTGGTCGGTGAACCACCTCAGAGACAGAGAGGGAAGAGCGATAGATGATGGCCACACCCCCACCATTCCGACAGCAATGCAAGATGTGGAGGGAAGAATAGTTAGGAGGGAGGCAATGGTGAAGAAGGGCATCCTCACCCTCGCGGAGCCAAGTTTCTGTAAGAAACAAGGCATCCAAAGAGCGGTGGGTGATTAGATCATGGATAAGGTGGGTTTTAGAGCGGAGGGAGCAACAGTTAAGCAGGACAAAGGAAAGAAACACCAACAGGGAGCCGGGGGTGGGGCGGGGGGAGGTGCCTGGGACGACAGACAGGTCAGGAGGTTTCCAAGAAAGCCAGGAGGAGAGAGTAGAGGCGGGGGGGGGGGGGTTATGACTCCAAACAACAGGAATAACAGACATGGCAGATGCCAGGAGGAGAGACAGAAATAGATATTGCTAGGAAAAAGCACTTGACGTAGTCTGAAGGAGCATGGGAGCAGTGGACTGCAAGGCTGGAGCAGAGCAAGGGACAGAGGGAGAGGACCTTAGATAGTCGTCCCTGTCGTTGCCCCAAGGAGCTTGCCCAAGGAGCACATCCTGCTCCTTGGGTACGCTCCTAGGGTGCGAAATGCCACAGACAACTTGAATTTATGGTCAGTACCTGGAGTTGAACTCGTCCGCATTCCACGTGGTTGCATCAGTTCTGGGAGGCGGAGCTTGAGGCAACAACCAGGCAGTACATACTGGGGAGAGAGCAAACAGGGTGATCAGCAACACAGCTGTAGTAGCAGTAGTAGCAGCAACAGGAGACAGCAAGCAGGATGGTTGGAGGCAGAAGCAGCAGCAGCAAGGAAACGCCTCAGACAACTTGAATTTATGGCCAGTACCTGGGAGGCGGGGCTTGAGGTAGCAATCGGGCAGTACACACTGGAGTGGAATGCGATGTACATCCCCCAGCCCCATCATCTGAAAGAATGCAATTCAGGGCCTCTGCCCTTTCCACAAGAACCTTTCCAATTATCGTCACCATAGATGCAGCTCCCATTTGGATATCTGCACTGGTAACACCTGTAACATGTGCAACTGCCTAGGCAACAAGGTCATTTTATACAATGCAATTCATCCCAAAAGAGAGCGCAGGAGGCTTTCCCATCTTTGAAGCTGTTCCCACTCTTTCTTCAGCAATGAGAGCACATGCCCCATGAGATACGCTCTTTCAAAGGTAAGTCTAACCACCCACTCCCTGAGCTTTATTCCTAGGAACAGCCAGGTTTCCAGAAATCCCTGTAGCTCTGCTTCTAATAAGGATTCATGAAGGCCCACAAAACACAGATTATTCTGGCATAATCTGTTTTCCTGATCATCGAGCTGGTCAGCATGCTGCATCAAGGATTTCTTGAGGGCCTCCACCTCCGCATGCAGGCCTGCATCACATCCTCTGCAGCCAACATACGCCTCTCCGCCTCTGTCATTTGGCTCCCGAATGCTTCCCCGGTGGCTGCCACGTTGGTTGGCAGCCAGATCCTGAAATTTGCCCTTAGAGCCTGTACCATGGCCCCTATCACCTTCGCCACTAAGGGTTTTGACTCTGCCATCGGTAATCGCTGGGATGATCCACTCTGCCATCTTGCCTTCAGCAGGCTGTCCTTTCTCCCAGTCTATCTTTGGTACTTTAGAGGCCATCGCCACATTCCAAGGGCTGTTTTGGCAAGAAAGGTTCAACAGGGGTACTTCACACATGCTCCAGTTCACATTGAGTCCCACTTAGGTCACGTTAGAGCCAGTAGAATTGGTGCAGGGCCCAGAGCTCGAAGATTCACATCATCTTCAGCTCACCATGTCATGTGACCCCCAAGGATGATTTTTTAATAGGATCAATGACTGAGACTGATGCCTGAGGGGTCTTGTGGAGCCCAAGCAGAGCAGTCACATGCCTTAATTGCTGCAGCTATTTGAGGCCTTTTTGGACAGTATTATAGTTTTATTTTTGATCATCCTGTGTTATCATTGAATTTGTTCTTAAACCTCGATGGCTACAAGAAAGGTTTTGAAGTTGGATGACCATTCTCTGATTTTGGTGGGATTAAAATGATATAAGACATAAGGCTGACCCACTAATACCGAAGAAAATGGCGGCGGTTGAGAAGACAGAGGAATCTGACCCTGTGATGCAGAGATCCTGCAACTCAAGGAGTTGATGTGCTCTGAACTGGAAGTGATGAAATCAGTGCAGGGTAAGATTGAATCTCTTAATGCCCATTTGCTTGAATCACAACACTGTTTAGAATCCTTAGAGGAATGCATGGGTTGACTTGAATGCCACATGCTCCAGATTCAATGTAACGTGGAAGCAATCACGTGCCTCCAAACTGACCTTGAGGACTTAGCTAATTGTAATCACCAGAACAATATTTGGATACTAGGAGTCCGTAAGGGTATTGAAGGAATGGATATGATATCCTACCTGGAAAACACTATACCAGAAATGCTAGCTATAGCTTTCCAGCCTTCTCTGGAGTTTGAATGGGCACATCAGGTTCCTTCACATGTGATAAGGCCTCATCCGATTGTGGTTAAATTTTTGAGATATCCTCAGGCTCTGCAAATTCTTTGTATAGCCAAAGTAAAGCCTTCTTTACTCTTGCAAGGTTGGAAGATCATGTTTGTACCCCAAGTGCCAAGGTTGCATTTAAGTGCAACCTTGGCACTTAAATGCAAACAGTTCCCTGTGCTCTGAGACCTAAGGGTGAAATATGGGCTATTCTATCCAGCTTGGATGCAAGCTACCTATAGGAATAAAACTTTCTGGTTTATGGAACCTGACAATCTCCAGGATGTTTTGGATCAGCACAAGATGTCTTGAGACATTCTAATCCTTTAATCACAGTATATTTCCTGTCCTGGTTGCAACTAGGGCTTCACACTTATCCTCTTCTCTTTAACTGCAGTAGATCCACAGTGCCTCTGCCTTCTCAACTTTCTCCCTACACCTCTCCTTTTGTTCATGTATTGCCCAACATGATTATTATCTCCCCACCTCTGACTGCATCTCTTTCTGATATGACTGTTTGACTTGATACTTGTGATTGAATGTGCTTTTTATTTGATGTGAGTCTGATGGTTTGCTCCCTTCTTTATCTGAGTATATGGGCCATATGTATTATTTGTTTAGAGAAAATATGTGTGATTAGCTGTCAATGGGCGATCCTCTTTATCTTTCTCTGCTGTTGAGGCCTTGAGCAATGCACTGCTTCTGGTGATATGGCTCCACCCTCCATTAGATACAATATGTGAAAAGTCTGTTTGGCCGCCTGTTGAGGATGCCTGTTTTTTTGTTGTTTTCGGAGAGCTATTCCTTTGGATTGTGGATGAATGAGGCTTCTCAGTTCGGATATGTAATGGCAACAAAAGTGTTGACTTTGTTTGAGCTGTTGTTTGTCTTGGGTTCTATATCATCCAAATATGGGGGGGCTTACGTTTATTTCTTATAATGTCAATGGTCTCAACCATCGTGTGAAACATAAAAAATATTCAATTATTTAAAGAAAGGAAGAGGTAACATATTATTTTTACAAGAAACTCATTTACTTCTCCACTTATTTTCTAGACTCAAAGTTGATTGGTTGGGTGAGCATATTTATGCTCCTATAGTTAAGAAAAAATGTGGGGTCTCTATCTTTTTCAAGAGGTCTCTTCAGGTTCAGGTCCAACATTGCCTAGCTGATACCGGGGGGGGGGGGGGGGGGGGAGGAGACAGATGGCTTCTTATAGAAGTAACAATTTAGGGCCAATAGTTAGGGCTTTGTTTACTAAAGGTCTTCTCCCATTTTGTATCTATGGGAAAAATGCTTAGTAAACAAGGCCCTTAATTTTGCTGAACCTATATGCCCCTATTATAAATTTCCTTACATTTTTTGTTCATCTTACTGCCATATTAGCAGAATACGGCGATAAAGAAATAATTGTAGCAGGCGACTTTAGCAAACTGCTGAACCTGATCCTGGATAGACAGTCCCAATGCAAAATTGCCTCCTCTAGATCCTTGCCAGAAATATGTACCATGATGGATGTTATTGCTTTGATAGATTCTTGGAGACTTAGGGGCAAGAGTTTACTTTTTTCTCCCATCTCCATGCTACATATTCCAGGATCAATTATTTTCTCCTCAGTAAGATCTTTGTGGTCTCTATTAGTGAGTCACAAATAGCTCCACTTCTCATTTCTGACCATGCTGCTCTCTCCCTGGGTCTATGATGAGATGCAGTGAAACCCCAGTCTGTCTCTCGAAGGTTCAGCAGCAGTTTGTTGGCTGATCCTCAGTTTATTAAATGGATTAAGGACTTTACCTGAGAATTCTTTCCTCGGAATGCAACTGGGGAAGACTCTTTTATCACAATTTGGGAGGCTTACAAAGCCTATTTTCGTGGCGAAATAATTAGTTTTTCTTTTTAGAGAAAAAAGTAGATTGCTTCCCATTTGCAAGTCATGGAAGCTGAAATTGCTGAGTTAGAACATAAGCATATTAATGGGGGTGATAATAAGTGCTAGCTAGTCTATGCAAGTTGAAATGTGAATATAATAGTAGACGTGAAGGCAGATTCGATATCATGGTCCAAACTGAAAACGGGCCCCATTTGAACATAATTCCACAACCGCGGGTCTAGACATGCCCGTGGGTCCGGAACTGGGAAGATAGACATGTCTGATGCAGCATGGTCAAAGCGCTATTCAGCCAACCTGGCAACACATCTGGTGCAGGCCCTCACATGAGTGCAGGCATGGGCCATGTGATATAATGGAGAAACATATCTCGTCAATATTATGGGACATGGGTAAACCTTTTGGACACCCCTGTGCCCACCATATTCTGAAAAGTTGCATGTTTCGGATCCTGCCCATTTCCAGGATGTACCAGTGAATGCCACTCCACCTCAGAAAAATGTGCATCTCCTAAGCTGCTCTTCACATGGACAGTAGTTTTATAATGCAGATTAGACATAAATACCAATGAAAAATAACTGCTGCTGCAACCTAGACCATATGCCAGTCCTCTTCAGGCCCTGGAAAGTGCTATGTAATCCCAATGCACCCTATTATGGTATGAGAGAATGTAAATATGAACATGTATGTCAGGACATACCTTGCTTCAAATGGTACTTGGCATTATAAAATGGCCCCAGTGAGCTCTGCCTTGGCTATCATAAGAACATAAGAACATAAGATATGCCATACTGGGTCAGACCAAGGTCCATCAAGCCCAGTATTCTGTTTCCAACAGTGGCCAATCTAGGTCATATGTACCTAGCAGTTTCCCCAAGAGACACAAGTTCCACAATGCTTGTACTGGGTCAAGTATTGATATCTTCGGTCACTTAATAATGGTTTATGGACCTTTCCTCCAGGAACTTGTCCAAACCTTTTTTAAACCCAGCTACACTAACAGCCTTTACTACATCCTCCGGTAACAAATTCCAGAGTTTGATTACACGTTGAGTGAAAAAAATATTTTCTTTTATTAGTCTTAAATAGTTTACCCTGTAGCTTCATTGCATGTCCCCTAGTCTTTCTATATTCTGATAAGGTAAAAATCGATCTACGTTTACCCGTTCCACTCCGTTCATTAATTTATAGACTTCTATCATATCTCCCCTCAGCCGTCTCTTTTCCAGGTTAAAGAGCCCAAACCTTTTTAGCCTTTCTTCATAGGAGTATCCTTCCATCCCCTTTACCATTTTGGTGGCTCTTCTCTGTACCTTTTCTAAAATCGCTATATCCTTTTAAAGATATGGCGACCAGAATTGCACACAATATTCAAGGTGCGGTCTCACCATAGAACGATATAGAGGCATTATAATATCTTTTGTTTTATTTTCCATTCCTTTCCTTATCATACCTAGCATTCTATTTGCTCTCTTGGCCGCCGCTGCACACTGGGCCAAGGGTTTTAACATGGTATCCACAATGACGCCTAAATCTTTTTCCTGGGTGGTGGTTCCTAATGTGGAACCTTGCATCGTGTAACCATAGTTTGGGTTGTTCTTCCCTAGGTGCATAACCTTGCACTTGTCCACATTAAATTTCATCTGCCATTTTGATGCCCAGTCTTCCAATTTATCAAGATCCCCATGCAATTTTTCACAATCCTCTTGGGTTTTAACAACTTTAAATAGTTTTGTGTCATCTGCAAATTTGATAACCTCACTCGTTATTCCACTTTCCAGGTCATTTATGAATATGTCAAAAAGCAGCGGACCCAGCACAGATCCCTGGGGTACACCACTATTCACCTTTCTCCATTGGGAAAATTGGCCATTTAGCCCTACCCTCTGCTTTCTATCTTTTAACCAGTTCCTGATCCACAATAGTACATTGCCTCCTATCCCATGACTCTTTAGTTCTACCAAAAGTCTCTGATGAGGGACCTTGTCAAAGGCTTTCTGAAAGTCCAGATACACAATATCAACCGACTCACCTTTGTCCACCTGTTTATTCACTCCTTCAAAAAAACATAACAGATTAGTAAGACAAGATCTTCCTTGTCTAAAGCCATGTTGGCTGTCTCCCATTAGGTCGTGACTATCTACATGCTGAGTAATTTTATTCTTTATGATGGTTTCTACCATTTTTCCCGGTACTGACGTCAGGCTCACCGGTCTGTAGTTTCCCCGATCACCCCTGGAATCCTTTTTAAAAATTGGTGTTACATTGGCGATCCTCCAATCTTCAGGTATTAGAGATGATTTTAATGATAGTTCACAGATTACTGATAGCAGTTCTGCAATCTCATATTTCAGTTCTTTCAACACCCTTGGATGTATACCATCCGGCCCAGGTGATTTGCTACTCTTCAGTTTATCTAATAGTTGTAAGACATCTTCCCGATGTATCGATATTTCCTTCAATTCTTCCGCACCTTTAAATACCACTTCAGTCATGGGCAACATCCCTACATCTTCCTCAGTAAAGACCGAAGCAAAGAATTCATTCAGTCTCTCCGCTATCGCCTTGTCGCCTCTTATCTCTTCAAACACACTTTAAACTGCTAAGGATGGACCCTTATCAAATGCACAAAACCCAAAGCTAACATTGCAGTCCTCCAAAGGAAGTATAATATTGCTGAGCAACAAATGTGTGCCCTTTTCGTGTCTATAGACTATGTTGTTGTTAAGTGCTGTCGATTCTGTTTTGATTTATGGCGACCCTTTGGATAGTTGTCCTAAACTGTGTCCAATCTTCAGTCAGGTGGCTCATTGTTGACAGAGTGGCACCCCTCGATTCTGTCATTGTATTGATCCATCTCATTGCTGGCCTTCCTCTTTTGCGTTGACCTTCTACCTTGCCACAATATAACAGTTTATCCGTTCTTTGTTAGCTCCGATCACCAAAGTTCAAAAATAGAAAAATAAATATATTTCCAAAATTCTTAATGAGGTCTCAGTATTACAGTGGCTAGGCCTCACAGACTGCCGTCTTGAATGAGACCATATGCCTGATCACATCAACGACCTCAGAGATACAATCAACAGTTTCCTGTTTCTCAGCGAAATGATCTATATAGGAAGTATTGCTAAATTTCTTCTACCTTGCCAAGCATGATGTCTTTCTCTAATGATCTCTTTCTTCGCATGATGTGTCCAAAGTATGAAAGTTGAAGTCTTGTCATCTGAGTTTCTAAAGAACGTTTAGGTTTGATCTCCTCTAGTATTGACTGGTTTGTTCTTCGGGCAGTCCATGATATACACAATATTCGCCACCAGCCCCATCATTCAAAGGCATCATTTTACTTCCTGTCTATCTTTTTCAATATCCAACTTTTGCATCCATATGATGTTATTGAAAATACCATGGCTTGAATGAGTCGAATCTTAGGATGGAGAGAGACATCTCTACTCTTGAGAATCTTATCTAAGTCCCTCATAGCCATTCTGCCAAGAACAATGCGTCATCGGATTTCTTGACTTCTTGCTGTTTCTTTATTGATAGTTGATCCAATTAGGTTAAAGTTGTCCACTATTTTGATTTCTTCTCCATCAACGATGAGCTTATTGATTTTTCCTGTTGTCAGGATCTTTGTCTTCTTTACATTAAGGTGTAGGCCCATTTTAAGACTATGTTCCTTGATCTTGAGAAACAAATGTTTCAGATCGTCTTCACTTTCAGCCAGTAAAGTGGAATCATCAGCATAGCAAAGGTTGTTGATGAGTCTCCCACCAATCTTCACGCTTCGGTTGTCTTCATACAGTCCTGCTTCTCTGATGATTTGTTCTGCATATAAATTAAACAGGCAAGGGGAAAGAATGCAGCCTTCTCATACACCTTTGCTGATTTTAAACCATTCTGTTTCTCCTTGTTCGTTCAAACTATTGCTTCTTGATCAATATAAAGGTTGTGCAAGAGAACAATCAGGTGTTCTGGTATACCCATGCTTCTTAATGTGGCCCAGAGTTTCTCATATTTTACACAGTCAAAAGCCTTGCGGTAGTCAAAAAAAGCACATATAGATATCCTTTTTGTATTCTTTAGCCTTTTCAAGGATCCATCTCACATCCATTATGATGTCTCTCGTTCCTCGCCCTTTCCTGAACCCTGCTTGCACTTCAGACAGTTCTCGTTCCAGGTATGGTGAAGTCTCTGCTGAATAATCTTCATTAGAATATTGCTGACATGTGGGATCACCTTTCTTTAGTATTGGTAAAAACACAGATCTTTTCCAGTCAGTTTTCCATGATGTTGTCTTCCCAATTTCCTGGCAGAGCCTTGTAAGTATGGTAACAGCTGCATCCAATTGCTGTAAAGCTTCTGTAAGAATGCCATCAATGCCAGGTTGTTTGTTCTTTGATAAGGCTTTCAATGCTGCTTCGACTTCTTTTTTCATCATCAATGGTTCCTGATCCCAAGCCTCATTAGGAAGGATGGACCTTACAAAGGTGAATAGCATGAAATGATCACTGATCTATAAAAGCTATGTATAATGGCTAACCCGCATGCGCGGCGTTGGCCTGAGATACTGATCTGTTTTCAGAACAACTAGAGTTAAGAACCATCGCTGCACATCTCATAGGTAATGAAACTACATAATGTTCGATAATTTATGATATAGAACACGAATTCAGGAAGCGATTATGACTAACTGAATAAGATTTCTTTTTATTTTGTCAGCAATGTTTAAAAGAATCTGGAACCAATAATATATATTATGAAATGCTTCGAAAAAATCCCCTGAAGGAACTTCACAACAGTGAAATGCAACGGCGCTGGAATATGGCGTTGGGGTCATTATATGAAGTTAAGCATTATTTGTTCACCTAAAGAAAGCAATGTTTTTTGGAAAGAAAGATAGCTGATTTTGTCCGTTTAGGATATTGTTCAAGATATTTAAAAGAAATGGAGAAGCATTAAGCGACGCTAAAAGGTCATTGATGCAATAGGGCGCGTTGAGATCAGACATGCTAAAGTCTGAATTATAGCCCAAAACCAGTCTGAGACCTTGTCGCTTAGTACAAAATTGGATGTTAATTCTTAATTGTTCATGCATAACACTCTAAAGTAACTGAATCATTATAGCGTCATAATCTCTAAGTTAGTAGCTAGAGCGCATAAATTAATATATTGTCAATATGTTAATTGCTCTGATAAGTGACCGTATCAGTAGTTTGTCTAGTACATATCCCAAACTAGACAAAGGGGAGCCAAACAACATTTACATAACAGAATGGCTTGCCCCATTTCAGTCATTGTGGATCCTGTGTGTCTTTGGGGGACACTGCTGCATACCTGTGCCCTTGTTTGGACACTGCTAGACACAGAATACTGGGCATGCTACACCTTGGTCAGACATGGTCTTGCATTTTTCAATTTCCATGTTCCTCTGTGCCACCTAGGCAACTGCACGGTCTGCCAGTGCACCAGCCAACACACTGCGTGCTCCACATGCACCCTCCTTTGCCCCATTTGCACCATCAACATAGCACCCTTTCATAGTTGGGCACTATGCTGTTGCTGTTAATGGAATTTGAACAGCGCTTCATATGTTGCGGTGCTTTATAAGTCTTTAATAATAATAATAATAATAATAAACTAAACAATGCTCGAAATGGTTCATACACAGATGATCACAAATACAAAAAGAACCAAAGTGTAGAGTCTAAAAAACACTCCCCACTAGGAGAACAAGGGACAAAACCACAAATGTGGAGCAGCCTCTGAGATAAGGTCAGGCCTCAGTGAGAAGGGGAAGGGGATGCACTAACGTAACAAGGACACAGCAGCCCCACAAATTAACTAACCCCCACAATTTCAATCATAGGCCAACCAACTAAATTTTTGATTTTCTAAATGCATTTAAAAAGAACAATAAACTTGGCTGGAAAAATCACGCCCAGAACCAAGATGCCAGGCTCTCAACTGCAAGCCGCTGATACGATGTCGAAATGTCAAGAGGTAAAAATCCTGCTAATGCTAATGCTGATGTTGCTGCTAATGGAGCACTACTATCACTTTCTTGGGCTCACCTGTCTGTGCAGCACATTGAAGACATTTAAATAGGCTCTCTCTCCTCAAAATACACCCTTACAGACAGGTTTTGATAGCGGTAAAGTTCCTGGTGTTAATGTGCCGGCGATAATGTAGCAGGGCCTTGTTCCCACCCACTCTATGCCCATTGACCCTTATTCTCCGGCCTCTCTCTGCTCATAGTGCGCTTAACGCTATGGGTAACAGCGCGTGCTAACATTACACTTGCTACCTTACCGCCATTTAGTAAACATACCCTTAATTCTGCTTTTGTGTAAAGGGACAAACGTGCATCTTTCTCCAGTCTTCTGGGACCATGTCTGACTCAAAAGATGCAATGAAGTGGTGCCGCTAGAATTTCCCTAAGTTCCTTCAGCACTCTCAGATGTATCCCATCTGGCCCCATTGCTTTATCTACTTTTAGTTTAGCTAGCTCCTCATAAACACAGTCTTCTGAAAATCGTTGATGATCCATTTCATTTCTGTCCCTATTTGTCAGTGTTTTATGAGATCCTGCTCTTGGCCCTTCATCTATGAACATAGAACAAAAATATTTGTTAAGCAATTCCGCTTTATCCTCATCAGCTACTACATACTCCTTCCCTTTACCCTTCAGTCTGACTATACCACTTTTACACTTCCTTCTCTCACTAATAATTTCCCAATAAATAGGTGTGTCCTACACGGAGCGGTGGGTTTACTCCTAAACAAAGACATGGGGAGGGGAGGCCTGTACAGAGCGGCAGGTGCACCTACTCTTGCCATCTTACTGGGCAGACTAGATGGACCATACTGGTCTTTATCTGCCGTCATTTACTATGTATGTTACTATGTTACTAACATATCTGAACACTGTTTTGTCCCCCATTTTACTGGGTTTGGAAGCAAAAACACATAATAAAAACTTTTTCGAGTACATTCGTAGCAAAAAATCTGTGATAGAGTCAGTTGGACCATTAGATGATAGAAGGATAAAAGGGGCACTAAGAGTGGTCAAGGCCATAGCGGAGAGACTGAATGAATTCTTTGCTTCGTTCTTTACTGAAGAAGATGCAGAGAAGTTACTCATGACTGAACTGGGATTTATAATTAATGAATCGGAAGAATTAAAAGAAATATTGCTAAACTGGAAAGATGCGTTACAACTATTTGATAAACTAAAGAGTAGCAAATCAGCTGGACTGGATGGTGTATATCTGAGGGTGGTGTTAGAACTGAAATATGAGATTGCAGACCTACTATTAGTAATCAGTGAACTATCATTAAAACCACCTGTAATACCTAAAGATTGGCAAAAGGCCATTGTAGCACCAATTTTTAAAAAGGGTTCCAGGGGTGATCCGGGTAACTACAGACCGGTAAGCCTAACATCAGTACTGGGTAAAATGGTAGAAACCATTATAAAGAACAAAATTACTGAACATGTAGATAGTCATGGCTTAATGGGAGAAAGCCAATATGACTTTAGCCAAGGAAAGCCTTTTCTTACTAATCTGTTATGTTTTTGAAGGTGTGAATAAACTGGTAGACAAAGGTGAGCCGGTCAATATAGTGTATCTGGATTTTCAGAAAGCCTTTTACAAGGTCTCTCATGAGAGACTCTTGGCCATATTAAAAAATCATGGGAGGAAAATGGCGGCAGTGCATGAGGATGCTCTCTGAGGAGCTCCGTGGCGGCGGTTTCTTTTTAACTTTTAACTTTGCCTCATGTCTCATACTTGTCGCAAACGCAAGACACTTTTGCAGTCGGAGTCCCCAGGGAGATCCAGTCTGAGTGGAAACTTCGGGTGGCCTGCTGGCATATACAGGAGTGGCAGGAGGACTCCCACAGAGCCCTAGGCCTGATGTCTTCCTTAGTCCAGAGTGCCAATCTCCTCTGGTCCAGCCAAGAAGCGAGATTGCTGAGGCCGCAGTGAAAGGGGCACCGCTGGAGAGCATGGCTGGTCCTTCTTCACTGATTGGGCAGTCTCTCTGCCCCAGAAGGGATTACCGGGTGATAGAGATTGGAGCTGGAGTCGCTGGAGAGGTGGGAGCCAAGTGGAATCAGCTGGAATTGCCACTGTTAAGTGTGCAGAGTGTGCAGACCTCTTCAGTGCAGCAGGCTGGTACGTTGGGAGAGCAAATTTCCCTGTTGGAACATCGGATGGTGCTAGTGAGGCAGTCTTTGTCGGGACAATTACAGGCTATTTCCATCCAGTTTGATAGTTTTGGACACAAGGTTGAAGCACATGATTTACTCTTGGGAGAGCTGCCGGGGAAAGTTTCTACATTGGAACAGAGGGTGGATCTTATCCAGGACTCGGTAACTGCTGTTATGCGTGACTCTGAAAATTTGCAATGGAAAGTTGAAGCTCTGGAAAATATGTCTAGAGCCAGAAACCTAAGGGTTTTGAATTTTACCAAGGTTCCATCTATACCACCACTGGAACTTTTTAAGAAATTTCTAATCAATGTTTTGAAGATTCCGGTGGAATATATTCTGCCATTTTCCAGTGCTTATTATTTGCTTTTTGCTAAGGTTAAGCTGGCTGAGGGGGCAGGTCAGGTTTTAAGTTCATCTCTGGCCCTCTCCTATGATAGCTTGGATTTAACTGGATTTTTGGAGCGAACGGGGTCTGATTCTGGGGTGACTGCAACGTTGTTGGCTATCCTGGCATAAGATGTTGACCGAGATTGGCTGTTAAAAATGTTCTTCCAATCGCCCATTAACGAGTTTATGGGTTACACCATTTGAATTTTTCCAGATGTTTCCAGGGCTACACAGAAGAGGAGGAAACAATTTTTGATTTTTAAATCTGGGGTGCTTCAGCTGGGGGGTTTGTTTTTTCTGTGTTTTCCAAGTACGTGCCTGGTCAAGTTGGCTGGGATTAGTTATACATAGAAACATAGATAAACATGACAGAAAAAGACCACATGGCCTATCTAGTCTGTCCTTCCATATCAACCACTACAACAGTCCCCTTTTTTCCTTTAGAGATACTCTGTGTTTGTCACATGCTTTTTTTGAATTCAGATACTGTCCTCATCTCTACCACCTCCACTGAGAGACTATTCCACGGATCCACCACTCTTTCCGTAAAGAAATATTTCCGCATATCACTCCTAAATCTATCCCCTTTCACCCTCATCCAACGTCCCCTTGTAGCAGAACTTGCTTTCAATTGAAAGAGGCTCTCCCCCTGTGCATTTATGCCACAGAGATATTTAAAGGTCTCAATCATATCACCTCTATCCCACCTTTCCTCTAAGGTGAACATATTAAGATCCTTAAGTCTGTCCTCATATGCTTTATAATGAAGACCACTAACCATTTTAGTAGCCACCCTCTATACTGACTCCATCATGTTTATATCCTTTTGAAGGTGTGGTCTCCAGAATTGCACACAATACTCCAAATGAGGTCGCACCAAATACTTATACAGAGGCACTATCCACTCCTTTTTTCTGCTAGTCATTCCTCTCCGTACGCACCCAAGCATCCTTCTAGCTTTTGCTGTCACCACTTCTACCTGTTTAGCTACTTTAAGATCATCAGACACAACCACGCCTAGGTCCCACTCTTCTTTAGTGGACAAAAGTACTTCACTCCCCATACTATATTGCTCCCTTGGATTGCTGCAGCCCAAATGCATGACCTTGCATTTTTTAACATTAAATCTCAGCTGCCAAATTCTAGACCATTCTTGAAGCTTAGCTAGATCCCTCCTCATGTTATCTACATCTTCCTGGGTGTCTACTCTATTGCAGATTTTGGTATCATCCGCAAAGAGGCAAACCTTATGTAACAGCCCTTCCGCTATATCACTAACAAAGATGTTAAAAGAATCGGACCATGGACAGAAGCCTGGGGCACACCACTGGTAACTTCCTTCTCCTCAGAGTGAGCTCCATTTACCTGTACTCTTTGTTGCCTCCCACTCAACCAATTTCTAGCCCAAGAGGTAACTTTAGGGTCCATCCCAAGGGTAGCTCAGTTTGTTTTTATGTCGCCTGTGAGGAACGGTGTCAAAGGCTTTACTGAAATCTAAATACACCACATCTACAGCTCTCCCTCGGTCCAACTCCCTGGTCACCCAGTCAAAGAAATCAATCAGATTTGTCTGACAAGTTTGCCTCTGGTGAATCCATGCTGCCTCGGATCCTGTAATCCGCTGGACTCCAGAAACCTCACAATTTTCTCTTTCAGCAGTAATTACTCACCACCGAAGTTAAACTAACCGGCCTGTAGTTTTCAACCACATCTTGACTTCCGCTTTTGTGTAAAGGCACCACAAGAGCCTCTCTCCAGTCCTTTGGCACCACTACCAATTCCAACGAGGCATTGAAAAGGTCAGTCAGTGGAGTTGCTAGAACGTCCCCAAGTTCCCTCAGTATTCTAGGGTGTATCCCATCCGGCATCCGCTTTGTCTACTTTAAGTTTAGCAAGTTTCTCAGGAACACAGTCTTCTGAAATTGTTCAAGATGCCCCTCACTTCTGTTCCTGTTTGTGGGTGTTTTCTGAGGTCCTGTTTCTCGTTCTTCATCTGTGAACATAGAACAGAAATATTTGTTAAGCAATTCTGTTTTATCCTCATCAGCTTCTACATATTCCTCCCCTTCACCCTTGAGTCTGACAGTACCACTTTGGCCCTTCCTCTTCTCACTAACATATCTGAAAAATGTATTATTCCCCCATTTTATTGCATTGGCTATTTCCTCCTCTTTTTGAATCTTTGCTTTCATGACTACTTTGCTAGCTTCTCTAAGTTTTCCCAAATATAGATGCCTGTCTTCCTCTCTCTGTGATCTCTTGAATTTCATGAAGGCCTCCCTCTTTTTCTTCACCTTTTCAGCTACTTCTTTTGAAAGCCATAGCAGTTTCCGTTTCCTTTTACCTTTATTTACCATTTTAACAAAAAGATTGGTTGCCCTTAAAATATCCCTTCAGTTTTGCCCACTGTTTTCTACATCCCCCAGCTGCTCCCATCCCGCTAACGACTCCCTGAGGTATTGGCCCATACTGGCAATGAGGTATTGGCCTTTGCAATGATATTGTACATAGTTCTCTGTATATAGTTCAACCATGTTACATGTTAAATGTATATAGTTCCAATGTTTATTATAAAAGTAGTACTTATGTTTGATGTAAACCGCCTCTGATCACAGGAAGAGGCGGTATATAAAACTTTGTTAAATAAATAAATAAATAGTTTTCCTAAAGTCTAAGACCATCACTTTTAAATGGATTCTAACAGCCCTAGTCCTAATACTGTATCATACCATCTGGTGATTATTGTATGCAAAATGATCTCCCACTATAATATCAGAAACACTTTCACCATTGGTAAGCACCATTCCAGTTTGGCCCCTTCACGTGTGGGGTCTGTTATCAATTGCCTGAATAGTTCTCCCTGTACAGAATCGAGGATCTCCTTACTTCTAGATGATACTGCAGTAGGAATGTGCCAATCAACATCTGGCATATTGAAATCCCCTATCAGTAGCACTCCCCATTCCTAGCAATGCTGCGTATGTCTTCAATTAACTCTCCGTCCACCTATTCCTCTTGTGAGGGAGATCTGTATATCATGCCAATGCAAATAGATTTATCTTTCCCTCTTTCTAGTTTAACCCACAGTGCCTCCTCTCTCCCTTTTAAGCTCTGTAATTCCAAAGCTTTAATATTATTTTTTTACATATAGTGCCACTCCTCCTCCCCTTCTTCCTACCCAGTCCTTTCTGAATAAAGTATAGCCTGGTATAGTTATATCCCAATCATGGTTATCTGTGAACCATGTTTCTGTAACTGCCACTACATCCAAGTCAGCCACTCCCACCAAAGCTTCAACATCAGGGATCTTATTTCCCATGCTACTGGCATTTATACACACTGCTTTCCATATGTTACTGCTTTTACCCTTTTCCATAAAGGTATTTATCGTTTCACATACCTGGGGGCTTCAAGTTACCTGGGGGCTTTCTTCACCCACCCCCAACGAATCTAGTTTAAAGCCCTCTTCAGTAGATTAGCCAGTCTGCTACTGAAGACGCGTCAACCTTTCTTGGACAGATGGATGCCATCTCTGCTCTGCAATCCTTGGAACAGCATCCCATGGTCCATGAAACCAAAACACTCTCGATGACACTATAAATGCAGCCATGCATTCATCTCCAGGATGCGAGCTTCTCTGCCTTGGCCTTTACCCTCAACAGGGAGGATTGAAGAGAACACCACCTGTGCACCTATCTGCTTCAACCTCTGTCCCAGATCCATGAAGTCACTTTTGATATGCTTAGAGGGATACCCGACAGTATCATTTGTGCCGACATGGATTAGCATCATTGAGTAATAGTCAGTGGGCTTGATGAGTCTCGGCAAACTCTCCATAACATCTTGGATTTTGGCACCTGGCAGATGGCATACCTCTCTGGACATAAAGTCTGATTGGCAGATGGACGCCTCAGTACCCCTCAGAAGAGAGTCACCAACCACCACTACCCTTCGCTTCCTTCTGGTCACTGATTCAACAAATTCGGGGTTCTTGAGCTCTGGTTCTTCCCTTTCCAGATATGCTCTCACCTCCTCCACTTCCAGAACTGCATAATGGTTCTTCAGTTCAAGGGCTGGAGAAGTTGAATTGGTGATTCTGCAGGCCCTGGTGACTTGTGTCCAACCTTTGTCATTCTGTAGGCAGTCATCTTCTCCTCTGCTGGAGAGCTTGGTTTTTGCAAGAAGGATCTCAACAATGCACGTCTCACTGTCTTGAATGCTCCTCAGCCTCGTCACCTCCTCTCTGAGTTCCTCCACTTGTTTCCTGAGAGCCTCAGCATGCAGGCACCCTGCACATGGAACTGGTCCTTCAACTGGTATTGGGACCTCTGTCTGGACAGAGGCAGAAGCTGTAACGGGGGCAACATATTTACCGATAGGATTTTTCCCAGCCATTGTTCAGTTCGTGAAGCTTAGGTACCATTGCTTGAAATGTATAGCCTCTGTTAGGAATGTTTTTCTTAGAACCCCAGCAATTGTCTACCTTTATTTCTTCTGAGTTGGTGGCTACCCATGCTGATCCTGTTAAACCACCCTAGGGCAAGTCCTGTCTTTTGGTAGGGTGAGCTAATTGGCTTTAATTGTAACTCCTTCTGTTCCTTTTGTACATGTTTTGTTTTTCTTTTTTTAATTTTATTTGGTATTGTGTATTCTTTTCCTCTATTTTGGGGACTGGTGGGCACATCTAAATTTTTTTCTTTTTTTTTTCTTATTGTAATCAGTTTGGAATGTTTCCTTTGCATTATTCTTGAGTGTTGCTCTTTTCTTACAAGATATATTCTTGTATCTTTGTTGAAAATTGCACAAATAAAATTTAAAAAAAATCATGGGATAGGAGGCAGAGTACTACGAGGTATTGTGGATAAGGAACTGGTTAAAAGATAGAAAGAAGAGGGTAGGGCTAATTGTACAATTTTCCCATTGAATAGTGGAGTACCCCAGGGATCTGTGCTGGGTCCGCTGCTTTTTAACATATTTGTAAATGACCTGGAAATGAGAATAATGAGTGAGGTAATCAATTTGCAGATGACACAAAATTATTCAAAGTTGTTAAAACCCAAGAGGATTATGAAAAATTGCGAGAGGACCTTGATAAATTGGAAAACTGGATGTTCAAATGGCAGATGAAATTTAATGTGGACAAGTGCAAAGTTATACACCTAGGAAAGAACAACCCAAACTATGGTTACATGATGCAAGATTCCACATTAGGAGCCACCACGCAGGAAAAAGATTTAGGTGCCATTGCGGATAACATGCTGAAACTCTCTGCCCAGTGTGCCGCAGCGGCCAAGAAGGCAAATAGAATGCTAGGAATCATAAAGAAAGAAATGGAGAATAAAACATAGGATATTATAATGCCTTTGTATCGTTCCATGGTGTGACCACAACTTGAATATTGTGTGCAATTCTGGTCGCTGTATCTTAAAAAGGATATAGCGTTATTAGAAAATTTACGATTATCCCAGGGGTGGGTGGGTGTCAGGGAGGGAAAGAAGACCTATTGAAAGCTGGCTGCTACACAGTACCCTGCCCTGTGCTTCTAAGGTAATTTGTGACCAATGGTAAAGGGGATTGAAGGGTACCCCTATGAAGAGAGGCTAAAAAGGTTAGGGCTCTTCAACCTGGAAAAGAGACGGCTGAGGGGAGATATGATAGAAGTCTATAAATTAATGAACGGAGTGGAACGGGTAAACGTAGATTGATTGTTTACGTTATCAGAATATAGAAAGACTAGGGGACATGCAATGAAGCTACAGGGTAAACTATTTAAGACTAATGAGAGAAATTATTTTTTCACTCAACGTGTAATCAAACTCTGGAATTTATTACCGGAGGATGTAGTAAAAGCTGTTAGTGTAGCTGGGTTTAAAAAGGTTTTGGACAAGTTCTTGGAAGAAAGGTCCATAAACCATTATTAAAAGGGACCCGGGATATCACTGCTTGACCCAATACAAGCATTGTGGAAGCTGTGTCTTTTGGGGATACTTCCAGTTACTTATGACCTACTGTAGATTGGCCACTGTTGGAAACAGGATACTGGGCTTGATGGACCTTGGTGTGACCCAGTATGGCATATCTTATGTTCTTAAAGTCGGGCAGGATTTCAGAAATGTGGATGCCCCTTATATGGATATCCTCAGGGACGTCCCTGCATTAGTATTCCAGACAGGAGATGAGTCCCTGAATGCTATTATGCAAGTGGCAGATGGAGAACTGCAACTCAGGTGTCCTCAATTCCTGTTAAAGATTTCTGTCATTGTAGACAGTACTGGGAATACCAGAGTATTGTCTCCTCTACTCCTCCTGGGGGTATACTGACAAAACAAGTACTTTTCCAGTGCTTATTTGTGCACTAGAGCAGGTAAAGATTTGAATGTGGGCCTAGATGTGCAGGACATTTCCGAAATCAAGCAGGCACATTTAAATTCGAAGGACTGCTTCGACACGCCCCTGTCCTTCCCGCCACCACATTTAGATGTGTGTGTGACATGGGACATCTCTAGACCAACCTATTAAAATGGCTTCTGGGATATCTCTGTGATTTAGATGTCCACATGCACATTTTCGGATGTCCAAATCATGAATAAGGCTTCTAAAATGGCCCCCATTATGTGCAGCTATTCCCATAGGCATAGTGTTGGTGAAGGTGGGACATAGTTGTTATGTACATGCATTTTTTATATAATATGTATGCCTACAAGTGGAGAGTAATTTTATAATAGAGCATCAAGCTTAAATGGGCTGGAAACTGCCCATTTTGCACCTATTTTATAAAGACAGATAGGTGTCTATTTGTCTCTATAAAATACCAGCTTAAATACTGCAGAGATTTTCTACTATATTGCAGGTTCGGACATCATGCTTGCTCAAGATAGGTATAAATCTCCATGCATTGATTATTGAAGTACCAACATAAATTAAGGTATTCTATAATCTACATATATACTTCAGAGCTCTGCGTATGCTCGACCTAGACTACACCTCCAGCAACACCCATAGTAAGAGTATATGCGTGCATGCCATCACGTGTACTTTTACACTAGGTACAATTTCATGAGAGCCATTTCCTGCATGCATATTGCAGCATACAGTTGAAAATGACTTTATAATATTGCCCTCATGCATTCAGTTATGCCTTTTCAGAGCAGGTGTAAATTTGCGTGAGAATATTTGTATGTTATTAGAGATAATTGTGAGAACCTATTTGATAAGGACACATAGGTGTCTTGTTATAAATTTATTCCCCATAGGACTCTCTCTATATATGACATAGGTATAGACATATGCCTAATGACCAGCCCTGTAATAAAAAGTCACCCCACGTTCATTAACACACCTAAATAGGTAGGTAGTATGAGAAACTGAGCCTGAGTTTTCAAAATAGAATCAGGAAAGCTGTAACTGATAGGTTTTTTTCTTTTTAAGTGCTGTCAAGTCAGTGCTGATTCATGGCCACAGTAGCTCTTGGGTTTTCTTGGTAAGATATGACCAGAAGCAAATTGTCAGGACTTTTCTTCTGAGGCAATAGAGGGTAAAGTGACTTACCTAAGGTCACAGAGAATGCCAGTGGGAATTGAACCCAGATCTTTTGGATACTGGGCTACTGCTCTAACCTCTAGGCTACTCTTCCACTGGGTGCTTTTTTTAACCATTAATAACATTTGTACGTTTGCAACAATTTCAATTATTTATTTTAAGTTACTTTAAATTCTTTTCTTGCATTGTGTCATATGCGGTACACAGAAATTATACCTTTTCCTGCACAACTTTGCATGATTTAAAAGTGGTTTATTATCTTGAGGTAAGCTATATGATGTCTCATCTAACTTATCATGTATCCATTTATTATAAATCCCTTAGTCTTCATTGGGTGCTAGAATTGCATTAGCTTTAAATATACCCTCTTTTTCCTAGTTGAACTTTCAATTCAATTTCAGAAACTCATTTTCTCGATTCATGTCATTTTGTAGTTATTATACTTCATGACAAAAGCATAATAAAACATGTGTGCTAGCAGTAGGGTATAATATTACTCTGTTATATAAAGAAAATATAAACTATTGTCCAAAAAACGGAATTATGTTTCATGTCTTCCAGACAAATTTTTGCTTTAATTTATTAGCGCAGTATGAGAGGGTAAGTAATGCTCAGGAATGTTTTCTGCCACAAGATCTATTTATTTCTTACAATAGTAGTATGTTCTGCATCTATCCATGTGGCTAGTTCTGGACAATGTCCACTGGATAGGTAGAGGATGTCGGCAATTACCAATTCTCTAAACACTGCTTTTAGCAAAGTTAATTCTATTCCCTGCCTTCCTCTGCTGTCAGGAATTTTGGTGACTTTCTGTAGTAGATGAAAGAAGTAGTTGCTGTATAGAAATAGAGCTTAGAGATCTAATTAGCTAATCATCTCAAAACGAAGGATCCCAACATTTGCACTTCACAACTGCTTTAGGAATACATGAATTAACCTCAAATCGCTCTCTTAAACAGAGGGGCTTACAGAGTCATTCACCCTAACTTTCTCAAGACGAAGAGAACACGTTTCAGGCAGCTCAGCGTAATGGAAGCACTGCACTTTGGAAACCAACAGACCATTACGCTTTCCTGAATGCTGACTGGCAGACTTCCCTTGAAAAAATACACGGTAAGCCTTAAAAACGTAAATGTGATCAAAGGATGGAAATGATATATAGCCTGGTCCTTTAAAGCTACATGATAACTCATAAATCATGCCTGGATTATTTTGTGCCTATTTGTTCAGCATTTCTCGGCGTTCTGTAAGATCAGCAATAGAGCATATGGAAAAAAAATGCTTTCATCTGTCAGGGTTACCTATGTTTGGAAAGCAGTCAAATTCCTTTAATAGCCGGGATGTGATAGAGGCAATGTTATGCTAGGTTAGAAAGACTTTTCAGTTCCCGCCTGTATCTGATGACTGAAATAACTGTAAAACAAGGGTTAAGAAACTCTGTTTTGGAGGAATCAACATGATTGCAGTGTTGCTGCCTGCAAGTTGAGATGCGATGTCCAGAAATATCAAGCTAAGGTCATCTCATCCTCAATATTTGTAATCAGAAAATAAGAATACAATAAAGATTATCCTGGTTGCTCACCTATTCATGATAAAGGAATTCCATTGATTTATAATTATTTGTCTAAATGTTTCTCTTTATATGTGCTTTCTCTGTGCTACCACTCTGCTTTTACAAATAAAAATTAAACAAGCATGTTTTTATGAGAGATAAAAAGCTGATGTACTAAGTAGATGTGCTCATATGTTGCAGAGTCAGAAGGGTTAAGACGTACTGACCACGACATACATCATCTCAAAGTTCTGCCACCCAACATGTCTGTCTGAGAGGAGTGGAAACGTGCAAAACTTGCTGTCAGAAACTGAGGGTGTGTTTTAATTGGTTGCACAGTCAAACAAACAATGATATCAAAAGATAGATTTTCAATTTGTTTTTAGATGAGAGGTTAAAGAATTGCCTGCTCTGCATGCAAATGGAAATGATTTCTTCTGTTAATCCGGTGGGGTTGACTGCAATGACATATCAGCAGATTCCCACTTAGAGAAAGGAGGTGCACACATGTACACCTTCCTCTGAGTCAGATGGCATTATGTTCATTTATGTACTGGCAAGAATAGACACATATGCACATATATTATTTATTTAAACATATCTAGCCCCCACTATCTAAAATACTAGGTAGCTAACATCCTGACAGACACAAAATTACACCCAAATAAATTCAAAAATTCTTTTAAAAACACAGTAAACATATTTCTTCCTCCCAGATAACAGCATATTTTCTTTTAAAATAGGTGCATAAGTGCCAGTCTTATCCCCACACTGCCTATCCTTTGCTCCACTCTCCCTATGCATATAGATATTTTCTGTGTGTAAAAACTATTTCACGTGCAGTAAAGGGCTTTTCCACAGCTCACAACCACTAACACACGTGAAAGTATGCACATGGAAAGTGTGCACCTACGTCGTTTTTTTTAAAATTTATTTATGCATTTTACAAACTAATACAAGCTTAACACACTTGTATAATAAAAGAGGACTACGCAGAAAACAAAACATCATATATCAAAAAAACAAGAGGAAATGATCAACCAAACAATTCTACCTCTATCCTATAAAATGGAAATCCATGATGAGTGGGAAATAATATAAGATACTGTAATAGGAAAAAAGCAGAAACCAAACAACTGGCCATCCACTATCACAGAGTAGGAGAATCACCTATCCCCAACCCCATAGACCCAAAGGCATTTAAAACGGAAATCAGCTGTGAAGGAAATAGAAAAATATAGGATTGCCCTGAAGCTTCACAAGACACTTGCAGGAATATTTAAGAAAAATCAATCCCCCCAAGCTGCAAAACCCGAGGCTGCAGAATGAGAAACTCCTTTCTGTGGCGCTGAATTTCTTTAGCCAGGTCGGGGAAGATCCGAACCAGGAAGCCTTTGAAAGAAACATTCTCTTTCTAAAAAAACATCTCAAGAAGCCATTCCTTGTCTGATACAAGAGCTAATGTAACCAGACAAGTAGCCAGAAATAATCGATTCTGTATCCAAGGATTCTAACAATTCAGAGACATTCAGAACAACCGCCGGTGGAGGGCCAGGAATCTCAGCAACCGTTGAGGTTTTCTGGCTGATAGGGAGATAAGTCTTCACCAATGAAGGACAGGACTCAGAGGGAACCCCCAGAACTTCAGACACAGTTTAAACATCTCTCTGGCTGATACAGTAAGAGATCTAGGGAAATTAATTACACGGAGATTAACCAGTCTACAATGGCTGTCCAACTGTTCCAGTCAAACCTTTAAATTATTGGCATCCTTCATGAAAGCCTCAGAATCAAATTCCAAATGGTCAGTGCACTGTGATAAATCTTCAACAGAAGTCTTAAGGGAGTCTAACAATTCAGAATTCTTAGTACAGACCTCAGAATTACGTTCTTCCTTTGCTTGTAACAGCTGCACTTGAGGGCTAATGGCTTCTCCAAGGTGCTTGATAGTGGTCCATGTTGTTTCCAGAGTAAACTATACTGGATGCTGAAGAACAAAGGAAAAGCCTGTAACACTCTTCTGAGTGTCTGTTGCCCCAAGAGAGACCGTGGAATGCATGGGGTACAGCCCAGCGACTGCTCCAGCCACTGCAGGTGAGTTCCCTCTCTTGGGTGATGTTCCTAACAGCTGACACCGGTGGTGTAAAAGAAACCCTTGCATCACTTCCGGCAGGCATCCCCAGCAGTGTAGCAGGGACTCCAGCCCTGGGAGAACCAATGACCCTCACTCTAGCCAAACTAAAATAGCAGCATGCCTGTTCCCAGGACCTCCGTGCTTCTGGGGGCATAAGATCACTGGGAAACTGGGAGCCACTCAGTTGCAACAGTTCCACAACTGGGCTAACCACTCCTAATGCCGGCTGCTGCTCCCGGTAAATTACAAAAGCGTCCAAAGGACCAGAGGCAAACGAAGAGGAAGTAGGCAGGGCAGCCGGGTGCAGCTTGGCCTGCATTGCCTTTCTTTTTTTCCCCATCAGGGAAAAACACTGGAGCGATGAGTTCTGCGTGCCTCCATCTTGGATTCCCAATTTGGTCCGACTCGCAGCAATGTATGCACCTACTTCTATGTAGATTGCATGTAGATGTTCCCAGTTTGGGCAGAATGGAGGTGGAACCATGATGTATATGTGTGCATGCAGAGAGCATATACATACATTTATATCTTCTTCATAGCAGGTATAAATTTGTGCATCAGCATTTGTGCACTATTGGAGCTGGATCTAGAAGTTTATTTTATAAAGGCATGTACACAACCAAATTGCCTTTTATAAAATAGACTTAAAATAGGAGCTTTTTTAGACTTCTCACATAGGCATCCTGCTATAAAATTACCCCATATCATGTAACGGTTGTGCATATATCCCCAGCAATTTTGTAAGTGCTTACTTGAGCATGGTAAAAAACACTGTTCTGTATGCCAAGTCTTTCATAAAGCCACCTCCAACTTGTAAGAAATGGCATGAAAATGTTTTGTTATATTCTAGCCATAATTTAGAAAAGATAATGCTTACAGAGGCCTTCACTGGTCCTAATTAGCTGATAGATGATGGAATGAGAAAATAGGAAGGAAATATTAAAGTTATATAAGCCTATGTATTTTTGAAAATTATGACATTTCTACTTTACATATTGTAATTTTATAATTTATTCTATGTTTCTATATAGAGTATTTTGACTGGAGGCAATTTTAGATAGGTGAATCAATTACCTTCTATATAAGTTCTGTGAATTATTCCTTGTATTCACATATCTGTGTTTTCCTTGTATAGAGCAATATAGAAATATAAGTAAACTAAATAAATGTACCTACCTTAAACTAATCTAAATAAATGCACTTTGAAAAGATGATGACTCTTAGTTTCCAGACTTTATTAGCCTACTTCAAATAGCATTTTTTCTTCTGCAAGTTTCCAGATAATGAAAATCCTGCAGTGTACTTGGTATCTAGAAGAGATCATTATCCACCTCATTTATGTAGACATTTTCTAGGGACATAAGCAAGGATATACGTTAATCCATTGGTGATCTTTTATAATAAATATTGAATAAACAAAAGGCTATACAAATAAGCATTAATCAGGACAAATCCTTTTCTTGTTGAAGTGTTAATGCAATTAGGTGAAATTTCCTTACAGTGACATAAATTCTGCCCAAGCGACCCCTGCGGTATAGGGGGCCCCAAGGACAAAGGGAGCCCATTTATAGCTTCTCCTGTATCTTTAGCTTCTCTGGGAGTCTTTTCAAAATTGCTGTTTGGGAGCTCACAATTTGAATTTCTGCTATTTTTGCCATAGCATTAAAATATTAAAAATAAGTGAAATTATATGTTTATTTTCGCAGTTAATGCTTATCCAATGTGCTATAAGGAAGGATGAGACTCATTTGAAACAGTGCTATCATGTAACAAGCCAATTTCCGAAGCGCGGTAGAAAATAAGGGTTTAGATTAAAATGTGACTGTGGATGCACTAACTGTTTGAGTTGTTTTTGCCATGCTAACAGCACAAGGCCCTGCATGATTGGGCAGAGACTAGGTAGTTTGGGACATAACATGGGCGTTGATGGTGATTCAAAGTTAACACAGGTAGCATGGGTGTATTTATCACTAACCCAATGGGTGGTGTTATATACACCTGTTTGTCAGTCAGCGTAGTGCTGCATGCTAGCAATGCACTACTGGAAGGGGGACAGATGCATGGCCCCCCCCCCATTACCACAGGCCTCTATGCTAATTTTGCCTTGCAAGCTCATGCTACTGGCATGGACTTTACTAAACGTGACCCTTTTTCATTAGAATAGCCTGATAAATACTATATATGTAAGCTTCCGTGTAAAATGAAAATGACTTTAAAGATTCTGCCATGAGACTGGTTCAATGTTGCCGTAATGCGTGGGTTTGCTTTTAGAAGCATATGTAAGATTCCAGGATTTAGCATTAAAATGTATTAACTGGTATATTTGTATTAATCGAAGAATTTAAGGTATCCAGCCTCACTTCATCTGAAATTAATTAAGTGTGTAGAATTACAAGGTGGGTGTACTGCAGGCAGCAGCCCAGGCTCTAGTTAATCAAAAAGGGCACATGTTGAATGCGTAGAATTTAGTTAAGGTTAATCCGGTGAAGATGATCCTTCACTGGTCCTAATTAGGTGATAGATGGTGGAATGAGAAAATAGGAAGGAAAGGAAATTCATGCCTGCTGCCCTACCAGGAATTTCTAATTTAATTTTGTTCTCTATTTTCATAGAAGCAAATCGTTTCAGTCTGAAGAGGAGACTGCAGTCGAATGATAGGATACCACTTCCCAGGTGGGTTGCAAGCATAATTTAAAAAAAGAAGGTAAAAGATAGACCAAGAAGATTAACTTACCGAACAGTGAAAAAAAGTTGAAAAGGCTCAAGCCAACATGGAAAATCAAATTCAACAAATCTGACCATTTTGTAATGGCGAATATTAGCTTTATGTGACACAAACTTAAACCTTAGTCGTTTATTTTGACCGGTGATAAAAAGTAGCAACTGATAATTAGAAGAATGTAGAGCAAAGTTATAGATAATCCAGATAAAATTCTTAAAGGCTTGACAATGCATCAAACGTACTACAGACTTGTGGGATTATTTTACCCCCACATAAAGTAATTAGAGGTAGAGTATCTTAAAGCAACAGGCTTGCAATATATATATATATATAACACATGAGAAAATCAAGTATAAGTAATGCTTTTCCAGTGAATATAAAGTCTGACACCATTAAAAAATGAGAAGCACCCAAAACTTATCATAATCTCAAGAAACATGACTTGTGTGTATGGTTATATGTGATTATGGGTTATTAAATTGTGTATATAGATAGAAAAAGCAAGAAAGAGATACATTATCTAAAGGGCACATTTTACTGTTCTTTGTTCTCCAGTCTGCCTCTGCGTGTCTCTTTGACGTCAGTCTCTTCAATATGTCAAAATTGTCTAACATAAAGGTTTTGTCTTTTTTGTCTAAAAGCTGTCAAATAATTTGTTCCATTTTTAAGTTTAGTGATCTATCTCTGCTCAAGGGGGAGGTATCTGTTTCTGATTTATTAGCATCTGATCCCCTGCTTTCCTGCCATTGATCAAGTCTAACACCCATCTCAGCTGATGAGTTATGTATGAAACATGATATTTCAGGAGGAAGGAAACTGTACCATTTTGTAATATTTTCTTTTGTGAATCTTTTGAATGCAGTGGCATGCAAGAAGATGCCTACTAAAATCATTTGCCCTTTTTAAAGCACATCTATCAAAGATAAAGTATTTTGGAAACAAAGGACTGTACTGTATTTATCAACAGAACAGATGTTTTCTTAGCGTTAATCACAACCTGTGAACTGTATATACATTTACACCCTATGCCATAACATGGTTTCACCCTACTACTGACCGACTGTCTGCCATTCAATCTGTAGTTAAGTCGCGGTCAATAAGGTCAACTCCTTGGCAACATCTGTGTTTGATCAGTTCACACAAAATGGGGGTTGAGGGGGCATGCCATGAAGAGAATTTCAGTATATGATTCCATCTCTATCGCAGGCTTTCCCTTCTAAGAAACCAACAATTGACGATTAAAACTCAATGAGTTGAATGTTGAATTAGCTTTACATTATTGACAGTAATAAAGATACCATTGTTACCAAGGCTTATTTCTTCACTAAATTGTGTGACATTATTCTGTGTCTGCAGTTTTTAAATATGCAATATTAAGTAATTCATCAGAAGTCCAGACATTGATATGCCATTAAACATTAACTAAATTAACAAGTGAAATTACTGAATATTGCACTGCTGCATGCTACAAATAGGGCTTAGTTTTTTAACACGTTTCTTATAAATCTAGCCCTTTTTGCAAAAAATAATTAAGAGAAAGAGAGAACATGAAAGCAGGAAAAATACATATGGCTTAACCAGACTCCCGATCCATACTAACTACTCAGCTACTCAATCCTTTCCATTCCTACTGTATTAGTGGTAATATTAGAAACGGTTACAGTAATCTTTCTCACTTGTGGTATGTTTTGCTAAGCTGTTTGGTTGGTACATCTAGTGTATGCTCTAGTAGGAAGACATGTTAATTATATTTTTGTCTATTGCATTATGTTTTATATTCCAATTTAGTAGTTTCATTTGATGGATCAAAAGCTAATGAAAATTATTTAAAAATTGATAAATAAATAATACAGTATGTTCAGTTCATAGCCCTTGTTGCCTCTTATCATATACCATAATAATTAATATTTGTCTAAGTGTTGCCATCTTATTAAACTAGCTTGCAAATGGGTTGCCCTGCTTCTAATTGAACCTCTGTTGGAAGATGGTAGGTCCTTCTTATTTGGTGGAAAAACACTCATTGGGTTTAAACCTTGTGGGGGTAGTGTTCTCCTCTGTCTGACTTGGCTTAATAAAGTGCAATTTTCATTGTGTTGTTTGTCTGCCACTCCATGGTGTTATCTAGCAGGTGCCAAGAGGTTTCTACATTTATTTATTTTTACATTTCTTATATACCACCTTTACATTGAACAAACTGAAATTACATTGAACAGGGCATTTATAACTTGGAGATAACTATTTTACAGGGATCATGGGCAATGGAGGTTTAAGTGGCTTGCCCAAGACCACAAGGAGCACCTGTGGGACTAGAAACCCCAGTCCTTCCTGCCCAAGGTTGCTGTCCTCTAGTGGGATTTGAACCCCTGCCCTTCTGGCCTGAGGTACCTTGCCCCAACAACTAGGCCACTCAGGAGGAGTGGCCTAGTGTCTACTTTACAAAAAATATTTTCAGGAAAGTTTGAATAATCAGAAACTGCAGTTCTTAGATCATACTAACAATGGGGTTTATATTCAGAATGATTCATCTTCTTAATTTGGAATCTCGTACATGTCATTTTAAGTTGAAAATTTGGGACCAACCGCTGCATAACCTTTGCCCAGCCATAGCGATGTTTGACCAAACTTTATCAGGCTCATTCCAACCCAATGGGATGTTCATCCCTGCTATTCGTGCCCCTTCCCGCCGGCGGCTAAGTTCCCGATGGTTGTACGGGGAAGTTAGTTGGGGGCAGATCGGGGACGGAGTTAGGGTGGGTGGTGGGCGGTCATCAGCCCTGGATGTACAGGGCCGATTCTAATGTCAGCCCTATATGTCCAAGGCCGGCGACCTGTACGGGGAAGTTATTCCACCTACAAGGAATCGGCGGCCCGGGGGCAGATGAGGCAGGGGGTGGCCGAGGACATTCCCCACAGCCCGACCCTGGCCATAGGAGGCCAGATTGGGGATCAGGCTGCGGGGAAATCAATGCTGGTGCCGGCAGCTGGGGATTGTGGCTCTTCAATGGAGCGTGGTGCCATGGCAACCAGACGCCATGGCACCATGGCTCAATTAAACTGCCCTGACTGAGTTAGTCAGGTAGGGCCTGTACATGCAGGCCAGGCTGAATCACAGTCCCAATCTGCACATACAGACCTGATCACGATTCTGTTCCCGCAGGGCTAGATGTGCCCCATGGGATCAGAATTGCGACGCCTTCTGTACGTCTGATTCAGATCGGGCATACAGAGGGCATGTACATCTGGGATGGAATCAGGCCTTATGCATTTAGGAGTAAGAGAAGGGCTGAAAGACTATCTTGTAACTTTAACAGTTTAAATATGCCTGCACAAATAGCAAGCCCAAAATAAACAAATAACTTAGCCATTTATAACAATATTCAGCAGTCTGACTTAAATGGGTGTGGTTGAAATATTCTTAATGATATCTAGATAACATATCTTTAAGCAGAAGATGCCCCATTGAATATCATCCTAAATATTTTTAGCACTGTTTAAAGGTGCCCTTTTTGTATGATACGGTTCTGATTTTTTTCTCTAGTGGAAATACCGCAAAGACCTTAATGGACAGTTTTTTCTATGCTGAGTTTTTTTGAGTCCTAGCTCTCATTCTAATGGGACAGCTGGGTCACTAGGTAAATTATTTGCTAGTGATTTCCCTGAACTCTTGTATATGAAACCCAACCACACTATTACTCCTTACAGAGGTACATCAGTTCTGACCACAGTCTCCTAAAGAAAGATGGCAGTTCAGCATGAATGGTAGTTCAGTGCAAAGGTAGATAGTTCTGCTTCTCCAGGACCAAGCAGGAAGTCAGTCCTCACATATGGGTGACGTCGGTGCTGATGGAGCCCTCGCGGAGCAATTTCCCCAGCTTTCAAAGAAAGCCTTTGGGAATTGCAGCGCACATGCGCGGTCCCTTCCCGCCCAAGGGTGCCATCTTGCTCAGTCTTCTTTTTTCCGTGGAGCCCTACAGACGCTGTTTGTGATCGCCGCTGAAAAAGTTGATTTTATTTGTTTTTCTTTTCTCGGTTCGAACGGATCCTTTTCCCGCCCGGACCCGATACACCGGTATCGAGTCCGTTCGAGATTTTTTTCGGTTTTTGTCCTTCGTGACTAGCGTTCGCGCCAATTTTTCTTTTTCACTGGCAGCCCTGTCTTTTGACCTCGCAGGGGCCCTTTTTCCCCTGATGGCTGCCAGCGGGTTTAAGAAGTGTGATCGGTGTAAGAAACTTATGTCTCTTACTGACACACACGACTGCTGCCTCCGCTGCCTCGGACCCGATCATGACCCGATGATCTGTGGTCCGTCTGGCGAGATGTCCTCTAAAGCGTTGAGGAGTCGGCAGCAACAAAAAGAAAGAATCTTCTCTGACTCCGCGTCCGGCTGGGCCTCGTCAGAGGCTTCAATGTCCCGGGACTCCGGTCCTGAGCATCATCGGAGTTCCTCTGAGCGGGGGTCTCCTGCCCGGGAACATCATCGGAAAAAGAAACCCGCGAGGGCGGCGTCGGTGGACGCTCCTGGTTCCTCGAGGGCCAGGTCGCATAGCCCCAATAGCCATCCCGGGTCCTCAGAGTCGGAGAGGCCTTCGAAACATCCTCGTCTCGAGATGGAGTCTCCTAGACACGTGAGTACTGTAGTCCTCGTGGACCCACCTCCGAAGGAGCCGATGTCGGGCCCGACGCCGTCGGGGCCCGAGTCGGGGGCTGCTGGGTCTCTTGAGCTCGGACTCAGGTTGACGGCCTTGGAGAGCAGTTTCGCTGCCTTCATGGACCAGCAGCGGGCATTGATCGCTGGCCTTGCCGGTGCATCTGCCCCGACCACCGGGACGTCGACATCCAAGTCGACCCCGGAGACCGAGCCGATCCTCGAGTCCATGCGATCTCGAGTCGATCCTCGGTCACGGTCTCCCTCGGCCTCCTGTTCGGGACTGAGGTCGTCGACGCCGACACCCTCGGCGTCGGGGCAGAGGGCATCGGTGCCTGCCCGACCGGAGCCGCTCGATTCCTCCTCCGAGGAGTCAGCCTGGGAGATGGAGGACGAAGAGTCCCCTGGTACTTTTCGGACTCGGTGCGTCCCATCGGACTCGCCCGAGTCCAAACCTCGGAGACGGTCCCCCCCGGAGGACACCCGGTTCTCGGACTTCATGCAGGATATGGCCAAGGCCTTGGCATTCCCCGCGGATCCCGAGGAGGAGCCTCGAGCCGAAGAGCTCGATGCCCTCCAGTATGACTCTCCCCCGAAGGAGGCCTTTACTGTACCGGTTCCTCCGATGCTGGAGCAACTTCTCTTCCGCATGTGGGAGAGCCCGGCGTCGGCGCCGGTGTTAAGCAAGCGGGTCGATTCCATTTATCAAGTCCGCAAGAGCCCCGGGTTCCAAATGGCACAACTACCGCACCATTCCATGGTGGTGGAATCGGCCATGCATCGACTCAAGAGTCAGAAGATGCACTCCTCGGTAGGGAGGCCCGTAACCTGGATGCCCTCGGTAGGAAGTGTTTCCAGGGCTCTATGCTTGCTTGTCGAGTCCAGACCTACCAGCTCTATATGGGCATGTATCTCCGGGACCTGGCAAAAGAAATTGCCGGGTTCTCTGCTGGTCTCTCCGAGGAACCTTTGCAGAGGTTCCAGGCCTTGTCCACTGGCATTCGAGAGTGCTCAAAGTTTATCTCTCGAGCAGCCTACGATGGCTTCGAAGCCTCGGCTCGAGTAGCCGGAGCCGGCATCGGTGCCCGCCGACAGGCTTGGCTTCAGTCATCCGACCTCGAGCCCTGGGTACAGGACAAGTTGGTCGATATCCCCTGCAGAGGTAAAAACCTCTTTGGCAAGCCCATGGCTGAAAAGGCTGCACAGATCAAGACTGAGACTCTGACCAGGACTCGGCTGTCCAGAAAAACCTCTGCCCCTTCTCAGAAGAAGAAGGGCTCGGGGAAAAAGCCCTTTTACCCGAGGAAGGCGGCTGCCTATAAACACTACCCTCATTATCAGGCCTCAGCAGCTCCCCAACAGGGTCAGCAGGCCAAGGGACGTGGTAATGGGTCCCGTAGGCAGCAGGCCCCCAAGCCCACAACAGCTCAGCAGGGTGGGGGGTTTTGACTCCATCAGCATAGCCTCTTCCCCTCCGCTGGTTCCTCTCAGCACCGGAGGCTGGCTGGTCCACTTTGCCCACAGGTGGTCAGCCATCACATCAGATACCTGGGTGCTTCATATAGTTCAAAAAGGCTATCTTCTTCACTTTCACCAGGTACCTCCCTCCTACTTTCCAGGGGAGCCTCCAAGACTCCCTCTGCACAGGGACTTACTCCTTCAGGAGTTGACAAGTCTTCTTCAGGAACAGGCTGTGGAACCGGTGCCCCACCACCTGAGAGGTCAAGGCTTTTATTCCAGGTACTTTCTGATACCAAAACGAACAGGAGGCCTCAGACCCATCCTGGACTTGCAAAACCTCAACAAGTTCCTGGCAAGGGAAAAGTTCAAGATGCTTACCCTTGGAATCCTGCTGCCCTACCTCCAGCAGGGAGACTGGCTATGCTCTTTAGATCTAAAGGATGCCTATACTCACATCCTTATTCATCCAGACCACAGACAATATCTCAGGTTTGTTGTGGGAGGAAATCATTACCAGTACAGAGTCCTGCCCTTTGGCCTATCCTCTGCCCCAAGGGTGTTCACCAAATGCCTAGCAGTAGTAGCGGCCTATCTAAGACTTCAAGGCCTCTTTGTATTTCCATACCTGGACGACTGGCTCATCAGGGCCCAGTCTTCCCAAGAGACCACTCAGGCCACTCATCGCACTGTGACTCTGCTCCAGCACTTGGGATTTGTCATAAACTTCGCAAAGTCCACTTTGCTCCCCTCTCAAAATCTAGAATTCATCGGGGCAAGGTTGAACACACTTCAGGCGCGAGCCTTCCTGCCTCTAGACAGGGCACACAGACTCATGGATCTAGCCAGCCTCTTTCGCAGCAATTCCCTGGTCTCTGCCAGGCAATTTCTGAGACTGCTCGGCCATATGGCTTCCACGGTCCATGTAACCCCCAATGCCCGCCTGAACATGCGACCTGCTCAATGGTGCCTTCGCACTCAATGGCATCAGGCCACGGGGAGCCTGGCGGACTCAGTGCAGGTATCCAACCTGCTGGTCTCTTCTCTGCGGTGGTGGCTTCATCTACCAAACCTGGTGCTGGGAGTGGATTTTCAATCTCCTCTGCCTTCTCAGGTGCTGACAACCGATGCTTCTCTCCTAGGTTGGGGAGCACATTGCCAAGGGACATGTACTCAAGGCCTCTGGACTCCTTGGGAGTCTGCTCAGCAGATAAACTTCCTGGAGCTCAGAGCCATCCGCCTAGCTTTGAAAGCCTTCTCCCACCTCACTTCTCACCAGTCTGTGCTGGTCCAGACGGACAATCAAGTTGCAATGTTCTATGTGAACAAACTGGGGGGTACAGGCTCCTTCCTTCTCTGTCAGGAGGCACGGAGACTGTGCTCTTGGGCCGTCCTGCATGGCATCATGCTCAAAGCTGTCTATCTCCCAGGTCAAGAAAATTACCTGGCAGACAGGCTAAGCAGGATCCTCCAACCTCACGAATGGAGATTGGATCCGTTAGTGGTTCAGCAGATCTTTCTCAAGTGGGGCCTCCCCACCATGGATCTATTTGCCAGTCCCCTGAACCGGCAGCTTCCCAAATTCTGCTCTCGACAACCGCATCCTCTCAGAGTGGCGGCGGATGCTTTCCTGATTCCATGGTCCACAGGCCTCTTGTATGCCTTTCCTCCCATGCCACTGGTATCTCGGACACTCTTCAAAGTTCTCAGAGACAGAGCCTCGATGATCCTAGTAGCACCCCGGTGGCCGAGACAACCCTGGTTCCCGCTTCTGATGCAGCTGGCGGTGGACACTCCTCTTCCTCTGGGGTTTCAACCCGATCTCCTGTCACAGGATCAGGGGACTCTCCTACACCCCAACCTCCGGTCCCTTCATCTGATGGCCTGGCTGCTGAAAGGGTAGTCCTTGCTCCCCTCCTGCTACCTCGTGAGGTGGAAGAGGTCGTCTTGGCCTCCAGGCGGCCCTCCACCCGGAAATCCTACGCTCTTAAATGGCATAGGTTCTCCGTGTGGTGTGCTCAGCAGTCTGAGAATCCCTTCTCCTGCTTGGTGGCAGTGGTCTTGCAATATTTGCTTTACCTCTCCAATCTGGGCCTTAAGTCCAACTCTGTCAGAGTCCACCTCAGTGCTCTCTCTGCACATCACGCACCGGTGGATGGCAGGCCTCTTTCCAACCACTCTTTGGTGGCTCGTTTTCTCCGAGGCCTCCTTCTCCTTAAGCCACCTTTGCGCCCACCAGCCCCTGATTGGGATCTGAATGTGGTCTTGCAGTGGATTACCTGTCCACCCTTTGAACCTATGGCTACCTGCCCTCTTCGTTTTCTTTCTTGGAAAACCTTGTTTTTGGTAGCCCTTACCTCTGCTAGGTGCGTTAGTGAACTGCAGGCCCTAGTGTCTGATCCTCCTTACACTAGGTTCTACAGGAATAGGGTAGTCTTACGGACTCACCCTAAGTTTCTTCCTAAAGTGGTTTCCCCTTTTCATCTCAACCAGGAGGTGGTTCTTCCCACCTTCTTTCCCAGGCCACACTCCAGCCGGGCTGAGATGGTCCTGCATACCCTGGACTGTAGGAGGGCCTTGTCCTTCTACCTTGACCGTACGCGAGAGCATAGAAGGGCTGTTCAGCTCTTCGTTTCCTTTGACCCCAATAAGTTGGGGCTACCTGTCTCCAAGCGTACTTTGTCCATATGGGTTGCTGACTGTATCGCTTGGGCTTATGGGGCGGCCGGCCTCTCGTTGGAGGGTCGAGTCACGGCTCATCGTGTTAGGGCGAAGGCTGCGTCAGTGACTCATCTCCGCTCTGTTCCGTTGGCAGACATCTGCCGGGCTGCTACTTGGTCTTCAAGCCAGACTTTTGCGGCCCATTACTGCCTGGAGAGGGAGTCCCGCAGGGACAGTGCTTTCGGTCAGGCAGTTCTCCATAATCTCTTTGAGGTTTAGGCAACTCCTACCCTCCGGCCCTGATGTTGGGCTACCGGTCGGGGGCGTTTTCAGAGAAGATTCCTTCCTTCTGTGCTACTGAGCTAGAGGGAGCTCATTTTTTCCGCTTGAGGTCTCCGGTAGCCTTAAGCTAGGGAGTCCCATATGTGAGGACTGACTTCCTGCTTGGTCCTGGAGAAAGAGTAGTTACTCACCTGTAACAGGTGTTCTCCAGGAGCAGCAGGAATCAGTCCTCACAACCCTCCCTCCTCCCCTTGGAATTGCAGTCCTATCATTTCATTTTTGCTAATTTGTTTTTGCTGTCTTTTAGCTATGTCATCAGACTGAGCAAGATGGCACCCTTGGGCGGGAAGGGGACTGCGCATGCGCGCTGCAATTCCCAAAGGCTTTCTTTGAAAGCTGGGGAAATTGCTCTGCGAGGGCTCCGTCGGCGCCGACGTCACCCATATGTGAGGACTGATTCCTGCTGCTCCTGGAGAACACCTGTTACAGGTGAGTAACTACTCTTTATCTGTGTGGGATAATTTAGTAGTACCACTGTCAGAAACTGAGCAAAGATCAATAGCACTGATTCCTTTGTGCTTGGATTTAAAAGTGAAAGATTAAAATAAAATGATCTCCCTATCTTTGTTTTTGTTGTGTTATTTATTTAAAATGTGCATATACAATCTTTTTGATTTACATCATTCAAAATGGTTTACATAACATAAAGACAATCAAAGTCTGGAGTATAAGAAATTAGATGAGATCAAGGTATAGCAAATATAATTTCTATTCTTGAAGATTAATCTCACATACTTTGTTTTATTTTGTTTTTTAGTGAAAATGTTGGATGCAGCTTTTGGATATGAATTGATCACTGAAAAGGAACAGAATGCTGTTGCAAAGAAGAGAGGTTATAGATGTTTGTGTCCAAAATTACTACTTAAGCTTTATGATGTCATAGGACAATGGTTCTCATCTCAGTCCAAGAGAAGCCCCTATCCAGTCTTGTTTCCAGGATCTCTACCATAAGTACTCATGAGAATTGCATGCACTGCCTCCATTTTATGCAAAAACATCTCATGCATATTCATTGTGGATATCCAGAAAACCAGATTGGCTAGGGGTTCCTCTAGGACCAGACAGGAGATTATTGCTGTAGGGAAATATCAGAACAATATTTCTTCCTGTGCAGCTGAGCACAATCTTCCTTCACCTTGAAGTTGGTGAGCTAAAGTGTGAAGATGCTTTGCAAAAATGTGCTTTAGGTGAAATAAACATGAAAGCCTTCAAAACAAAAATGTTTGCACTTTTTTTGTGCAAAGCACACTTTTGTAGTGGAGATTCATGTAATTAACTGATTGGTTGTTATGCAGGACAATGGGGTTGAGCCCTGGATTCTGTGCCCCAGAGAATGGAAGAATCTACGAGAGGTGTTTTCAAAAGTTTCCAAAGTTAGTTCTCAACAGATCCCTCCCCTTCGCTGCTCCTGAACAAGAAATGTTCCTTGCACATGGACCTCAGAAGAACATAGCTAATCCTCTGAGCCATAAGAGCAGGATTTTCCAGCATCTCTTCTCTACCATTTTTGTTTGTTAGCCATCTTTTTTCTTCATCGGGAACAAGCACATCACCTTCAGACTGTGCCCATTGCTGAGCAAGAGACTCAAAATTAAGTCTCCTGCACCACAGGGAACAGCTCTTGGACTTGAGCCATGGGAGCAGTCCAGGTTTTCTAACATATACAGTGTTTTTAAAGCTAGGATTATTTTTCTAGGACAAAAATGGTAAATCAACAAAATTATCCAAAACTTATAGCAGTAATTTTAAACCAAAGGTATGAGTGTACATCTGTGAATTGTTTAATGCGTTCATGTTTGTTTAATGCCTTACACCTCAATGGCGGCTGCTGACAGGGCACCCTATAAATTGGATTTTCTCCTGTGTTTAAAATTCCAGTCTCAGTTCTGTTTCCATGTGGGTTTCATCAATCCTACTGGAAAAGGAGCATTGATGTGGTGGTGAATCTGAGACCAGGCTGAGGGATAGGAAGGTGTACTGTATTCTGCTGAGTATTCCTTCAGCACATAAACTAGTAACACTCTTAAGAACATAAGAAATGCCTCACTGGGTCATACCAAAGGCCTATCAAGACCAGTTGCTTGTCTCCAAAAACTGCCGGTCTAGAAGACTAAGAAGTACTTTATAAAGAATAGACCTAGTTCATGTAATTGTCTCCCAGTGGCGAACTGTAATATTTTAATAATTATTGATGGACTTCTCCCTGACGTCTTCTTCCAGCCAAGAATCGACTTAACTATCAAGCTTGTTATACTTAATCCCCTTTTCCCAGCATAAATAAAACAGCTAGGCCGTGTTTTCTCTGGAGGAGTACTTAATATTAAGCTATAGCATGTAGGAGAGAAGGGGGATTCAATTAATTTATCATTCCTTCTTGACAGGTGTAGATTAAAACTGCCGGTACTTGAGTGATAATAGCACATATTTTAGTGCTATTGGATACATGCAGTGATCTACAATAGTGATAGGTATTCAGATATAATACTCCTTGCTATAATGAGCTGATAATCTATGTGGGTACCTGAAGCAATGGCAGATAAAATCACAAGGGGTGTCGATAGGATATGTTCTGATGTAGCCCATTCCTCTAACCACCAGATCACTCTTTTGTACTATCCAAAAGAAACAATGTCATCAAATTCCATGGAGTATGCAAATATTATTAATGTCTGTCCAATTATGCTGCATTAATATGCAAGCCCCATCCATCAGCAGATGGTCGATCCTCTCTCCCCCCAAGGCTCTCCCTACATAATAGCAATGTTCTGACCTCCCCTCAAAAAAAACCCAAACAGACCAGGAACCCACACCCCTCTACTGCTAAACCAGAGCTCACCGAGCTCATTGATGGCCAGTGAGGTGCCCACTGGAGCAAGGACCACTGGCTCCTGCTTAGTAAGTGGTCGTCTTTCAAAATGGTGTCAATAACCCGTATCAATAAACCTATGGTAATGGCACCATTTTGAAAGGTGATCGCATGCTGAGCAAGGGTGAGTGGGTCTCACTCCTGCTACTACTAGCCAACAATGACCCCAATATGCCTGAGGTTAATGATCAGGGAATGGGGTGTCCTGGTCTGCCAGAGGGGTCTTTGATGGGGAGTCAGGATGCTGCTATTGTGTTGGGGGGCCTTCATGGGGAGGAGGATCAATATGGGTAGGAGGGAGGAGGGATCAGTTGTATGCTTTGGTAGGGAAAGGGAAGGGGAATCAGAGTTATGCTTTGGGGAAGGGAGGGTATGCGCTTGGGGGGGGGGGGATTTGATTACCTGGTTGGAGAGTGCATTGAATCTGGAGGTGGCCAGGGAAAGGGTTCGGGGGTGGGGGGCTGACATCGGCATGCACTTCTGCCCCTGTCAGCAAGCACTTATTCGTGCCTGTGGGCAGGTGTAAATACCAATGTCTACATTTTTTAATCCAGATGTGGATTATCTACATAAAATGGAGAATCCATGTCAGCACTGTAGGCCCTGCCTAAACCACTTTCACTGACACCCCCCCCCCCCCACACACACACTCCCTATGGCAGGGTAGACATGGTGAACATTCTCATATCTACAGAAAGCATGTTCTAAACTGGCATTGCAATGTGTAATTTAATCCACACATGTCAATGCTGCTTTTTGGATGTGGGAATGCTTTTAAAATAACTCCCATAGGTCAGTGGTGCTAAATATATGTATAATGCAGTCTGATCTGATGCCACTGTTCAGCAGGCCGAAAATAAATTGATAAATTATCCAGATAATGGTAGAATATCACCACTATCCAGATAATTTTGCAGCTCCTCCCTCAGTCCATCTACCTTCCATCCTTTCATTAAATGCATCATATTGGGCCAGTTAGAAGAATTTTCAGCCTGATACTATCCACGTGAAGGCATATTTTAGAAAGTCTGTTTATGTGCCCTTTGGGACGTACAAATCAAAATCTCTGAAATTCCCATAGGAGGGTCAGTAGAGAATGTGGGAACACATAAATATGTTCTAAAATAATATTAAAGCTATAGAATTGCAGGGCTTGAAAGGGAGCAAGGAGGCACTGTGGGTTAAACTAGAAAGAGAGAAAGGGAAATCCATTTGCATTGGAGTGATATACAGATCTCCCTCACAGGGAATAGAAGTGGACGGAGATTTAATAGAAGACGTATGCAGTGTTGCCATGAAAGGAGAAGTGCTACTGATAAGTGACTTCAATATGCCGGTGTCATCTAGAAGTAAGGAGATCCTGGATTCTCTACAGGAAGAATTATTCAGGCAACTGGTAACAGAACCCACATGTGAAGGGGTCATACTGGACTTGGTGCTTACCAATGGTGAAAGTGTTCTGATGTTATAGTGGGAGATCATCTCACAACCAATGATCACCACATTGTGTGGTTCAGCATTAGGACTAGGGCTGATAAAATCCATTCAAAAGTGAGGGTCTTAGACTTTAGGAAAACTAACTTTGCCAAGATGGCACAACACTTCAAGGAGTCATTAGTAGGATGGGAGCAGCTGGGGGATAGAAAAGCAGTGGACAAAACTGAAAGGGGGATATTTTAAGGGCAACAAACATTTTTGTTAGAAAGGTAAAGGAGTGAAGGAGTAGCTTAATGGTTAAGAGCACTGGCTTGGGAACCCAGAGACCAGGGTTTGATTCCCACTAGCATTCCTTGTCACTTAACCCTCCATTGCCTCAGAAAAATCCAAGTTATCAATATCCCTGTTTAATGTACATTACTAAGTTTAAGTTGCAATGTAAACCACTTTGATTGAAATGATAAATTGGCATATAAAACCTGCTATGGTTCTCAAAAGAAGTAGCTGAAGAGAAAGACAGAGGCCTTCACAAAATACAAGAGGTTACAGAGAGAGGAAGACAGGTATCTATATTTGGAAAAACTTAGAGAAGCTATCAAGGTTGTCAGGGAAGCAAAGATACAAAAAGAAGAAGTAAAAACAATGCAATAAAGGGGGGGATAAGACATTTTTCAGATATGTTAGTGAGAAGAGGAAGGGCAAAAGTGGTATTGTCAAACTCAAGGGTGAAGGGGAGGAATATGTAGAAGCTTATAAGGATAAAGCAGAATTGCTTAACAAATATTTCTATTCTCCTAACAGCTTCTATTTTTGACTGTGAAGAAGCCGCTGAGTGCAGCAAAACCGATAGTCATGGTCACCTGTTCTAAATCAGTAGAGCTTGTACTGGTAGCCTGAGAGCACATCTTCAAGGAAGCATTATTGCAATGGTGGTTGTGAGCACAGTATAGTGTTTTATTTGAGTATTAACCACCTATGCACCACCCATATTATGCCCCCTCCCCACCCATCAACTATTTTTTCCCCGTTAACAGCCTAACGATCCATTAGCCTGCATGATCGGCACTCTCCTCAGTGGTAATCCCTACCGCCCATCGATGTGCCATTAACGCAACGTAGTAGACATACCTCCATGTGTTGCACTACTATATGAAAGGTATTCAATTGAAGAAAATAGTTTAATTCTCTCAACAAATGAAGCTTAAAATAAGATGACTTCATATGTTTTACATGTGTCTTAAAAGTTAAAGCTGAATCAAGCAAAAATCCACATGTAAAACAGGTGATGAAGTCATCTTATTTGAAACTCTGTTTGTTGAGAAACTTGCCATATCTAATGTGTAACCTCTCAAAAGAGACATATTCTGGTAAATCAAGAATACATTTCCAGTGCAGAACCATCAGTTTCATTTTCACCAATTTCAATATTTGCTTATTCTCAGTAAGACAGAATGCAACTTTGGAGATTACATACCCCAATTTAGCAAAATTGGAACCCATGTTAGTTTACCATGGCACAAAATGCATCAAATCATCATCATACCTCCTATAACCCATATCTAACTTCCCACACAAATTATAAAGGCAGCATTCCTAAAGATTGGAAATCATTGATGAATACTGGGTCCTAATGGATACTTGCACATATCTATCACAGGGGTGTCCAACTCCAGTCCCGGAGGGTCATACAATGGGTGCAGCACATGTAAATATATCTCATGAATATTCATTGGAGACATCCTGAAAACCAGGCTGGATTGTGGCCCTCCAGGACTGGAATTGGACACCCCCATTCTATCAGGTAGGAAACAAACTATTTTAAAGCAGTTGATTCTAATCCATAGTAGCTTGAAGGTAAATTTTAGATGGTATGTGAATATCAGAATTGAGACTTTGAGGTCAGGACATACAAACGTCCAGCTATATTTTAGAAAAGGCTCTGGCCAACATGAAGCCATTTCTAAAATAAATATAAGGATATGCAGGAGTGTATCTGTATTTTCCAACACAGAACTGGGGGAGCTATTTTACAAACCTGCACATGGGAAGCAACTTATAAGTGTAAATGCAGCACTTACATGTATAAGTTGGTATTTTGCAACTTACATGTAGTAAATTATTATTTTGCAAATCTTTCCGTTTAAATGCTGTAAATTAAATCCAGAGGCTGCTATCCTTAGTTCATTTCAATTCTGAGGGGGAAATAAACAATGGGCGAATTAGGGAGGATAGCTCCCATAATTCCCCCTGTAGAGGGTTGGCCGAAAACAGCATTTAAAGAAAACACCACAGGTATAAATCTTGACATGGACAATTTTGGTCATACATGCGCATTCTCTGTAAGAATTGAGGAATATATGTGTATATTTTTACCTGCCCAGGGTGTGCCCTAACCATGTCCATGACACACTTCTTTGCAATTTCTATTATGGACATCCACCTGTAAATGTAGCCCTTTAAAAAATGGCCATTTACCCATGAATGCCTTTTCCATTTACTATAAATCTCCTACTTCATATAGTCAGCAAACTGCTCACAGGAGACTGCAGTAGCAACATTTACTTTTTCCTGGGGAGCAGTTACCTTCCTAACAATGGAAAAAAGTGAGATGGGGCAGAAATCATGTGAATAAACCCAAGAGATCTCATAGCAACTAAAAACAACTTTGCCTCAGCTGGAATAGGGGTAGCATTCACATCCAGAGTAAAATGACCTAAAATCAAATATCTTGAAAATCATTTTCTTAAAAAACAGCATTGAGTCTGGATTACAGACCCAGGTGGATGATAAATTAAGTAAATCCACCAGTTCTTGAAAGACAAAAGTATAGTATTCTAACTTTCCCATCTTATTTTTTAGACTTCTAGTATTTGCATACAGGTGTTTTAGAAGTTATATTTTGTTCATATTAACAATATGGTTATCAGTTGACAGGTGTCATTTAGAATCTTTTAGCTCTGTCTGCTCTGTGCTTAAAGCCATCTGGGTTAATTTAATTTTTAATGGAGCCTCTATCAGAATGCCCTAACTCCCCTCGTCTGCTAATATTCTTCAAGGATACATCTTTCTGAACCATGTGCTCATGGATGACTGTCGGCTTTCCACCATCATCTGATTTAAAAGCTGCTCTATCTCCTTTTTAAAGGTTAATGCCAGCAGCCTGGTTCCACCCCAGTTAAGGTGGAGCCCATCCTTTCGGAAAAGTCCACCCTTTCCCAGAATGTTTCCCAGTTCCTAACAAATCCAAAACCCTCTTCCTTGCCCCATCGTCTCATCCACACATTGAGACTCTGGAGCTCTGCCTGCCTTTTGTGTCCTGCGCATGGAAGGGAAGCATTTCTGAGAGTGCTACCCTGGAAGTTCTGGATTTGAACTTCCTACCTGATAGCCTAAATTTGGCTTCCAGAACTTCCCTCCCACACTTCCCTGTGTCATTGGTATTAGCATGTACCAAGAGAGCAGGATCCTAACCAGCACTATCTAAAATCTTTTCTAGGTTCCGCGTGAGGTCCACTGCCTTTGGACCAGGCAGCCATGTTACCAGGCAATCCTCATGTCCACTAGCCACCCAGTTATCTACTGGCTTTTAGAGCTTGTTTTAAGTAAAGGTTTTAAGTAAGGTGCTTTTTTTTTGTCTGTGTTGTCTATTATATTATGTGATGTATTGTTGTTTATTGATTGTAAACCACTTAGAAGCAGCCCTAGTGGGTGTGATGAGCAGTATATGAAATGTATATACATAAATAAAAGCTGGCTTGCTACATACAGTGCCCTGACTGGTTTTATAAAACACAGAACTTTAAAAAAGACGCCGATTTTATCAGTTTAAACCCAAAGAATTCCCTTTAACCCAAGAGTCTGAGACAATCCTAGCAGATAAATACTTACAATTGCAGAATCCTTCACATCAAGAGAAGCTCCTCTCAGAAGTCCTTCAGGCCTTGATATTAAAATGATCAGGTGATAGACAGTGGAACTTTATTACCTGCGTGAAAGAAAGGTCTGACAATCTACTTCCATATCTTGCCACGAAAACCCAAGGGATAGTCACAACAAAACAAATTGTACTATAGTGCTGACAGATGAGACCCCCTAGGTCCGAAGGCACTCAACTGACTGCTGGGGATAGGATAAGCTAAAGACTTTTCAGATTAAAGCTGGCATTTTTCATGTGGTTGGATCAAAACTGATGTAGCTGTGCATGAAATGAGAGTCAGAAGCTACAAAGATTTCTTACATATTGGGACATGGAACATACGAAGCATGAACCAAGGGAAGTTGGAGGTGGTCAAGAATGAAATGGAACACGTACAACTTGATCTGTTGGGTGTCAGTGAACTGAAATGGACTGGCATCGGGCACTTTGCATTTGATGATCACATGGTATACTATGCTGGAAATGAAAGACAAAGAAGAAATGGTATTGCATTTATAATTAAGAAGAACCTTGCAAGAACTGTAATGAAATACAAAGTAATCAATGAATACTTAATTTCTATTCATCTATGAGGAATGCCTATCAATACAACTATTCAGATATATGCCCTAATAGCAGCAACAGAAGAGGATGAAGTTGATGAGTTCTATGAACAAGTACAAGATGAAATTGACAGAACATGTAAACAAGATATTCTGATAGTCATGGGTGACTGGAATGCAAAAGTTGGGAACAAAGAAGAAGGCAAAGTGGTTGGAAAATATGGACTTGGCAACAGAAATGAAGTTGGAAAAAGACGTAGAAATTGCAAGACCAACGATCCATTCATCTCAACATCTTCTTTCAGCAACACAAGCGGCGACTGTACTCATGGACTTCACCCAATGGATTGTACAAAAATAAAATTGACTACATCTGTGGAAGTCAACGATGGAAAAGCTCAACAAATACAAAACTTGGAGCTGACTGTGGTACAGATCACCAACTACTAGAATGTAAACTTGAGCTAAAGCTGAAAAAGAGCAAAACACTCATGAATGTAGCAAAATATAACCTTGAGAACATACCACGGGAATTTAAAGACTGCCTGTGAGATCGATTTGCTGCTTTGGATGTAAATGACAGAGCACCAGAAGAGCTATGGGATGACATCAAGAAAGTTGTGCTCGAAGAGAGTGAGAAGGCTCTATAAAAGGTGAAAAAAATCTAAAACAGCCGAAATGGATGACTGAAGAAACTCTCAAAATTGCCCAGAAATGCAGAGAAGCTAAAGCCAGAGGAGAAAGAGAGGCAATCACAGAATTCAACAGAGATTTCCAATGTGCAGCAAGATGAGACAAGGAGAAGTACTACAATGATGCATGCAAGGAAATAGAAGCATAAACTATTAGAAGAGCAAGATCAGCTTTTCTAAAGCTATGAGAGTAATAAAATTCCAGTCTCGAATTGGAATGCTACAAGATGCTCAAGGATCTATGTTGAATGATGCTAAGAAGATCAAGAAAAAGTGGGAAAAATTTAGAGTTATTATACCATAAAGATCAATTGGATCAACAGCCATTTCAACCTGCACCTTATGATTAGGAACCATTGGTGATGAAAGAACAAGTCGAAGTAGCATAGAAAGCATTATCAAAGAATAAAGCACTGGGTATTGATGGCATTCCTTTGAAGTATCACAGCAATTGGATGTGACTATTACCATACTTACAAGGCTCTGCCAGGAAATTTGGCCAACTGACTAGAAAAGATCTGTGTTGATACAAATACTGAAGAAAAGTGATCTGACTGACTGGAAATTATTGCATAATCACTCTGATCCCACATGCCAGCCAAGATTCTACTTAAGATCATTCAACAGAAACTACAACTATACCTGGAATGAAAACTCCCTGAAGTGCAAGCAGGATTCAGGAAAGGGCAAGGAACAAGAAAAATCATCGCAGATGTGAGATAGATCCTTGAAAAGACAAAAGAATGCCAAAAAGGATATTTATATATGTTTTAATGACTACAGCAAGGCTATTGACTGTATATACCAAAAGAAACTCTTGGCCACATAAAGAAGTATGGGTATACCAGAACACTTGATAGTTCTCTTGCACAACCTTTACATAGATCAGGAAGCAACAGTTCAAACAGAACAAGGAGAAACAGAATGGTTTAAAATCAGCAAAGGTGTATGTCCCACAGGTGCTCCTTGTGGTCTTGGGCAAGCCACTTAACCCTCAATTGCCCATGTTCACTGTAAGTATTAGTGTATGTGTCTCATATCCACATGTGTTAAATGTATCCCCCAATTGTGTTGTGACCACTTTGATTGAAGGATAAGGTGGTATACAAAACTGGCTAACTAAATAAATAAATAAATAAATGACAAGGCTACATACTTTTCCCCTACTTGTTTAACTTATATGCAAAATAAATCATAAGAGAAGCAGGACTGTATGAAGACAACCAAGGTGTGAAGATTGGTAAAAGACTCATCAATAATCTTCACTATGAAGATGATACCACAATACTGGCTGAAAGTAAAAATGATCTGAAACATTTACTTCTCAAGATCAAGGAACATAGGGGCTTGTTTACAAAGCCGCGGTAGCGGCTTCTGCCCAATATCAGAGCCGCGGCCCCATTGAATTCAATGGGGCCGCGGCTCCGATATCAGGCGGAAGCCGCTACTGCGGCTTTATAAACAAGCCCCATGGTCTTAAAATGGGCCTTCACTTTAACATAAAGAAGACAAGAGCCTGACAACTAGAAAAAACAGTAAGTTCATCGTTAATGGAGAAGAAATTGAAATAGTTGTCAACTTTAACCTGCTTGGATAATCAATAAAGAAATGACAAGCAGTCAAGAAATCCGATGACTCATTGTTCTTGGCAGAATGGCTATGAAGGACCTAGACACGATTCTCAAGAGCAGAGATGTCTCTCTCCATACAAAGATTCAACTTGTCCAAGCCATGATATTTTCAATAATGTTATACAGTAATTTGTTCCCAGTATCATGGTGTCCCATTGGTTATCTTTCTTCTACTGAGTCTCTGAGATGCCAATTATGTCTAAATTTTTAAAAAAATTGAATTGCAGGAGAGTTTTTTAAACCTATGATGTGTGTGATAAAAGCACGTCCCCTTCAGGTAAGTATTATTTTTGTTGTTTAGAGGGAGAAGCAATTTCACTTAGGTCTTTTCTCCTCTGATTAGAGTATCTGTAGTCAGCATCTTCAGAAGGTGGTAGGTTATTGAATTTAAATACCAGGTTTTTGTATGTGTGTGATTTGTTGAATACCGATCTACTGTGTGTTTTTTGGTAGTAACTCTGTTTACTGCCATATATTATAATTCTCCCATCTTATTTTTTACACTTCTAGTACTAGATCCATGCGATTTCCAATCTGTCTTCCAAGCCATAATTTACCCTCATATCGACTTTTGCAACAGCATATTCCAGAGCTTACCTAAGCACACACTGATGCCACTGCAGATGGCACAACACACAGCAGCTCGTATAATCCAGAAGGTATCCAGATCTGAGCACATCACTCCCATAATGAGACAGTTACACTGGCTCCCCATACACAGAAGAACCCAATACAAAAACTTAATTATCACATGCAAACTAACGCATGCCATATCCCCATCCCACCTTGGATCTCTAATGAACAGGATCCCAAATAACAGACAAAGGCAAGGAGATGTTCAAAACTTCCTAGTCATCCCAACAGAATTCAGAAGGACCAAATAGTCAATGAGTAATAGAGCCTTTTCTTACTATGCCCCAAACTTATGGAATTCCTTCCCAGCTAGAATAAGAAACATAGATGACCTATTCACTTTCTGGAAAATTATTAAGACATTGCTTTTCTCAGAACATTATGGAACTAAACAAACCGAAACAAATATTCAACCAACATAAATTATTCCCTGATCATAACACTCAACATATTCACCTAACACACTCCCTTTTCATTCTAAACCTATGTAAATACATCACACAATGTAAATATGTAAACCACTCCAAAATCACATTGGTCCCGATTCTGTCCCGGACGTAGATCCCCTCTGTGCATCCAGTCTGAACCGGATGCACAAAGGGGATCATGAGTCTGATCACATGGGGCACGTCTAGCTCCGTGGGAACAGAATCGCGAACAGTCCTGCACGTGCAGGCTGTGACAGTCATTCTGTCCAGCTTGCATGTTCAGGACTGCACACGGCTAACTCAGTCAGGGCATTTAAATGGAGCCGCAGCACCATGGCTTCATGTTGCCATGGCACCATGGCTCCATTTAAAAGCCACGATGCCAGCAGCTGACCGAAACTGCAGATTCCCCACAGCCTGACCCCCGATCTGACCTCCAAAGACCAGGGTCGGGCTGCGGGCAATGTCCCCTGATCCCCCCAGCCCCTTCTGTGCCCCAAATTTAAAAAATAAAAAACATTCAGGGGAGTTATTCCACCTCAGCATTTTGCCGGCCCTGGACGTACGGGGTTAACATTAGAATCGTCCCTGTATGTTCAGGGCTGACGACCGCCCACTGCCCGCCCACTCTCTGTCCCCGGGCCGCCCATTCCCTGCCCCTGAGTAACTTCCCAGCACAACCAGTGGGGAAGTTAGTTGGGGGCTGAAGCTGGCACGAATAGCGGGGATGGACGTCCTATTGGAATGGCCATCCCCGCTATTCATGGTTCAGAATGACCCCCATTGTAAATATGTTATTTACTTATTGTAAATAAGTAATTGCTGGTTACCTTGTATGGACGTTTCCCTCACTACTAACTTTTGTGCTTTGCTAAATACTGTTCATTGCAAGTTTTATCGTTTTTTGTAAATCACTTTGATTACTTGATAAAGTAGTATAAAAAACATCTAAATAAATAAATAAATACATTTGCATACAATTGAAAGAATGTTTTTCATTTATATTTACAATCCGTATAGCAGCTGATAGGGTAATTTGGGATAATTGTCTCTGTCTGTTCTTTATGTAAATACTCTTGGCCTACTTCGACTTTTATCATAATCTCTGTATCTGCTAGTATCTCTCAAAGATACTTTACTTTATTCCAAACCACGCACGCCTTAGCAACTGTTGGCCTCACTCAGGTTCTAGCTTAAAATCTTTTTAAAAAATTAGTTCCAGCAGTCTATTTTCACACTGGTTAGAATGTGGTCCAATTTTTCAGAATAGGCTCCACCTTCCACAGAATGTTGCCCAGTTTATATCAAACCGAAATCCCTCCTTACTGTGCCATGGTCTCATCCATGCCGTTAAGACATTGTAGCTGTGCCTGCCTCTTGGGTTCTTTGCATGGAGCACTTCTGAGAATGCTCTCCTGGAGTTTCTGGATTTCAAATCCCTCCCATACTTTTCTATACCATTGATATCCATATGTTCCAACACAACCGGCTGCTTCCCAGCACTGCCAAAAATCCTATCTAGGTGATGCATGAAATCTGCCACCTGTGCACCAAGCAGGCAAGTTGCCAAGCAAACATATTCTCATCGTGAGAGGAGATTGCGTCGCTTGGAGAGCAGGTCCTGGTTACAGGATCGCTTCCTCTAAGTTTTGCTCTCCTGTTTTTAGTTGAGAACAGAGGCTCTCCTGATTTTATCAGAGAACCTTAATATTGTTAAGATTAATGTATTATAGCAGATAAGAAGTTTCCTGGGACAAAATAAAAAGAACTGACATCTACCCTATAATGGAGGTTGTCACCCTCACGGTGGCCAGCCCAATGCCAAGGGCGCTGAGACTTGGTCTGCCTGTGGTGTTCCTGCCTCAGAGAGCGTGGGCTTGCTTTAATTCTGCAAGGCCTTCTGGGAATGTAAGTCCCTTTACCCTTTGAGTACAGACGAGTTGCAGTCGAATGGTTTCAACCCAAACCAATTGCCAAATCTCAGATCTGTGTAATAAATCCAATGAAAAAATCAGATCATAAAGTAGGACAAACATAAACTAACATTTACAACACAAAACATATATAATGATGATTAAATGTAGGAACATCCGTCAAGTCGGGGGACAGGAAACCCCCTCATGTGAACAGACTTCTCCCTTTAATCTTTTTTATTATTTCTATTTCTACAACAGTCTTAATGAAATGAGTCAACTTTATGGAATATTTTGGACGACGCTTTCCCATTGAAATATTCTGGGAGGTTTTTCCCGTTGAAATAAGTGGACGAATACTGCAGGACCCCATTGCCAGCTAAGTTTGATTTTGACTTTATAATCTTATAATCTTAGCATTGTGGCTCTTTGGGTCTGCTTTGTTTTCATTAAGACTGTTGTAGAAATAGAAATAATAAAAAAGATTAAAGGGAGAAGTCCGTTCACACGAGAGGGTTTCCTGTCCCCCGACTTGACGGATGTTCCTACATTTAATCATTATTATATATGTTTTGTGTTGCAAATGTTAGTTTATGTTTGTCCTATTTTATGATCAGATTTTTTAATTGGTCGAATGGTTTCAGGCAATGACAAAAATTTATTTTCCCCGTCCCAACGGATTAAATGCAAGTGAATAACTCAGGACAAAACATGCCATACATTTGGCTTGAGGAAATTAAATATGAACTCAGGTAAATTAGCCTTGTCAGCTTCAGGCTTTAAACAGGCTGTGCTTGATAAAAAACAAAATCACAACAGCTTCAATTGGCAAAGAAAATATTCCCTTTTCTTCTGCTGCTTTTACCGTCTTTCTCAGACACTGTTCAGCATAAGGAATTCACATGGTCAGCCAAAGATAATGTACAGTCCATCCGATCATCCACTATTTCATTAGGGACAGAGTCTATCTGCATTTCTTCAGCCTCAGGTATAGCAGGGCGTGGCAGTAAGCTGCTATCCTGATCTCTGAAACAAACAGTTTCTCTGACCTCACGTGGTTTCTCTCTGTAACACTCTCCTGAGCAGGATTGTAAACTACCATATATGCTGTAGTTTTTGACCAGGGAGTTTGCTACTTTCTGGTAACCATAGGGAACTGCTTTATAGCTGGGTTCAAACTTATATGAATTGTTAAGCCTACCTTTTGGCTTTGAAAGGGAAGGAACTCTCCACTCTGCAGGGTTAGACTGGTTCTCAAACACGGCTTGTGTTTGCTTGCCTCTCAGCCTATTAACTTTCCCCTCAGATGTACCGGTATTCTCCTGCCAGCCTGTCTCTCTCCTTGGAGCGTGTGAACTTTGCCAAGCCTGCCTCTCAGGAAGATTCCTTTCTCTCCTGCCTTTACCAGACAACACCTGTCCTGGGTTGCTTCCTTCTGGCCTCAGGAATATGGCTCCCTTGGTTCTCACTCCTCCTTGACTCCTTTTAGTCAGCGTGCTCCTTTGCTGGCTTCCTTCCTGGTTCTCCCAGTTCCCGTGTGGCTTGCTGTTCTCCTTCCTGCTCTCCTTCTCCTTCTTGCTCTCCTTCCTGCTCTCCTTCTCCTTCTTGCTCTCCTTCCTGCTCTCCTTAGTCCAAGCTACTGACCACTTTTTATCATTGTAACTCTCAGGGCTTAGCTGTGCCCTGCCCTGAAACTCATTACCTCCTGAGCTAGGGAATACGTCACAGCAGGGGCGTGTCTTTCTAGCTCGTGACTCTCTTTGTTTACTTCTTCTTTGCAAACACTGAGCCATGTGCTCAGACTGCCTGTCAGTTTCTGTAAGCAAATCCTCATCTTGCCCTACCTCCATAGGCTCAGAAGGGACTTCTTCATGACAAGGTATGTATACATTTGTAACAAGAGTAAAATATGAAATCACATATTCATATGATAGCATAATATATGTTGTCTATCTACTACTCTTAGGGCAAATATAGTGATATTAGGTCCTAGTTGATCCTTCAGCCTTGCATCAGCCCCATCCTTCCAGGGTCCTCATCCTCCTACACTCCTCTTCCCTTCCCCATGACCCTTCCTATTTTTCCATCTTATTCAATCTTCATGCCTCACATCATGTTTCATTTAGTCATCCATGGACCCAGTAAAGATTTCCAGGTAATGATGGCACAGGAAAAAAAAAATCACTGTGACAGTGGGATTTGAGCCAGCTCACAGACACCCTGCAGTGGCCTACCTTTTGAATGGGTTTCCATGATAACACAACTCAACCCTGGGTTGATTTTCTTCCTATTGCCACCACTGCCTGAAAATTTCTACCTGTGGTTCATGACCAAATGATAAAGGGGATAAAACGACTCTCCTATGAAGAAAGGCTCTTGAGTTTGGAGAAGAGAAGGCTGAGCGGAGATAAGATAGAGGTCTATAAAATACTGAAAGGAGTGGAACAGGTAAATGTGAATCAATTGTTTACTCTGTCAAAAATTACAAGGACTAGGGGACATATTTTTCCCTCAATGTATAATTAAGCTGTGGAACTCATTGCCAAAGAATGTGGTAAAAGCAGGTAGTATAGCGGAGCTCAAAAAAGATTTGCACAAATCCCTAGAGGAAAAGTCCGTAAATCGTTATTGAGGTAGATTGTTGAAAATAGGACACTGGGCTTGATGGACCTTTGGTCTGACCCAGTATTGCACTTCTTATGTTCTTATGTTCTCATGGCTGTGTTTCTTCCAGCTTTGGGCAGGAACCAGACATGCAGGGTTCCTTGCAGTACAGGGGTCTTGCTTGATCCCTTAAGTTGGCCCTATAAGCTACATACTGCTGCTAGAAATTTCTATCTTTTTTCTGCCTCCATTCTGATAGACCTTAGCAATATCTGCCCACTAAACTGACAGCCAAGATAAGTTGTTATAGAGAGGTAGCTTAGTAAATATGCACCATCACTTATCACTGCTATAGTCTGTTTAGTTATATAATTTATGTATAGTTAATTTATTAGTAAGGATAATTTCAGGACCCTCGCTAGAGCAGTATGCCCTTGTATTCAGGACCATATCTTGTTAGTTTAGTAAGGAGGGGCATGCAATCCTATTGAAACATACTTATAGAGATGATTACTTTGGTTCTGCCTACTTCTATATAACCCCTGGGATCTTAGAGTATGTAAAGTGGTTTATGGTGGTGAGGTCTGTATTTTGTTTGATGGTTGCCTAGTGTACTGTGTGTGGTCTATCCTGGGGCTTGTTTTATTTTATGTCTAGTGAACAAATTCCTTGATATTATATTTATCTGAATATCACGTTTGTGTGCCAGCCAGTGGCTTTGACCACTCCTCTGCCTTGGTGTTTGAGACTGAACAAGGAGAAGACTCATGCCGCGTGCCTAGCATGGAGAGAGATTGAAGTTCAGAGTAGATCTTGACTGAAGGAGGGGTTCGCAGGGGAGAAATAATTCCTTAAAGAGGACTGCGGGTGGAGAAGGTTCCTGTATAGGAAGGAAGACAGAGATCCCAAAGAGTGAGATGTACCACTCCAACAGGTGAGACTGAAGGCCAGTGAGTGAGGTTTTTTCCTTGCAGCACATTCGGGGTATAATTTTGGAAAGATCTGCATGATGCATTGTTTTACAAATGGAAGGAGCACCACAAAATGATATTTAGCTTTCATTCAGTATTGGGGAGGGGTGATCAAGCACTCACAGAGTTGAACCATCCTGGTTTATCCTATTTTATGCAGGGATTGGTAGTTCTTATATCTGTAAACTACAAGTCTCTGCATGCAATGAAGTGAGCCCAGCCCTAGACCAACTTTGTTGGGCAAATATGAAGGCAACTGGCAGACTAAGCTAAGCAGAGATACACACAGGAATACTACTGTATACAAACACACCTACATTAACACCAATATACACTAACACTTAAACATCACAACACACAGGCTGTCCCCAATCCCTCAAGCAACAGAAATCTATTAAGGAAAGAAACTTTCCCCTGATCAACTAACAACAGTTGCCATTAACTAACCAAGGAGGCCAAAGCAGGGGAATTATGATAAAACGACTAGGAAGGAAGGAGTTAGGAACAGGAGCATGCAGACAGAGAAGATGTGGGCACAAGTATTAAACGTGATGATGCACTGAGAGCAGGATTTGCATGCCAAGAGAGGAATCAGTCTGGCCTGTCCCATTCTTGTAATTCATTTCTTCTTCACCCAACCCTTTGCTCCTTCCTCGACAAACCTCAAGCGTTTACCCCTACTTGTCTGACCCGCTTTCAATATTTAACTATCAGCAACTGATCAAGAATTACCAGTGCAGAACGGGCCTATTTAAGGGAATCAATTTGAATATTTCTACTATTGTACCACAGAGAATAACAAAAGTAAGCAAGGAACTTCAAGCAGTAGCACACCTAGCAAACTCGCGAACAAGAATTATTGATTTATTTTTATTTTTAGTTTTTTATTTAACTGTTTTTATATACCGCCTTATCAGAATGTCAAGGTGGTTTGCAGGTTAACTGAAACTTGAACATAAGAACATAAGATATGCCATACTGGGTCAGACCAAGGTCCATCAAGCCCAGTATCCTGTTTCCAACAGTGGTCAATCTAGGTCATAAGTACCTAGCAGTATCCCCAAGAGACACAGGTTCCACAATGCTTGTATTGGGTCAAGCATTGATATCCTGGGTCCCTTTTTAATAATGGTTTATGGACCTTTCCTCCAGGAACTTGTCCAAACCTTTTTTAAACCCTGCTACACTAACAGCCCTTACTACATCCTCCGGTAACAAATTCCAGAGTTTGATTACACATTGAGTGAAAAAATATTTTCTCTTATTTGTCTTAAATAGTTTACCCTGTAGCTTCATAGCATGTCCCCTAGTCTTTCTATATTTTGATAGCGTAAACAATCGATCTACGTTTACCCGTTCCACTCCATTCATTAATTTATAGACCTCATCATATCTCCCCTCAGCCATCTCTTTTCCAGATTGAAGAGCCCTAACCTTTGTAGCCTCTCTTCATAGGAGTAGCCTTCCATCCCCTTTACCATTTTAGTGGCTCTTCTCTGTACCTTTTCTAATAACGCTATATCCTTTTAAAGATACGGCGACCAGAATTGCACACAATATTCAAGGTGCAGTCGTACCATGGAACGATACAGAGGCATTATAATATCCTTTGTTCTATTTTCCATTCCTTTCCTTATGATACCTAGCATTCTATTTGCTTTCTTGGTCGCCGCTGCACACTGGGCGGAGGGTTTTAACAGGTTATCCACGATGACTCCTAAACCTTTTTCCTGGGTGGTGGTTCCCAATGTGGAACCTTGCATTGTGTAACCATAGTGTGGGTTGTTCTTTCCTAGGTGCATAACTTTGCACTTGTCCACATTAAATTTCATCTGCCATTTGGATGCCCAGTCTTCCAATTTATCCAGATCCTCCTGCAGTTTTCCACAATCCTCTTGGGTTTTAACAACTTTAAACAGTTTTGTGTCGTATGCAAATTTGATAAGCTCACTAGTTATTCCATTTTCCAGGTCATTTATGAATATGTCAAAAAGTAGCGGACCCAGTACAGATCCTTGGGGTACTCCACTATTCACCTTTTTCCATTGGGAAAATTGGCCATTTAGCCCTACCCTCTGCTTTCTATCTTTTAACCAGTTCCCAATCCACAATAGTACACTGCCTCCTATCCCATGACTTTTTAGTTTTGCCAAATGTCTCTGATGAGGGACCCTGTTAAAGGCTTTCTGAAAGTCCAGATACACTATATCAACTGACTCACCTTTGTCTACCTGTTTATTCACACCTTCAAAAAAAACATATCAGATTAGTAAGACAAGATCTTCCTTGTCTAAAGCCATGTTGACTGTCTCCCATTAGGCCATGACTATCTACATGCTCTGTAATTTTGTTCTTTATGATGGTTTCTACCATTTTCCCTGGTACTGATGTCAGACTCACAGGTCTGTATTTTCCCGGATCACCCCTGGAACCCTTTTTAAAAATTGGCGTTACATTGGCGATCCTCCAATCTTCAGGTATTACAGATGATTTTAATGAAAGTTCACAGATTACTAATAGCAGGTCTGCAATCTCATATTTCAGTTCTTTCAACACTCTTGGATGTATACCATCCGGTCCAGGTGATTTGCTACTATTCAGTTTATCAAATAGTTGTAATACATCTTCCCGGTGTAGCAATATTTCTCTCAATTCCTCTGCAGTATCACATTTAAATACCACTTCAGTCTTTTTTTTTTTAAGTTTATTTTTATATTTTCCAACAGTACATCAACATAAAATGCCATCTTAACACATCAACACTAATAATACACATTTCCTAACTCCTTCCAACCCCCAACCGACCACCCTCCTTCTCCCCCTCTCCCCTCCCCCCCCCCCCGTCCTCCTGTGATTCCTAGCACACCCATCCACAGGATCTATCCTGTAACAAAATCCAATAGGATTACCGGAAAGTTGAAAAGCTGCACCTTGCCCCAGCAGAATATACATCTAAGTAAAACCATTTACTACAAACTTGCCCATCCCTAAATAAACACTCTCGTGCCTGCCGAGCTTTACATCCCCGTCTCCAGAGGGCTTCTCTTTTCTCTTGCGCTTTCTCATAACTAGAGTAAAGGCAGACTAAGTTCCACCAGTGCAGGCTATCCAATTTAGACAAATCTTTCCAATTAGACACTATCAGCTTTAACGCGATAGCCATCATAAAATTGAACAGAAAGGCCTTTTCCTTCTCCAACTTGAGTCCACTCGCACAAGAGCAAAGTATGATTACTTTCCACCTCAATGGAGACTGGATGCCCAAAACTCTTCTAATCTTGTCCCATACTGCATGCCAGTATCTCTGAACATGGAAACACTCAAAGAATACATGTTTAAAAGTACCCTTACCATCCTTGCAGGACCAACACTTATTTTGGGCCCCTGGCACCCACTTTGCGACCCTATCAGGGGTTAGGTATGCCCTGTGTAGGATAAAGTAGAGGGATTGCGTAAGGGCAGCCACCCTTGAAACTCTATTTACACTTCCCCATAGCTTTTGCCACACCTGCCTGGAAATAGGAGCCTCAAATTCAGCCTTCCAGCGACGCCCCAGAACGATGGGAAATACCACCGAGTTGTCCGTGATTAGGGCATAAAATTTAGACATGACACCCTTCCCATTAAGACAAACATCCACCGCCTTCAGAAGCTCCCAATGATCCGAGACTCTAGAGGCCTCACAGGGGAGATCCCTAAGGCAATGCTTTAGCTGCAGCCATTGAAAATACAACGATCCCTGTAGCCCAAACTCCTCCTGCAGCTCCTCAAAAGATTTCCATACCTTCCCTTTAATGAGCTGCCCGACGGTCCAGATGCCACAATCCTGCCAAGCCTTCCACGCAAAAACTTGGCGCCCAATCTTCAACTGAGGATTAAACCAAATCGGGGATCTGGTCAAGACTCCGGCTCCTAGAGCTAATCTTGAATCTAACAGAAGAAAAGCATGTTGCGTGGCCTGAAGTATTTTTAGATTCTTCCCATGCCCGGGCAGATACATACCGACTAATAAGTGCAAAGGGATGGGCGCTACCCACCTTTCCTCCAAATCCACCCAAACAGGCCTTTGAGTCTCCTCTCTGTTAGCTAGCCATTTAGTACCGTGCTTCAGCAATAAAGCAGTATGGTACCACCTGAAATCAGGGAACTGCACCCCCCTCCTGCTTACTCGCTTTCAACTTATTCAGCGCAATACTAGGGGGCTTTCCCTTCCACGGAAAATTTGTCAAAACACACTCAAGCGACTTGAAAAAATTTACAGGAAACGCTAAAGGGATCATCTCCAAGATGTAATTTATTGGAATCCAATCTTCCCCACCAGGACAAATGCAGGGGAGACCATTGCAATGTGAAAGCCTGGACCATTTCCTTTAAGTATTTAACATTCAAATCCACCGTCTCCTCCAATGAGGGCCCATACTGAACCCCAAGATACTTTATAGCTCGCGCCTCCCACCTAAAGGGGTATTGCGCCACCGAAGAAGAAAAAGTCCCTATATTCATTGGGAATGCTATGGACTTATCCCAGTTGATCTTGTAGCCTGATAAAGATGAATACTGCCCAATTAAATCCAGGACCACCCCTATAGAACCAGGTTGCAGGAACAACAAAAGATCATCCGCATAGGCCGAAAGCTTTATTTGCAGCCCAGCCACCTCTATTCCCCGCACCTCAGGCGATTGTCGCACCAGAATAGCTAGAGGCTCTAATGCCAGGTTAAATAAAAGCAGAGATAAGGGGCAACCCTGCCTCATGCCTCTGTTCAACCGAAAAGACCCAGATAGGGTACCATTGACCAGGATGCGAGCCGACGGGGAGGAGTATAGCACCTGTATCATCCTAATGAACTGGTCCCCAACACCGAACCAACTAAGTACTTGCATTAAGAAACCCCACTCCAAGCAGTCAAAAGCTTTCTCAGCATCGACTGAAAGCCCAACTAGAGGTTCTTGCCGACCCTCCGCGGCCGCCATTAGATTTAAAAAGAGGCGCGCATTATCCGCAGTTGACCGCCCAGGAATAAACCCACACTGATCCGGGTGAATAATATCGGGGACAACCTTAACCAATCTATGTGCTAAGACTGAAGCGAAAATTTTGTAATCAGCATTTAATAAGGATATTGGGCGGTAATTTCCAACCTTAAGGGGATCCCTACCCTGTTTTTCCAACACTACTATCGTCACTTCACTAAAGGACCCTGTTAGGGGGGCTCGCTCCTGGAGTTCCTGAAAGTATATAAGTAAATACGGGAGGATGTCATCCGCAAATGTTTGATAGAATTTTACTGGAAGAGCATCCGACCCGGCTGCTTTCCCCCCCTTCATACTCTGGATAGCCTCTCTTATCTCCATAACTGACAACGGCCCATCAAGCTCCTCTGCCTGACTAGGCTTTAGCACCAGATGGGATACACGACCGAAGAGTTCGTGGAACGCCTCCGCACTGGAGACCATTTCTGAAGAGTACAAGGCCCTATAAAAGGCCTGAAAACAGCCTGCAATATCTGCATCCTTCGTAAGAAGGCCCCTCTTTTCATCCTGAATGGCTTCTATTCTATTTTTAGAGATACGGGGCTTTAAGGTACATGCCAACAGTTGCCCTGCCTTATTACTATCACAATAATACTTCCCTTGGGCGCTACGGATCAATTTACTCGCTTCAGCGCTAACAATGTCATTGTATTGGTATCTGAGCCTCTGCAGACGGAGAAGGATGCTCGAATCGGTCCTAGATACCAAGAGTCTCTCTCCCGCAAGTATTTGAGCCTCCAACTCCACGAGTTTCGCCTTCCTCAGCCGTCCAACCCTAATTTTGTACCCTGTAATTAATCCCGAATGACAGCTTTGAAGGCCTCCCACCAAGCCCAAGCCGGAGTCTCCGAGAGGGAGTTCATTGCAAAATACTCTTTTGCTGCTTTCCTAATCTCATCACAGAACTCCGGCTCCTGCAGGAACTCCCTGGGAAAATACCAAGCGCATCCTCCCCGGGCACAATCAGCAAAGTCCAAAGTGAGATTCACTGCAGCATGATCAGAGATATGCATACCAGAAATACCAGCCTGCGTCACCTCCGAAATTAAAGTTCTAGATATCAAAAAATAATCTATTCGGGAGTGAGACTTGTAAGGTAAAGAGAAAAAAGTAAACTGCCGTTCTTTGGGGTACCATAGCCGCCAGATATCAGAAAGACCACATTCCTGTATAATGGAGTGCAGTACTAAAGCCGCTCTACTTTGCCTCTGGGGGCGATAAGGCTGGCGATCCAACAAAGGGTCATTAACCATATTGAAATCCCCCCAATTATCCACTCTAACGAATTCCATACTTTCACCTCCTCTGCCACAACCTTAAAAAAATGAACATCATCCTGATTAGGTCCATACACATTCATGATGGCAAGGGTACGATTACCTATCTTTAACATTACTTTGGACCACCTACCCTCAGTGTCCGACCTAGTTTGCATGATTTGCGGGGCTAAAGCTTTGTTAACCAATATGGCAACCCCATTTTTCCTGGCCACCGCAGGGGAATGCCCTACCAGCATATATTTCCCCAGTCCTAATTTCCCCATTTCAGAAGTCGACAGATGCGTTTCCTGTAGCAATACAACATCTGCCGACTCATGCTTACAGTACACTAGAATTTTTTTCCTCTTGATTGGATTATTTATTCCTTTAACATTCAGAGATACAAACTTAACAGGCTTCATGGGACTAGAGTGTCATATTGGAAGGAGTTATGATGAGCAACATGAGGACTAAGGCAGCAGCTTTCAAAACAGCACAATACTAGATCACAGGGAGACATACTTGCCCTCCTTAATAGAGGTACCAACAGGTGAACCATCCCAAGCAAGATTACCACTTCCCCCCGCCCCTGACAAGAATCCATGCCCCCTTGCAAAACCTTGACAATAACAAGAGAACAACCCATACTGTTAGATTAGTTCCATGATATTAGTTGTTCGTTCCCCCCCCTACGTTCCTTGATTCTTAAACAAATTATTTTTATTTAAATATATTACCTCCCAAGTCTCATTAGAAAGAAGGAGACCCTCCTCCCCCTTCCCCTCCAGAAAACCCACCATCCCACCTCACACACACACCCATCCCCACATATACACACACAACTGACCATTCCCAACCCCCTCCCTAACACCCACAATAAAGCAGGTCTTCCACTATTACACTTAAGATTTACATTACACAGGGCCCCTCCTTCCAAAGTCCAACACAGGTCCAATGCCAGCACCCTCATCGCTCTGGGCCACCAGACAGGAACAACTGGAGTGAAACGTACATCCAAAAGGGGCCTGCGGACCGACTAGGCCCGACTGACACCAGGTCAACGCCTAAAAACAGGCGAGAAGAAAAGGGTCCTGCGGCCTACTTATTTATTTATTTAGTAAACATTTGTATACCACTGCTTCCTATGATCAGCAGCAGTTTACTTTACAGAATCATAATGTATCGTACAATACAGCGAGATCTTTCAGATTTACATTTTTGATTAGTCAATGATTTATATAACACGGAGAATCAGTTGGATACAATATACATTTGACCGTATGCCGCCACAAGGAGAGGCACCAGCCCCCTTGATAGCCCTCAAGGGGGGCCGAACACCCCCTTGCTGTCCCGGAGGAGAATTCCTGAAGATAAAGACTCGGTGCAGCACTCATAAGAACAGAAATGCATAATTCCTCATTGCATTGCACGTGCCTCCTTCTCTTCCAAGAAAGCTCTTAAAGCCGCTGGATCCTCAAAAGTGCTGGTCTGATTATGAAGCGTTACCCGCATCTTAGCGGGGTAAAACATGTCATATCTAGCTTGCAAGTGCTGCAAGCGCGGTCTGAATGCCAGCAGTTGCTTCCGCTTATCTACTGTAGCTTTGCAGAAATCCGGATATAGTGTGATAGTGTGCTCCTCAAACTTTATCGGAGACCTTGCTTTAGCCACCGCAAGGATTTGACCCACCTGCGAGTAGTGCAGAACTCTCAGGATCAAGGGCCTCGGATACCTCTGCTGAGGGCTAACCTGCGAGGGCACCCTGTGCGCCCTATCAGTCTCAAGGGGTTGAGCAAACTTTAGTTGAAGAATCTTAGGGAGAGTTTGCTCCAGAAATTCCACAGGGTTAGGCCCTTCCGCGCCCTCCGGTATGCCCAGAATTCTTAAGTTGTTCCACCGCGCTATATTACTTTGGTCCTCCAAGCTCCGCTCAAGAGCGTCAATCCGCTTGCCATTCTTAGTCACCTGCCGTAGCTGCGCCTCGTGAGACACCATTTTGAGATCCATTTCCTCCACTCTAGATGCAAGGGCCGCCACTTGCACTTTAAGCTCCTTCAGTTCGAGCACATCTGCTTGGACCGCAGTTAGAGTCTTGCCGTTAGCAGTCACCAACTCCCTTACTGCCCTTATTTCCCACAGGACCTCCTGCATGTCATCACCGCTCCCCCGATCGCTTAGCGGTTTCTGTGGCGAGGGCGGGTCGGGCTTCGGTCTTTTACTCGCCGGGTTCATCCCAGCTCCAAATTCGAGCTTGGTGGGCTTACTTGCTGCCATCTCCCACTTCTGTACCACCGAGGAGAGGCTCAAATCGTATAAGAGAACAGTGAGGGGGCCAAATATAAGGCAGGATTTAGCGGAGGGTGAGAGTTACGCGGCCATCTTAGCTTGCTGCAGGCTCCACCCCCTGTATTCAATACCACTTCAGTCTTGGGTAACATCCCTACATCTTCCTCAGTAAAGACCGAAGCAAAGAATTCATTCAGTCTCTCCGCTATAGCTCTATCATCTAATGGCCCAATTGACTCTCTCATAGGCCTTTTGCTATGAATGTACTTGAAAAAGTCTTTATTTCGTGTTTTTGCTTCCGTAGCAAGTTCCTTCTTAAATTCTCGCTTTGTCTGCCTTATCAATGCTTTGCATTTAACTTGCCATTGCTTGTGCTGTTTCCAGTTTTCGGTGTTTGGCTCTTTTTTCCATTTCCTGATGCTTTTTTGGCAGCAACAGCCTCTCTGACCTCACCTTTAAACCGTGCTGGCAGTTCTTTGGACTTTCTTCCACTTTTCTTAATGCGTGGAATACAGCTGGTCTGGGCTTCCAGGATAGTATTTTTAAACAACACCCAAGCTTGATGTAAGTCTTTAACCTTTGCAACCGCTCCTTTTAGTTTTTTCTTAAATATATTCCTCATTTTATCATAGTCTCCCTTTCAAAAGTTAAAAGGTAGTACTGTGGATTTCTTTACTATCCCTCCTCCACTAATTAAATCAAACACGATCATGCTATGATCACTATTGCCAAGTGGTCCCAAACCCTTATTTCTTGCACCAGATCTGGTGTTCCACTAAGGACTAGGTCCAATACGGCTTCCCCGCTGGTCGGTTCATGAACCAGCTACTCCAAGAAGCAGTCATTTATTTCATCTAGAAACTTTATCTCCCTAGCATGTCCTGCTGTGACACTGACCCAGTTGATACTGGGGTAATTGAAATCACCCATTATTATTACTGTGCTGTGACTTTTGTTAGCTTCCTTGATTTCTTTGAGCATTTCATCATCCATTTGTTCATTCTGGCCAGGCGGTCGATAGTACACCCCCACTGTCATCACCTTCCCCTTCATACATGGAATTTCAATCCATAGAGATTCTACAGCAAATTTTGTTTCCTGCAAAACTTTAATCCTTTCTGACTCAATGCCTTCTCTAACATAGAGTGCAACCCCTCCACCAATTTGATCAGTTCTATCATTACGATATAGTTTGTATCCAGGTATCACAGTGTCCCACTGGTTATCCTCCTTCCACCATGTCTCTGAGATTGCAATCATATCTAACCTCTCATTTAGTGCTATATATTCTAACTCTCCCATCTTATTGTTTAGACTTCTAGCATTTGCATACAAGCATTTTAGAGAATGTATTTTATTAATATTAATCTGGCTATTGGTAGGCATGGGTAATTTGGAATCTTTACGCTCTGTCTGCACCATACTCAAGGGCATTTGGGCTACTTTACTATTTTTTGGAACCTCACTGCTTTTGGTAGTATCCTTCAAGGATACCTTCTTCCGAACCATGCGCTCTTGAGCGACTGTCGGCTTTCCCCTATTTTCTAGTTTAAAAGCTTCTCTATCTCCTTTTTAAAGGTTAATACCAGCAGTCTGGTTCCATCCTGGTTAAGGGGAAGCCCATCCCTTCGGAAGAGCCCGTATGGACGTATCCCACCCCAGTTTTTGCGAGACTTGAGGAGTCGTCTACAGAGATCCTCCCATTTCACAGAGGAGACATTAAAGATTAGTCAAGGGAGACAGAAAAGTCTCCTCTGTGAAATGGGAGGTTCTCTGTAGACGACTCCTCAAGTCTCGCAAAAACTGGGGTACTCCTATCTCCTTTTCAACAGATTCTACCCATTGTTCGCGGAGTATATCCAAAATCCCCCGTGGGGTACGTCCATACATTAGTTCGTAGGGTGAAGTCCCCAAAGAAACTTGCGTCCGTTCTCGGCAAGCATATAGTATAAACGGGAGCATGGTATCCCATTCGGCCATCTCACTGTCTAAAGCGCACCTTAACATTTGCTTTATAGTTTGGTTTAGTCTCTCTACTAAGCCATTGCATTGAGGATGATAGGCAGCTGCCTTAACGTGTCGTATGCCAAAGGCATCCCACACCTGGGCCAAATACTTTGACATAAAGTTACTGCCCCTATCGGTTAGGACCTCCTGTGGAAACCCTATTTCACAGAATAGTTTTACTGTTTCCGAGGCTATAGTCTTGGCCGATATATTCCTTAAGGGAATAGCCCACAGAAATCTTGTGGCTTGGTCCACCATGACCAGCATATATTGAAAACCTCTAGGTGTCATCAATAAGGGTCCCACTATATCCATAGCTATTCTTCTAATGGGTTCCGATATAACCGGCATCGGAAACAAGGGAATTTCGGGTGGTCGGACAGAGGTTACTCTCTGGCAGGAGGAACATGACTCGCAAAATCGCAAGGTCTCTTTGAAGACTCCTGGCCAGTAAAACTGCGCTAGTATTTGGTCTAGGGTCCCCTGTACCCCTTTGTGACCTCCTACGGGGTGATCATGAGCTAACCTCAAAACCAGGGACTTAAAGGTAGCGGGCACTACTAGTTGCTTACGGACAGATCCAGTCTGAGGGTCTACACTGTCCCTGTATAGCACCTCTTTATCAAAAATGAACCTGGGGAAGGTATCCTTTCCCACCTGGGCATACTCGAATGCCCTAGCGAGTGCGGGGTCGGCTCTCTGCTCTTTGGCGAAAGATGGAAACCTCTCTACCAACTCCGATGGAACCCAGGGCAATCCCTGCCCAGCCTCTAACTCAGCTCTCCCTTGAGAGCGGCATCTCCTCTCCCTGTGTTTTTATGCCTTAGGCTTCCTATTCCCTTCAGCTGGGGCAGATATTAGGTCTTCGTGTGAGGGCAACTCAGCTAGAGTTTCATCCTGGGGTTCGGAGATCTTGCCTGGAGCTTTAGATTGGGTGCATGTGGATACGAGGGCTTCCTGGGAAGATAGTCCCTTTTCCAACTCCTTTCTAAATTGGGGCCAGTCCCTACCTAGCACCAAATCATGAGGCAATTTTGGAACTACAGCTAGTAGCATATCCTTTTCTATCCCTAAACCTTTTACTACCAAGTTGTATACAGGATAGAAAGAAAGAGCACCGTGAATGCATTTAATTTTTACTTTTCCTTCTGCTCGATCCGGTGCGGACTCAGCTTGATCTTCAATTATGCACCAGAGCTTTTTAGAGATCATGCTCTGGTCTGCACCAGAATCGAGAAGAGCATTCGCAGATATACCTTGCACTTTGACCTCTAACAAAAATCCTTCTCGCAACATTTTTGTATTTTCACTTATCAGTGAGGTACGCGATTTACATTCACTCTTTAGATGCCCTATTTTCCCACAAAGAAAGCATCTCTTTTTCTCAGAGTGATTTCCTGGCACAGGCCTACCGGTTTCCAAACCTCCTGGTTTATACCTTGACATCCTTTCTGATGACTGCATCATAGCCTCTACTGCCGTCTTTGAAGCTTCACCACTTTTGCGAGTAGCCAATTGTGCTTCAAAATACCTTTCTGTTAATAGGATTGCTTCTTCAGTGGTATGGCAGTTCTGCAGTATCAGGAAGGTCTGCACCTCCTGGGGCACAGCAGTCATGAATTGCTCTAATACAATAACATCAACTATAGTGTCAATGCTCTTACTATCGGGCCTCAACCACTTTATCGCCAGGCTCTTAAGCCTTTGACCTAAAGCTTTTGGCGTTTCTCCCGCTTTAAGTCGGGTAGCTCTTAGCATCCATTTGTACACCAAAGGAGTTAAGCCAAGGCGGTCCCTTACAGCCTTCGTTACTTCTGTGTAATCATTCGCTAGGGCTGCAGGCATAGCTTTATACGCCGACAACGCCTCTTTTGGCCATCCTATGGTATGCGCTATCCTATCAAAGGATTCCAAAAAGTCGTCAATGTCATCGCTAGATGACAACTTTCCCAAAGTCAGTGTCTCATAAGACCACAGTCCTACCCCACTGTTGCTGGCTAAAGCATTTAGTCCTTGAAGAGAAGGAGCTGCTGCTTGTGCTGTCTTCTGTTGAGCTAACCAAGCCTCCATCATCTCCAACACGGGCTTTTGTTGCGCCTGCATGGCCGACACCGCTTGTTGCTGTGCTTGGCAAGCCATCTCTCGTTGCTTGTCAAATTGTACCACCATCCACTGTAGGATCTCCTTTGGGTCCATGGCGACCACTTCCTAGAGAGAAATGTAGAGAGAGAGAAAACCCAAGTGTGGCACTGGCACTCTTTTGTCAGTCCCCCCCCCCCCCGCTTTTTTTTTTTTTTCTCAATACCCACACCTGAATCCACCACAGGTTATGCCCAATTACATGCTACCTGCTTCAGGTGTTGACTCATGCCTTGAGCAAACGATGTGTCCAACGTCCTCCAGCAGTACTGGTGACCACACTTCCGTCTTCCACTCAGTGCTTCTTTTCCTTTGAATTTGGCAATTTCTTCTTTTGTTTCCCAGCAAATACAGGTAGTCGTCGACTTACGACCTATGCGACTTACGACTGATCGACTTTACGACCGTTTTTCTGGCCATGACTTGCAGCCCGCGAGAGCAAAAATGCCAGCCCTGAATCGTCCTGAGGCGAAATGCCGGCGGAATCCTGATCGGCGTGTGCGCTACCGGTCCAGGCAGTAAGAAAAAAAAACCCGGTGAAGATTTCACCCCGTGGCTCTAAAGGCACAGCTACCTAATAAAAAATAAATCAAAGAAAATTAAGTGGTCCGACTTACGACCACAATCGACTTACGACCGGTCTGTCGGAACCAGACGTGGTCGTAAGTTGACGACTACCTGTATCCTAAAAACTACGCCATTATGTCACAGCCACTCCTAGTGGCAGCATGCAGAAAGGAGAGGGCGGACACTTATTGTTGGTTGAAGAAGGAAAAACTTTTCTAGACCAGGTGCATCATGATCTTTGTAGTCCCACTTCATAAAGAAATAGTTGTGAGCCTTGTGCAGGGTTAAAGTTAAATGGTTTTTATTCCCTTTGTTGCGCAAAGGTTCTCCAGGAAGACAAAACAGAATGTACCTTACTTCAGGGTTTATGCCAAAATATCTACAAAGTCAGTAACTGTTACAGGCGCTTCCCAGTTCTTTGCATTCCAACAGATTTTAACATCAAGAGGAAAAACAAATACAAAACTTCTTCTTTCAGCTTAGCAAAAGCAAAAAGATATGTTAAAGCATGTCCTGCTGGTTACAATTCTGTGAGAGACTCTAGACTCTTGGAAACACAGAGTGAGCAGTCCATCGGGTGCTCTAACTGTAACAGCTCTGGCTCTATCACCTCTATTTGCATAGGTTCCTATTCAGCCGTGTTGTCAGCTAGTCCTGAGCTTTCCCTGGATAAGGCAGGTTGTAGTTCAATAGATCTCTCCAATATTCCCCAGCCTTGCTGGTCTTGGTTTGGCAAATAACTGTTATGGCTTTTTACTATGCCTCTCTGTAAAGGTTTCACAAACCTTCCCCAGCTTTGTTTCCTATCAATACGGTTCTCAGGGTTATAAGTTTTTCTAGGAGCTGGCTCACATCTTGGAAAGGAAATATAACTGTACCTTGGATCTTTGAGACATGCTCTGCTGGTATTTGCTCTACCCGGCAGTCTCCGTCTATCACCATCTTCCCTGAAGACTGGCTCCTGGAGCTTTCTGGAATGGGCTTGTCCTCCCTGGAACTTATCTCTTCCTTGTAAGTACTCCAAACTTTTCTGCCTTTCAGTATGTGAGGTTCCTCTCTCAGCTTCTCTCTCAGCTCGTAGTCCTCTCTCAGTTCCTCTCTGAACTCGAGATCCTCTCCCAGTTCCTCTCTCAGCTCGAGATCCTCTCTGCATTCTTCCTTCTGAGCACTGTTTATAAAGCCGTTTCTCCACTGAGCTTCCTGGCTCTCTACTCAGGTGTACCTGATTAGCTCCTGCATTTTCAAAACCTGGGTGTGTCAGCTTAGCTTCTGCAGCCTTGTACCTGCTCCCTCTAGCTGCACATTTAGGTAACTGCACCCTCTTGAGTCAGTTGCTTTATAATAAACAGTGTTTTTTCCTAAGTCTATAGCTTCAATGGCTTCAGCTTCATCACAGTACCTATAAAGCTACAGTTACCCCAGGGGCGGGTGGGTGTTGGGGAGGGAGGGAGGGAAATAAGACCTATTAAAAGAGGGCTGTTACAAGGTACCCTGTCCTGTACCCTCAGCAGGGGGGGGGAGGGGGTTAGTCCCTCAGGTAGGCTAGAGCAGGAAAAAAAGTTTAAAACGCGGCACCACAGAGCAGGGAGAGATATTTAATTTAAAGTAACAGTTAACCTGGCTACCACACAAAGGCCAGTTAGTTGAGAGAGGCAGGGTAAGTTATACAGCTGAGAAAGCTGAAGTGCAAAACTAAAGGGAACAGGGAGGTGAAGTAGCACACCAATAAAGACAACAAATAAATAAATAAATAAATAGACAGCTAGAACTCACAGCAAAGTCATCACAGGAGTTAAATATCCACCTCCCTAGCAGAGCACTGTGAGGGCACTGCTCTTCCCAGAGTAGAAAGAGGCAAACAGAACAGACTATGCACACATGGGAGGAGGAGACAGGAAGAAGGGCTACACAATACCTCAGCAGGGGGGGGGGGGGAGAGGGGTAGTCCCTCAGGTAGGCTAGAGCAGGAAAAAAAAAGTTTAAAACGCAACTTCCATCAAACATATAGATGTAAGGAACACTGAATTTACAAGGTACATCTAAAAGTAAGGAGCAAAAGTGTATAAAGATGATGATCTATTACAAAGTGTAGCATATTCTAAGTAGTGAAGACAACAAGGGTTTGAAAAGGTTGGCTAAGGGAAATAGTTAATGTAAGCAACTTACAGCTTCTACATAGTGTACAGGACAATTAATGGAAAGATAAAGTCTAGTGTCCTCAATAGAGTGAGTGGTATTAGGATATTAGTCTTGTACAGTATACCAAATTATTTAACAAACAGGTGCGTTTTCAGTTTCTTACAGAACTCAGTTAGATCCTGGTTGACTGAAAGCTGTCGGGGAGCTCATTCCATATGCGTGGCGCATAGAGCTGTCTGGAGGCTCTTCAGTTTTGACATAGAAATGGTGTGGTTATTTTATGCATTGATTTTTCTCGATCTGTTGTTTGGAGTCTTATGCAGTAGAGATCGTAGGTCGACTGATGAAAGGCTGTGGGATATTTTGAAGAGAGCAAATAAGGTTTGTATTTTGTATAGCTCATTATAAGTTGAAATTGCTGTACATAGTTAATCCCAGTTGAAACCCAAGTTTAATTGTCCGGTTCATTGTAAGTGCCTTTATTGGCACAATACCGTTGTATGTAAACCACGCTGATTTTTAAGAGTGCGGTATATAAGAACAATAAAATAAATAAATTTGGGAAACTAGTGTAACTACTTGAGCATTGGGGTTATGTTTTTGATTCTGGATGCCCCGTAGAGGATGTGTTCAGCAGTGTTCTAGGCTAACTGCAATGGATGGAGTGCATAGTTTGCTAGTCCTGTAGGATGATATTGCAATTGTCTGTGCAATAGCCTAGTTGAAAGGCTATCTAGAAGTTGTGGGTGCTTAGTAAAGGTCGTAGGCACTGTACTGTTTTTATTTTGTGCTATATAAGTTTAATGGTGCTGCTAATATGTGGATGTAGGGTCAGGTGTTGGTCAAGGGTTATTCCCAGTATCACACTTCTGATTTTACTTCTAATTGTGCTCCTGGCACTTTTATGGAGGTTGGCGGTTCGAAGCTTGTGTCTTTTGTGATATGGAGGACTTCTGTTTTCCTGTAGTTCACGAGTAAATTGTGATCTGATAACCAGTGAGTAATTGCCATGAAGCATTTTTTAGAGAGGTGTTGAGCAGTTGTATGATGAAGGGTGAATAAAGCATTATATCATCTGCATAAATATGGTAAAAGACGTTGTGTGCCTTTATGATTGAGCAGATGGGCTGCAGATAAATGATAAATAGGAGCGAGAAGAGTACAGAGCCTTGAGGAACTCCTTGCTGCAGTTTGTATGGAGTAGACTCAGCTCTTGCTGTCCTTACTTGTTGTTGATGCTCTGATAAATAGGAGCTGAACTACTTTACTAGTGCTTAATCCGGTGGATTGTAGTTGTGTTAATAATGCATCATGGGAGACTGAATCAAAAGTCAACATGATGTCCAGGAACAATAGGATAAATCCTTGATGAGGTCGCTGGATATCTTGTGTTAATCTGTCAATGAGAGCAGTTAACAGGGTTTCTGTGCTATGGTTGGATTAGAATTTGTACTGATGTAGAAAAACGGTATACAAAAAAACAGTTAAATAAATAAACAAATAAATAAATGTGGATCAAGAACAGCATGTAAGTTAATGTGTTCCTGAAGCTGAAATTGTACAACCTTCTCAATAATCTTTGCAAGGAAGGGCAAACTTGATATGGGTCTATATGAACTGGGGGGTCTTTAGGTCTAGTGTTGTGTCCTTGATTATTGGTCAGATGGAGGCCTGCTTGAGTTTGGTGGGCATATACCCTTGGGTAAGAGAGAGCTATGTGATTTTTAGCAGTGTGGGGATGAGTTTGGAGTGAGCTATTTTGGTCCTGCTTACTGGGCATCGATTAAAGGGGAGGTAGCGGTTTTAAATTTAGTGATAATGGTCTCTGGGTGTTCCAGGGAGACTGGGTTAAAGGTATGCCATGTGCTTGGTACTGATTTGCTGTTTGGTGGTATTTCGGTTGTGGTTAGTGTGTTGCTCATTTTGCAGGTTTTAGTTGGAAGTAGTCAGCTAGCGCTTGTGGGGATAGTGAACTGTGCCTGTAGTTTTGTGTAGGATTCCTAATTAAAGATTTCACTATGGCCCTGATTCTGTAAGGTGGATAGCGAGGCTGCACGTCCAGCTGAGCTGAATCAGGCTCTAAGCCAAATAGCTCTCGGGCGTTTTAGCAAACTCATTTTAAGTTTGGTGTGATATTCTTTCTTCTCTCTGTTTATCATATTTTGGTAATCTTGCAGTTTGGACATGTATTCATCATGGTCATGTATTGTCTTGGATCGTCACCATCTTCTCTCAAGTTGCCTAAGCTTGGCTTTAGCGTTTCTTAAGGGTGTAGGATACAATACAACAGAAGGATATTTTATTGTGGCTCTCTTTGCCTGTGGTGCAGGAGCCCGTGAGTCTATTACCTGGTTCCAGTTCTAGACCAGGGTATTAAGGTTTTCAGATTCCTGCACTAGTTGTGGAGTAACTTTCTCCAAAAATTCTTTCTCTTCTATTGATATGTTGTGGTTGGGTGTGTGGAGGTGTGTGTGGGTATTGGGGTAGGTGGAATATAATTGTTCTATGATCAAACCAAGGGACTGGAGATATTTTGGGATTAGGAAGGTTGTTATTTTTGAGCATGTGCTTACGAGCAAAAATGAGATCTAGGATTCCTCCTCCCTTAAATTGGTTCATTGATGTTTTGGGTGCATCTATGGCTTTTGTGAAGGATTTAGAGATCTGGGGGGAGGGGGGCTGAGGGAAGATTTAGTAGTATTTGCTTGTTCTTTATAGAGAGACTGCAGATTGTCTGCAAAAGGGCTGATAGTTCTTTGATAGGTGCAGTTGGGGATCTATAAGTTAGGCAGAGCATGAGATGTTTATTCGAGATGGTAAGCATATCTATCCCTCCTCCTGTGTTGGTAGTGATACTGTGGAATTGAAGGTAGTCTCTAACTAAAATAAAGACGCCTCCACCTCTGCAGCTTGTTCTAGGACAGCTAAAGAGATTATAGTTGGGTACTAGCAGTTGATTCCTAAGAACATTATCAGATTCAGTGAACCATGATTCTGTTACACACGTAACACTGATGTTGTGGCTGGCCATTGCCACTTTAAATTAAGACCAGATATTCAATGTCGGTGGTTATATCCCGTGACCAGCATTGAATATTTGGTTAGGCCAGCCTTTTATGCGTCTAACATTGGCCAATTTATGCTAACTGGCCAGCGACTGAATGGTATTGCTGGCCGGTTATCTTCGGCACTGCCTCTAGAACGTTCTGATGCTACACATTTAGCATTGGGGCATTTAGTGGCATTAAGAGGGGCTATTCAGAGGCACAAATCAGTTATGTGCTGCCGAATATCTGCTCACTGTGATTAATGCAGTTAGAAAGCCTGCTAACCATGTTAATCATTTTGAATAGGTCCTCCATATATATATAAATATATATAGGGCTAGGGATGATACTATGTTCTATGTAAACCGCCCCTGATCTCAGGAAGGGGCGGTATATAAAACTTTGCTAAATAAATAAAATAAATAAATATCCAGCTGCTGATTCCCTCTCTCTCTTCTTCCTCCTTCTTTCTCCCACCTCTTATGTTCTCCCTCCCCATGCTCTCTCCCCCTCCCCTTCTTCCCTTCTCATCCTCTCTTTCTAGTCCCCTTTCCTTTCCCTTCCTCTTTATTTAAGGTTACCAGATGTCCCCGATTTTCAGGGATTGTCCCTGATTTTAGAACTGTGACCCCAGCTCCCACCTGTTTAGCAGCCCTTTGTCCCTGATTCCAGTTATGGGGACAGAGCGAGTAAAAAAGACATTTTATTTTCGATTTAGAGATTTGAGTGGGTGGGTGTTCAGAACGTAAATCCATTATCTTTATATTTTGCACAGCACGTGGGAAATGCATCACTGTTTCTCTTGATTTGTCTGCTTGGAAGTGATATTGTTGTTGTCATGGGATGGATGTAGGGGGAGGGGGGCAGGGTAATGACTCCTCTTCCCTCCTCCACGCCTTATTGCTCAAATCTGAAACTAAGGTATCCCTTCTTCCTCCCCTCCTCCCCACTTTGGATAAGTGTTCCATATTTGCCTGCAAAAAATCTGGTAACCCTATCCTTATCTCATACTCCCCCCTTCATCTCTTCTAACACTCAAATCTCTTTTTCTTTTCCCCTCCCATCCCTTCTGGCACATTCTTCTCTTCTCCCCATGTTTTCCCCCTCTGAGTACTCATTCCCCTCCTCTCCCTTTACAGGTTTGTTCCCTCTCACTTTATTTCCTTCCCAGGCGCACTCCTTTCCTTTCTCTCTCTCTCTCTCTCTCTCTCTCACACCTTCTCAGCCCCTCCCCCCTCCCCCCAGCACACCTCTTCTGGCAGCATTAATGTATGAGAGATTATTTTCTTTGCCACTTGGACTGAAGAAGTATTTCACTAAGAAAACTGCACACCTTTTCAATTGGAGGAGCCCAAGTTCTTCCCCTATTTCTGACCCTTATCTTCCACCCTGATTTCTCATTTTACATTATACTTAGTCATTCTTATACACATTTTTATGTAAATTATATTGGGTATAATTATTCCGAAATCAACCAATAAAAGACCTCTGGCAACAGGTATAGAGTAGTAGTAGGATGTTTCACTTTATAACCTAACATACAAACAAATTCTGGTGTCACATGAGGAATAGCAACATAAACTCCATCCACTGCCATACACTATGTGAAGTGAAGTAAATCAATGCAAATGGATTCTCAGAAGCTTACCATACAGTACTATACTATAGCATGCCATAACATACCAGCACCAAGTTCAAGAATGAAAACTGCAACAACCTTGTCTATGAAAAGTCAGTACTGTGAATATTCTCCAACATCTCCATTCGGAAAAAAATAACAAAACAAATTCCTATGGAATCCTTCACAAAATCAGTGCAACAATAAAGCACAGCTTTATCTTTATCTTTATTTCAACATTTGATAGACCGCTTTGGCTGGAGCATTAAAGCGGTGTACAATAAAATAAAAGGTCAAGCACTGCAAGTCATAGAAAAGAAAAAAGAACGCCATAAAATAACAGGAAAGCAAAGAAAGGACAGGGCACACAGGTTATAGTCACACGACTAGACCAAGGACACCAAGAGACCAAACAGGGAAATCAAAGGGGGAGACAAGACACACATGATGAACATTGAACAAAACAGTCAGCAGACAACTTCAGGGAAGAGCACCAGGAGGGAGGTCAAAGGCTTGTTGGCTTGATGGGTTTTGAGTAGCGTTTTGAACTGGGAATAAGAGGGTTCCAGCCGGAGAGAAAGTGACAATGCATTCCAAAGAAAGGGACCAAGGAAAAAGAAAGCCGAATGTCGAGTTTGTTCTAGGCGGGCTTGTGATGGGGAGGGAAGGGACAAACGATTTGCATGAAGGGACCGAAGTTGACGATAGGGGGTGTGAAGAGAAATAAGGCCAGCAAGGTACAGAGGATTGTCAGTATGAATAGTGCGATGTGTTAAAATGAGGAACTTATAATGGAAACGGAACCGGAGAGGTAACCAATGCAAATCAAGGCGAATGGGAATAACTACCAGGTGATAGTAAAGCACACCAGTCCAGAACGTGGTGATCTGAAATGGAAACCTTTAGTCAATGTAATTCTCCCCTCCCGCCCATAACCAGTGCTCCCCGCAGAAACGCTGAGTACGTGCGGGGAGCGCTGTGACCAGAGTCGCGTCCCAGGGCTAATCGTTGGTTGGACGTCCAACCCCGCTATTTGCGGGACAGAATGCTGGCCTAAATGTATAACTCAAGAAAACTGACTCTGTGAGCAGTGGAACACTGAAGAGAAACAAAAAGACCTTTTATCCTCCATGGATTGAAATAGAAAAAATTCATATTTTCAAAATTGACATATTTCATTCTCTAAAAATTGAAGATGCATTTTTTTCTACCTTTGCTTGATCATTTTATTTTCCAGTTGAGTTGAGTTAGGTTGGGTTGGTCCTCGTCTCTTTTTACTACTTCTCTAGGGGGGTTATTTCTAAGCCATGAAGATAGAGGATAGACAGCCGAATGGGACATCCATTCCCGCTATTCATGCTGGCTCCTGCTCCCGACTAACTTCCCCGCCAGTTGTGCAGGGAAGTTAGATGGGGGCGTGGAATGGGCAGCCCGGGGCGGAGTCTGGGCGGACAGTGGGCGGAAGAAGTACAGGGTCGATTCTAATGTCGGCACTGTATGTCCAGTGCCGGTGAAATGTCTGGGGAGTTATTCCATCTCCGAGGTGGAATAACTTCCCTGGATGTGAAGTTTTGTACAGCCTAGGGTGTGGATGGAACAGGGGAGCCAGGGTTTATTCCCCACAGCCCGACCCTGTCCTTAGGAGGCCAGATCAGGGGTCGGGCTGCGGGGAATAAACCCCTTTTTCAGGCAGCCGGCATCATGGCTTTTAAATGGAGCAATGGTGCCATGGCAACATGATGCCAAGGAGCCGCAGCTCCATTTAAAAGCCTTGACTGAGTTAGCCAGGGGCATTCCTGCATGTGCAGGACTATTTGCAATTCTGATCCCACGGAGCTAGATGTGCCTCGCGGGATCAGAATCGCGATCCCCTCTGTGCATTCGGTTCAGACTGGAAGCACAGAGGGGATCTATGTGCGGGACGGAATCGGGCCCAGGTTGTTTTTCTCTTAAGTCTTTTTCCAGGAGCTCATTTTCAGTTTTAGTTTTTTCGCTTTCTTTGTTTTCTTCCCTCTATTCCTACATCTATCTCTGACACTGATCTTTTTCATTTTTTTCTCCATTCTTTTATCTGATTTTTTGTCTAGCTGTAGCTAGATTTTATTCCTCCTCCTCCCCCACTCCAGTGCTCGGTCACCCTCTTTTCACCTGTCACCTGCTTACCATCTTTTACTTCTAAATTTACCTCCCGTCCTCTCATACCAAATCTGTAACTCATTCCTTTGCCAGCATCCTATTCCTCCTCTGCCTTTCACCCTGTGTTTCCTTCTCACTTTCCTCAGCATCCATTCCTCTGACCCTCCATCTCCATCTTCTCCTGCATATGTTCTTACTTCTCCACCTCCCCCCAGTATCTGCCTCCTCTTCCTTTCTAAATCCACCTTTTCCCAGTGCCAACCCTCAGTATCTGCAGCATCATTCACTTCTCCCATCCTCAGCCCCCATCTGCCAGCTCAATCCCCAACTCCAGTATCTACCATCAGCCCCCTTCTCTCATCCCCTGTGTCATCCCTGAGCATCAGACCTTTCTAGTATAATTTCCCCTTCACTCACCCCACCATCCACCAGCACCAAATTCACCTCTTTCCCCCCTTCAATCCGGTATCTCCCCTGTCTCCCTATTCCCCTTACCCCATGTCTAGCATCACTCCTCTGTCTTCCTCCACCCTTCCATGATCTAGCATCTCCCTATCTCTCTTCCCTACCCCCAATGTTTCAACTTTTCCCTCCTCTCTCTTCCCTACCCCCACACTGATCCAGAATCCCCCCTATTTTGTTCCTCCAACCTCACATGATGAAGCATCCTCTCTCTCTCTCTTCCCCCAAGTGGTCCACTATCTCCTTGATGTCTCCCCTCACCCTCCATCCCCATGGTTCACTACCTCTTCTCTCTCTTTCTCTCTTTGCTCCCTGGCCCCATGTGAACTAGAATCCCCCCTTCCTTCTTCCAACTGCCCAACATCTCCCCTAGCTCTTCCATCCACCTTCACATGATGCAGCATCCTCTCCCTTCCCTCCCAAGTAGTCTACAATTTCCTAAATCTATTCCCTCACCACCATTGTCTACTATCTTCTCTTTTTCCTTTCCCCCTCTATTCCCTGCCTCACCATGTGATCCAGAATCTCTCCTCTTTCCCTTCCCCACTGATCCAGCAATTCCCTAGCTCTCCACAGTGTTCCCACATTAGCCTTACTCACCTTTTTGTCCAGCACCATGCCATGTATTGTGAAAAATTGCAAGAGGACCTTGAGAAGTTGGGAGACTGGACGTCCAAATGGCAGATGATATTTAATGTGGACAAGTCACAAACTTAGGGAATAGCAACCCAAACAACAGTTTCTGGATGCAAGGTTCCACATTAGGAATCACCACCCAGGTAAAGGATCTGGTCATCATCGTGGATAATACATTAAAACCTTCTGTCCCGTGTGCAGCAACAGCCAAGAAAGCAAATAGATTGCTAGGAATCATAAGTAAAAGAATGGAGAATAAAAGCAAGGATATTATAATGCCTCTGTAGTGCTACATGGTGCGATCACACCTCAAATATTTTCTAAAATGCTGGTCATCACATTTAAGACTAATTGGAGAAAATATTTTTTCACTCAAAACATAATCAAAACGCTGGAATTCATTGCTGGAGGATGTTCTAAAAGCTATTAGTGGAGTTGGGTTTAAAAGAGATTTGGAGACGTTCCTGGAAGACAAGTCCATAAACCATTATTAAAGTGGAGTGGGGAAATCCATTGCTTTCCCATGGGATAAGGACTATGGAATCTGTCTATCTTTTGGGAACCTGACAGATATTTGTGATCTGGATTGGCCACTGTTGGGAACAGGAAACTAGGCTTGATGGACCTTTGGTCTGACCTAGTATGGCATATCTTATGTTTTTGTTCTTGCACATTATAGAGCAGTGACTGTGACAGCAAAACCCCCAGCAAGGCACAGCTGCTGCACAGCCTTCTGGTCCTGTGTTATAGACCTTTGCAACTGCATTCTGTCCCCTCTGTTATACACCTCCTTCTGGGGGCAGGAAACAGTAGCAAACTTCAGTAATGCAGGGTTCAAAGGCTTTGCAGCAGCTGTGTGTCTTACTTTTTCTTGTTTTTTAATTATTGCTATCACAGCCATGGTTCTGTAATGTGCAGGAGATGTAGCATGGCATGGTGATTTATTAATTTATTTATTTGGCTAAACTTTTATACCGCTTTTCACTGGGTCAAAGCAGTGTACATAAAACTCAATTAAACAATGTGTACAAGGAACTGTAACTTTTTACATGAACTATTTAACAAGGACATTTCATCTATAACTAATTATTTACAGAACTTTCTTAGTCATGGGGCGGTGAGGTTGGTAAGTTAATGGGTATCTGTGGCGGAGGGAGGGGGGAGGGTTAAGTGGTGAGGTCTTTGGTGTTTCCTACTGAGTCAGGGAAAGAGTTACATATGGTAGAAGCGTAGTGCTCAAATTATCTGACACATGCTTGTTGGGTGCTTCTTTCTTTTTCATGGGGGGTGGCTAGGATGTTCATGGTGGAATGTCTTCTGGGTCTGTTAGTCTGCAGTGTACTGATGAGGATTTGTAGGTGCAAGGCCAACTGGTTGTTGAGTGTTTTGAATATCATTAAGAAGATTTTGAATTGGGAGCTGCATCGGGTGTGTGGAGGAGAATGAGTGGCATACCATCTGCCTTGCTGGATAGCCCTGGTGTTTGCTCCTGGAGCAGGCAGGTGTTTGGAGGACTCCCCTTGGTGAGGACCCTGGGCCCCATTTAAATTAGCGCCCGGCATACACTATTTGGAGCTGCATCGGGTGTGTGGAGGAGAACGAGCGGCATACCATCTGCCTTGCAGAATAGCCCTGGTGTTTGCTGGCGTTTGCTCCTGGAGCAGGCAGATGTTTGGAAGACTTCCCTTGGTGAGGACCCTGGGACCTATTTAAATCAGCAGCCAACACATGGGCCCATGCATCGCAACCAGTGGGTCGCGAACTGAAGGGGCATGACCAAAGGAGGAGGACACACCCCTTTGGTGCCCCTTCAGTGCACCAGAGGTATAATTCTGCCGAAGGGTAATGATGGGGATGCACAAGAATAAAACTGACATGAAGGTAGTGTCTACTACAGGAGTTCAAGGTAAGACTTTGGAATCTATGGACAGACATTTGATACCTTTGCCGTCCAGCTCACTATCTCTGGATGGGGTTTCTTTAAGCCCTGATATCCGGACCCCGCCACAATTTCCTGTTCCAATTCTGTCCTCTATAGTAATGGAAGAAATTGCCGTTGATGTTCCTTCAGGGGTTCCAATACCTAAGCCTGTGTCATTGGTGGCTCCTGCAGTTGTTATTTCTTCCTCTGTTAAGGGCGACGTAACTCTTAAAGACCTTTTTGGGGCAATTAACAATATAGATGTTAGATTGAGGTAGTGGATAAGCTTTCTGAGGTGAATAAACAGTTGTGTATTTTGAATAAGTCTTTTGCTCAAACCCACTCTCAAGTCCAGCCGTTATTAAAGATTCTTTAGCTGTTCAAGCCAGGCTAGAAGCTTTAGAGAATGGAGTTTGTGCTACAAATCTCCATTTTTTTTAACTTTTCCTTAACTCATCTGCTTTCCCCAGAGATTCTTCTTCAAAAATATTTTTCAGAGATCCTTAAATTTACAGATCCTATTGATGTTCAACAAATGTATTATGCTCCTAGTAAAATTAGAGCGGCGAGTGTGAAGGGAGGGGAAATTGATTCTCTCCACTCATTACCCAGCCAGGATCTGACTGCCTTTCTAGAGGATTCTTTGGAAGAAATTCATAAGCGGAGCACCCTAGTGGTTTCACTAGGGTTAGAATCCGCTAAATATAGAATTCTTAAAGCCTTTTTTCAACATAAGGATGAGCTATTTTGTGGCCATAAAATTAATATTTTTCCTGATGTTACTCACCAGACTCAGGCTAAGTGACATCAGTTTTTGGAACTTAAGCAACGGGTTGTTCAATTAGGGGCAACATTTGATTTGAAATTTCCCTGAAAATATGTAATAACTTGACAGGGACAGACATATATGTTTTCTTTGATGCCTCTCAATTGCTATCTTTCTTAAGGAATAGAGAGAATAGGTAATTTAAGGTTGCAGGAATTAGCATGTCTTATTATCTCCTAATGTTGCGCTTTGGCTTTTAATTTTCTTTGGTGGAATGTGTTTGGTTTTTTTTTGCCTAATGTTCTCCTTTAATGTGGGCTTGGATCATGTATATAGGATGATGTGTTATCTGTATTTTGTACTTTATACTATTGTGGTTTTCTTTGTATTATGGAAACATAATTATATTAAAAAACCAAGGTTTACAAAAAAAAATAAGATTTTGTATTGTATTCTGCTCTGTAGGAGGAGCCAGTAAAGTTGATTGAGGATGGATGTGATATGATCATATCTTGAAGCTCCTTGAATGATCCAGACTGTTGTGTGGAGAGCTGTCTGTAGAGGTAGAAGGGTTGAGTGAGGTAATCTGTGATAGATAGAGTTGCAGTAGTCGACGTGGGGAATAATCAGGGTTTGTAGGGCTGAGCAGAAGTCTGATGGATAAGTAGCGGGCAGAGATATTGTAGGGTTCGGGTCTTGTAGTAGATTGCTTTTGTTGTGTTCTTTATCTCTGTTTCAGGGTGAGGTGATCTAAGGTAGCTCCCAAATATTTTACTTTGGACTTGAATTTCTGTGTGGTTTAGGGTGATGGATGGGGGGGGGGGGGGATGAATGAGCCATTATTGGTGATGAATAGGGATTTGGTTTTGTTGAGATTTTGTAGCAAGCCATTGGGATACATCTGTGAAGCATTGTTGCAGACCAGTGTAGGAGGGTTTGTCTGGATTGAATGGTGCATACAGCATGATGTCGTCGGCATAGATGTGATAATGGATGCTGTGTGATTGGATGATTCGGCAGAGTGGTTGCATGTAGATATTGAACAGTAGTGCTGAGAGGGTGGATCCTTGTGGAACACTTTGCGTCTGAGGGTAGGGGGTTGATGAAAGTTCACTGATTTGTATTTGTTGGTGTTTGTTGTATAGGTAAGCTTGGAACCATTTTAGTACAGTATTTTGAATTCCTATTGTTTGTAGGCAGTATAGGAGGATGTTGTGGTTGATGGTGTCAAGGGCTGCTGAAATGTTGAGGAATATTAGTACGAATCCTTGATATCTGTTTTTAATTCCTTTTATGAATCTGTTCATGAGTGAGGTTAACAGGGTTTCCACTCTATGGTGTGGCCTGAATCCATGTTGTTGTGGGTTGAGTAGGGTGTGCTTGTCGAGGTATTCTTGCAATTGTTGTTGGGTGGCTTTTTTTATTATTTTGGCTATGAATGTTAGACTTGCTATAAGCCTGTAGGAGACAGGGTCAGTGGGGTATAGGTGCAGTTTTTTTTTTTTTTAGTAATGGGTGAATTGAGGAGGTTTTTAGGCATGTTGGTATTTCACCTTGTTGCAGAGGTTTGGAATAGTGTTGCGAGGAATGGGGAGAGCTCAGTTTTTGTGACTTTGATCCAGCTCATTGGATAGAAGTCTAGTGGGGGCATTGTAGTGCTGAGGGATGAGATAGTGGTTTCAATGTTTTTGCTGGTGATGTGGTTGAAAGTGGTCCATGAGTGAGTGAGTGAGAGATGCTGTCTGGGTCAGCTGATTTGTTTGGGTTGGTGGTTGGGTATGGCATGTGGAGTAGTATTTGGCTAGCTGTTGTGGCATGATGGAGATGTCAGCAGTGTCTTCAGCAGGGGGGTTTGTGAGTTGATTTACTAGTTCAAATAGTTCTGTTGGTCGATTGAGTGAACTTTGGTGTGATAGGCTTGCTTGGAGTGGTCTGTAGCATGGTTGTATTCTTTTAGTAGTGTCATGTAGCAGGTTGAATCTGAAAGTAGTTTTGATTTTCTCCATTTGCATTCCTGTATTTGGAGATGTGTTTTGAGTTTACAGAGCCCAGGGGTGTAACATGGAGACCATTTGCAGCTTGTAGGATGTAAGAAGGTTGAGGTTGAGGCTGCTTCAGAGATGGTTTGATTCAAGTATTTCCATGTCGATGAGTGAGGAGATGTTGGGGAGGAAGGGCTCCTTGTCAAATTTTTTAAACATCTTATGTGGTGGTTATGGAGTGACTTTTTTGTTGATGTGCTGAGAGGTAGATGAAAGCTTATTAGGCTGTGGTCAGACCAGGGGACCGTGAGGATCTGGGTTGATGGCGAGGAGTCAATATGGGTAGGGTTAATGTTTATGAAGATGAGGTCCAGGGTGTTGCCTTTATTGTGAGTTGGTATTTTTATTTTTTTTTATTTAATTTTTTTGAAATTTGCAAAAACAATCAAGAATACATCTTGAAACAGAAATAGAGATGGAAAACACAAAACAAAAATAAAGAAGCAATTATACATACAGAGGAAAACAACGCAAACAATCCACCTCCCTATAGCCCTCAAAATAGAGGGGACACAATTCAGTAATAACCTATCCAATATATTAAGAGAAACAGGAGGAGCCTAGTAGTGGTATACTTATATTACTCAACTGGAACAGACAGGGTATCCACCCCCCCTTCAGAGACCCGAGCGTTGATAAAGGAAATCAATTGGGAGGGTTCAAAAAATATATAGGAATTCGCTTGATATTTAATCAAACATTTACAGGGAAACTTAAGAAAAAACAACCCGCCCAATTGCTGTATCCCAGAACGCAATAATAGAAATTCACGCCTCCTCCTCTGTGTCTCCCTAGATAAATCCGGGAACATCCGAACAGCCAAACCTTTAAATAACATATGACGTTTTTTAAAGAAAAGTTTCATTAACCATTCCTTATCTGATATTAATGCTAAGATAATCAATAATGTAGAGGGTATAATTTTTTTTCCTGAGATGACTCCAGTATGTCAGTAACATTTAAAACATCCATTTGAGGTAAACCAATATCACCTCCCTGTCCTAATTCTTTTTTACCAGAAGGCAAATAATACACTTTAACTAACGGGGGATGAGATTCAAGAGGAATACCTAAAACATCAATTAAATAATTACGAAACATATCTCTTGCAGATATTAAAGACACTCTAGGAAAATTAATTAAACGAATGTTAGGCATCCGCACAGCATTCTCCAACATTTCCAACTTAGAAAAAATAGGTACAGAAATTTTTTTTAAGGATTCAACCTCATTTTCCAAAGCCAAGACTTGAGTCTGAGTCTGAGAAAAGTTAGTCTGTAAAACTGCAACTTTAGACATAACTTCCTTCACATCTTCCACATATGTAGAAACCTGCACATCTAAGGCAGCCATTCGTGGGACCAGTTCCTCACGGAGTTTCATAATGGCAGCCCAAATCACCTCCAACGTCACCACCTCCGGAGGATCCACAGTACCCTATGAGGTAGACTCCACCGAAGAAGGCAAAACAGCAACGCCCAGGGTCAAGGTAGAGGGTGACAACAAGCTCTTCGCCGAAGCGGCGCCTGCCTCTGCCATCTCTCTCAGAGACTCAGCCCTCTGAGATCGTTCACCGGAAGCCCCGGAGCTCAGCCCACTCACCACTCCCAAACTTCTTCCACTAGCGGAATCCGCAAACACTCCGCTCCGGAATACACTTCCTGGCTCGACACTAGATGGTCGAGGTATTTTCAGGGCTGGCGTTGAGCCAGGAGAGGACAGCTCTACACCAGAGGCGGAGGATGAGGATTCCACCTCCAAAAGCCGCCAAGCCTGATCACTCTCTACCGCAACCCCCTGCCGTGGCACCGGCGAAAAGTAAGAATCAAGAGGTCCCACAATCTCAGCAGGTAATGGCGTTGAGGCTAGAGGGGCAGAAGGCTGTTTCGCCCCTCTAGCTTTCCGCTTCCTTCCCATAGGAGAGAAAAAACGCTGTGCCGCTCAGCTCCTCACCAAATCCGCCATCTTGGATCCCCCCCAAGAGTTTGTGAGTTGGTATTTTTATGATTTGGCTGAAGTCCATCACTGCCATGACTTCCATGAAGGCTGTTGCTGGTTTTGTTGGAGCAGAGATGAGGTTGAGATCTCCCATTAGGATGAGGTCCTTGGTTTTTTTTTGTTTTTTTTCTAGGATAATGGAGAGGTCATTGGTTGGGGTGGATGGTGATTGGTATGCTAGGCAAAGTGTTAGGTGCTTGTTAGATATGGCAAGTATGTTCGGGTTTTCTGTGCTTTTTTGCAGCTAGTTTGCAGAGGTTCAGAGTTGATTTGGTGAGAATGAGAACTCCTCCTCCTTTGCAGTGGGCTCTTGGGTAGTGGAAGAAGCTGTAGTTGGGGCATTTAATTTGATTCAGGAGCACCGTGTCTGACTCTGCGAGCCAAGAGTCGGTAATGCATAGGAGGTCCAGGTTCTGTGTGATGGGTAGTCTCTTATGATTGTGATTTTATTATTTGCAGAGCATGCATTTATGAGAGCACAGTTGAGTGTTAAGATTGGTTGTTTTGTTTGTGTGGGTATGGGGGAGGTCCTTGCGTATTGGAATGGTATTAAGGTATGGGTTGTGTAGTCTGGGGAAAGAGGTAACTGCTTGTGTTGAGGGTGGGGTGATAGATGTATGTATTGTGGATGAGGTGAGATATAAGTGTTGGGGGGCTTTGGGTTAGGAACAGAAGGGAGTCTGTGGTAGTGGTTAGGATGAGGAGGGCGAGAAGGGAGTAGAGTAGGGCACATAGTTGGAGCATGTTGAGGTTGTTTTGCTTGCTAAGGCTTTGTAATGGCGGCTGGAGAGATGCAGGTTCTGTGGAGGAGTGGTTGTCTAAGTGATGATTCTGGATGCTGAGTGAACTGATGGGTTGTTGAAAGAGTTGGCAGTGTCGGTGGCGCCACGGTTCACGCCTAAGGACCGGGCAGAGGCCCTTAGAAATGAGCCTGCCAGGCACAGGTGCATCTGAGGTGTGTGGAATGTATTCTGTATTCTGGCCCAATGAATGGGCATTGGAGCAGTGGGTGGAGCTTACCACCTTGCTGGATCTGCTGCTCCAATGTCCTTGCAGGGCCCGGGTTTGCTGGTGTGAAGGCAATGCCTCAGTCTGCGGTGGTCAGGAGGGGAGAGGCCGCAGCTGGAGGAATTCTGTCTTGTTCTGTGTTTTGGCACGATGAATGGATGTTGGAATAGTGGGTGGGGCTTACCACCTTGCTGGATCTGCTGCTCCAAAGTCACTGCAGGGCCTGGGATTGCTGTTGTGAAGGCCAGACCAGTGATGTCTCCCACTGCAGTGGTTGGGAGGTGAGAGGCCACGGCTGGAGGAGTTCTGTCATGAGTTCTGTGATGGAGAGTGGGGGGGAGGGGGAGAGAGAGGCCACCGTGGAAACACTGGGAAGAGCTAGGGGAGATGCTGAATTGGGGGAGGAGACCAGGGAAGAGAACTATTGGCAGCAGAAGGCTGGTGGTGCACCGCATACCATGGTTTCAGGTTGGTGGTGCCTATTTACCATTGTGCACTAATAACTCTATGCCCCTGAGTTTTATCTCCAGGAAAACTAGGCCATCTACAAGAGGAACAGAATTTGGGAGATTGAAAACTGAATGAGCAATTCATGAAATTCTATAAGTTAACAAACAGGCTCCAGCAATATGAAGCTAAAGTCTAGATTTAGTGATATACACTGTGCCAGTCCTTCAATTGAGTGACTATGGTTTTCACACCTGGTCCTGCTTTTCAGCCCCACTTTGCAGCTCCAAATGACTAATGTAAATGAGGTCCCACAATGAGTCTTTGCACAATAACCCCACGTTTCTCTGCATCTCATACAGGCTACCACTGGATATATATTACTAATACCACCTTATCACAGCCCCTGTATAACTATCAGTTCAGTGTGCCAGCTTTTGGTAGCATTTGTGTCAGTGGAAGGGAAGATAAGATGGAGATTCTATGTAGAATGTAGTTCACAGGGCTCATAATAGGAGATGGGCAAGCAGAGCAATTTCCCTGTGTTCACAAGCTACTCTGCAGGTCTGACATAAGCCCGGGCGAAAAGAAACACACTAGGTCCTTGACCTTCAATGGTGGAAATCAGGCAGTGATGCAATAGGAAGAAAAATGAGCATGAAGCCTGTGTGCCGACATGCCCTCAGAAACCCTGCATCAGCCTTGTCTCTTCCCACAAGGATCTCTGTAACCAAAGGAAATTTTTACAAGAAGTGAGGCTGCCTCAGATTCTGTGACTGCATTGCAGCTTAAGGCCCCAGCCAATGTTCCCTCTAATTTTCTGTAGGCTGTGTGCACATAAAATATCAGCGGTGCAGCTTTTGAAGGAAGGTAATATTTTTGTGCGCCACATAACTACACTCGGAGTTATATACTTTAAAATTTGACTCCACGTCAGAATACAGTATGTACACCACATTGATTTTAATCAAATTAAATGAAAATAGATGATTACTAAATGAAGCAGAAAATTTCTAGTAATTGCAATCACAACTTTTAAATTTTAAGACGTCTGTGTTGTTTTCTATCAGAATCAGAACCGTAATTTTTGTGCGCTCTGTTGTAAAGTATGTGCGCTCGCTCGGCGAGGTGTGTGCGCGCGCACACGTGCACAGCTTAGAGGGAACAGTGGCCCCAGCATAATTTTTCTTTATATTGCCACTAAGAGCTGGATTCAAGATGCTGGCGTCTACAAGCAAGACCTGAGAGCGATAGAAAGAGGAGGTTTATTCCCCAGAGATCATTGAACATGGTCCTAAATCAAGTACAATCAGTCTTCTGTTTAGCAAAGGTGTTTTGTATCTTCAAATTTGGCAGCCTAGTTAGTTGCCTATGATACTTATGCTTAAATTCAGGCCTGCTTTCACTGTCATCTGAAGATCTCCACCTGGTCCAGAATTGAACACCAGAGATGAGAGGAGCGGGTCGACAGTTGATGGGGAGGAAAGGGTCAGAGGGAAAAGTCCGGGAAGGGCATGGGAGATGCAAGACTGACAGTTTAATTGGATTTAATAATCTTTTAGCTTATATATATAGTCACTTTATCCTCCATTGCCTCGGAAGAAAAGGCTGGCAATCTACTTCCGGTGAGACATTGCCAAGAAAACCCAGAGGTAGCTGGGTCGCTATGAGTCAACACTGACTTGATGGCACTAAAAAATATATATATAGAGATATATAGATATGAGTGTCTTTTTCTTAAGCTATATATATATATATTCCATATAGCAATGCAGTTCCAAAGGCTGATATTGGGAGGGAAGACAAGGTGATAGAGAGGTGGTTAAGGTAGAATCCATCCTATTCAGAATAAACTCCCTCTTCCACAGAATGTTGCCCAGTTCCTAACAAATCTATATCCCTCCTCTGTGCATCATTGTCTTATTCACACATTGAAACTCCAGAGCTCTCTCTAACTCTTGGGTCCTGTGCTTAGAATGGAAGAGTCACCCTGGAGGGAGGCAGAGAAAGGAGAAAGAGAGAGAGAGAGAGAAACTGTGTGTGTGTGTGTGTGTGTGTGTGTGTGTGTATGTGTGTGTGTGTGTGTGTGTGTGTGTGTGTGTGTGTGTATGTGTGTGTGTGTGTGTGTGTGTGTGTGTGTGTGTGTGTTTATCTTGCCTGGTCTCTTGTGAATTTTTTCACCCAACTTTTGAAAATTAAAATTAGCATCTTATCCTAGTTTCCTGCAATTATTACACAGAACATTTGAATGAAAGCAACATTTCTTTCAATAGCTTTCTTTAATCAGTACTCTTCTGCTGAACTTTAGCCCCAAAGCCTTCCTTGTCATATCTATATAAGCTCCTGGTATGTTCTACAGTTTAGCATTATCTTAACCCAGCATATTGGAAGTTAGAATTATTGTGAGGTACCCAGAGAAACATGTAAGTGCATTGGCTATACACATCAAACTGCTGTTTATTGTCTGTTGTATCATTGTGGTGCTTTTTGTAAACTGCTGAAGTCATCTTCAGTCATATATAAACTAAAGAGACTCGATGGGTATCAGGCTAAACCAAAACAGTTTTTGATTAATCACAACCTCTTGACCTAATGAGTGATAGCTGTGTTAGGATGTTGTCATTATCTAGCAGAATTGAAATGTCCCCTGGATTCTGAGAAAATTGACTCTCCATTATTTATAAACAGCACTGGGAGATGAACTGCTCAGTTTATACTGGAGAAAGGACATCATTCATTTTTATCCATCATACCTGCTTTTAGTGATATTACCCACACACACAGGTTTGAGAAAACCTTAACAACTGAAGTGCTTTATATGCTTTTAACACTAATTCTAAGGTATATGTGTACATTCATCACACAGAACCCCAGTCTGCCTAAGTACAGAGTATATGCTAAAACCCTTTCTCTGACTAGGCTGGATTAATGAAGAACACAAAGTAGAAATTTCACTAAACATCCTTAGCGCTGGTTGCATGTGGAATTCTTCATGTAGGGGATGGGTTTCATTGTTTACATAAGTAAGTTCCTCTTCCTCACCCCCTCTATATATGTGCCTGTGGCTACATGTAGGTGAGAGTGGTGTTGGGGAGGGGGAAGGTGTTTGTCATTGGAGAGTTGTTTTAGGGTTTTTTTTGGCTTGTATATCAGAGGTCTGTTTATTCTCACAACACGTAATTAAGCTTTGGAACTCATTTGCAGAAGATATGGCAAAAGCAGTTAATGTAGCTGGGTTTAAAAAGCTTTAGACAAATTCCAGGAGGAAAAGTCATATAACTGGTATTTATGTAGATCGAGATAAAACTATTGCTTACCTGTGGAGATAAGTAACATGGGAACTAGCTCCTTTTGGGATATGCCAGATACTTGTAAGCTGGATTGACCACTATTAGAAATTGAACACTGGGCTTGATAGACCTTTGGTCTGACCCAGTATGGCAGTTCTTAAGTTCTAGGTGAGTTATCGCTATAATTTTAGCCAGATATTAAGCAGGTTTACTTGCTTAAATTAAAAAAAAACGGAATATAATTGGTTAGAGTTAACCAGATAAACTTATCCAGTTGACATTAAGGCTTATATTTATGTAACTCAATTTAACTTGTATACTAGGCTAGTGTCCCTTACAGCCATTCCACATGTGATGGATTTATTAGTGCTTTTTTTTTTTTTCAAAACTTTATTTTAAAACACCAGCAATAAACGAGTACAACAAAGATCGATCAGTCCCTGCGTGGGGAGGGACTCTTATCCCCACGACAGAGAGCCAGAATCAAATACTGGTGTTACATTTTCAGGTTCAGTACTATACACAACTAAAATCCCTCCCCACCCCCCACCCAAAAGGACATGGTCTCCTCCCATCAAAATCACACCCGTACAGTACAACATCGGAACCTACCATCCCTCCAACATCATATAGGCACAGTGGTCTCGGCTGCAGCCCATTGCAACACCTCGTTACGGCCTCGCGGGCTCAAGTGGTGAATATATGGATCCCACAGCATCTGAAAGGCGGACCAATGGCGAGGGTCACCCCGGGCGCTCCAACACTCCGCCAGCATCAATTGGTGAAAAGCATTCCTCCACTCCCAGAAGGTGGGCGGAAAGCTCGCCCTCCACCGGCGGAGTATAGGCCCTTTTGCCACCAGGCAAGCCTTACGTAGCAGCAAGCGGCCCCATCGGCCCTTAGGACATGTGGGGCCCAGGCAGTCCAATACAACAAAGAGGGCATCCCAGCGCACCACCTGCCCCAACAACCCCTGCATGTAGGATGCAATCCGGGCCCAATACGGACGAATATGTCGACATTCCCACCACATATGGAATAAAGTCGCCATGGGGGCGGAGCATCTCGGGCAGCCTCCATCAGGGGACAACTGACACCGGAAGGCCCTCCGTGGGGAGAAGTGTACCCGAGTCAGGGATTTAAACTGGATCTCCCTCCACCGCATCCCCTCCGCAAGGGTGGCTACCCGTCTAAGACCCCAGAGGACAGTGTCCGGGGGGATCTCGCATTGCAGTTCCCGGGCCCATGCCAATTCTACAGGTCGATAGTCTGGCAGCAGGCGGTACTGATCCAATCTGGTCCGCAAGATACGAATAGAAGGAGGGATGTCTTCTCCTATCGCAAAGAATTCCAAAATCTGTGCCGACCTCCCCTCCTGGAGTTCAGCTGTCAGCAGGGACGACACATAATGTGAGAGTTGCATATAGGAGAAGGTGTGGGACCGGTCTAAATCATACTCTGCTTGCAAGACTGAAAAAGATTTACACATACCGGTAGAGTTCACCGCATGCCCTACCATGCAGATTCCGTTCGCTGCCCACCGCCGCAGGATTGCAGAGTCCGTTCCCGGGGCAAAGTTAACATTACCCTGAAATGGGAGCCAACTCGAAACCGTCCAATCCCGTTGCCAAAGCACATTTAACTGTTGCCAGGTACGGCGAACAGCACCCAAGAACACACTGTCTGTGATATAGGTCGGGAGCACCCTGTTTTCCAGATGTAAAATGGCCAACAATGAATGTGGGGCGACAAAGGCCTCTTCCAATGTCCGGGGAGTAAACAACTCAGTGCCCCCCAGCCAATCCCCCAGGTGTCGCGCCTGGCAAGCAATAGCGTATGCCCCCAAGTCCGGAAGTCCCATACCACCTTGGCGCCATCCCCCCATCAGCCGACGATACGCAATGCGAGCTCTCGCCCCTTGCCAGAGGAATTTCCTAAACATCCCTTCGATCCGAAGGAGGTCCCGGCGCAGGACCCACACCGGGAGGGTCTGCAACCAATATAGTATTCTGGGGAGAACGACCATCTTGATCGCTGCTATACGCCCAGAGAGAGACAATGGAAGTGATCCCCATGCCTGCAGTTGAGCCCGTAGCTTCGTGATCACCCGAGTGAGATTGGCCTGGTAGAGGTGTGCCGGTCGGGGGGTTAAAAGGATCCCCAAGTACATAAAGGAATCGATAGCCCAACGGAGTGGAAAATCATCCCTCCACTTCGCTCGCAGTTGACCCGACACGTCTAACGCCTCGGATTTGTCTCGGTTAATACAAAAGCCCGCAAAACTCCCGAAAATCCGGAATTCCTCTAGCAACGCCGGCAACGAGGTTTGGGGGTATAGTAAATGGACCAAAAGGTCATCTGCGAAGGCGGAGATTTTAAAGCCCTGTCTCCCGATAACATTACCCCGGATTTCACGAGACCGTTCCACCCTACGAATGAGAGGGTCCAAAGACAAGGCAAATAGCAACGGGGAGAGGGGGCACCCCTGTCGGGTCCCTCTACAGAGCGGAAAGGCCTCCGAGAGCATCCCATTGCATAAAATCGCCGCCGTCGGGTTGGTGTATAAGCCCCGCACCATTTTGCAGAATGAATCCCCCAGGCCATAGCACGGAAGCAGATAGTGTAAATATTGCCAACAGACCCTATCAAAAGCTTTTTCAGCATCAAAGCTGATCAGCAAAGAGTCCTGGGCACGCCGGTGTACCCTTTCCAAAGAGGCGACGATTTTCCGTAAGTTACGCACGGCGTATCGGGACTTCACAAAGCCGACCTGTGACTCATGGACTAATTGGCCTAGAACACCCGCCAAACGATCCGCCAGTATCTTGGCCACTAGCTTAAGATCAAAATTAAGAAGCGAGATGGGGCGATAGGAAGCGGCGCAGAGCGGGTCTTTCCCAGGCTTTGGAATAAGTATTATGTGAGCTTGGTTACTACCCCAACGAAAGAAGCCCTGCTCAGCCCTGCAAGTATACACCTCTCGAAGCATCGGGGAAATCAACTCGTTCAAAATCTTGTAGAATTCCGCACCGAGCCCGTCCGGACCCGGGGATTTGTAACAACACGCATTTTTAATGACAGTCTGCACCTCTTGCAGAGTAACCGGTCGGTCTAGTTGCTCCCGTTGTATTTCCGTTATTTGAGGGAGATCCAAATCGGCAAGGTAATCCCTCATCTGGACCGGGGAGCCAGGCTCCGCCGTATAAAGCTTTTGAAAAAAGGACCGAAAAACCTTAGCAATCTGTGGAGTATCCCGGTGTAGCACCCCCCCATCGTCCCGTAACGCAGGGATTAGCCTGGAGCCCCGAGGTCCGCGTAAGCATCGAGCCAGAAGTTTTCCAGGTTTATCGCCCTGCCTGTACAGCTGGTAGCGATAATATTGCACAGATTTTTTCGCTCGCTGGTGTAGAGTTTCATTCAAGGCCGTTTGGGTCTCCCATAGCCGTCGTTTAAGGCTAGCCGTAGGGTTGCTGGCATAGAGCCGGCGCAGCGCTGTCACCTCCCGTTCCAGGCGGATTATGCGTTCCGACATCAACCTCCGCCGTCTGGCCTGGTACCCCAAAATATCGCCTCGTAATACCACTTTGGCGGTCTCCCAGACCAATTCCGGTTCAGCCTGATGGCCAATATGATCCTGCTCAAATTCCCGCCAACGGCGGCGCAGGAAGGAGCGAAAATGAGGATCCGTATAAAGCTCCAAGGGGAACCGCCATATTCGTGAGGCACAAGACGTCCCTCCCCACTGAACCTCCAACCAAATTAAGGCATGGTCAGATATTTCCCCTGTTATTAGTGCTTTATGGGTAAATTTAACTGCACTCCTCTCTCCCTTCTCTTTTTTAGCTGGGTAAATTTTGTCTGGCCAGTCCATTGCCCTGACAAATTTATGTGGGCTGCAAAGGAATTTTAAAGAAGCAAGATTTTCCAGATAACTGACAAAGTTAACCAGACAAATCTTTTCAGTATTGGCCTTATAATGTCTTTTTTATAGGCCTAATTCAATAATTAGTTTTATGCATTTCTGTATTTATGGAAAACTTTTTATTGGATAAGATCCAGTGTTCTGAATACATATATGTGTGTAATAATTGTCATGTAAAGTTTACCTGTTTCTTTATTTCATTTTAGTATTTATATGGCAACCTCCGGTGCACCACACAAAATAGCCTGTCTGTCTCAGTCACAGACGCCACCAAACTTAACAGAAAATAATCTCCTTTATTTTTTTTTTATTTAATTGCATACCTAACTTGTTTAATACAGTGCAAAAATCTTAAGGAAAAATAAACATATAAGAACCAATAGTGCTCTACTTTTCCAGATTTGGAAATTGCTGCCTTGGACTTGAATTTAATTACTCAAGTTATTATTAGGATAGATCTGATGGAAATATTCCAAAAACTTTCCTTTCCTGAAAGAGGTTGAACGTACAGATGACAAGTAAACTAGCATAGAAAAGTGTCTCGGTAAAATATCACTAAACTATGAATATTCTAGGACCAGTTATGAAGAATTGGAGGTTCAATTTTTGGAAGCATGGAATTAGTTAAATCAGATATAGAGACAATTTGCAGATGTGCACCTTTTGATACTTTTACCATTTAGGTAGCTTTTAGGCCAGTCCCTGATCACATACATGTAAGAACATAAGAAATGTCATACTGGGTCAGACCAAGGTCTATCAATGCCAGAATCCTGTTTCCAACATTGGCCAATCTAGGTCTCAATATAATATGTTATCAAGCTCATTGCAGTATCCAGGAGTCTTACTATCCCTTCTCCGCCATGCAAAGTTACTCTCCTGACTTCAGAAACATCTGAAAAAGGGCAGAGGAAGCATATAGAATATGCTCATAGTGCGACAGTTCAAATTATGAACAAAATGCAAAAATAAAATAAAAATAGAGCAGCTTTCTAAGGAGCCTGTAAAGATATGCACCATCAACATACATAAACCTCATATCTTCTGTGACGTGTATGCGTGGGGCTTCATGCGTGTATTGTAGCTGGTTGCTGTTCTATAAGTATATGTGTAAGACTGATGGTGCATATTCTCACTGTGGTCATGAATGTGGGTGGAACGTGAATATATGCATATGGGGGAGTGGGATTTGCAAAGGTATTTCCATGATATGAAGACCTGCACACCATGTTAATGCTGCTCTGTGGGATATTCAGCCGCATTAACATGGTTAGTGCCGCTGAATCTGCAGGTGCCACTGCTACAGGCTGTGATGCTAACCGGTTAGAATCGGGGCATGCTAGGGGCATTCAGCGGTGGCACCCGTCGCTAACCGAGCAGCGCCGATATTGAGCCGCTGCCCGGCTAGCGATATGTGGCAAATGTCAGGCACAGGAAACCCTGGCCTAACTTTCGTCGCAGCAGCTACCCAGGCAGTGGCTGAATATCACTGCTACCCAGTTAGCTTTGCGGCAATCCGGGCAACTCGAATATTCAATGCCAAAGCCTGGATATGATCCCAGTATTGAATATCCGGGTTTAAATAGCCGCTTTAGCAGCGCTAGCCACCGGTGCTGAATATCAGTCCTATAAATCATAGTGCAGTTTAGTTTATTCTTATAGGAGGCCAATATTCAATGGCGACGTCCAGTCCTGTTAAAGTGGCTGGCTAGCGACTCTTTAATTAAGACCCGGATATACAATGCCAGAGTCATATCTGGCCACTGGCTTTGAATATCTATGTCGGCTGGATAGCGCTGCAGCTAACCAGGCAATTGTGACATTCAGCCACTGCTCAGTTAGCTAAAGTGGCTAAAGTTAGCACAGCCTTTGCTCTGCCTAACTTTAGCCGCTTTAAGTTAATCGAGCAGCGGCTGAATATCGGTGCTGACCAGTTATCTTCAACACCGCCCCCAAAATGCCCCAATGCTAAACGGTTAGCATCAGGGTATCTAGTGACATTATAGAGAAATATTCAGTGATAGAAGTCAGCTATGTGCTGCTGAATATCCTGTCAGTGTGATTAATATAAACGGAGGAGGGAAGGATAAACCGATTGATAAGATATGAGCAAGTCGGATAGGAAGAACTGTGTGCAATGATTAGGGTAGAAGAGAATTCTTGTATGAAGGATTTTGCTAATGAGCAATCAAATTGTATACTGAATTTGGAAATCTACATCTGTTCTTCAGAAATCTAGTTGCGCCATAGGCTGGTGTAAGTGATTGTGCCTGATCTGACATGCATTCTCACTACTTAAAACTACATTTTATAAAGTAAGGTACACGCATATTTGACTTTATAAAATAGGCTTGCAATACATGAGAAAAATGTATAGCGCATGGGACTTTATAAAGTTACCCTCCACATGTCCATGCTTCAGTCATTGCCCTGCCTCATTTAATAAAGCTCTGAAACACTTACAGTATGTGCTTCTGTTCTATATAAAATGAAAGGTAAATAAACTGAAATGAGAACATACATAGGAAATCACTGAGGAGTCAACATTTATTTATTATTTATTTATTTAGCAAGTTTTATATACCGTATTTCCTAAGGTCAATACGGTTTACAGGGAACAATTTAAATTAACTTTACATAAAACTGGGAAAAAATATGCAGTAATATTTAACAATAGATGAAAAAGGTATATACATAGAGCGTTGGAAGTCAAAGTGCATAACAAGTAAGAAACAGGAGAGAGATTGATAACAAAATAATATACAGTATAGAACTTTTTACAATCTGAGTGATCAATGTTATCTCGTGTGGATTATATGTATCAGTGGATAGATTGGTGGTTTAGAAAATCAATGCGAATATGTGGGATCAGATGCATTTATGAGTGTTTATGGGCTGTGTGGCGGTAGGATGTAGGTTGCGGTTGAGGTTGAATTATGTTTTATCCTCAATGTGTTCTTTGACTAGTAGAGTTTTCACTTCTTTTCTGCATTGGTGGATGTCATCAGTGTCTCTGAGTTTAGGTAGTAGCTTGTTCCTTAGTCCAGGTGTGATATATAGAAGTAAGATTTAATTTTGACCTTCTAAAGTTCCCATTGTTACAAGCCTGCCTTCAGGGTGTGGTTAATTTAATCAGTCTCTACTGCCTGAGCAAGCTTATTCCAAGAGACTCTACAAAGCTAAGCTTTCAAACTTTACTAGTTGGCTGTTTTTTATATAAATTTTCATAACTTTTTCTTGCCTAGTTATTAACTGTTTTATTCTCTTATAAGACTACTTCGGTGCTGTGGTGTGTTATGGGAACTGCACCAAGGAAGAGGGACAAACACAGAAAAAACAAACCAAACAACCCCCCCCCCCTTGCTCTGCCTATCTTTCTATCTATATCCCATTTCTATCTGTTCACAGCTCCCTTGATCTACAGTCTAGTGGCAAACAACCTAACTTTTGATTATAAGTTTAGGAATATTTAGCTTGTCTACATTCCTTGCATAGCCTTTTTAAGTCAGACATCCAAGTATGCCCTCCAGTCGTATAAGGTCTACTTGCCAGGGGCACTTAAATTCCCACCCACCCTACCCTCATCCCACCCACCCTGGGGTTGCATTGCCTATATAGTCATCATATAGATTGACATCTGTCCTCCAATTAGGTGTAACACCCACCTTTTCCCCTTTTCACCTTGTCCTAGCACTGCTTTATCACAATCTTAATCAGCATGCCATGTATTCAATCCAGTAGCTGTGGTGCCTTCATTCTAAGGAGAATAATTTGGAGCATAACAGCTTGCTCTACATGTCTCAAGTTATCAGCTATGCACAACGAATTGATTCTATTAAGGGAAAAATTAGCTGCAATTAAAAATACCACCTCTAGGGTACAAATTGAAAAACATTCATCACCACTCCCACAAAGAATCAAACAGCCAAGGAACAAATGGATCACAGAGGGCTCTGGTAGGTTCCGACCTGTAACTTGGAGACACCCACTCCATCAAGAGATATCCCTGCATAATGCCTTCTCTGCCTTGGAAACGGAAGCACCCTTAAATGAGAAGGTTAATGCCCAATCTACTGATAATGCACCAAATATGAAGAAAAAATAAAAAAGCAGGAAACTACTACTTGGAGATTCTATCATCAGAGGCACCAACTTGGGAACACAGTTCAAAGGAGAGAAGATGGTCAAATGCCTCACAGGCTCTTCAGCCATCAGGAATATGAACCAAATTGTTGGCATAGTTAATGCAGAAAATGAGCACTCCAAAATTGATGTTATCATCCACTTGGGTACAAATGACCTGGCTAGAAACAGTGCCTCTACAGTTCAAAAGGACTTCCAGCTTCTGGGAGAGAAACTCAAATCCATTGTAAAGACTATAGCATTCTCAGAAGTTCTACCTGTTCATGGTAAGGGGCAAGAAAGGCTGCATCGCATAATCAACTTTAACACATGGCTCCAAACCTGGTGCAAACAAGAAGGATTTAGATATATAGGCGACTGGGGAAATAGATGGAACAAGAGGCTTTACTGTGTTGATGGATTACATCTCTCTGTCACAGGGAAAAATATCCTAAGTGAAAAATTCAGGCATTATGTGGACAAGCATTTAAAAAGGGAAAGAGTGTGAAAGACAGAGAAGAACAAGTTCAGGGCATCACTCCCAGCAAAAACATAATAACATTGGAAACAGCCACACTATTAACCTGTACATCAATAGCAAATAGGAAGAGGCATGTAGAACAAAATCCATGCAAAATACAGGCAGGCCAGTCAACCAATGTTGGAAAGCAATGAGCACAAATGCTCGAAGCCTAACCAACAAAGTTCCTGACCTGAAAGTTCTAATGGTGGAAATGGACATTGTGGCCATTACAGAAACATGGTATAACGAGTCGCATGAATGGGATATAGCCATAGCTGACTATAATTTGTTTAGGAGAGATAGAGAAAGCAGAAGTAGCCCTCTATGCCAAAAGCAATAATAAACTTGCTGAAATGTAAGGGACATGTGGAAAAGAAGAAGTGCTGTGGATTGTGTTGTAAAGAGGAGATGGCACTATCATCCATACTGGAGTAGTCTACAAGCCTCCATCTCAAACCAAAGAAATTGATAGAGACTCGATTACACTGGTCAACATTGAAATTGTTATTGACTTTAAAAGGCCCTAATCTGTGGCATCTTGGTAAGCTGAACACGAATATAACATTAAAAATATTTTATTGGCTCTCGTTTTTAAGATATTGCATGTAGTTCATTTTTGACGTTTCACTGTGTAAATTTATCCAGTAGGACATCAACAACATCCCAAATAAGCCTTGAATGATGTAATATTGCATCACATTGCATAATACCAGCATGCACACATCATCCAGAGTTAATTGCATCATTTTCTGATGCAATGCAATACTACTGCCAGACGGCTGCTGAAGCCATCTGACATCAGCAGTGTACTATACGCAGTCGGAAAGGAAAGTAATCTGGTATTCTGTTCCGATATTGAAAGCCTCATGAATGCCTTAAAAATCACTCATGACCCACAAGACTGGAGACTATTTATAGACTCTTCGAAACTGAGTCTGAAGGCTGTGCTTTTGAACAATGGAAACCGTCTGCTATCTATTCCAGTAGCGCATGCCGCCCACATGAAAGAGACATACAATAACGTAAAGCATCTACTGACTTCCATTAACTATAACAAGTACAGCTGGCACCTCTGTGGTGACTTGAAGGTAGTTGCCTTTTAATGGGACTGCAGCAGGGGTATATAAAATACATGTGTTTCTTATGTGAGTGGGATAGCCGAGCAATGGATTGGCACTACTTGCGGAAGGAATGGAATCGCAGACAAAATGTAACAGCTGGAGAGAAGAATATCCAGCATCCAACTCTGGTTGAGGCTCACAAAATCCTGCTACCACCCCTTCACATCAAACTAGGTTTGATGAAAAACTTTGTGAAAGCCATGGACCGCACTTCGCCAGCTTTCCGATACCTGCATTAAAAATTCCCTCGACTCAGCGAAGCAAAGATTAAAGAGGGAGTTTTTGTGGGTCCTCAGATTCGAGAGCTCTTCAAAGATGACCGGTTCAACAACTTGCTGGAGGGTGATGCGAAAAAAGCATGGAATGCTTTTCGCCTAGTGTCAACAAACTTTCTTGGGAATGTTAGGTCAGAAAACTACAAGGAACTAGTAGAAGACATGCTGATGCAGTATCAGAAACTTGGCTGCAATATGTCTCTAAAGATCCATTTCCTTGATTCCCATCTCGATTTCTTTCCTGACAACTGTGGTATGGTTAGTGATGAACAGGGCGAACGTTTTCACCAGGATATCGCAACGATGGAGCAAAAATACCAGGGAAAATGCTGGCTGACTACTGCTGGACACTCCCCAGAGAAGCTCCCGAACAGCTGTACAAGAGACAGGCAAAAAAATCTGAGAAGAAGTCTATGACTTAGTTTTTTACAGGTATTAACCGAAGGCCTATTATATTTACTATTGACATGCATTTCGTGATGTAAACATTAATTCTTGTAGATTACAAAAAACTAGAGCCAACTTTGCAATTTCACTGTCATATTCGTGTTCAGCATATAAAAATTGATAAGAAATGACTATTTTTATTTCAGTAACATGACTTTTGTAAAAATTTGTTGACCAGTGTCATTGATATTGCAAAGGTAGCCATGCAGGGGGAAGTGATCATATTGGGTGACTTTAATCTACCCGATGTGGTTTGGAGTATTCCTTCTGCAATTCTGGAAAGAAGTAAAAAAATTGTGGATGCCTTCCAAGATGCTTTGCTTAGACAAATGGTGATGGAAGTGACCAGGGAGAGCTCCGTGCTGGATTTAGTGCTTACCAACAGAGCTAGTGGGTCAAATGTCCGCTTCGGTGCCCTTTTGAGCAGCAGCCATCATCACATAGTGTGGTTTGAGATAAAAGCCAAGGTAGAGTCCAATCACAGAAAGCTCAAAGTCCTAGACTTCAAAAATGTTAAATTCAGTAAAATGGCCAAGTGCCTGAAGAAGGAGTTGGGAGGGTGGGAGGCGGTAAGGGAAGTGGAACTGCAGTGGGCTAAACTAAAGGAGGCAATAAAAGGGGCAACAGATAGATATGTAAGGAAAGTAAATAAAAATAAGATGAAAAGGAAACCTATTTGGTTCTTCAAAGAAGTGGCTGCACAAATAAAGGCAAAAAACACAGCTTTCACAAGATTTAGAAGTTGGCAAACAGGAACACAGAAAAGAATACAGGATAAAACTAAAAGAAAAAAAGAGGAATAAGGATAGCAAAATCAAAGGCAGATGGCTAAAGATCTAATGATGACAAAAAACGTTTCAGATATCGCTCTGATCCCACATGCCAGCAAGATTCTACTGAAGATTATTCAAAAGAGACTACAACCATACCTGGAATAAGAACTACCTGTAGTGCAAGCAGGGTTCAGGAAAGGGCGAGGAACGAGAGACATCATTGCGGATGTGAGATGGATCCTTGAAAAGACTAAAGAATACCAAAAGGATATCTATTTGTGCTTTATCAACTATAGCAAAGCTTTTAACTGTGTAAACCATGAGAAACTCTGGGCCACATTAAGAAGCATGGGTATACCAGAACACCTGATCGTACTCTTGCACATTCTGTACATTGATCAAGAAGCAACAGTTCAAACGGAACAAGGAGAAACAGAATGGTTTAAAATAAGCAAAGGTGTAAGACAAGGCTGAATACTTTCCCCCTACCTGTTTAATTTATATGGAGAACAAATCATCAGAGAAGCAGGATTGTATGAAGACAATAGAGGTGTGAAGATTGGTGGAAGACTCATCAACAACCTTTGCTATGCTGATGATACCACATTACTGGCTGAAAGTGAAGATGATCTGAAACATTTGCTTCTCACAATCAAAGAACATAGTCTCAAAATAGGCCTGCACCTTAATGTAAAGAAGACAAAGATCATGACAACTGGTATAATCAACAGGTTCATCATTGAAGGAGAAGAAATTGAAATCGTGAACAACTTTAACCTACTTGGATCAACTATCAATAAAGAAGCAACAAGCAGTCAAGAAATCAGATGATGCATTGCTCTTGGCAGAATGGCTATGAAAGACCTAGATAAGATTCTCAAGAGCAGAGATGTCTCTCCCATACAAAGATTCGACTTGTTCAAGCCATGGTATTTTCAATAACATTATATGGATGTGAAAGCTGGACAGTGAAAAAGATAGACAGGAAGAAAATTGATGTCTTTGAATTATGGTGCTGGCAGTGAATACTGTGTATACCATGGACTGCCCGAAGAACAAACCAGTCGGTACTAGGGGAGATCAAACCTAAGCTTTCTTTAGAAGCTCAGATGACAAGACTTCGACTTTCATACTGGGACACATCATGCGAAGAGAGAGATCATTAGAGAAAGACATCATGCTTGGCAAGATAGAAGGGCAACGCAAAAGAGGAAGGCCAGCAATGAGATGGATCGATACAATAAGAGTAGCTACGGGTACCACTCTGTCAACAATGAGCCGCCTGACTGAAGACTGAACACAATTTAGGATAGCTATCCAGAGGGTCGCCATGAGTCGACTCCGACTCGACGGCACTTAACAACAACAACAACATTCGGTAGAAGAAGATGAGAGGTGGAATTGCAAGACTCAAAAGTGCTGAGAATGGATTCATGGAAAGTGACATTGAAAAATGCTAAACAAATACTTCTGTTCCTTTTTCACTAAAGAAAATCCTGGAGAAGGACCACCTGTGATTGACAAATATACAAATGGGAATGGTGTAGATACCACACCATTCACAGAAGATGATGTGTTTGAACAGCTTGCAAAACTGAAAGTGAACAAGGCCATGGGACTGGATGGAATACATCCTAGGATCCTGAAAGAACTCAGAGAGGTTCTTGCAGGGCCTTTAAAGGATGTTTTTAATAGATCCTTGGAGACAGGAGAAGTTCCACAGAACTGGAGAAGGGCTGATTTGGTACCTCTTCACAAAAGTGGTAATAGGGAAGAAGTGACAAACTACAGGCCAGTAAGCTTTACCTCAGTGGCGGGAAAAGTAATGGAGGCGCTCCTGAAAGAGAAAATAGTGGACTTTCTCGAAACCAATAGGTTGCATGATCTGAGTCAACATGGTTTTACCAAAGGATGATCAAAGGATGATCATGCCAAACAAAATCAAATGAGTTCTTTGACTCGATGACCAGAGAACTAGATCAAGGGCATGCGATGGATCTGATCTACCTTGATTTCAGCAACGCCTTTGAACTGTTCCTCATAGGAGTCTTGTCAATAATGGGACCCAAAGTGGTGAACTGGATCAGAAATTGGTTGACTGACAGACAACAGAAGGTGATGGTAAATGGAACTCACTCGGATGAAAGGAAGGTGATTAGTGGCGTGCCCCAGGGATCAGTCCTAGGACAGGTACTGTTCAATGTATTTGTGAGTGATATTGTTGAAGGACTGAATGGAAAAGTCTTTTTTTTTGCAAATGACATGAAAATTTGCAAGAGTGGATTCCCTTGAGGGAGTGGATAACATGAGGAAAGATCTACAAAAGCTGGAAGAATGGTCTAATGCTGTTAAAAAGGGACCCAGGATATCAATGCTTGACCCAATACAAGCATTGTGGAACCTGTGTCTTTTGGGGAAACTGCTAGGTATGTATGACCTAGATTGGCCACTGTTGTAAACAGGATACTGGACTTGAAGGACCTTGGTCTGACCCAGTATGGAATATCTTATGTTCTTATGCTTGGCAGTTAAGATTTAATGTGAAGAAGTGCAGTGTCATGCACTTGGGATGCATAAATCCAAGGAAATTGTATGCAATAGAGGGCAAGAGGTTGGTGTGCATGGACTAGGAGAAGGATCTTGGCCTGATTGTTTGTAAGGATCTCATGGTGGTGGAAAAGTGTGACAATGCAGTGGCCAAAGCCAGAAGGATGCTGGATTGCATACAGAGATTAATTGCCAGCAGAAAGGAGGAGGTACTAATGCCACTGTACAAGTCGCTGGTGAGGCCTCACTTGGAGTATTGTGTTCAGTTTTGGAGACCACATCTTGCAAAGGATATAAAAAGACTGGAAATGGCTCAGAGGAAGTCAACCAAAAAGATATGGTGCCTGCACCAGAAGACATATGAGAAGAGAATTGAAGACCTAAATATGTATACTTTAGAGGAGAGGAGGGGCAGGGGAGATATGATATAGACCTTTAAATATTTAAAGAGTATTAACAAACAAACAAACCTTTTTCAAATAAGGTGAAGCTGCAGAACTAGAGGACATAACATGAAGCTGCAAGGGGGTAAACTGAAAGGCAACATCCGGAAATACTTTTTCACTGAAAGGGTGGTGAATGCTTGAAATGCCCTCCCAATGGAAGTCTTGGGGCCAAATACAATGACAGAATTCAAAATGGCATGGGACAGACACAGTGGATCCTTTTATAGCAATAGGATAAAATCAAAATAATCTTAACTGTCTCTGCTATATTAACAAATAAGGGTGACCTGCACGGAACGATTGGTACAGCTCTAAACAAAGGCATGGGTAGGGGTGGCTTGCATGGAGCGGCAGGTGCACCTACTCTTGCCACCTTGTTTGGCAGACTAGATGGACCATGATGGTCTTTATCTGCCGTCATATACTATGTTACTATGTATAAAGAGAAGGCCCTTGCACAAGTTGTTTGGTTACATTTCAGTCTTTCTCTGGGTACTGTTAGAGTATTTATTGAGAATAACCTGGTTCTATTTGCTGGGAGTTTTTTCAGCATAGTTTGTAGGTAAGTGGCAGACATGTCGTGTAGGATTTTGAAGATAGTCATAATTGCCTTGTATTTTAGGCAGTATAGGAGGGTGAGCCAGCATAGTTTTTTTTAGGATGGGGATTATATGGCTGATTTTGGATATTCCTTCAAGGACCCTGGCTGTGGTGTGCTGCACCATTTGTAAAGGATGTAGAAGATATTTTGGGAGGCCTTGGAGAATGATATTATAATAGTCCAAGTGAGAGAATATTAATGCTTGGTAAACTGTTCCGAAGTGTTGGGGTTTAAGCAGGGACCGTAAGCATTGGAGGGTTCTAATTTTTTGATAGATCAATCTGATGGTGTTGTTGATATGTGTTTATAGGCTGAGACATTGATTGATTGTTATTCCTAGGTATTTTAACCCTGTTTTTACTTCTAGCTCCATATCGTTGATTTTTAAGCTTGCTGGTGGGGAGAAATTGTCATCTCTTGTTATGAATAGTACTTCTGTTTTCTTTGAGTTAACTTGGAGATTATGTTGTGTTAGCCAGTGAGATATTGCTTTGATACAATTTATTATGGGGGTGCAGCAGGCTTTTGTTGTGAGAATGGCATGTAAATCATGACACCATCAGCATAGATGTGGTATAGTATGTTGTGCGCTTGCATGATGTCACAGAGTGGTTGCAAGTAAATGTTGAGCAAGAGGGAAGAAAGTGCTGATCTTTGTGGTACGCTTTGTGTTAGCTTAAATGGTGATGAATTTAAGGTTCCAATTCTGACATTCTGTTAGTGGTCTGTCAGGTATGATTGGAACCATTGTAAAGCTTTGCCATGGATTCCAATTTCCTGTAGACATTTTACCAGGAGCTTGTGTGATACTGAATCGAAGGCTGCTTTGATATCAAGGAATATTAAAATTTATCCTTGTTGAGGATTCTGAATGCCTTTTAGGATTTTGTCTAGTGTCTCTATGCCATGGTATTTTCTAAATTTGTGTTGTTGTAAGTCTAATGGGTTGTTTCTGCTAACGTAATCTTGCAGTTGGAATAGAACTACTTCTTAATTATTTTGGCAAAAATGGTAAACTGGTTATGGGTCTGTATGAAGATGGGTCGCTAGTATCTAGATTTTGATTCTTTAAGATGGATCTAATTGAACTGTTCTTAAGGGTTGGTGGTATATTGGCTTGATCAAAGGAATATTGTATAATTCTTCTTAAGAATGGAGCTATTTCAGAGCGGGTGGTCTGTATCCAGCTTACTGGGCATGGGTTCAGTGGTGATGTGGTTATGTGAATAGTTTTTATGATGTTTTCCAAGCTTTCCAGAGATGGTAGGGCAAGTTTCTTGAGAGAGCTGTTAGTTGTTGGGGTATAATTGTGTTAGGGCAGGAGTTCTGTAGTTTAGATTGGAAGAAGTTGGCTATGCATTGTAGATTGGTTGTTTTGTTGTTGTTGTTGTCATGTTTTAAGAAGGATTTTACAATGTCAAATAATTCTCTGGGATTATTTAAGGAGCTGATGATAAGTTTAGAGTGATATTCTTTTTTGTATGTATTGACTTTATGTTGATAGTTGTTTAGGTTGATTAGGTATATGTGTTTATCAGTATCATTTTGTGAGTTGTGCCATCTGCGCTCTAGTTTTCTGAGTTCTTTTTTTAGTTGCTTTAGTTCTGGATTGTACCAAAAAGTATTAGGTTTTGTCTTGCTCTGACTGGTGTGTGGTATAGTGGTGTGGTCTGATATGATCTTGTTCTGGTTGTATATGAGGTCATCTAAGTTGTTTGATTTGTTGTCAAGTAATGGGGATAGGTTGCTTATGAATGATGTTTTATCAAGGGTTTTGAAGTGACGTTGAATGTTATTGGGTTTGTTGTAATGGTTTGGGAGGTTGTAAGGAAGCTTCAAGGAAATTGGGTAGTGGTCAGACCATGGTACTTAAGTGACTCGGATTGTGGTGTTTATAACTTGGTTGAGTAATTGTTTAGGAGCAAAGATTAGGTAGAATATGCCTCCTCCATTGTGGGTAGGGCTGTTGACGATTTGTTTGAAGTCTAAGCATCTAAGAATGCTGTTGATTTTCTAGGAGGTAGTGAGGAGAAGTTGAAGTCACCAAGTATGATGAGTTATTTATTTTGAATGGAATGTGAGCATGCTGTTTCCAGTATGTTGGATAGTGTATTTTCATCTGATTTAGGTGATCTGTAGTTAAGACATATTGCTAAGTGTGTGTTTTCGATGAGGACCATGTCAAGGCCACCTGTGTTGCTTGTAGTTGTTGCTGAGAAGTTGTAATTGCTCTTTGCAGAGATTAGTACACTTCCTCCTCTGTGGCCACTTCTGTTACTGCAAAAGAAGTCGTATCCAGGTACTTTGAGAAGGTTTATAAGGACATTGTCTTCTTCATTGGGCCATGTTTCAGTTAGACATAGGAGGTCTAGTCTGTGGTCATTTATGTAGTCTGTGATGATGGAGATTTTGTTTCTGACTGATCTGGTGTTGATTAGTATGGCAGTTAGATCCTTTGAGGTTGATGTGGAGGGAATGAGGTGTTCTATGTGAGGAAAGTCATGGATTTTCTCATATTTCTGGAAGCTGTGAGATTTAGTTTTGATCTTGTACATGTCGGTTCTTGTCTCATAGAATCTCAGAGTTTGTATGATTGGTATTTGGTTTGTGACTGTTGTGAGGGATTCAGACAGTAATATTGTGGAGATTAGGTTTGTGATAGTCAGGAGAGTAAATATTTCGTTTTGTATTTTGCCTGTGAGTTGGGGTTTATTTTGTGTAGGGTGTGAGTTGCCAACTGTGATGTTCTGTGTATGCAGAGTGTAATAATCCATTGTGGTTGGTTATTTAGTTAGGTGTTCTAGTGGTGGTACATGCACCTAGGTGAGGAAGTGCTGGAATCATCTTTATTGGAGAGGATTGTGTGGCCATTCTTATTGAATAGTGCAGGACTGCTGTTGTGGTCAGTGGAGCGTATGAGATGGTCCCCTAGGACAGTGTGCTGAGGCGTGGAATGAGTCTGTATTTAAGAGTATGTATATACAGTGGAGAGTTGTTGTTTCTCACAAGGTGTGGGCAGCTCCAATATGGTCCCCGCCTAAGGGTGATGGCAAAGGACTCTCTGCTGAGGACCTCAGGTGCAGGCCCACCAGGCATGGGCGCACCTTTGGTTTAAAGGAGGCTGCTGGGTCCTGATTGGTGGTGGTGGTGGGCAGCAGCGGGGAAGAGCTTACCTTCATGCTCCCTGTTGCTGTTAGCAGCACTTCTTAAGTGTATATTTAGTAGCAATATTCAGATAGTGCTGCTGAATATTCACTTTTGCCGTAATGGCATTATCTGGAGAATGTCGGGGTAATCAAGTGATGGTGACAGAAGTTGATCGTATAGTGGTGATTTTGATTATCACTATATTTATTTTATTTGTTTATTTTATTTAGCCAGTTTTGTATACCGCCTTATCCTTCAATCAAGGTGGTTAGGGACATAACGGGGGGGGGGGGGGGGAACTATCAGAATGAAGTCATACAGGTAGCTATATTAACCTTGCATACTTGCTCCCCATTATAAATCATCAGTTCCTTTACACACCCAATAAATTTTGTTTTTCTTTTTTTGTTTATTTACTCATTTTATATTTATTTACTCATTTTATATTTATTTTACATAGACTTTAATTTAAAATGCTTGCTTCATATTCACTGCACCAGTGTCCCTTTAATTGTGATCACTTAGAAATGTTATGTAAATGCGCTGTTCATAATTCTAAGGCTTCCAGTCCACTTGAAAGTAAGGTACTTGCAACACTGCAAAATTACAAAATCTGTGCTGCCATCAATATTCACACATTATGCCATCATTGTACCATCACGTCTAAATATGCTGCTGAAACATTTTTGTAGATTTGCACTTATCTGAAAGCTGTAGCTCCCAAGCGTGCAGACACTGCATTCCTGTGTCACATTTTCCCATACCAATTGCACTCAACTTGCCTGCAGGTTTCAAGTATCTGTTTCAGGGGTATGGCAATATTCAGATGATCTGGAGGTCAACTTGATAATCTGCAGCAAGATGGAAAGCAGCAATTCAAACTTGTGGCATGAAAGCCCCATTAAATCCTTCTTGGTGTCTAGATATACTCATCACATGAACAGTGTGATGATGTCAGTGGAGCAACAACCAGAAACTTTATATATATTAACAGAAACACTGGGTAGTGTTAAAACTTATATAATAGCATTCCATTCAATGCAGCCATTCAAACCATGAGGTTTCACAGTCCCCAAAGTGAATATCCAATACTGTTCCCTATGATAAAGTAAAGCCCTCCAATCACTCTTAGAATCAGGCACATGATCAATGACAGTCCATTTCAATTGCACTAAAGTATGATTCTCAGCAAGACAATGAGACATAAAATCCCATTAATCTCGGCCACCCCACTTCTCCCAACAGATCCAGAAGGACATTCGCTGCCAACACGCTGGTAATCCCCACTGCAATAACGAAATGCTCTCAGGCAACTAGGAACAGAGCCTTCGTGTTCTGTGCACCCCCATTTTGGAATGCCCTCCCAACCACCATCAGGGCCATTACTAACCTCGCCCAATTTAGGAAGGCACTAAAGCACCACCTCTTCCTTATGCACTACTCCCACACTAGCGATAAATCACAACCAATCATTCTCAACCACCAGGACAACAACCCCAGTACACCCATGTCACACTGACACAGCCACACCCACTAACACAACTGCCTAACCTGTAAACAGTAAATGTAAACAGTAAATGTAACAGTAAATATAACAGTAAATGTAAATAGCTAACTTGTAAATAGTTGCCAAAGCAATCTGGTCACTATCATATATCCGTGACTTGATTGTTCAGCCTGTATAGTACATAGTTACCCCGGGTGATCCCAAGTTACAACACCTGTTCAATGTAAGTACAGTGCATGTTCCGCCTGCACTGTACAAGTTAATGTTACCTGTAAACTGCACTGATTCTAAAGAGCGCGGTATAGAAAAGACTTTAAATAAATTAAATAAATAAAAAGGAGCTGTTTCCACATTAGTTGTTAACCGACTTTTGAGCTCTGTTAAACGTGTCTTTATCTAGCATGTGGTCTTGTTTAACTATAATAAAGGGCATTGAATTACTGTAAGTAAATTACAAATGATGATGTGCAGTCATTTATTTATTTATTTAACTGTATTTATATCCCGCTTTTCACCGGGTCAAAGCGGTGTTACATATAAGGGGGGATAATTAAGTATAAGGGTGGGGCCATCACCAGGTAGGCAACATTGATGATTCTGACATAAGACAGACTTTAGACATGGACAGTATAGTGCAGTTTTCGATCAGAGGTTCATGATGGGTGGGTTCGGGGGTTGGTGCATTTTCTGGTGGGAGTCATCATGGTGTCTTAGAACATACGTCTTCCCAGTCACAACATCAGCCAACTGTTGCCAACAATTGCTTGAGCATAAAAGGAACAATGATTAAAAGAATAATGGCCAGCATTGGATGATGTCCATGCTTCCTCCCACATCTGGGCATGAACCACCATGTCTTTATATTGCGGCCATTTCTAAACACTATGCACTACTGTGAAGATCTCAAGTAATGCCAAAATAGGCCAGTGTTTACGACCTCTACCTGGGAGGCCAAATTCAAAAATTGTAAGACACAGACTTGTCGATTCTGAGTGGGTTTCTCCTGGACTTGCAATAAAAAATCTCAATTGGCATATAATGCCCAAAAATATGCCCAGCAGAGGGGCTAAGTACAAGAGGGAAATCCATGCAAATCAGCAAAGCAAAACCATGTAGAGAGCATTTGCTCATCTCAAACTAGGTGACAGGGTCCAAGTATGGCATCTGGAGATGCAGGTGGGCCTTGTATGGGATCAGGTAGGGTGTCCCATACAAGGCCCACCTGGACACCCTACCTAATCCCATACAAGGCCCAACTGTCCAACATAGGGACAGTGATATGGACCACCTCACCCTGAAGCACCAAGGGTAGCTGTTCACCTAGGCTTCAGAGAACACAGTACAAGGTCTTTTATGAGGAGGATGGACTCCACAACTGATGCCCTCCTCTGTTCATGGCTTGGGCAGTATCTTTGCCAGTTTGGAATGAGTTACCTATGTTGGGGGGAAAAGGATACAGAGTCTAGAAGGGTCTGGAGACCAAGCACAATCAGTGAACCAACTCAGGGCAGCCTGTGCATAGGGTCAAGCAGCACACCCATAGCCTACTCACCCCTTTAGTCTAATAGCAAATTAAGGGGGAGGAGAGAAGAGCCATTCACCCAGAGAGGGTTCTCTCCTTCTGGCAAGGGCTCTAGGAATATACCACATTGGCATGATTACTCCCACACATCCCCCAGGCTAAACACCCCTGCTACCATGGAAACAGTAAGCCACCAGACCAGATAAGATCAAAAGAGCTCCCTAGGTCCTCTGGACAAGGGGGCACTGAACTGTGAGCTCCAACACTGGAGACCCACAATCAGTGTTAGACAGTCGCTTAGAGCTGGAAGGCCCCAGCCACATCCTCCTTCGGTCAGGGCAAGGGGCCATCTTCTATGTAGAAGAGCCATATTCCAGAAAATAATAATAAGTAAAGCCAGTTATTTATTTATTTATTTTATTTAAACAGATTTGTATACCACCTGTTCAATCAAAGTGGTCACATCACAAATGGAGGGTTACATTTAACATAAGGGAACTTAACAACATCTAGACAGTACAATTGGAGGGTTACATTTATCATAAGGGTAGCATTTGCGCATTAGAAGGTAATTGACAACATTAAGTTGTGTTTGTTTGGGGTTAGTGTATGCCTATTTGGGATGGGTGAGTATCGAATTATCGGTATTTGATGCATTACCGTTTAGGTGGGGACTGTATTCTGTCTGCTGATAAGTTTTAATAAAGCAGTATGTTTTGAGATCCTTTTGGAAGTCTGTTAGGTCATTTAGTGCTATCAGGCTTGTTGGGAGGGAGTTCCAAAGTGTGGGTGCTAGTAAGGAGGGAGCTCTTTTTGAAGTTGTTTGTTTGGTCTTGTGGAATCCGGCAGGTGTGCCGATCATGTTGTCTTTATTGGTTCTTCTCGGTCTGTTGCAGGTATCCTTCGTTATGATGTATTGGAGTGTCTCTACTGAGAGCTGGTGGATGATTTTAAAGATGATTAGGATTATTTTGAATTTTGCTCTGGCCATCATGGGTAGCCAGTGTAGCTGCTGTAAGACTGGGGTGATGTGTTCAGATCTTGGGGTGTCTGTGATGATGCGTGCTGCGATGTTCTGTACCATTTGGAGTGGGTGTAAGGTCTGTTGAGGGAGGCTTGATATAATACTAAATAAAATACTGGGGGCTAAGCACAAATGCTTCCTTGATCGCTTGCCAAAAGTTACACATGCCTCGGAGGTGCACATGCTGACTGGAAAATACAGATATGATATTTTGGCCCATCCAAAACATACTCCCTATATATCCCTGCATCCCAGGACATCTACACATGTAAATAATTGCAATCTGAAATCAATATTTACATACACTCAATAGCAGGACTCTATGCTATCAGCTCTACTATTCAATATATACACATTCAACCAATATGCAAAATTATTCAGGCCCATAATGTACTATACCATATCTATGCTGACAACATGATGATCAACCTACCTTTCTTCACGTCTAACCAAATAATAGATTGCTGCAGCAGAATAAGACTATGGATATCGGAACACAAGAATAAATTTCAAAAAAATCAAAAAATCTGAAGCTCTCTATATAACAAGGATTTCAACCCACCAACAACCCTACAAATCAAAGAAGCAGTACTGGTTGTGAAACCTGAAGTCCGCTATTTCGGAATAACCCTTGACCAATGCTTGTCTTTCGAGTCACACATTAACAAATCTCCAAACAAATGTACATGGAAATTAGAACCCTACAACAATTGTGCCCTCTTCTAGAACTCACAGATTTCCATACAGTATTCTAGGCCATGATTCTTCCACACCTGGACTACTGCAATATTATATACCAAGGAATTCCAAAACACATATTATACCCCCCTGCAAATAGCACAACATACAGCGGCACATATCCTATATGGTGCGTCAAAGGTCAACCATATCACATCCATTCTAAAACAGCTGCACTGGCTACCAATGATAAGCAGAATCAAGTATAAAGCTCTAATAACCACATTATCTTCAACATATCTACATCCTACAAAAGATGACAAATAACAGAAACAGAAGACCCTGTACACAAAATTGTTTACCATACTACTCGAAAAAGCCAAGAGCACCTAAGCATCATGTTTGTGTGCTTTCTCGCTCTATGCACCAGGACTCTGGAATTCACTACCAGAGAAGACAAAAGCACACCAGACCTTATAATGTTCTGTAAGGAATTAAAGATCCTACTCTTCAGGGAACATTTTGGATCTGAAACATAGCATTTACAAACCCAACCAGGAACCTAAAATGCCAAACCGCAGAATAGCTTCAATAATAATGATTGTATGATGCCCTTTTGCCCATGTTATCTGACTTATGAGTTAAATATTATGTAACTCCATGATTGTATCACTCACTGTTATCCATGTTATCTGAGTTATGAGTTAAATGTTATATGTAAAGTTAAATTATGTTCTTATGTTCTTACCATTGTTAATTGTGAACCGCTTTGATTAAAGAAAGGTGGTATATAAAAGCAAACAAATAAATAAACGTGTTTACAATCTAAATGTAGCTATTTACATAGCTGTGTAGATGCCGTGCAAAGCTTCTAAAGTGACCTCCTTAATTATACTCATAAAGTGCACTGAGGACTCCAGTACGACATGCTGCTAACATGACTGCTAAAATGAATCACCCAGAATAAATCCAGCATTGGCCAAAAAGAACTCTATTAAATCACTTAGGGGCCGATGCAGAAAGCCAGCGCTAGACCCACGCTGGATCGATTGTTTAATGTTCCTGACAATGCACACATTTTAACGTGTGATGCAGGAAGGTTACAATATGCAAATGTCTACTGCGGTAACCCTGCCCATACAAATGAACCACTGCAGCGTTAAACCTCATAAGAGGTATAGATAATATAAAGAATGGATTCCTGCTAGTATTCATAGACATATCGGAAGCCATTGACATAGTGTCCCACGTTAGACTACTACAGCACCTGCAACAGATAGGATTGCGGAAGAACACATCGTACCTCGAAGATCGAACACAGCAAGTCAAATGCGACCAAAATAACTCATTGCAGTTCCCTGCAACGCAAGGAATACCTCAGGGATCGGCCCTGTCATCTATGCTCTTCAATATTTACATCCAACCCATTTGCAACATCATCAGACAACACAGACTCCTCTATCACATATATGCTGATGACATCATGGTGTATGCTCCAATCAACCTACTAGAACTTAACACCACAACAATGACTAAATGCCTTGAGGACATGAATATATGGCTCACAGACAATAACCTGACGGTCAACTACGATAAAACTGAGGCAGTGCTCGTCACCAGGAACCCTACCTTCATTCCACCGCAGAATATCAGTATTCTAAACAAACTCATAATAGTCAAAGATGAAGTTAGATACTTGGGCATAACAATGGATAGAACTCTGAACCTGAAATCTCATATCGCCAAAACCGCAAACAAGGCCTATCAACATTTGAGGACCATACGCAAGATCAAGCCACTACTCCGCCAGGATCACTTCCGTACAGTGTGCCAAGTGCTCATTACATCTCTGCTTGATTATGGAAATTTTCTATATCAAGGCCTCCCCCAGAAAACCTTACACCCACTCCAAATGGTGCAGAACACTACAGCACGCATCATCACTGACACTCCAAGATCAGAACACATCACCCCTATCTTACAGCAACTACATTGGCTCCCAATGGTGGCCAGAGCAAAATTTAAAATAATCTTGATCATTTTCAAAATCATCCACCATCTTTCAGCAGATGCACTACAAGAAATCGTAACAAGAAACATTAGTAATAGACCAAGAAGGAACAACAATACCAACATGATCACCACACCTTCAGGATATCACAAGACTAAACAAAATACGTCAAGAAGAGCTCCATCATTAATGGCATCCACACTATGGAACTCCCCTCCCAACGTACCTAAGGGAATTAGAGGACATCACAGACTTCCACAAGGCCCTTAAAACCCTGCTCTTCACAGAAACATACGAGCAGATTGACAACAGTCCCCACCAGACACGCAACAGCCCACACCTGAGCGGGATAGCAACGTAAACACCCCTGAAAAATCAATACCTAATCAACACAGCTAAACCCACGACAATAAAATGATAAATGTAACCCTCAAATTGTGTTGTCTTAATGTTGTTAAATACCCTCATGTTAAATGTTGTAAAGCACCCAAATGTTAAATGTAACCCAATTGTGATGTGATGTAACCACTTTGATTGTAGGATAAGGTGGTATATAAGTCTGTCTAAATAAATAAATAAAATAAATAAACTGGGAGAGCAAGCCAAACACATGCACAGAAGAAGTCTGCACTAGTTTGGCATGCTCTCCCCAAGCACCAATGGCTAATTTGCAGTTTTTCCCTCGGTCATCCTTCTGCTTCCAGGCTATTTGAAAACAGTAGCATTATCTGCACACAGCAACTTCTTATGACAGACTGATGAATGGCACAGTACAGAACCCAGAAAACCAGTTTCACTTCAGCTTTATCTTTTTTTGTTTGTCCATGTGGCCCAACACTGTTTTGATGGCATCAGGGGCTTTGCCCGATGCCTGATCATCTGAGGAGAAGATGACCTAGGCATTATGGAAAGCACCCGGTGCCATCAAAATACTGTCAGGGGCAGCGTTAGAGGTTTACTTTTGCTCAGACCCTGCAGTTAAAATTTTGTCACTATGGCTGGTTGTGAAATCATCTATGCCTGTGTCTGCATCAGGCATAACCATGATTTGCATACCAGCCCAGCAGATTTAAATAATGAGCACTCATTTAAATATGCCTGGCATTAATTGGTTGCTAGTTTTTCCGCCGGTGTTTAAGTCTTTTTCCTGCATGGGGAGGATTGTAAAAATGCATTTAAACATGCTTAAATGTTGCATTATGGGCTCCTAAAGCCCACGCTAGCTTTCTGCATTGGCCTGTTAAAGCCTGCACCCCTTGTTACTCTGACCCTTGTGTACTTAAGGATGATCATGTAGTTCCAAGTACAAAGGACTGATTCATCCAGGCTCATTTTTTTTAATGATAATTACATTCACAAAAACAGAGAAAATGGTGGCCTCTGCCCATCCATAAAACATATAAATGCCTTCCTCTCCCTCAGAGATCCTCTCTAATTTTCCCATGCTTTTTTGAATTCAGATACAATTCTCATCTCTATCACTTCCACTGGGAGGCTGTTCCATACATCCATCATCCTTTCCATAAAGAAATATTTCCTCAGATTACTCCTGAATCTATCACCTTTCACCTTCATCTTATGATCCCCTTCATTCCAGAGCTTGCTTTCAAATGAAAGAGGGCCACCTCCTATGTATTTATTCCACAGAGGTATTTAAATCTCCCTATCATATTACCCCTCTCCTGCTTTTCCTCAAAAGTATGCATATAGTATTGAGATCTTTAAGCCTATCCCCATATGCCTTATGATGAAGACCACTAACCATTTTAGTATCTGCCCTCTGGACTGACTACATCCTATTTAACCATTTTAGTATCTGCCCTCTGGACTGACTCCATCCTATTTACTATATATCCTTTTGAAGCTGCAGTCTCCAGAACTGTACACAGTATTCTAAATGAGGTCTTAATAGAGACTTATAGAAAAGCAATATTACCCTCTTTTTCCTGTTGGCCATTCCTTTCCCTATGTACCCATGCACCATTCTGGCTTTTGCTGTTGCCCTTTTTTTACTGTTTGGCCATTTTAAGATCATCCAGTAGGATAGTCCTACATCCTGCTCTTTCATGCACTGAAGTACTTTGCTCTCTATACTAGGTTTTTGCAGGCCAAATGCATGACCTTGCGGTTTTTAGCATTACATTTTAGCTGCCAAATTCTTGACCATTCTTCAGGCTTCAGGAGATCCCTCCTCATTCTATCCACACCTCCCCAGCAGAGGCATACATTTCCTGACAAACCTTCCATAATATTGCTTACAAAAATGTTAAAAGACCAGGACCAGTGACTGATCCCTGAGGAATGCCACTAATAATGCCTCAGTGAACTCCATTTACCACTACCCTCTGCTGGCTCACACTCTACCAGTTTCTAATCCAGTGAGTCACTTTAGGGTCCATCCCAAGCATACTCAGTTTATTTATAAATTGTCAAAGGCCTTGCTAAAATCTAAGCATACCCCATCTAGTGGTCTCCTCCAATCCAGTTCTCAGGTTATCCAGTCAAATACACCAATCAGATTCATCTGCCAATGTCTATCTCTAATAAAACCATGCTGTCTTGCATCCTGTAATCCCTTGGACTCCAGAACTCCACCATCCTCTGTTTTAGTAGTGTTTCCATTAATTTACTCACCACGGAGTAACCTTAGTTACCAACTTCTTCCTTACTTCCACTTTTGTGGACAGGAAGCACATTCACCCATCTCCAGTCCTCCGGGATCACTCTCAACGTTAAAGAAGCATTGAAAAAGTCTACCAGGGAAGCCTACAGCACTTCCCTCTTTCAATACCATTGGATGAATCCCATCTGGCTCCATCGCTTTGTCCACTTTTATTTTGCTAGCTACTCACGAACACCGTCCTCTGAAAATCATTCAATTTCTACCTTACTTTTATTCCTATTTGTGGATATGCCCTTTTATAAAGTATATCACAATTCTGCTCTGCACCCCCAGGAATGACTACATTTTATAAGAGCCTGTTTCTATGTGTAGACACAGAAAAGGCTTTATAAAATAACTCCCATAATGGGCAGACACTACTTCTTAGATTTTACAGTCTAGTAAAAACAGACAGACAAGATACAATAAAACAAATAAAAGGCTTTGATTAAGACAAGATCACGACTGAGAAGATTTAAGGTAGTGGATTAAAAAGAACAGCTGCAACTTTTAACTTGATATCAAGTATAATGTTCAGGGTGAGAAGAACTCTGGTTAGACAAAGTAAGCATAGAATAGCATCTCCTGCTCTGTATGAATATCATAAGACAAAAACAAGAGGTTTTGAGTTGATCTGAGAGGGGCATTCTAACTGCAGGAATGTGAAACTCTTATAGGGGAGCCCTAAATCATATGAACTCTTAGCAAAAAGGGACCCATGCACACATCTACTGAGCATAATTCGAAACCTCTCAAGAAGTTCAGATGGCCCCAAGCAATGCAAGGAGAGATTAGAAGACAGACCCCCCTGTAGTGATGGTCTGTGTGCATTTATGATTACAAAAAAGAGCTAATTTAATTTCCCTTATCAGACTGCCATCTGAATTTAGCAAAACAGATAATAGGTTCCAGAGATTTTATTTGCAAACATTTGGTCCTACACTTGGTAATGAAGAATTAATGAAAGACATGCTATCCACATATACTTGCATTTCTTTACCTCATTCAAATGCCGACCTACTGCACTGTGGCTCACTTACCAGAAGCTTTAGTTCCCGCTGATGTTTCCAGAAATGAAGTAAATCAACATTTCTGATCCTGGAACACATTTGTTAATAAAATAATGCCAAAATAATCCAGAGTAACCACGTTTTTCTAAGAAATGAAGAAAGATTTAAAGTGAGTCATCCAGCAGGCACAAGTTTCAGAAAAGTGTGAAATGGTCTAACATATCCAGGTGGTTTGAAAAGGAATCATTCCTATGAAGGGAATCTTCTAAGTGATTTCTGTGCGTAAATGTGAATTTACCTAAATAAACTCCTGCCTTTGAAAACTGCTGCAGGCCCTTGGCAGGCAAAACTGCATACACTGTTCACAGCTTGTACACCTTTACTTGCTAGAAAAAAATAGATGGGCTATCAAAAATATGCGTAGGGGTTTCATTGTGAAATCTGTATTTGCTTCTTCCTGCTTTCCCTGCATACTTTGCAATTGCAAAATATGTGAGCCAGAGTCTCCCCATGACACCGACATGATAAGAATTTTCAAAAGGCAAGTTCTGCGGCAATTTTTTTGTTAAAAATCTACTTGATGTCCTGTTAAATACCTTCCGAGTACCCACAGATCTGCAAGCTAAGTGAGATGGCTTAATATTACCCTCTATGGGGGAAGGGGGCAATTTTATAAAATGGCACTTCTATGGAATGTCCAAAAAGCACTTGTTCTGTGCCCATTTTATAAAGCTAACAGGAGTACCTATGTGCTTTTATAAACAGGCACCTAGAACTAGCCCCAGTGACACAGAAATCATCAAGTACAAATTTACATTTGCCCCCAAGAAGGTTTGTTGTTGTTAAGTGCCATCGAGTTGGTGCTGACTCCTGGAAACCCTATGGATAGTTGTCCTAAATTGCATTTGGTCTTTAGTCAGGTGGTGAATTGTTGATAGAATGGCATCCATAACTGCTGTTATTGTATCCATCCATCACATTACAGGCTTCCTCTTTTGCACTGACCTTCAACCTTGCCAAGTATGATGTCATAGAAAAATAGAAACATGACAGCAGAAAAAGACCATACAACTTATCCAGTCTGTCCTTCCATACTAACTACTATAGTACATTTTTTCCTTTAGATATCTTCTGTTTGTCTCATGTTTTCTTTTTTTTAAATTTTATCTTTAATAAATTTTGAATATTAATCCAGAATTACAACTGAATAAGAATACAGTAATCAAATACAGCAATAGCAAATTCATAGAAATCCATACTAATTGGTTTAGAACCAAACACAAAACTACAATAAGGTTCCAATAAAGAAATATAACACAAAAAGAAATATCAATTATGAAAACCCCCCATAGGAAGAGTTCTCACCAATCATATGAACAAAGATGTTATTTATGGCAGCCGGTACAGGAATCACACCCCGTCACCCTCCTTACCCTGAAGAAATAGAATCAATTGTTGGGGCTTGTGATAAGGAAGCTTATCATAGCTCAGGAAGGAGCTATAAGAAAGGTGAAGTGACTCTGAACAAGCAACCTGTCAGTTCTGGTAGAAATAAGAAAACAGAATTTTCCCATAAAAGACTACCAGTCCCAGAATGCACCAGGTTTCCAGCAGCCATTAGAGGAGCTGAAGGGGGGAAACGTGTGTTCAATCAGGAGGGCTATGAGGTAATCCCTAAGCACTCATCTCAAAGGGCAGGGCCTGATTCAGCACAGCTGCGCTGTGATAGGGAGGAGCACTCATCTAAGCAGAATAAAGGTAGAGTTTATTCTACAGAGAATCAGCTTGAGCTTGATCATCTTCATCATCAGGAGGATCATCAGAAGCAGAAGCCAAACCGGACGGACAGAGAGGGAAAGAAACCCTTTGGAAGAAAGAGGAGAAAAGCCTTTGAGAGGTCTAGAAGAGTCCAGAGCAGTACGTATACTGGGAGGCATTCCAAGGGCCAGCATACACCATTGGACTGGGGAAAGCCAGAGGAATGGTGCTGCAGAGCTAGGAATCTCCAGACGGTACCTGTGAGAGAGACGGCTGCACGTGGAAGGGACCCTAAGACCCATGCCAGAAGGTATGTGAAGAGAGATCCAGTGTCCAGGGATCTGGATTGGAAGGCTGGACATAAGAACTGGACTACATACTGGCCAGGCTATATAGAGAGGAACTCTAAAAGCAATGGAAGCTCAGGTATGAACACTGATCTATGCCCTAGCTATAACCTTGAAAGACAGCAGGGAAACAAGTATTCTCCTGAAAGTGCTCCATTGGGAGATTCATCTGTGCCAATCCATGATATTGAACCCATGCTTGTTGAAGAAGAGGGGGTGATAGCAGATGAAGAATCTGTTTACATGGACTGCTCTCTGTCTAAACTCCTTTGGTGATTTTCTGTTACAAAGTACCAGCAACCATCACAAAGAAATACAAACTTGTTCTTTAATCTACTCAGAAAAGCTCCTGAGTAGGGTTCTTAGCCACGCAGTAGAAAGCAAGTCAGCTAAGGGGTTTCAGCTGGATAACTGCTAGCAATTGAGCCTTACCTAATTGCTTGTGAGCTCTGAAAGAATCAGTTCTGAATCTATGTGGGAAGATATAAGAAGTTTACCTGAAAAGAACAGTTTTTTTTTCTTTCTTTGTGGCTTTTGGTTTGTTGTTTGATACATTGCTAAGAGAATATTAGCTAAAGCCTACAGAAAAGACCAGTTTGTTGCCAACCAGGTCTTATTTCTTTTGCTTTGATTGCCTGACAAGTTCAAATGTTGTTTTCTTGATTTTGTTTTTTCCAAGTTTAACACTGAAAGCAAGTAACCTGATTTATGTGCTACCAAGCATATCTGTGTTGGGAGAAATAACCCCATAAATAAATATCTTATTGGCTTTACCCAAAAGCACAACTAATTATTGTGAGCAGCTGTGTCTGGTGTGAATGAACTGCATTGCCCACAATCCCTTGCAAATCATATAGATATATGCACTTGCCAAGACTGTGAAGATTCTCACCCAGGCAGCCGTCTGACAAATGGCGTAGTTTTTCGGATTGCTTTTGCACAAAGTGATTTACTTGCTGAGGATTACAACTAAAGTTCAAGTTTAAAGCTGGAAAAAAAGATTTTCCCTCAACTGCACTTTGGAGGAGAAGTGGATGTTCCAGGCAGCTGTCCCAGGAGGAAAAGACCCTGTGCAGAGCTGGATTCATCACTGACACAAGGTAATAAGTACCTGGGCATGTCTAGTGGTGGATGGGAGTAAGGCACAGGGGTAATTGAAAAAAAAAAGTAGAAAAAAACCCCCACCTGTTTGGAAGGTGGTGCACTTTGTTTTTTTCTTTGTTTCTTGCAGGGATCAAGATGGATCCAAGGGAACTAGCTGATTGGATGGCAGCCCAGTTTAGCAGGCAACAGGAGCTAGCACAGCAGGCTCAGGACGCTGCTATGAAAGCCTTAATGGACCAGCAGAAGCCAGTGCTTGATCTGGTGCAAGCCCTAGTTCAGCTGCAGAACCAAAGTGGAACAGATGCAAGACCAGCAGTAAATACTGGTACACCACATGTGGACAGTGTGGGACTCAATCAAGGAATTGGGGTATTTAGTTTTGGGAAGCTAACTCCAGATGATAATGTTGATGATTTTCTAGAGTCTTTTGAAAGAGTGGCACAAGCATTAGCATGGCCAGAGACCCAGTGGGCAGTAAGGCTGGCAGCCTCATTAACTGGAGAGGCGCTTGCAGCTTACAGAGCAATGCCAGCAGCCCAGGCTTTGAATTATAAGGATGTAAAGACTGCTATTAGAGATCGCCTAGGATTCTCTATTTCAGAGTATAGGCGAATGTTTAGAGCTACTACATTGAGAGTGGGTGAAACACCCAGGGCTCTGAGTCAGAGAATCAGAGGTTTAGCTGTAAAATGGTTGGAGCCTGAGCAAAAGACGGTAGAAATGTTATTAGACATTATAATGCTTGAACAATTTATGTCTGCGGTTCCTAAAGATTTGCACACTTTCCTTATACAGCAAAATTGCCAAAATCTTGGAGAGGCAACCATGCTATCAGAGAGATTCTTGGAAGCCACGCAGGCTTGCCATAGAATGGGTGGCCCTCTGAAGATTGGTGCTGAGGCAAGATGTGCTGTATCAGAAAAGAAAATAATTAAAAATGTTTCTGAAAATGAATGTACTGTATCAAACCAGATGACACAGTGGAATAGAAAGAAATGTTTCAAGTGTGGAAAATGGGGACATTTAGAAAAGAGATGCCAGACACACACTAGCTTAATGGGGGTGGATTTAAAACAGCCCAAAGAAGGATTTCTTTTGATGGTTGATGTGCAAGGAATTACCACAAATGCTTTGTTAGACTCTGGGGCAGACCAGAGTATGATGTCAAAAAGGCTTTGGAAGAGGATAGAGGCCCAAGAAGGATTTGTGCCTAGAACCCCTGAAAGCCAAGTTCACATCAGATGCATTCATGGTGCTGCAACATCATATCCCACCTATAGGCTAAAGGTTAAGTGCCTAGGGAAACAAGAGGAAGTCATGTTAGCAGTGGTGCCTAGGCTACCCTTTGATTTGGTTCTAGGAAGAGACTGGCCAAGATTTAAGCAGGGGCTAGTGAAAGGGCTAGGAAAGAAGGAGGGAGAAGGATTAATAGAAATAGCTCCCGGGCCTTTCTTTGGAAGTCCTCAGTCCCTAGCTAAAAAGATGGTTAAGCTTCCAGAAGGCCAAACTATAGGCAATAAGAGGGGCCTTGTATCCACCCGCTCGCAGGCTAAGGTAGAGAGCCAGCAGAAGGAGGAGGGGGAGCAGGCAGAGTTATTAGGAGACTTACCCTCTCATGATGATTTAATAACCCCATCATCTGGTAAAGTAAGAAAGTTGAAAGCACAAAAGCGGCGTGAGAGACTTTGCAGAGCACAGGGTAGGGCTGAGATGTTAGCTGGTCAAAGTTTACCCTGGGTGCCAGCTGAGTTAGTGGCAAAGTTTCCTAACTTTCCACAAGAGCAGCGAGCTGATCAAGCTCTCACCCGAGCTTTTAAGTATGCTCAGGAGGTCAGGGAGGAATTGCCCAGATTCAGACTAGATAATGAAATATTATATAGAGAGAGTCAGGACCCCAGAAATGGGACCATACGTAAACAATTGGTGGTACCCACAACTTTCAAAGGGCTAGTACTTAGATTAGCACATGATCATCCAGTGGGAGGTCATAAAGGGATGCAAGGAACGCTGGATCAAATACTTATGCGTTTTTACTGGCCAGGTATTTTCAAAGAAACTGCCCAGTTTTGTGCTGCATGTCCAGCGTGTCAGCGAGTTACAGCGGCTCACCCACCGGTGGTGCCATTGATTCCCATGCCAATTATCACAGACCCAATTGGTCGCATTGCCATGGATATTGTAGGCCCATTAGTCAAAACGCCCCGAGGTTTCCAATACATCCTAGTTATGGTAGATCAGGCAACAAGGTTTCCCTGGGCCATACTATTGAGGAATGTTTCTGCAAAAACAATAGCTTTAGAGCTAGTAAAATTGTTTTGTGAAGTGGGATTCCCAAGAGAGGTGTTGACTGACCGAGGGTCCAATTTTGTATCCAAATATTTGGCCCAGGTCTGGGATGCCTTTGGCATTCATCACATGAAAACCTCAGCCTACCATCCACAATCAAACGGTTTGGTGGAGAGATTCAACCAAACTCTCAAACAAATGTTGAGAAGGGGGTTAGCAGGAGAGGTAAAAGAATGGGATATGTTATTACCCTTTGCCTTATATGCCTGCAGGGAAAGAATTCAGGTATCTCTAGGTGTAACTCCATATGAATTGATGTATGGTAGGACTCCACGGGGTTTGTTAGATATTTTGAGGGAACAATGGATTGATCCTGAACCAGGAAGTCAGGAGGTGCCACAGTTTCTACGTGACCTGAGGGCACGTTTAAAAAGGACCTCGCAGGTTGCTGAGAGGAACCTGCAGGACAGTCAAGTGCGCCAGAAAGGGTGGTATGATAGGAAGGCCAAAAGCCGCCAATTAAGCATTGGTGAAAAGGTTTTGGTTCAAGTAGCAGGTACAGCCCCAAAATTTGAAGTACAGTGGAAAGGGCCATGGAAGGTTGTTAAACAAGTGAGCCCAGTATCTTATATGGTAGAAAATGCAAGAGGGCGTAGGCAGACCTACCATATTAATGTACTTAAGTCTTGGAAGGAGAGGCCTGTAAATAATAATGACCCTGAAGCCAGTCAGGAAGTAAGTGAGCTTCAAAAAGAGAACACTCTCGTAGGTATTACGGACTGTAGAGAAGAAGTTTCTTCAGTGACACCAGTCCGTAATAACTTAAGCAGGGGGGTATGTGATAAGGAAGCTTATCATAGCTCAGGAAGGAGCTATAAGAAAGGTGAAGTGACTCTGAACAAGCAACCTGTCAGTTCTGGTAGAAATAAGAAAACAGAATTTTCCCATAAAAGACTACCAGTCCCAGAATGCACCAGGTTTCCAGCAGCCATTAGAGGAGCTGAAGGGGGGAAATGTGTGTTCAATCAGGAGGGCTATGAGGTAATCCCTAAGCACTCATCTCAAAGGGCAGGGCCTGATTCAGCACAGCTGCGCTGTGTTAGGGAGGAGCACTCATCTAAGCAGAATAAAGGTAGAGTTTATTCTACAGAGAATCAGCTTGAGCTTAATCATCTTCATCATCAGGAGGATCATCAGAAGCAGAAGACAAACCGGACGGACAGAGAGGGAAAGAAACCCTTTGGAAGAAAGAGGAGAAAAGCCTTTGAGAGGTCTAGAAGAGTCCAGAGCAGTACGTTTAAATTGTGCTCCCAAGTTAAGAGACCTCTGACGTAAAGTCAGAAATTCTCTTCGCCTTTTTTGGGTGTCCCTAGATAAATCAGGAAAAACAGAAATTTTTGACCCCATAAATTGAGAAACAGACATTCTCCGGAAATACAATCTAAGAACAGAGTTTCGGTCAGATTCAAAAGCGAAAGAGATCAAAAGTGTTGCACGACTGGTACCACTTCCAAGGAACTTTCAAGAAACTCTGTCAGGTTCAACTGGGCAGGTTCAGCTACACCTTCAGGACCAGTCTCTACATCCACTCCAAAAGAGGAAATTGCAACGTACTGAGTACGTACAATAGTGGGTAAGGCATCTGCAGACATAAGTAAAACCTCTGTAAGGTACAACGAACCAATCCCAGAGAATCCATCAATGGAGATCTAGGAAAATTTAAGAACCTCAAATTTTTCCTTCTCAGCTGATTATCCAAAGGCTCCAAACGCCGAGCAGTAATCAAACTATCCTTGGTTTGAGTTCCACCCAAAGCCTGAAGATCTTCTACTTGGGTTTCCAGGCATGAAACTCTAACAGCCTGCTCCATCAAATTTGTCTCCAACGCTGCACTCTGTGCTTTAACAACAGTTAACTCTTGTGAAAAAGAAACCACAAATGGAAACAGGGATTTTTGAAGTGAAGAGATGGCATCCCATAAGCTATCCATCGTTACCGTTGCCGGTTTTTCTATCCTGCACAACTGTGGAACCGGGTGAACAGGGGAGCAGATCTTCAAACGCTCTACCCCTCCGCTAGCTCCCAGCTGAGACATCTAACTCCGCGCCTCCAGCAGCAGCCGCAGGAACACTCAGGTTCAACTTCGGGGAAGAACCCCCCAGCGCGGCCGTATTCTCCCAAACCGGAGATACTCCTGCGCCTAGCCCTTCCCCAGATCTCCTTCTGGGCTGCGGAGGCAACATCTGCATGGGGCTCAAAACAACCCCATTGCTCAGGTCTGCCAAACCAGTCGACAGATCTGCTGAAGCCAACGACGCCGCCATAGGAGGGAAGAAAGCTGGAATGGAGGGCTGAGTCAGCTCGACCACCGGAGAAGAGGTATCTGGGGGCTTGGCTGATCGCTGTTTCCTTTTTTTCCCCATCAGGTCAACTCACGCTCCAGGCTCTCTAACACACCTCACTCGGCGTCCAACTCCTCCGCCATCTTGGAACCCAGCCTCCAGCTGTTCTCTGTCTCATGTTTTCTTGACGGGATGGGAGTGGCCTAGTGGTTGGGGCAAGTTGCCTCAGGCTGGGGGTTTGAATCCTGCTGAAGGACAGCAACCTTGGGCAAAAGGGACTGAGGTTTCTAGTCCCACAGGCACTCTTTGTGGCCTTGGGCAAGCCACTTAACCCTCTGTTGCCTCAGGTACAAAACATAGATTGTGAGCTCTTTGGGGACAAGGGAAATGTAAACTGTACCTGAATGTCAACCGCTTTGACCTGGTGAAAAGCGGTATGTAAGAAATGCTAAACAAATACCTCTACTGGGAAACTATTACATGCATCCACCACTCTTTCTATAAAGAAATATTTCTGCATATTACTCTTGAATTTAACCCCTTTCATCTTCAGCCTATGCCCCCTCATTGCAGAGTTTTCTTTCAATTGAAAGAGGCTCTCTTTTCTTTTACTGCCATCATGTTTCAATGTTTCTATACAGAGGATCCCTAAAGGGAAAAAGGGGACTGTTGTAGTGGTTGATATGGAAGGGCAGACTAGATAGGCCATGTGGTCTTTTTCTGCCGTCATGTTTCTATGTTTCTCTCCTCCTGTGCATTTATGCCAAAGAGTTATTTAAACGTCTCTATCATACTTTATCTTCTCTCTCCTGCCTTTCCTCCAAAGTATACATCTTGAAATCTTTAAGTCTGTCCCCATATGCCTTATGAAGAAGCCCACTGACCATTTCGGTAGCCACCCTCTCTACCAACTTCATTCTGCTTATATCCTTTTGAAAGTGTGGTCTCCAGTATTGCACACAGTACTCCAAATGAGGTCTCACTAGAGACTTACACAGTCACTATCTCCTTCTTCTTCCTGATGGCTATGCACCCAAGCATACTTCTATCTTTTGCCATTGATTTTTCTGTTTAGTCACCTTAAGATCATCTGAAACAATCATGCCAGGTCTTATTCTTCTTTCATGGACAGAAGTACTTCACCTCCAGCATAGAAGCACTTCACAGAGCCTCTGAACCTCTGTGCTGTGGTGTTGCACTCTGAAAGTCTGACCAGTCCTACCCTTCTGACGCAGACTTACTATTTTCATGGGGGCAAAACTGGCTGGGCTTTCAGAGGGCCACACCAGTGCACAGTCCTCAGAGGCTCTGTGAAGTGCTTCTCTGCTGTTTTGTCATTGCTGCTGTTGCTGCTATCATAGGCCCCATTGAAGTGTGGCAGCAGTGATAATGGAATGAATGGGACTTTGGATGCTACCAGTTTCCTGCTGCCCTTCAAAGTTTGGCACTCTAGGGCACCATATGATTCGCCTAATGATAGTGCCAGCTCTGCCGATGGAAGGTGTCTTATGATAACTTCCATTTGGCCAATTATAAGGAGGAGTCATTTTATTTTTTAAATAAACAGGTCAAGAGGCATCGGTGAAGCAACACATTGACATTTAGAAAAAAATGTTCTTGACAGTATTGCTTTTGCTAAATTCTTGTTCAGTGCTCCTTTCTGAATGCATATATTGGCCCCCCTGAAGAAGGCTATCTTGAAAACATCAAGGCTGGATCTTTTTGATGTCAGTATTGATAGCTGATAGCTGTAGTTTTAAGTTTTCTGAAGTGGTGAAAATCACTATTGGACATCATTGCCATTGGAATGATTAATGGAGTGGCAACAGTATGGAAGGACACCACATTTAAGCAAAGATAAGTTTTCCATATTTTGTGAGATATATTACAAATGATTTGGGATTATGTATGATACCTTAAAAGGCACATTTTACAAATGGCATACAAGTGCAATCTAGGAAATCTAAGCCAGAACATCTGAAAAAAAAAGCAGGCACATCCAAATTCAGGAACAATTTCGGATTGCCTGATATGGTTATCTGTAGGGCATAAGTAGACATCCCAAGAATAATATTCAAGACCAGAGATGTCTATAAATTGTCTAATGGTTAGCGCAGTGAGCTAGGACTAAGAAAACCACTGTTCAAATCCTACTACAGCTATCAATGTGATTGTGGACAGTACTGGGATTGTGGAGCGTCATCTTCTCTACGCCCTCTGGATGTTTTATGGCCAAAATGAGCACTTTCCAAATGCTTATTCCTGCCTGGAGTGGGTTTAAATTTGAAGTCCATTGCTCCACCATGCCCCCTGCCTACTTGGCTATCCCTGCACCAGTGAAGTCTTTAAAAGCCATTTGTAAATGGCTTTAGGGACTTCTCCATGATTTGGACGTTCTGATGCATGTTTTCGGATGTCAAAATCCTAAGTGCAGTAGGGAGTGTGTGATTAACATGCAGAAATAGTGCGTTCCTATCACACCAGAGTCCAGCGGCTGCAGCAGACACAAGGGGCATAGCTGCAGTACATTACTACCACCGCACTAGTCACATCACTAGTGGAGTAGTAGCAAACGTGTGGCTGTAGCACATGTGCACCATGCACACAGTTGCAATACCTATTAGGAAAAAGAAAACTACAAGCTTGATATTAGGATGACTATGGGCATTGGATTCATTATGGACTGTAAGAAATGTGCCTCAAGCACACATGCAGGAAAGTATCAAGTGGTCAGTTTAGAATGAGTGGGAGTAGATTTAACTGCCTGCATAGCTCAGTGCATAGGGCCTAAGTACAAGTGGGTGGGACATGCAAATCAGCAAAGCAAACAAATGCTAAGAGTATGTGCTGCATCTTAAATCCTAAGAGTTAGGATAGAAATGTGGCATCTGGAGATGCAGGAGGTCTTGTATGGGATCAGGCAGGGTGTTCACAGTGTCCATCATGGGGGACAACAATATGAACCCCTTCACCCTGAGGCACCCAGGGTGGGGGGATGGACTGCATAGCTCATTCAATCCTTTGATTGTATGTATGTATGTATTTAACAGTTTTTTTATACTGCCTTTATCCAAAGTGGTTACATTGAACAACATAACAATCACAGAGGAATTATTTTGCATTAAACAAGGGAATATAACTTGGAGATAGATATGGACTAACTATATGAAGGAAATGAACTATGTTCATGCAGAGGTGATCTTCATCTTATGGGGGAAGAAAAGATTGGTTTAACTGAATACCAGTCTGGGTGGTATGTTACAGTTCAGTTTATGTTTTATCATCAGGTCCATAGTGTTCTCTGAAGAGACGTGTTTTTAGTTGTTTTTTTAGATTAGTAATGGATTTTGCTGCTCTTACGTTATCTGGTAGCGAGTTCCACATTGATGGAGGATACAATGAGAATGCTCTGTTGCTGGTCTGTTGTGTGGTTTTGCTCCTGAGTGGGTGGATATTCAAGAGGTTCTGATTGGCACCTCTTCTTGTTCTTGTTGAGTATGTTGTTGTGATCAGATCAGTGAGGCAGGGAGCTGAGAGATTGTGCATGATTTTGATGGTGGTGGTAATGGCTTTATATTTTGCCCGCTGTGCTATTGGGAGCCAGTGTAGGCTTTTTAGGATTGGTGTTATATGTTGCATGGTAGAATTAGCAGTGACAATTCTGGCAGTGGTATTTTGGACTAATTGAAGTGGCAATAGAACATTTTTTGGGAGGCCTTGGTAGATGATGTTTCCATAGTTGAGGTGTGGTGTAACAGTGGCTTGTAATATTGATCTGAAGTCTGTCTCCTGCAATAGGTGTTGAAGGGGCTTGATAAGCTTTAGCTTCCAATATGCCATTTTGGATGCATTTTTGATGTGAGCAGCTGCTGTCAATGGTTAGACCTAGGTATTTGATCTCTTGTTTTATTGTTATTTCTGCATCTTGTGTTATCTTTTTTGGAGGCTTGAAGTCTTGATCTCTGAATATGAGTAGAGCTTCAGTTTTACTTTTGTTTACAGTGAGGTTTATACTGGCAAGGAAATTTGTCACAGCATTGAAGACATCTGCTATAATTGAGAAGTCTGGGTTGTTAGTATTGAACGGCATATAGAACATGATGTCATCTGCATAGTGCATAGTACATGTTCCACTTCCGTAGTAGGTTGCAGATTGGTTGAAGATATAGATTGAACAAGAGAGGGCTGAACCTTGAAGGATGCATTGTGTTAACTTAAAGGGTGTTGAACTGGAAGTGTTGACCTTTATTTGCATAGTTCTGTCAGAGAGGTATGACTTGAATCATTTTAGTGTGTTATCTGGTAGACCAATGTTTCTGAGCCTGTTTAGCATAATGTGATGTGACACTGAGTCAAAAGCAGCGCTTATGTCAAGGAACACGAGCACAAATCCCTGCCAAGGTTTATCTAGGCCAGGGGTGGGCAATTCCGGCCCTCATGCACCACAATCCAGCCTGGTTTTCATGATGTCCCTAATGAATATTCATGGACCTATTTCCATACAATGGAAGGCAGTGGATGCAAATAGATCTCATGAATATTCATTAGGGACATCATGAAAACCAGGCTGGATTGTGGTGCACGAGGGCCGGAATTGCCCACCCCTGACTAGGCCAATGATGAGTCTATTGAAGAGATCTGTTAGCAGAGTGTCAATGCCATATTGTGAGCGGAAACCATGTTGATGTTGGTCTAGTGGAGCATGTGAATCCACATGGTCTTGCAGCTGATGTTGTATGTTTTTTTCGATTATTTTGGGCACAATTGGGAGATAGGAACTTGGGAAGGCCTTGTCCAATGAGGTCTTTTTTATGATAGGATATATAGAGGCCTGTTTAAGCACAGGAGGTAGGTATCCTTGCCTGAGGGAAGAGTGAACTATCTGTAGGATGGTTTGAGCAAATTGATTTTGTAGATTTTTTAGCCATGTAACAGGGCAGGGGTTGAGAGATGAGGTGGTGGTATTGATGTTGATAATATCTAGAATTAGGTTGAAATTGTGCTGTAGATTTTATTTGTCCGTGTCATTATTTTGCTGGAGCACCACAGCTATTGTGAAGTGTGTTACCCATGATGGGGAAAGGGGGGAGTACAAGGGCGAGGAGGGTCTGGAGACTAAGCACAATCAGCATGCCTGACTATGGGTGCCATAGGGTCAGGAGGCACCCCCTGTGCTCTGACCTTTATAGCAGAGGGTGGGGAGGGGAAAAGGCCAATGCTATTGACCCACAGAAAGCCCCCATGCTCCCTCCTACCAGGAGGAGCTCTGGGAGAATACCATATAGAGGTAGTGAATCCCAAATATCCCCAGGCTAAATTCTCTAACATCCCCCAGGCCATGGAAGCAACAGCCCACCGGACCAGGGAAGAGCAAAAGAGCTCCCCTAGTTCAGGGACTGCAGGGGACAACAATCAGTGAGCTCCAACACTGGAGGCCCACATTCAGTGACAGAGGTATTATGCAGCTGCTCAGAGCTGGTAGACCTCAGCTACATCTTCCCTCAGTTAAGATGAGAGGCTGTTTGCCCACAGGAACATGGCCAATGGCAGCAGCATGGCCCACCAGGTGCGTGTATGCACTGCTACATGCTTCCCCATGCAGGGAGGCACGGGTCGGATGACACTTGTGGTGCCACACCATCATGTTGCCTAATTTCCATGTCCCTCCCCCATTATACTCTGCTGGCTCCAGCTCTAGTTAAGAGACCAGTACTGCCTGCAGCAAAGAGCAAGGGCCCTATGTCCTGACATCTCCACAGCACACAACATCAGCAGCCCTCTAACAACTAGTCATTGCATATGCTGTCATTAACAGCAGTCCATCAGGACAGCTGTTGATGTGTCTGTGGATGTTTGCCCACTGTCCCAGCAGGGTCATCCCTGACCGAAGGCTTTGATTAAGTGGCAGTCAGGCTACTGTGGTCCACAGCCATGTCTGCTGAACCATGCACCCCTTTCAAACAGGTGACCTCAGCAGATCCCTTGTATTCAGCTTGCATCTCAAATTTCCGGGTGCAGGAAAATATTGCCACTTCTACTTCTCAATGACCCAATCTATCTCACCCCCTACCCTCCAATTCTCTTTTCATACAACCTCCCTCTCCCCGCTCTCCACTCTCTGCACTCTCCTGCCATCTTCCAGGGATCTCTCATGGGGAGCAGGAATGATACCTGGATGATTTTGCTCCAGCAGCTCCCATCTTAAAAACAGCCACCTCAGCTCTCTAGTGGTAGTCTTAGAGTACTACTACTATGAGGTCAAGCTGCCAAATAAGGATACCTTCTTACCATGAGATGACCACTAGAAGGTTGAGGTGGCCATTTTGAAAATGGGATCCACTGTGGCAGAAGCATCCAGGGATCACTACTTCTCCCCACTAACTACCAGAGAGACCCTCAATAGGTACTGGGAGGGTATGGGGGTGGGAGGTTGTATATAAAGGGGATTAGATGTGGGGTGTTAATTGTTTTCAGTAGCAGCTCCTTTAAAAGACTCTATGGGAGCATCAGGCCATGCATTAACAGCTCCTTTCTTTTTTCTTTTTTTTTAGGTTCATTCTGTTTATTGTCAATAACAACAACACTCCCAGCAGGTGGGCATTCTAGCACAGCACTGGGAGTAGTTCAGGAATACAAAACCCATTTAGTACATTTATATTTTTCTCCGTCACCTTCCCACCCCTCATCTCCGAACACATAATTATAACCATTCAATATATTTAAAAGCAAAGTGTTCCTTACACATTCTGAAGATGCATTACAGCAAACGTGTATCACAACATCAACCAGACTCACATTCTAAAGTAACTCACTCAGACAGTACAACAGCATCAACTCCCCTATTTCCTCCATCCAGCCCTTTTGCCCAACCCCACCCCTCCCTTGTAACCACTCAAACCCTCCCACATTAATTGACTTATTCACTCAGTAAATATCACCCCTACTATCATGAGATGAAACACTGTTGGGTACCCAACAAACACACAGGAGAGGACACAACAGGAAACCACAACTGAAGACAGGGTCAAGGATCAATCAAAAAATCCAGAAAATCCAAAAAACTTCCCCAAGGCTTTATATGGTCAGCAACTAATTTCTTGACCGCAGAGCCAAGGTCTATATATACTATTCTCAAATGGCCATAAAGCCAACTCAGCACTGAACATTCCCTCTGGCCACCAGCCTTTCTATCAACATCAAGTTGTGGAAAGAATTCTGCCACTTCAAGTACGAGAGTGGTGCAGAGTCCCTCCATGACCTCAAAATATATCGCTTACCCAGCAAGCATGCCTTCTGGACTGATATCCTAACCATTCTTCCTCTAAACTGCACACTCAGGAACAGGATTGTGCCAAGCTACAAATGCACCCTGTGCAACTAACAAATCTGGTGCCCCCTTGGCCCCAACAACAATCAGTAACTTACTCTTTTTGAACTTCCTGGAAGCCCAGTGATGATATCAGCATCCTTTCTGTACTTGCGTCCTATGCGACCACACCCCTTGCACAGCCCTTGGTACTGTCCTGCTCAGCAATTCATCCAGGAGGGCCATATCAGATTACAATTCCACCATTGTACCAATCCCTCTAAATAGGCCTGAAGCTCCCCCATAAAGGTCAAATATCCTCACAGTCCCAAATCATATGATTCTAATCAGTCAGCTGTCTCAAGCAATGCAAACATTTATCCAATTCCGCTAAGCCCACCTTATATGCACTAAGTAGAGAGATATATCTCTGAATAAGGACTTTAAATTGAACTTCTCTCACTGATTTTTATTTTGCGATTTTATATATTTAAATGTGTTTATGAGAAATGTTTTGTATTGTAATGTTTGTTTTAGTTTTGCTTAGCAATTTTTATTTATGTGCATTAATTTTGGAGAGCAATTCAATTAAGATAGCTACTTACATATATCAATTTATTTATTTATTAATTGATTGATTGATAGCCCTGCAGCAAGCCCACCTCAGGTCCTGTAAATGGAGGCCAACTCATGTGTCCTGTATTCATTCTATATCTGACTGCTACTAATTACCAAAATCAGCCACATGATATGAGAGGGAGGAAAATAAAATCGGAGGACTGGGGCTAGGAATAAGAAGGACAAAAGAATGGAGAATTGTTGTGAATAGGTGAAACATCACCAGTTGCAATGTGTAAATAAATTGAAGGACCACTGGCAGGGGGGAGATTGTAGATGTGTTTTGGGATGCAAAAACTATTAATTTAGGTGTCTCCCTCTTTGTTGTTCTCCTGCGAGGATTTATACAGAGTGGAAGCAGGAGAGAGAGAGTATCCCAATAGTGGGGACTCAGAATGATGATGGAAGGCAAGTATAGACCATGGATCATATGGAGTAAAGGGGAGGAACTGTGATAGGCAAACTGGAGAAAGATGGAGAAGACCCAAGAAGGAGCTATGGAGAAAGGAAGGACAGAAGAGTTAGATGGTAGACTTGAGGGGGATATGTAGAAGAAGAGATGGGAGAAAGGGTGAGTACAAGGTTATGGATCATGATCAAAGGGGATTCAGGCTCCACGATCCACGATCAAGGGCATGAAGGAAAGAAACTAGAAATGAGGTGATCACACTCCTTGGTTTCTACCTTGGACCTCAGGATGTCTAGTAGCATCTCTGAATGATTTTATTTATTTTATTTAGCAGGGGGTTTTTTATACCATCATTCTACAAGTCAAGACAGTTTACAAATAACTCAGTGTGATAACAGGAAACACAACAAACAGTGGTGCACATTATATCAAACATGTTGAACCCATTGTAACAGAAACTATTAACAAAATTCTCATGTTTAAGAAACTATGAGGTATGTTTACTAAACCGTCTTAATGTTACCGGCGCTAGTTGCAGCGTTAATGTGAAGAATGCCATATAAGGTAGTGGGCGTTCTGGCGGCAAGGTAGCAAGAATCTGTATCATGCAATAGTGGGCGCCGTGGCACATTAATGCGCGTTAACCCTAAGTTCATGCCAGCGCATGGAGGCAGAGGTCATGGGTGTGATCAGTGCTGCCAGCAAAAACACCCTCACAGTGCCATAATCTAAGGTGCCATATAAGGCGCCCTATAAGGCACTCCATAGGGCACATTATAAAGTGCCCTGTCTGCCAAGGCACCTTATAATGTGCCCTTTAGGGCGCCTTATGAGGCACCTTAGGTTATGGCACTGTGAGGGTGTTTCTGCTGGCAGCACTGATTTAAATTAAAAGGAAATGCCTCAGACAACCTTCTTACATAACACCATTGCAGGATTAAACCCATGACCTCTGCCTCCACAGTCATTGCAGTAACCAGTGGGCTACATCTTTAGAGCTTCTAACACACTGCTGGCTGGCTACAGAAAGACTGCAGGTCACCACACAAACTGTCTGCTGTGGTTAACAGGATAGGGTAAACCCACCCATACCCATGGTGCACTGCACATGCAGATCAGCAGCCTACATCTGATCACAAGATGGGGTATGCGCCTCTATAGCATCCCAGCCTGGTAGGGGGAACTGACCGTGTGTGTTATTGGCACAGAGTAGTTACAGACCTTGAAATTGTGTGGGTCCTGTGCTCACCCTGAGGGTGAGGGAGGGCACCCAGCACCAGGTCTGCAGCATCTGGCTTGCCTGAGATAGGCTGTGCTGCAGGTCCCCACCAGGGCCAGTGTGTGCTAGATAGTCCTTGCAGACACACACATATAGGATACACCTGTGTCTATCTGTATTTCCCCAGTCATGTCTAGCCCTTGTGGACTATGGTGCACCCAGACTAGTGCATATCCTGTGTGGTTGCCATGGTCACATGTTATAAGAGAAGGGTGGTGTTTGGACCCAAAAGCAGATTATGTAGCACCACCCAACAGATCCACATCCACATATGGTAGTAGTAGAGAGGACCATCAACCCCAGTCCTGCTGGGGAATAGGTACCTACCAAGGCAGTCAATGCAGATCTGTACACATCACATAGGGTACTGGCAGACAGGCAGTAGGCTTCAAAAAGCTCAGCTGCCCCCCACCACTATCTGAGAACGTGGTGTAAAGTTAAGGACAAAGGATATGGTTTTGAGGAAGTCCACTATTTGCTCTTTCAGGAGTACCTCCATTACCTTTCCCACCATCAAGGTAAGGCTTACTGGCCTGTAGTTTGTCACTTCTTCCCTATAGCCACTTTACTGAAGAGGTACCACATCAACCCTTCTCCAGTCCTGTGGAACCTCTCCTCCAAGGATCTATTAAAAACATCCTTTAATGACCCTGCAAAAACCTCTCTGAGCTCTTTCAGTATCCTGGGATATATTCCATCTGGTCTAATGACTTTGGTTCCATATGCTCTCTTCTTATTGCCCTTTTGCTCTATTGCCATGATGTTATTGGACTCAATATGATCATATATTCTGTCTGAATCTATTGCAGTGAACAGATTATAGATTGTAGGTAGAGCAGTTATTGGTCTGTAATTATTGAGAATATTACGTCCCCCTTTGGACGGAGAAATATTCTTCCTGTAGTAAGCCACTGTGGTGTTAAGTCTGGCTGCTTGAATAATTGATTTTTGCATTTCACCAGGTGGAGTGATGTTAACTGTTTGAGCCAAAGGTTGGTTACTCCATCTGGGCCAGGTTTCTCCCAGACTGGGGCTCATTTTAACCTGCTTTCCAGCTCTTTTGTTGTTCTACAAGCAATTCCTTAGGTTTGATGTTTGATTTTTCTAAATGTTTCTGTATGCAGGGTAAACATTCTGTTGCTTGATTGTGCTTTCTAGGGTCATCATATAGTTTTCTGCAGAAGGCTTCTGTTTCGGATTTGGTTGATGGTACTTTTAACATATTAATGTTCTTTCCCAGTTTTCGGTTCTCTCTAAATAGTTTAGTTTGATATCTTTCTTTTCTGTTTTCTTCATATCTTCGCTTCTGCTGCTACTTTCAATTTATTGTTAGAACATATAAATTTAAGGTTTTCTTGTGTTAAGAAAATAAGAACTTAAGATATGCCATTCTGGGTCAGATCAAGGTCCATCAAGCCCAGTATCCTGTTTCCAATAGTGGTCAATTTAGGTCACAAGTACCTTTCAGTTTCCCCAAAAGACACAGGTTCCACAATGCTTGTATTGGGGCAAGCAGTGGATTTCCCGGGTCCCCATTAATAATGTTTATGAATCTTTCTTCCAGGAACTTGTTCAAACCTTTTTTAAACTCAGCTACACTAACAGCTTTTACTACATCCTCCGGTAACAAATTCCAGAGTTTGATTACATGTTGAGTGAAGGAATATTTTCTCTTATTAGTCTTAAATAGGTTACACTGTAGCTTCATAGCATGTCCTCTTGTCTTACTATATTTTGATGGCATAAACAATTGATCTATGTTTACCCTTTCCACTCCATTCATTAATTTATAGACCTCAATCATATCTCCCCTCAGTGGTCTCTTTTCCAGGTTGAGGAGCCCTAACATTTTTAGCCTCTACTCATAGGGGTATCCTTCCATCCCCTTTACCATTTTGGTGGCTCTTCTCTGTACATTTTCTAATAACTCTATATCCTTTTTAAGATACGGCGACCAGAAATGCACACAATATACAAGGTGCAGTCGCATCATGGAACGATACAAATGCATTGTAATATCCTTTGTTTTATTCTCCATTCCTTTCCTTATGATTCCTAGCATTCTATTTGCTTTCTTGGCTGCTGCTGTACACTGGGGCAGAGGATTTCAACATGGTATCTATGATGACGCCTAAATCTTTTTCCTGGGTGGTGGTTCCTAATGTGGAACCTTGCATCGTGTAACCATAGTTTGGGTTGTTCTTTCCTAGGTGCATAACTTTGCACTTCTCCACATAAAATTTAATCTGCCATTTGGATGCCCAGTCTTCCAATTTATCAAGGTCCTCTTGCAGTTTTTCTCAGTCCTCATGAGTTTTAATAACTGAATAATTTTGTGTCATCTGCAAATTTGATTACCTCACTCGTTATTCCCATTTCCAGGTCATTTACGAATATGTTAAAAAGCAGTGGACACAGCACAGATCTCTGGGGTATTCCTCTATTCTCTTTTCTCCATTGGGCAAACTGGCCATTTAGCCCTACCCTCTGCTTTCTATCTTTTAGCCACTTCCTGATCCATAATAGTATCCTATCCCATGACTTTTTAATTTCTCCAAGAGTCTCTCATGAGGGACCTTGTCAAAGGCTTTCTGAAAATCCAGATTCACTATATCATCTGAATCACCTTTGTCTACCTGTTTATTCACACCTTGAAAAAAACATAACAGATTAGCAAAGCTATGTTGGCTGTTTCCCATTAAGCCATGACTATCTACATGTTCAGTAATTTTGTTCTTTATAATGGTTTCTACCATTTTTCCTGGTACTGATATCAGACTCACTGGTCTGTAGTTTCACAGATCACCCCTGGAACCCTTTTTAAAAATTGGCGTTACATTAGCCATCCTCTAATCTTCAGCTATTACAGATGATTTTAATGATAGTTCACAGATGACTAATAGTAGGTCTGCAATCTCATATTCCAGTTCTTTCAACAGCCTTGGATATATACTATACGGTCCAGGTGATTGCTACTCTTCAGTTTATCAAATAGTTGTATTACATCTTCCCAGTGTGTCGATATTATTTTTAATTCTTCTGCGGCATCATCTTTAAATATCATTTCAGTCATGGGTAACATCTCTACATCTTCCTCAGTAAAGACCGAAGCAAAGAGTTTTTCAGTCTCTGTCCTAGTCCCCTCTTAGTGCCCCTTTTACCTCTGTAGCATCTAATGGCCCAACTGACTCTCTCACAGCTTTTTGCTATGAATGTACTTGAAAAAGTCTTTATTAGGCATTTTTGCTTCCACAGCAAGCTTCTTCTTAAATTCTCTTTTCCTGCCTTATCAATGCTTGCATCTAACTTTCCAGTGCTTATGTTGTTTCCAGTTTTCATCATTTGGCTCCTTTTTTCCATTTCCTGAAAGATTCTTTTTTGGAAACAACAGTCTCTCTGACCTCACCTTTAGACCATGCTAGCAGTTTTTTGGACCTCCTTCCACTTTTCTTAAAGCGTGGAATGCAGCTGGTCTGGGCTTCCAAGACAGTATTTTTAAATAATACCCATGCTTGATGTAAATCTTTAACCTTTGCAACTGCTCCTTTTAGTTTTTTCATAATTATTTTCCTCATTTTATCATAGTCTCCCTTTTGAAAGTTAAAGAGTAGTTCTGTGGATTTCCTTGCCACCCTTCCTCCATTTATTAAATCAAACATGATCATGCTATGATTACTATTGCCAAGTGTCCCCAACACCCTTATCTCTTGCACCAGATCTGGTGTTCCACTAAGGACTAAGTCCAAAATGGCTTCCCCTCTGATCAGTTCATGAACCAGCTGCTCCAAGCAGCAGTCATTTATTTCATCTAGAAACTTTATCTCCCTAGTATGTCCTGCCATGACACTGACCCAGTCGATACCGGGGTAATTGAAGTCATGCATTATTATTACTGTGCTGTAACTTTTGTTAGCTCCCCTGATTTCTTTGAGCATTTCAGCATCCACTTGTTCATTCTGGCCAGGTGGTCAATAGTACATCCCCACTGCCATCACCTTCTCCTTTTCACATGGAATTTCAATCCATAGAGATTCTACAATGAATTTTGTTTCTTGCAAAACTTTATCCTTTGTGACTCAATGCCCTTTCTAACCTAGAGTGCAACCCCTCCAGCAATTTGATCTGCTCTATCATTATGATATAGTTTGTACCTAGGTATCACAGTATCCCACTGTTTGTCCTCCTTCCACCATGTCTCTGAGATACCAATCATATCTAACCTCTCATTTAGTGCTATATATTCTAACTCTCCTATCTTATTTTTTTAGAATTCTAGCATTTGCATGCAAGCATTTTAGAGGCTGTATTTTATTCATATTAATCTGGTTATCGGTAGGCAAGGGTAATTTTTATTTATTTAACAGGTTTTATATACCACTTTCATTTCAATCAAAGCAGTTTACATTGAAACTTAAACTTGATAATGTACATTAACCAGGGACATTGATAACTTGGATTTTTCTGAGGCAATGGAGGGTTAAGTGACTTGCCCAAGACAACAAGGAGTGCTAGTGGGAATCAAACCCTGGTTTCTGAGTTTTCAAGTCAGTGTTTTTAATCATTAGGCTACTCCTCCACTCAATTTGGAATCTTTAAGCTCTGTCTGCTCTGTGCTTAAGGGCATTTGGGTTACTTTTGTCTTTATTGGAACCTCTCTGTCGATATGCCCTAACTTCAGTGTTTTGCTAGTATCCTTCAAGGATACATGCGCTTTTGGGCGACTGTTGGCTTTCCCCTATAATCTAGTTTAAAAGCTGCTCTATCTCCTTTTAAAAGGTTAATGCCAGCAGCCTGGTTCCATCCCGGTTAAGGTGGAGCCCATCCCTTTGGAAAAGCCCCTCCTTTCCCCAGAATGTTCCCTAGTTCCTAAAAAATCCAAAACCCTCATCCTTGCACTATCGTCTAATACATGCATTGAGACTCCAGAGCTCCGCCTGCCTTCTGGGTCCTGTGCGTGGAATGGGAAGCATTTTGGAGAATACTACCCTGGAAGTGCTTGATTCAACTTCCTACCTAAAAGCCCAAATTTGGCCTCCAGAACCTCCCTACCACACTTTCCTATGTCACTGGTACTGACATTAACCAAGACAGCAGACTCCTCTCCAGCACTATCTAAGACCTTGTCTAGATGGCGCATGAGGTCTGCTACCTTCGCACCAGGCAGGCATGTTACCAGGTGATCCTCACGTCTACAAGCCACCCAGCTATTTACATGCCTATTTATCAAATCACCAACCATAACGGCTGTCCTAACCCTTCCCTCATGGGCACATTGCCCTGGAGAAACCTCCTCAGTTCGAGAGGGTTTTATATCACCTGGAGGACAGGTTATAGCTACAGGATCACTTCCTGCCATATCAGAGTGATCTCTCCTGTCACATGAAATCTCTCCTCTATGACAACAGGAATACTGTCAGATTGGAGGTGGGACTTCAGTAGTACATCGCTGTAGGTATCATCTATGTAGCTCTGTGTCTTCCTTATGCCCTCCAAGTCTGCTACTCTAACCTCCAGAGATTGGGCTCATTCTCTGAGAGCAAAGAACTCCTTGCACCAAGAGCACACATAAGACCCCTCACCAACTAGGAGAAAATCATACATGTGACACTGAATGCAAAAGACTGGAAAGCCTCCATCTCACTGCTGGATTGATGTCTGCATCTTAGTTTTAAGGTTGTGTTTAGGTATTTAAGTTGTTTGCTTAGTTAGGATTTCTGGGGGTCCTCATACTAATAAACTATACCTAGTACATTTAATGGACTTTGTCACCTCAAGATTAATTAATCTAAGGTCCTTAGTGTATGTCTGATGAGGATAAACAGCTGCACCTGAGAGTGAATATGGCACCTCCTTCCCTTTAAGAGGTTTAAGCATCTATAAAGCTATGATTATCCCGCGGTGGGTGGGAGTCGGGGAGTGAGGGAGGGAAAGACTTATTAAAGTTGGCTGCTACACAGTACTCTGTCCTGTGCTTCTAAGGTAATCTGTGACCAATTTTCTGGGTGATTCACACAGCCCTTACTTTGATAGGGGGAGCCCTTTCAAAATGCCCCTTTGATCTGTCACTTGGCTTTAACGCCTATTTAAAATAATTTCACTGGTCTCTTGCCCCCTATCTAGAAGGCCTCTTTGTAAAGGTCTCTAGAACTAATTTATTGCTCAATGAATACTGACTCTGTTTTTCCTTTTATGCTGTTATACTCTGATTTGACTTAAATTAAAGCTCTTTGTTAATACTAGGCCCTGACTGAGTATTAAATTTAAACTAGCAACTCTCTGCTAGGTTTTAAATTTAACCAGAAAGTCCTCTGCTGGGTTTTAAATTTAAACTGATAGCTCTCTGCCGGGTTCTGAATTTAAACTGAAAGCCCTCTGCTGCTTTTAAATTTAAAATAAAAACTCTCTGCCGGGTTCTGAATTTATACTGAAAGCCCTCTGCTGCTTTTAAATTTAAAATAAAAACTCTCTGCCGGGTTCTGAATTTATACTGAAAGCCCTCTGCTGGTTTTAAAATTTAAACTAAAAGCTCTCTGCCATGTTCTGAATTTAAACTGAAAGCTCTCTACCAGGTTTTAAACTTAAACTGAGAGCTACCTGTTGACTTTTTAATTTAACTAAAAGTTCTTTGCTGATACTAGGTCCTGACTGATTTAACAAATACACTATATTCTAATTTTCACAGATTAATCAGCTTAAATCCTTTTTCCTCAAGCTTTAGAAAAATTCCCAGAAGTAAATACTTAGAATTGCAGATCTCTTTCCAGAAGTAGCAGTCCCTTTTTGTAGTCCTTCAAGACTGTATGCAGCATGCTTCAGCTTGATGTCTTGGTTCTTCCTTTTTATCTTTGATTATCTTAATCCTTTTATATACCCATCTATCAGGGATACCTCCATATGCAATGGTCCATCACAGAAGCTCTTGAATGTAAAGTGACATTCTATGCTTCCTCCACATAGCAGCCACTACATGTGCATGTGACCATTGTCACCAGCCACTCTGACTGTGAGGATGCGTACACATCACCTGGTCCCCAGACCAAGCACCACAATGGATGTTCTCTCCAGGTTCTGGAGCAGATCTATTTCACTGTAGGACTGCTGCAGGTGTTGGTGTTGTATGTCATGCCAGCCATTTGATAGCTTGTATTACTGCAGTGTGTTGAAGTGGCACGTCTGATCTGGCCCTTGTGTCCTGCACCAGTTGGCCAGAGACTCATGTGTAGTACCTTGTATCCTGATCTAGGGCTCTGGCAGCAGTTTCCCATGAACCAGAGTGCAATAAGTGGTCCCCAGAGGGGGGGTGCAGATGCCATCCAGCATGGCCTGCCCAAAACAGAGTTACCAGCAGCAGCCCCTGACAAGCTGCTCTCCTCTCTTTTATTGTCACCTATTCAGCTAGATGCATCAGTCAGTCTGCATATGTTGTGTAATACTGGGTTGTATCATCCACTTACAAACCATCGATGCTCGGTCTGCTAGTCACCACCCACTGCATGTACACATGGCAACCATGAAGATGTTGGCTTTGTACGCACAGTATGGATTGCCATAAAGGAACAGTGCCTCTATCATTGCAGCTTGGCCCTAGATAGCAGTATGTGGATACATAGACCTGACATGGTCACTGCTCCATCAGAGTCATTGTAGCCTCTCAGCATGAACAACAGTGTCCAGTCAGGCCATGCTTATGCCAGAACCCTGTTAATATGGCAGCCATTTACCTCACCTCTGACTCCTGTTCTAACTGCTCTGTTTGAGAGGGATAAGCCAGGGAGATTGCATGCCTCCTTTAATGCTTGGATACACGATCTATGTTTGAATGCTATTAGCGTGCAAACACATTGTGCAAGGATGTACAGCCAGTATTGCTGTTGCTTCTCACTCTGCAAGGGCCTGGTGAGGACTTAGCTTAGGCATATGCTCTCAAGGGAAGGGAAAGCCAGGGAAATTGAATGCTTCCTTTTATGCTTGGACATTATGGGGTCTATTCTGTACTGCAAATAGAATCTAAAAAATTCTCCATTCTCCCCCCTTCTGTCCCCAGCAAAAGCCTCCCCATACAAACAAGGAGTTTGTATAGGGAGGCTTAGATTGGGGTGGGAGGGGGCTGCAGAGGCGGAGTGAGGGCAGGCAGTGGGTGGTCCAAAACCCTGGACTTACAGGGCCAATTCTGAAGTTGGCCCTGTACATCTGGGGCTTCGGATCTAGATGGGGGACTTATTCCACCTCGGAGGTAGAATAAGTCCCCCTGGACACTGGAGGATGGCAGGCCCGGGAAGCAGAGAGATGAGGGGGTGCAGGGGATTCCCTACAGCCTGACCCTGACCATGGAAGGTCAGATCAGGGATCAGGCTGCAGAGAACAAAGATTGTGGATGGCGGCCGGGGATCGCAGCTCCTGAATGGAGCCGCAGTGCCATGGCAATGGGATGCTATGGCACCATGGCTCCATTCAGGAGCCTGACTGAGTTAGACAGGCAGGGGTCTGTACATGCAGGCTGATCTGAATCAGGTCCCAGCCTGCACATACAGACCAAGACCCGATTCTGATCCTGAAGGGCACACCTAGCCCCTGCAGGATCAAAATCAGGTCTATCTCTGTGTGTCCTGATTCCGATTGGGCACACAGAGGCCTGGATACACACATTAGAATGTGTCTCTATGGAAACACCCACTGCTTGTGTGTGTGCAATAGCCTACAGCCCATGTTGGTACAGCTTCTAACTATCGCAGAGGCCGGAGAGTGTGAGAGTTATGAGTGAAGAGATAGCAAGAGTTGAACAGCAATGGAAATGAAGGATAAAGGAAACATACCTGGAAATATTGTTCCTGATTCATAGGCTGGTCTTAAACCTGTGACCTTTCCTTCATTACAAACCAGAAACAGAGCACCTACTTGCAACCAGCCAAGACAACACACAAAGCAATAAGTATTGTGGTCACTGCGCTTTATTAGAAAAACGCCCGAACGCGTTTCGGCAAACGCCTTCCTCAGGGGGCTGAGAACTGCAAGCAAACATATTAAAACAAATGAACAAACCATAAACAAAATATGAACAAATTAAAAGCATAAATAAACATCAAATACAAATAAAATATTATGACGATTAAAAATTAAAAATTATGTGCATGATAAGTATAATATAAATATAAACTTAAAAAATCATGTAAACTTATAAATAAATAAAACAGATAAAAGAAGGGATGACATGTACAAACCAACACCATAAAGGACAGGAAATATGACATGAAAAGATACTCACTGTTAATGTGTCTTACATCAGCTGAAGCGCACAGGAATAATGTATAACATAGGGTCAACTATGAATCAGCTAAAAAATATATATATATACACACATATGAGTAAATAGATATCAATAAATCATCCTATAGTATGCTTAAAACATAAATGCAGAACCAGAAATAATGGGAAACCCAAAACTCACATGGCACGATGGAGTTTTATGTTATGTTCCAAATGTTGCATGAGTCCCATTGTTATAAGTTTATATTTATATTATACTTATCATGCACATAATTTTTAATTTTTAATCATCATAATATTTCATTTGTATTTGATTTTATTTATGCTTTTAATTTGTTCATATTTTGTTTATGGTTTGTTCATTTGTTTTAATATGTTTGCTTGCAGTTCTCAGCCCCCTGAGGAAGGCGTTTGCCGAAACGCGTTGGGGCATTTTTCTAATAAAGCGCAGTGACCACAATACCTCTTGCTTTGTGTGTTGTCTTTCCTTCATTACATACAGGGACCATGGGTTTGGTACTACAGAGCAGCCCTGTGGGAGTGTCGGTCCTTCACTCCATGTGTATATATGTGGTCATTGTTAGGATGCATGATGGCATGAGCTGTGGTATGCTTATGTCTGTGTAGCTCTCTGCAGGCTCTGTACCATAGTTGTCTGATGCCCCTCTCCCCACCTCTGGCTCCTATCCTCTCCTCTGTCTCTATACCCCTGGTTTCTTCCTTCAGATATCTTGGAGTGATTCTTGATTCTTCTCTATCTTTCACAGAACACATCATCTCTATCTTCCGCCGGTCCTTCTACTATCTACATCAGATCCATTCAGTACATCCTTTCCTCTCTCCTGCTCCTTTGACCTCCTCTCCCTCGTCATCAGAAGGCTTGATTGCTGTAATGTCACTATTGCTGGTCTTCCTCAATATCACCTTCACAGACTCCAACTACTTCAAAATACAGCCCCGTATTCTAAATTCCTCTCTCGCTTCAGCCATGTTTCTCCGCATCTTGCTCATCTTCATTGGTTGCGCATTCACTTTCTGATCCAGTACAAAATACTTACTTTTGTCCACCACACATACTTCTACTCTGTAATATCTTGCTGACCTCCTTCACCTTCATACTCCTCATCGCTTCCTACATACCTATCATCTTGCCTTCCCTTTGTTTCCCAGGCCCTTTTATAATGTACACGACACTCTACTGTTTTTTTTTCTGCGTCCCTTTCTTTGGAACTCCCTCCCTCACTTACTTCATTCTGAGCCCTCTTTCGCTAGGTTTAAAGCTGCTTTTCAGTTTAGCTTTTCATGCCATTAATACCCCTTCATGACTCACCCAGGTCCTCTCTCTTTTCTCCCCTCCCTACTCTGTCCCCTTCCCCTTCTCCCCCTTCCTATCCTCCTCTTACTGCTTTTAGTCCTTCTACCAGCTCTCTCTCCTGTCCCATATGATAATGGCGTTCCTTTCCTTTTCCCTCCTCTGCAGCCCTTTATGTGGTTCACCGCTTTAATGCTTTGGCCTAAGCAGTTTATCCAAAACCCAAATAAAAGATAAAAGGTGAAGGAGAGGGACATCTTGTTAGGTCTGTATATACATATGCATTGATGTGCTGCTGGTTCTGTTGATGTTCATGTCTTACAAACTGGATCTGTCCTGCCAAAGGGGAAGGGCACGATACAATAACACACAATTCAAAATCAGAGGTGAACTAGCAGAGTTGCCTATGTACCGATTTCCTGGAATGAGATTGTGGGCCAGTCATCATCTCACAGCTGTCATCATCTCACAGCTGGCAGAACACACTAAATAATTCTCACTCCCATGTAGCTCTGGTGGATGTGGTAGATAACCAAGTGCTTACTCCTGCAAGGGTCACCTGCTCATGCACGGCCTCTGGTCATAATTGGCAACTAAGAGGACTATGTGGATCTTTTTCCTCTATTATCCAAAAAAACACATCAAACAGGACCTCAAAATAAAACAATCATAAACAAAAAGAGTTCATATACAGGCTTTTAAAACTGGGAATCATATCCACATCAACAAGTTTCATATCCAAAATGTTCTTCCTCTTGGTTATGTTCAACAACTTTTCATTCTTTCTGTATTAAAGTATAAACCAATAGAGTGTAAAGAGCTCAACAGGTGGAGTTATAGGGCCCAAACGTTAGTGCCCAACCACTTCTCACCTGTCATCATTGCCCTATAAATACACTCTAAATAAACAAAAAACAACTACAGCACTGAAATCATTTAAAACAGAAAAAACATTTAGTTGTTATAAAATAAATTCATAGAGAGCATACTTAATTTAGCTCTTTCAATACTAGCAAATAAGTGCAGGCAGTGTAGTGCAATCCAAGCAACAAATCTCTTCAGACATCAAATCAATAGCAGAAAAACCTCCGTGGGACCAGCAGAACAGAACAAACTGAACTGCAGCTGTCACTCACTGATCTATGCTATGCAGAACAAACGTTTCTTTCCAATAGAGTGTAAAGGGCTCAACAGGTGGAATTATAGGGCCCAAAAGCCCTCTGACATGGGCTGTTATCATATTAGCTAATCTTCCTGCCTGACTGGCCTATTTGACCCTCAACATGCACATATCCAGTAAAGCTGATACGCACGGCCAGCCCAAAGTTTTGTTCCGCCCCAGACATAGGCCGCTACCGCTGCCCCCTACCCCTGCTATCACGCTCCCCTCCCCGAATCCATCTTCTCTTCTTATTGGGGGGGGGGGGGGGTGGTGTCAGCTGAAATATGACTCCATTTTGAAAGTGGTGGCACACATACATGCCACTGCTTTCCATGCAGTCATATCACCACTGCCACTGCCCCCTACCCACATGATGAGAAGATAGAAATGGAGGGGCGGTGGCAGTGGCACAACTCCTTTTTGAAAGTGGCGGCATGTATGTGTGCTGCCGCTTTCAAAACTAAGTTGTGTCACCCATCAGGGTTGGACGCCCTAGGCGGCCACCTGGTCTACTATTGGATGGCCTGCCCCTGCTGACACGCCATCATTTCACAATCTTTGCCACATTGGCACCAACACCATAGTGCCCTTTATTAAAAGTGCCCCATATTGTGAGTGGGAATGGGCAGCACTCTGCACTCATTTATGGGCTGGGGTCTGAATAGAGCACACTGCATGCACTCACTTTAATTTATGTGCAGTCTGTAACCTGCAAAATAGTGTTGGCCCTGCCAGGGGGCCCTTAATGCCTGCTCTGGAGCTCGCATTAAGGTTCCCCTGGTGTCCCATCTAATAGGCGCTAATCTCATGAGTTAAGGGAACATCCATTGTCTCTGCCCACATATCACCCACGTAATGCCTTTTGTCTGCCTTCGCCCCTTTTTCTTGGTGGGGAAATGGGAGAGGAAATGGGGTAATTTATTTATTTTATTTATTTATTTATTTAGCTGTATTTATATACCGCTTTTCACCCTGTCAAAGCGGTTAATTGGGGGATACATTTAACACGAGGGGATATGAGACACATACGCTAATACTTACAGGGAACATGGGCAATGGAGGGTTAAGTGGCTTGCCCAAGACCACAAGGAGTGCCTATAGGACTAGAAATCCCAGTCCCTCCGGCCTGAGATTGCTGTCCCCAGGTGGGACTTGAACCCCCGGCCCTCCAGCCTGAAGTACCTTGTCCTAACCACTAGACCACTCCTCCCTCCCTAATATGATAATTCCACCAGAAAAATTGCTGAGAGTGCCAGTACACAAAATGTGAGATGGAGAAATAGCAGAATTGGACAGAAGATGGGTCAGGTATCGAATGCTTAGGTTAAAAAATACATTTTTTTTATCCCATCTTGAACTTTGCATAGGAGATTTCAAGTCTGAGTTTATTAGGCAAGGAGTTCCACAGGTGAGATGCTTGAAACATAAAGGCGATGCACCTATATGTAGTTAGATGCAAAACATTCTTAGATGGAAGAACCAAATAATTCTCACTGGAAGAAGAGCGGGTATGCGAAGGACAATATGGAATTAGATGAGAATGTAGACAAGTGGGCAATCCAGAGTGAAATGCGTGATGTGCTGGTAGGAGTATATTGACAAGGTAAGGAACAGGGAGCTAGTATGGCATGATCAAAATATATAAGTTTAATGGCTGTATTCTGCTTTGTTGGGAGGCCCCTTATTTGAAGCTAGGGGACACCCGGTAACAATGAATTAGTTATCAAGTTTGTTTATTACAGATGAATGAAATCAGTTTCTGAGTGCCTGGTTGTCAAGAAATGGTTTTACATTCTCTCATTCTTCTTAATAAAAAAGAAGCTTTTTTACAATATTAGATATGTGGGGGGCAAAGGTGAGCTGGTCATCAAGTACAACTCCCAGAGAGTGAATAGAATTCTTGAAAGATACATACTAAAGAGCCAGATAGACTGAGTTGGTAGGGAGGTAACTTCTGGTCGTGGGGAATCCAAAGGGCTTCAGTTTTGGTTGTGTTAAGAATCATTTAATGTGACTTAAGACAGGTTGTAATAGAACATGATTTAGAATCCAGTTCTTTTTGAAAAGTGGGGCCCCAGGTCTTATGCACAATGATTAGTTGGATATAGTCTGCATAAAAGTGCTAATGTTTAAGTCCTGAATAAGAAGTGCTAAGAGAGAAATAAACAGATTAAATAGGGTGAGGGCAAGAATGGATCCCTGCGGGACATCAAAGGATTGAGGAAAGGAGACTAATGGTTGTTGATATAGGTCTGAAAAGTACAGTCAGAGAGATATGAATGGAACCGGTTTAAGGAAATAGAGTCAATACCGGAATCTCATAGTTTTTCAAGCAGGAGAAAGTGGTCTGTGACCTCAAACATGGAACTTCTCATAACGTCTCTGAGGCTATTAAGGTGTATGGTGATTTCATTCAGAATGCCCACAAGAGTGGTTTCAGTGCTGTAGTATGGGCGGAAACTGGACTACTGGGAGGTAAAATGAGTTGTTTGACTCCCAGAAACGTGATACTTATTCTAAGATGGCTTTTTCAAGGCACTTGGCTAAGAAGGGGAGGTTACATTTTGGATGGTAATTGCATGGTAGGGTTGGGTCTAGATTTTGTTGTGTAAGGAATGGGCGAATGATGGAGTGCTTCCATGAAGGAAGAATAACCCCATTGGTCAAGCTGTCACGATCAGGATCAAGACTGAAGGTGCAAAGTGATCCCAGCAAGATTTAGGAATGTGAGGTATTTTCCAGGGCAAAGAGATATGTAACTGGGTAAAATGGCCTAACTGAAAATTGACTTCCTTAAATATGACTAAAAGTATGCACAGGTTACAAAGTGCATGATCTCTGAGTCACATTAAAAAGGGACATTCCTGTGGGTATGTCTAGGTCAAAGGAGGAAAACATGCATATATCATTGCAACTCTGCCGCCACTCCACCTAAACTATGCCTACAGAGCTGCGATGTATGCACATATTTTATAAAATACATGCCACATTCATAGAATACAAGTACAAATTTACACCTTACTATTTGATAACAATATCTTTTGATGTTCCCTTTATAAAATATGCTTAACAAAGGTGCCTTTTTGGACTTATTACCCAAACACCCTTCCATAAAAGGGGCTCCATAGAGGCAACTTTCAAACAGCCTGCATAGTCACAAACTGCTCAGGTTTCAACGGGTATAATTTAAGCAAATTTCTGAGAAAATTCACAAGTCCAATATACATATGTCAAAAACATCCAGGTTATTTACAATTGTTATTTGTCTGTGTGTGTGGGGGGGGGGGGGGATGGGGGAGAGGGAAGGGGGGAGGTAGAGGATACCAAATAGCATGTGTACATTTGAAAATATGATATATGCATGCTGTTTTCCTCCTTTGACCTAGACATACCCACAGGAACGCCCCTCTTTAATTTGTCTCAGAGATCGTGCACTTTGTAACCTGTGCATACTTTTAGTCATACTTGAAGAAGTAAATTTTCAGTTAGTTAGGCCATTTTACACAGTCTGTGTAAAAGAACCCATGATCTTTTGGTATGTGTACTTTTTACACACATATGCAATTACAATTTTGGAAAGGGCCTTTTTGCATGTAAAACACAGAAACAGAGGAAAAAACATGATTTACAAGCAAAAACATTTGGTTTATAAAATTGCTGCTCATGTGTCTATTTTCACCCTATTTGGTCCTATTAGGCAGCCTGCTCAGGCTCTAATTCACCTTTGAAAACCGGGGCTTTTTTTTGAGGGGGTACTGGGTGATACTGAGAACCTGCACCTTTTCATTGCCTGCTAACATTAACCCATGGTCCTCATGTATTAATGAAGGGCTCTACAAATGAGTTCTGGCACCTCTTTTGCTCAGAAAAAGGCACTGTTGAAAATACATTTTTATTTGATGGTCCATTTCAGCTTCCCCTTTGGCCTCAGAGTCCATGAATTTATCCCTTAGTACCTAAATTTAGACCATGTGACGTTAACCTAATTTAACTGTATCTTGCTCACTGGTGAGAACTCCTCTCCCTTTCGTTTCGCTAAGCCACTTTAAAAATGAAGTGCACCACTTTTACAGCGATTATAAATCTACAGTCGAGAAAGAAAGTGGTTTACTTAAAGCCAACTACTTAAAGTGGCACTATTGTATTTTATGGCTAATATATGCTAAGAAATCTGGAAAATATACTGCTCATGAGGTTGTGTTTTATTGTTCTTTTAAAAGTGGGCTTGTGTGTGGCACATGATTTCAGTTGAATCCATCTGTCCAGCTGTGTTTGTCTCCCTGTCAGTGATATCACTCAGCCCTCAAAGGCTGCGTATCAGATGACCAGTTTTGATCTCTGGCATTGTCTGTGCCTTTGTGCTCCCTCTCCATATGTTTACCTTCCCTTTTCAAATGCAGAAAGCATTACAATGTGATTACCTTTTTCTTGTTCTAACCAGGTCTTGATGTTTCCTGCATCTGAAAGGGAAAAGCAGGAATGAAAATCAACCCAATTTAAAAGAGTAGTTACTTGTGACCCACTATGTATACACGAATAATACATTTTAAGAGCAGAATAAGCTGTGATTCACAGATGTCAACCAGGCAGATGATCTAGTACTCATTCTGAATCAGTCCTAAATGACTATGATTTTTTTTTTACCAGACTAGTTGATGTGTCAAAAATCAATGGATAAATATACTGTATGCTGATCAATCTGACCATCCTAGCGGTGACCACAAGCCAACTTGATTTTCGCAACTGAGATACCTGACTGGAAGGCAAATCACTCCTATTACCAAATCATACAGTATTAAAACATGCATCATCTTTTAACATGGACATGAGCCCCTCCATTGTGATGTAATAACCTTTATTTTGCTCTCTTTTATATCCCCTCATCTCTCACCTAGCCCAGCTACTGAAGTGGCAGCCCTCAGCTAGAGGCCATGCACCAGGACACTGTCTGGAATCCTGCCATCATAGGCAATCTAGTCACTAGGCATCACTGTTGCATGACTACTAGACATCCCTCCCCGAGGGACTTGACTCAGTAATCAAAGCCAGGTTTTCCACAGGGCAGTCCATGGCATGTGCCAGCGGGACACCAGACCGGGCCCCATTGTTTTTCATTGGAATTCTCAGTATACATACATAATTCTTTCCACAACCCCAAGAATATCTCTAAATATTTAATTGAGTAATTGTAACCTTGCAAAGTTTTTATACACAGTTAACCATTTTCCATGTGACTGGCCTATCATACAAACATTGGGCCTATTAATCAATGTGGCAGTGCGTCACATAAGGTTAAGTGCTGGCATTTTGACACCTAAATTTATGTTCATATTCCGTGGTGCCAGAAATTTAAAGGGCTTTGCTGAATATATGCATAAGCAGTGACCATGCCGCTGCTTGTATGCATATGTTAAAGCTGCTAGTTTGCTGGTCTAACTTATGCATATAAGTTACATACAGAGCGGCTGAATTTTTCCACTCTGCATAAAAACTATGTGCTGGCCCTGACCCACCTTTAACCCTGCTTCCTGGGATACACATAAATCTTATGCACAGAACTTGCAATGGCATGCATATAACTTGTGAAAAAATTTTTTAAAGACTTACAAATTGATGTTGGTACTGACAGCACAAATTCTTTGGAATATTGGGCCCACTAAAATTAACTGGCTGAAATTGGTCTCTGAAGAAGTATTTCTAAATACTTGACATCCTCATTAGGCACCACTCCAACAAGTGACACGTGGGGACAGATATCTGTGGATATTTGTAAAGTCCAAAGGCACTTTTTCCCACTGATTCTGCAGCAGTTGTCATAGGGAAATTACATACATACTCTCCCTTTGTAAATTATCTAGGGTGTCCACGGTAATTTTCATCTGATTTTATGGATGCATGCTTTCTCTTGAAAGCAACTACATAATGCTCTGTTTACTAAAATGTGGTAAGATTTTGCAGTTATCATGCATTAATTGACAAAATAGCACATTTTAGAAAGGACATCCTGGCAGTCGAGGAGTCATGCAAATGGAAATGTGTGGGCACCATGGTGATTTTAGAAATGGCTGTATGGATGTGCATAGCCTGTACAAAAATTGCTACTCACACATCTCCAGATTTCCGCATTTCTGCTGCAGCAAGACTTGCATATGTGCATAGCAGAATATGATGTGGTGGGCATCGGTAACATGTAGGTGCATTGTAAAATATGGATATACTTGCAGCATTCAGAAAGTATACATGCAGCTGGGACCCATATGGGACCAGGCCCATCTACTCCCCCCAGTGGAACCTCTGCACATACTTGTTCACTGGCCAGAAACCACAAGAGAGATGGCCACCATAGAGCCCAATTTCAGTAGGGCAAAAACCCTGTCATTGTGCTTCCTGGTGCTTACAAAGGAGGAGTTCTTCCATGTGGCTGCAAGCTTCCCAATGCTGCAACAAGAAGGTCTGGGAGAATATCCACGTGAACCTGGCATGGATCACTCAGTGACACAGAACACAGGCAGACAACAGGCAGGGAAGTGCAGCAGCCAAGATAAGCTGGTCCCCCTTGGAGACACGCACTGAGAGGCCTGGAAGAGCAGCACCAGTGAGAGCATATACTGAAATGAGTGTAGCCATAGACACACAGGCAGGGTGTGTGGGTACACAGACAAGCAGAGCAGTGGCAAGGGAACAGAAGGCAAGAGCCAGGCAGGACATGGAAGACACAAAGGCAGAGCACTGGGATGGGCATATTTGCAAATGCCATGGCCTGTGTCCATGGTGAGGCAAAGCCACATCTGCGGATAGGCACTAGGCCCTGCAAGAACTGAACTCTCAAGGCAGGGAACATGCAGTGCATAATGTAAGATGGTTGTAACATTATAGGCACACAGGTACAAAACTGTAGGAAAGCAGCCACACTGTGCCTAGAGAGTGCTCAACCTCATCAATGCCCATGGGTTATGCTGGGAATCAGGATGTATGAAAGGAGGGGTAGAAGTGCCCCATGCCCACATGCTACAGCCTCTACACACCTGTACAGGGCTGACCTTCAAACCAAAGGCAATGAAAGACTTTGGAGCATGCAGCAGGCCATGAGTAGTTCACCCCTAGATTGAGGCACAGGAAATAACTTTTGATTTGACCAAAACTTCTCTCTATGATTACCCATGTGTGTCTGTAAACCCCATGGTCATGCTTCTCTGCTTCTGTCTGTGGTATCACAATGGGGATCAGGAGCCAACTTCTCAATTTGTAGCCTTTGTCACCTGCATTGGAAGGGGAAGAAGGGACATATTTTGGGTAAAGAGCCAGGGTCCTTCATGTGGTTGCTGCACAGTGCAGGCCTGGATTCTGTTTTCCAGGCACTGCATCTCCCAGGGAAAGGAGATGCCTTCATACATATTCTTGTCTGGGAGGTGGAGTGGGCTAGTACAGGGTTTACTTAGTAGCCAACCACCAGTGTTTTCATTGTTCTTAAACATCTCATAGATTCCAGACTGGGTGAGGATGTAGGCATCATTGCAGGACCCTGGAAATTTAGGAAATGCATCTGTTATATCACCCAGCTCATTGAACATGACCTGCATGTTGAGAGAGTAAAGTGCCTTTCTGTTCTGTAGATGGTCTCATTCGCTCCCTTGTATGGGCCTAAGGGCCACATGTGTGCAATCATTCAAACTGAGCACTGATGGAAATCCAGTCACCTCATGGAATTGTATCTTGATTTTCTGCCTCTGCTGCACAATCTTTGGTAAGGCTATATAAGAACATAAGATATGCCATACTTGGTCAGACCAAGGTCCATCAAACACAGTATCCTGTTTCCAACAGTGGCCAATCTAGGTCACAAGTACCTTAGCAGTTTCCCCAAAAGACAGAGGTTCCACAATGCTTGTATTGGGGCAAGCAGTGGATTTCCCGGGTCCCCTTTAATAATGGTTTATGGACCTTTCCTCCAGGAACTTGTCCAAACCTTTTTTAAACCCAACTACACTAACAGCTTTTACTACATCCTCCGGAGTTTGATTATGCATTGAGTGAAAAAATATTTTCTTATTAGTCTTAAATAGGTTACACTGTAGCTTCATTGCATGTCCCCTAGTCTTTCTATATTTTGATGACAAACAATCGATCTACGTTTACCTTCTCCACTCCATTCATCAATTTATAGACCTCCATCATATCTCCCTTCGGCCTTCTCTTTTCCAGGTTGAAGAACCCTAACCTTTTTAGCCTCTCTTCATAGGTATATCCTTCCATCCCCTTTACCATTTTGGTTGCTCTTCTCTGTACCTTTTTTTAAATAATGCTATATCCTTTTTAAGATATGGCAACCAGAATTTTACATAATATTCAAGGTGCCGGCGCACCATGGAACGATACAGAGGCATTATAATATCCTTTGTTTTATTCTCCATTCCTTTCCTTATTTGCTTTTTTTTGGCCGCAGCTGCACACTGGGTGGAGGGTTTCAACATATTATCCACCATGATGCCTAAATCTTTTTCCTGGGTGGTGGTTCCTAATATGGAACCTTGCATCGTGTAACCTTAGTTTGGGTTGGTCTTTCCTAGGTGCATAACTTAGCACTTCTCCACATTAAATTTAATCTGCCATTTGGATGCACAGTCCTTCAATTTATCAAGGTCCTCTTGCAATTTTTCAGAATCCACAGGGCTTTAACAACTTTGAATAATTTTGTGTCATCTGCAAATTTGATTACTTCACTCGTTATTCCCATTTCAAGGTCATTTCCGAATATGTTAAAAAGCAGCAGACCTGATCGGGGGCGGAGTCAGCAAAGGATCAACATGGCCGCTTAGGAGATTTTCTCCCATAGACCCAGTCAACTAATCCTGCCCTATCAAAGCCTGGTAAAAAGTGGGGCTTGTGGAGGCAGCCTTTCGCCAGGCGAACATGGCTAGCGGCAAACAAACCCTTCTGGACTTTGCGAACACGCAAGGAGCAGGTACAAAAAGAACAAAGTCGGACCCGTTGTCTCCTGTAATACAGAAGCACAGGCAGAGCCTTTGGAAGTAGAAAGAAAGGTGGATTTTACCTTTAAAAATGACAGTCAGCCAACATACACAGCTCAGAGTCTGCACAAGGGAAGCAAGCAGGGAGAGGGAGCAGTTGAGCTGACACACCCAAGCTCTGACGTAGCAGCAAGCTTGGAGTTTGATTACTTTCACCTGCTTAGAAAAGCCGAGCCAAGCTTCAGAGAGGAGAAATATAAATGCTGCTCAGTAGCTCAAGGAAGGGAGGAGAAGGAGGCAGAGAAGGAGGGAAGCAGAAGGCCTGGCAGAGAGCAAAGAAGCGGAAGGCGTGGCAGAGAAGGAAGCAGTGGCCAGGAAGGAGAGACTGGCACACGGAGAGTTTCAGAGAGGTGGAGAAGCTCAGATGCTTCAGAAGGTTGGAGACCCTGTGAAGAACCTGATTGCAGTTCAGGAAGTGAGTCCAGCCGAGCAGAAGAAGAGAAGGCACAGCCGGTTACTAGGAACCTGCCTAGACAGAGAGAGCTGGGGGCCCTTCAGATCTCACTGCCGGAGGAAAGGCTTCGAGGTCTATACAGGTGGGAGCCTAACACTAAACCAGGGAAGTCAATAAGCTCAGCTTCTACCAGAAAGCTAGGGCAGTGCTCTAGTCTAGATTTGAATGCAGAAAGTTATAAAGCATTTCCTAGCAGCTGGAGAGAGCTAGGGGAGAGCCAGGGAAGAATCTCCACAGCCACAAGCCTTACAAGACCTCACCCTCTAGAACGGTACCCAGGGGAAGCACCCCAGTTCTTAGAGAGAGGTCATTCCAAGCCTAGCAGTAACAGCTTAAAACAAAACTCAGTAAGCTCTGAGGTTGAGGATATGCAATGGGAATTTACTTATGCTGACTCAGAAGCAATTCCAATGGATTTTACACTCTGCCTGGCAGATGACATAAAATCCCTTCGCTAAAGATTGTGTGAATGAGCTGAGGGAAAGCAAAGAAAAGGAAGTGTTTTTCTTTAAGGAAAAAGAAGAAGTTGTTTTGTTTTACTACTTTGTTATATGGAAAAATGCCTTACACGTTTTGGAAGCCAAGAGTATGAAAATACAGCTATTTTGTTTGTGTAAATAACCTTCAAGCAAAAGCTCCTGTAAAGAGTACTGTTTTGTTCTGCACTAAGTCCGTTTGGGAAGGGGAATAAATTTCTTGTCAACTCTTTCCTAACACTCGACTCACGGCTATTCTTTTATCAGAGGACTAAAAACTACCACTCCCATAAGGCATAGCGGGAGTAAAGCTATAGTCATTTTCTGCATAAAGGACATCATGGCAACCCCAACCCTCTGACCCCTAGGCGGAGGGCTGGGGCGAATATGACACTCCGCACAAGATGGCGTCACAGCAGGACTCTGCAGAAGGTATGCAGGAGATTCTAACTGAGATTCGAGTGGTACGTAATCACGTTGATGCTAACGGAGTGTCTTTGAGCGAATTTCAGGCAGACCTGAAGGAGATTAGGGCGCAAATGCTAACTCTTACATCTAGAGTAGAGAAAGCCGAAGTGACCGCTGCGGACCATGAAGAGCGAATCCTGCAGCTTATCAAAACATTATGGAGAGCGGAGTGGCTGGAACGCAGCATGGAGGACATGAATAATAGAGCTTGGAGGAATAACATATGTATAGTGGGGATTCCAAAGGTTGCAGGAGGGCTTTCCTGGAAGGTCAAATCCCTAAGTTGCTGAAAATAGAGTTTGCCTGCCCATTTGAAATAGAAAGGGCGCACCCCATTCCGATGACAATGAGCTCACAAGCCAGGAGGCCAAGGCCTATGATCCTCTGTGTATTGAGATATCAACAGGTCACACAAATAAGGACGACGACCAGATTTAACACTTCCCTCCAGTATGAAGGGCATAAAATCGCTCTCTACCCAGACTTTAGTAAACTAACGGTAGAGAAGCAGAAGCAATTTCTGGCTCTAAGATCAAGATTTCAGCATCTGCAGGCACGATATGGGTTATTTTACCCAGCTCGTTTTAAAGTCACTTTGAACAATTCCACAAAAACTTTCAATGATCCGGCTTCATTGGAGTTGTTCATCGAGGAACAGGAAGCATTGCAAATGCATTAAAGACAGGAGTTGCTTTTCCTGCGCGCTGGTTGGTCTCTTAAAGGTGTCGAAGGAGGTCAAGTCAATAATTTGTTGCGCTCCATATCGTTGGTTGAGGTGCCGACTGCTATTTTTCACCCCTAAGTTTTGGACACCATAAGCTGTTGGTTTACGTTGTACTCATTCAAGCATTGATTGCTATCTGACTGGAATTATCTTGTAGGTGGCTTGTTGGAGTGGGTATGGGCAGAAGGGAGGTAAAGAGGAAAGGGAATGCTGATTTATTGAATAAATATTGGCAGGGTTTCTGTTGTTCCCTGGGCTGGTGGAGGCAAATCGGGAAGTTTCTTTGCTTTAATATAAGATGATAGGGGAGAGAAAATACTTATCAATCATGGGTCGGGGGCCTGCCATGTTTTGATTTACTTACTGTCTCACCCATGGATTGATCCCCTGGCTATGGGGGTGACGGGTGGCTCTCTGAGGGTTGGAGAAGGATGGATAATAGTTCTTTGAAGTTCACAGGCTGTATTAGGTATATCTTTAATAGGGAATCATGGCAAATTGGGTGAAGATACTATCTCTGAACGTCAAGGGTATTAAGAGTCTGATAAAGAGGAAAAACATCAAAGTGTATTGTAAACAACAACAAGCTGACTTGGTCCTACTGCAGGAAACCATCTAGCGTTGGCTGAGACAAAAAAATTGGAGGAAAGTCATTTTCTTTTAATTGGCCACTCTCCTGCAGTCCAAAAAACCCCCGGTATGGCTATACTAGCACGTAAATCTCTAGGGATCAAGGTGGAAAACATGCATAATGATTTAGAGAGGAGATGGGTGAAATCATCTATTTTGGTTGGTGAGACCAAGTTGATAATTCTTAATGTCTACGGCCCTAATAATGATGACCCTAAGGTTTTTAAGGAAATAGCTGGAATATTACAGGAGGACATTTTGACAACAGTTATTATGGGAGGTGACTACAATCTGGTTTTGGACCCATTATTAGACCGGAATCCTGGTAGAGTGGAGAGGACTTCCAGAGCAAGGGTTGCATTCAGGGCCCTTATGGAGTCTATAGGTTTGGTAGACATTTGGAGACTGCTCCATCCCACTGATAAAGATTGCACCTTATTTTCATCGCCATATAGCTCCTTTTCTCAAATAGATTTTTTTCTAATCTCCAGATCATTTGTATCGACATCCTGTGCTGCAGACACCCTGAGCATGCACATCTCAGATCATGTGGCTATTACGCTACCGGGAGAAATTAAATATAGTTTGACATGGTCCTTTAGCAGGTCCTGGTTAGCTGAAGCCTCATTTCAGGAAGAAATGAGATCTGCTATTACGGGCTATTTTAGTACAAATAAATTAGGTGATACGGCAAACTGGGCCTGGTGGGAGGCCTTTAAGGCCTTTCTGCAGGCAACAATTACTAGCTTCACTATTAAGGAGAATAGACGGAGAAAGGCCCAGTTAAATGTCCTAGACGAGCAAATTAGAGCCGGGGAGCAACTTTGGCAAAAACAATCGGATGCGGGTATATTATTGCGACTTCAGAGACTAAGATATCAATACAATGAAATTTTAAGTTCGGAAGTAGAGCAAGTAATGCTTAAGCAACTATCCCGATATCATGTTGAACAAAATAAAATGGGTAAACTTCTTGCTAACTCTTTAAGAGGGAAGCAAGAGAGATCCCGCATTACTTTCATATTTGATGATAAGCTGGGTAGATTGACTAGCAACGAGCAAATCTTAGAGGCGTTCTCGGGTTATTACAGCAAGCTATATTCCTCGGAATTAACTTACAACTTAGAAGCCTCTAATGATTTTTTGAGGAATTTAAACCAGCCCAAACTGGGGGAACAGCAGTCCAGAGAGTTGGATAAACCTCTATCAAGAGAGGAAATACGTACGGTAACTAATTCTATGGCCTCGGGAAAAGCAGTAGGGCCCAATGGAATACCAGCAGAATTTTATAAAGTTTTTGGAGATGAACTGATACCGTACTTACTGACTTACTTTGAGGAGCTTTACAGCTCACAGGGACACATGGGCAATTTCTCAGAAGCCACGATTGTAGTTCTGTAAAAACCAGGGAAGGATCCCAGTCGGGTCATAAACTATAGACCAATCTCCCTATTAAATTCAGATTATAAAATATACGCAAGTGTGTTAGCGAATAGGCTCTCTAAGGTAATAAGGGACGATTCATCCTGACCAATGTGGCTTTATCTCTGGGAGGTCAACTTCCGATATAATGCCAGATTATTCTGTAACCTGTTAGATCGTGCAAATCTTGTAGACTCTCCCTATGTGGGCCTCTCACTGGACACAGAAAAGGCATTCAACAGACTTGAATAGCTTTTTCTGTTTAGAATTTTGGACTGGTTTGGGCTTGGTTCGAGTTTCATAAACATGATACGTGTTGTGAAAAGGAAGCTTATCAGGGCCCAGGAAACAAGGATAAAGAGGGGGAATTTACCCTTATCAAAGGACCTGTATTGCCAGGTCAGAGATACAAAACCTCAGTTATACCTAGAAACCAGATTGTATCAGGCTGCAATAGGTTGCAGAGTGTCCCAAGTGGTGAGAAGGAGGGGGAAAGCAAGTTCAGAGTAAGGAACCCTTACGTCACTGACTTTCCAAATTACTCAGCTGCCAAGAGGCAGACTGATTTTCAACGCCTGAGAGGAGAAAGGGCAGGGTTAGAGCCTGGGAGGTTTAAAGCTAGGACAGAAGATTCAGGAAGGGAGAGGAGAAGGAGTAGGAATGCCTACTGGAGGAGAAATGGAGCTGAAGCCCTGAGAACCAAGAGCCCATGCTGGAGGACAAGACAGAGAAGCTCAGATACATGCTGGCCAGAATATGAGGGAGGAACCACTGAACCAAGCCTTGACCCAGGTATGAGTTTTGGAAGCCTGTCTGATAGGGAGCATTACAGATTTGCTGGAGACAGCGCTTGTCCTGATGGGAGGCAGTCAGCTAAGCCCTCTGAGCCAGAAGTAGAACCTATGCAGCTAGGAGAACAGGAATTAGTTCTGGAAGAGGAAGATTCTTACATGGACTGTTCTTTATGCCAAACTGCCAAGCACAAAGAAGTCCTGAGAGGGAATATATCATAAGGGAACCTTCCAGAGTCCAGTACCCTAGAGAGCCTGTATGTGAAGTGAAAACGTTCTTTGAAAAGGAAAATACTTGTGCTGAGAATGTCTGCAGCTGCTTAATTGTTTGCTCATTGACCAGCTGAAGTCAGTGCAGTGCAGAGCTTATGCCGTACTCACGGTGGATTTAAGAAGTTTCTTTTGGAACAGAAAAGAGAGCTGTTTATGTGAAGCTGATATTTTTGGTTTTGTTTTAAACAGCACTGCTAGGCACGTTTGCTAGCAGTGGCTGTGGAAAGGACTTTCTGCTTTGCATTGAAAGACATTACAAGCTGTTTGTGCTTAAGTTCAGTTATATCCTGTTGTACTAAATATAATCCTGGAGAGGAAATCCAATAGGTGATAATTTGTGAACCTTATTTGCGTTTACCTCATAAATAAATTCTGTCAATGCCTTAACTCTCGACCAACTACAAAAGAGTGTTTTTCTGCCTAAAAGTCAAGTGTAACCTGACTGGACTACCTTTCCCATGGTGCACTTCAAAGTCAGTCAGTCAGGCACATTGTTGAAGTGGTGGAATCTGCTATAACAAGCACGCCCCTCCACACTGCTGTAAGGGGCTATGGGCGTGACAGTGTATTATATTCGAGACCTAGCGCCCGCGTTTTCACTAATGGTATCTCGTCTCGCTCCTTTTCGCTACATAGAGGCACCCGTCAGGGTTGCCCTCTCTCCCCGTCACTTTTTAATTTGGCTCTTGAACCATTGACCATTGCCATCAGACTGAATGAGGACATATGTGGGTTTGTAATAGGCGATTTGCAGGTGAAATTATCTACGTATGCAGATGATCTCCTTCTATTTACCCAGCTATCCACTGTTCCTGTGGTCTTAGAGCTGATTGAAGGCTACTCAGGGATGTCAGGATATAAAAGAAACTGTTCCAAGTTGGTGGCCTTCCCTATGAATAACTTAACTACCTCTGAGTCAATGGCAGCATTCCCATTTTGTTGGGAGGCAGGAAATGTCAACTATCTGGGAGTCAGATATGATGCCTCGATAGATCAAACTATCCACACCAACATAGAGGATTTACTAAATATGATATGTAAACTAACATTAACATGGTCTCCTCTTCACCTTACGTGGTGGAGAAGATTGGAAACTATTAAAATGACTTTAATGTCAAAAATCAATTATGTGTTGGGAATGCTGCCTTTCACTCTTCCTTCAGAAATGTATGCTGCTTTGGAGAGAAGCCTAAGTAAGTTTCTATGGGGTGGATCGCAGCCTAGGATCACCCTTAAAAAACTTAAAAGTCTCTAAAGAGAAAGGAGGTGTGCAATTCCCGGATTTCCGCTGGTACCACCATGCCTTCTTGTTAAAGCAGGGGGCGTTGTGGGCGGGCTTTGATTATCTCACCCAAAAAACAATCTGGCTAGAGGTGGAGAGTCGAGTGGTAGCGCCCTGCCCTTTGTTCCTGCTCCTTGGTATGAAACATCTGGAGTGGGCAACGTTAGGGAAAATTATCTCATCTACGCAAGAGGTCTATTTGTCGCTTGCGCAGATCATGGGAAAGGACAACACTCCTTCCAGGATGCTGCCGCTTTGGTGGAATCTGATGTTTAAAATTAAAGGAAAGATGTTTGCGTGGAAAAGATGGCAAGAGTGCGGCATTTGGACCCTGGGTCAACTCTTAGGGTTAAATAACTGGAAGGATTTCTTCACTCTACAAACTGAGTTTTCGCTTCCTGGGGCCGGTTATCTACAGTGGCTTCAACTCAGACACAGTGTAGGGGCGACTAAAATCAATGTAAGTGATTTGGCAGCAGAGGGTGTTTTGTTTAAAAATATCAAGAAAGTCGCAGAAAAGTCAGGAGCCACTTCAGTAATTTATGCTTATTTTAGAGATTGTACCCCTCATAACAGGGGCAGCCCAAGGGGGGTGCGGGGCCATGTGCGGAGACTCGGTGCAGGGCCTCATTTGCATAAGTGGCCTTATTTGCATAAATATTTGCATAATGTTACCATACACTATCTTTTAGTAAACATGTCTCTTAATGAGTGTATGGATAAAGAAAGACTAAAAGATTTCTACATTACTATAATCTAGTGCCAACGCCAGGCACATTACGAACTACTACAAACGCTGACCATTTAGAACCCATAGCAAACCCGCCGTATCCTGACAGCATTACCAGGACACACAAAGCACCATACCCTACCTATCAAAAGGCAACACTGCAAATATTAAACCAATACATTTCAGAGAATACTGGGGAAAGAGAACAAGTGGCAATGTCAAATAGGAATTACATAAACAGAATACCTCAGCTCAGTTACACATGCAGAACATAGACCATCACCAAACAAGGAATCACAATTTAGAAACAGGAAGGCAATAATTAAACTGGGAACCCCAAAAGCCAAACTTGGTATGTACAACAACACTGTAGAAATAAAACTATAAATTAATTTCCTCTTGTACCAAACAAAGCGCAGACGTTAATGATGCACATTTCCCAGAGCTTTCATATTCAAGTTAATAAATTCAAAATAAAGAGATATCTTTCTACCTTTTGTGCATTTTTTTTCAGTTGCAATTGCTCCAGCCACTTTCTTCTGGTTTCTTCATGTTTCCTGCTAACTCTCCATCATCTGCTGTCCATTTGTCCTTTCTTCTCTCTTCTAGTTTTTTTTCCATTCTCTCTCTCTACATCTGCTTTAACATACTAATCTTTCTCCTTTTGCTTTTTCCTCATTCCTATTTCATCCACACAAATTTTACCCCTCCATCCTCAATCCCCACTTACTCTCCCAATACCTGGCCAATTGTAGATTTTTCATCCCTCCCACACAAAATATTTTTCCCCTCTCCATTTTGCTCTCCCAGCCCCATCCCATTCTAATCCTCCCCCAACATCAGCTCCCTTCTAGTTCCAGTCTCACCCAGCATCCATTCCCTTCTAGTCCCTGCATCATCCCATTTCCAGTCCTAGCCCCCCATCAGCCCATTTCCAGTCCTAGCTCCCCCATCCATTTCCAGTCCGTCCCTTCATCAACTCATTTCCAATCCTAGCCCCCCATCAGTCCATTTCTAGTCATTTCCTAGCCCCACCATCAGCCCATGTCAAATCCTAGCTCCCCTCCACTTAGCCCAATTCCAGTCCAAGCCCCCCTATGAGCCTACTTCCAGTTCTAGCCCCTCCATGAGTCCATTTCAATTCAAGCACCCACCACAGCCCATTTCCAATCTTAGCTCCCCCCAACAGCCCATTTCCAGTCCTATCCTAGCTGCTCCATCAGCCCATTTTCAGTCCTAGCTCCCTTCCCTCACAGCCCATTTCCATTCCAAGCCCCCTCCCCATCAGCTATTTGCAGTTCAAGCCTCCCCTTCCACTCAGCCCATTTCCAGTCCTAGCAACCCCCCAACCCATTACCAGTCCTAACCCCCCATCACCCCATTTTCAGTTTAAGCCCCCCCTATAACCCATTACCAGTCCTAACCCCCCATCAGCCCACTTCCAGTCCTAACCCCATCAGCCCATTTCCAGTCAGCCCCCCATAGCCCATTGCCAGTCCTAAACCCCCATCAGCACACAGCCCATTACCAGTTCTAACCACATCAGCTCACCTCAAGTCCTAACCCCCCCATAGCCCATTACTAGTCCTAACCCACCATCACCCCATTTCCAGACAGCCTCCATCAGCCCACAGCCCATTAACAGTCTTAACCCCCCCATAGCCCATTACCAGTCCTAACCTCCCCAATAGCCCACAGCCCATTACCATTCCTAACCCCATCAGCCCACAGCCCATTACCCGTCTTAACCCCCCCCCCCCATAGCCCATTACCAGTCCTAACCCCCCCCCCATCGGCTCATGGAAAATTAAAAAAAAAAAAAAAAGCTGGCTGCTGCCGCTGCCGCTGCCGCCGCAGCAGCAGCAGAATGGAGTGTCCCGCGGGGCCCCCTCTGCACCGGCTTTCAGATACGCGAAGGGAGAGTGTCTCCCTTGCGTCTCTGTTAAGCCCGCAGGGGAAGATGGGAAATTTCCCATCAGCCCCTGCTTCCCATCAGCCCCTGCGGGCTTAACAGAGACACGAGGGAGACACTCTCCCTTCGCGTATCTGAAAGCCAGCGCAGAGGGGCTCAGCCGGGCAGGGAGAGCTCAGCCAGGCAGAGGGGGCCCCGTTGGACACTCCATTCTGTTGCTGCTGCGGCGGCAGCGACAGCAGCCAGCTTTTTTTTTTTAAATTTAATTTTTAGAAAAGCAGAATGTTCTTTGCGCGGGGCCCCCTGAAACGCGGGGCCCTGTGCAAAAAACATTCTTGCTCAATGGACGGGCCGGCCCTGCCTCATAAGCTGACAGGATTGTCAAAAGTTTGGGAATCAGAATTGAACTGTTCTCTCTCTCCTAATAACTGGAAAGTTTTGTGGGGCCCGATAACAAGGGTCTCCAATCAGCTGCGATCACTCAATCGATGTTTTTCTTTATGCATCGTGCATATATCACACCAGCAAAACTGGCTAAATGGGATAGAATGGCAGGGGGCAAATGTTGGTCCTGTCAGAAGAAGGCAGGTACATATGCACATATGATCTTTGAGTGCCCCAACATTCAGAGATTCTGGAGACTCATTTAGAATAGAATTCAGAAAATATTAGAGTTTCAAATGTTTTATCCTGGAACATTGTATATTTAAGATCCTTAGAGAATATTCCTGGCATGTCAAAGGATAATTTTTTTTTATTGAACTTTGTTAGCAATTGCTCTAAAGGTAAATTTTACGAATTGGAAAAATTCGCAAAAATTGAATTGGGAGATGTGGTGGAATCTTGTCTGTCAAAGTGCCAGATATGAGAAACTTTATAGTAAGTTACATCAGCCTGACAAAGCTGTTCTAAACTTAAAGAAATGGTCGCTGTTGGATAAATATGCAGCTCGAGCTAAGCTATGAGAATGCATGTTGTAAAACGCAAAGGATTGTAATCCCCCCCCCCAGTTATGTTGGGAGGGTATTTGATATGAGAATTATGATAGTCTATGGATTTAGAACGAGTAAGGTAGATCCCTCAGAGAGCCAGGGAGGGCGGGGGGAGTTGGGACGCATTGTAGTTATAGTATGTGCTATGTTGTTTGTTGATTATGGTGTTATTGTAAAATTTAAAAATAAATAATAATAAAAAAAGGCAGCAGACCCAGCACAGATCCCTGGGGTACTCCATTATTCACCTTTCTCCATTGGGAAGATTGGCGATTTAGCCCTACATATTCATCTGTTTGAGTTAGGAAAGACCTCAAGAACTGGGAGATGCATTGTGATATGGCTGACTGACTGAGACTGGCAGTGGCATCTACATGCAAAAATGAAGGCAAAGAAGTTAGTATTGACAAAATACAGAAGATCACAAGAAGAGGAACACCTCATAGCTGGCTGTGAAGTTCTGATGGTGGAAAATTTATATACAGAAAGGCACAACAATGTAGCATGCCTCATCCATTGGAAACTCAGTCAACACTACACCATCACTGTGCCTGAAAAGCACTGGGATCATGACCCTAAGAGAATTACAGAGAATGAAGAGGTTATGATCATCTGGGACATTCTCATTCTGGGGGATAAGAAACTGGATGCGAGGAAACATGACATAGTAAAGGAGAAACACACCAGAGCGGAATTGATAATAGAGATGTCAGTTCCAAGTGATTATTCTGTGAATTGCGTGGAGAGGCAGAAGATCCTGAAGTACCAAGAAATGCAGTCAGAGATCAAGAAAATGTGGCAGAAAGATACAGAAATATTTCCCATCTTATTGGGAGCCACGGGCTTCATAAAGAATTTCCAAGCACATCTTGGCAAACTTCCCATGCATTACATCTTTACAAACTCCAGAAGGAAGCTTTCTTTGGCATGATGCAAGTACTATGCTGAACATTAGCAATAAAGTTGAGAGACGGATATCATACTCCACATACCCTGGCCTAGAAGTGAGGTTCATGACTGTCATGGTGTGCACGAAACTAAACCATTTAGAGAAACTGCAAGAAAAAATAATAAATAGAACTTAGAGTCAAAAATAGAAATCAAGATGGCAAAGGCATGGACAGAAGAAAAATGGCTAAAGATGTAAAGCAAGGTTATAAGATGTTTTCTGGGTGTGCTGGGAAGGCCAGAGATGGAAATGCAAGACTGAAAGGTGCTGAGGATCAATGTGTAGAAAGTGATGAGGAAAAAGCAGAAATGCTAAACAAATATGTTGGTTCCATGTTCACGGAAGTAAAGGAACCTGACAGGTACTTTTGATCTGGATTGGCCACTGTTGGAAACAGGCCTTGATGGACCTTTAGTCTGATCTAGTATGACATATCTTATGTTCTCATGTTCTTATGTTCTAAGGACTATAGATGACTGACATAGGTACATATTAAAATGGAAGAAAATGTTTATGAACAACTTGTAAAACTGCAAGTGGATAAAGCCATGGAGACAGATGAGATATATCCCAGGATTCTCAGGGTGCTCAGAAAAGTACTGGCTGATCCTCTAAAGGGTATGTTTAATAGATTTTTGGAGATGGATACATTCCACAGGATTGGCAAAGAGTTGATAGGGTCCTTCTTCACAAAAGTGGCAACAAGAAAAGATTGGAAACTACAGGCCAGTAAGCTTATTTCGGTGATGGGAATAGTAATAGAAATACTGATGAAGGAAAGGATAGTGAACTTTCTACAATCCAATAGGTTGCAATATCTGAGGCAACATGACTTTAATAAAGGCAGATCATGCCAAACAAATCTGATTGATTTCTTTGACTGGGAGATCAAAGAACTAGATCAAGGGCATGCACTGGGTGTGATCTATTTAGATTTCAGCAAAGCCTTTGATACTGTACTCTTCCTCATAGGAAGCTCATGAATAAACTGAGCAGCTTTTGGATGGAACCCAAAGTGGTGAATTGGATCAGAAATTAGTTGGCTGACAGATTACAAAGAGTTATGGCGAATGGAATTCAATCAGATGAAAGACAACTGTGTAGTCGAGTGCCTCAGGGATCGGTCTTGAGACTTATAAGAGCAATATTGCTGAAGGATTAAAAGGAAAAGTTTACTCCTTTAAGGCTAGCATGAAGATTTGAAGGGCAACAAGAGAAGTGATCTAAACAAATTAGCATGGATTAAGGCTTAGCATTTAGGATTTAATGTGAAGAAGTGTAGAGTGATATGCTATGGGGGGCTAGAGACTGATGGGTTCCTCAGGACAGTTTTGGAAACCTTCCATAGATTTTGCCTCTGTGAAGGCTTCAATTGAACCTGAAGAATAGAATTTTCCGTGAACCCTAGATTATCTGTGTGATAGTCCAGTATATAAGGTATAACTTTTCTGGAACTTTTTCATAGTAAATTGGCACACATATGGAAGGTAATTTTATAACAGACTACCTAACTTTCCCTTTGTAAAATTTTCCCATGGAGATTACCTGCGCACATTAACATCTGCTCTCAAGCATGCACATTCTGTTTTTTTTATTTATATTGTTATTTTTGTTGCCATAAGAGTATACAGAATTCTTAAAATATCAAACAATTGTGTTTCACAAAAGCATATATAACAACAAAAATAAAGCCAAAATGATTCTGTTCCACCTCAAAGTGAATCATTTACTATACATGGATCCCTCCATCCTTTTTGGCTTTTTTAACCAATCATCCACATATCACCCATACTCTTTGTGATGCACACTCCACTTTACCTTATGCCACACCCTACACCCCCCCCCCCCATTTCCCCTATTAACTATCCTCAGTTCCCTTCGGTGAGGCAGTAGCCTTGGGGTTCTATCAACAAAATTGTATGATAATCATTTCTATCTATGTTATACTGGGTGCTTGTGATCTCTATAGGCCTATACAGAAATTCTACTTCAGTCATCTCACGCATGGCTTGTGTCCATTGCTGAACCGTGGGATGTTCCTCTCCTGTCTAGTGAGACATAATAGTCTTTTTTACTAAAAAAAAAAGGGGCTACTTGAATAAATTTGATTTTTACTCTTGGGAATTTTTGTCTTTTAACAGCATGTCATTTTCCAGCATAAGCAACCCATAGCTCCATTCTATCTCTTTAGTTTCACTTGTTTAAATAATCTGCTGCGTTCATCCTCAAATTTCTGCCAGCTCATGACATTCTAAAAATGGCATGTTTAAAGTTCCCCTCTGCACTTTCCATTTCTTGTTATTAGCATCTTTCCATAATTTTAACTTTTCTCCCATTTAAAGGGCAATGTGGTCCTGCACCAAACAGGCCTATAACGTGAGAATCCATGGTGCATTAGGGCAAAACCAAGCGTTTACTGCCGGGAACATGGAAAGCAAGTCGCGGCATGACAAGAGCACCAGCACACTCAATGCCGCAGATGGAGGTGGCAGTAAGTGAACCCATGCTACTAGCCCGCTGTGCAGATAGCATAGGTTTACTCCCTGCATGGCACTAGCCCCACCTGCTCTCCAACCTTAACCCTCCCACTTACAACTCTAATGTGCCATGGATAGTCAGTGCCAAACTCCAGTGGTGCTAACTGTCATGGCCCCACTTTAGCTGTCAATGTGTATCCAATGTGCACCTTTAGCATGTGCTAGAACCATGCTGGCAGCTAGCGCCCTTTAGTAAAAGACCTCCTTAGTGATGCAAGCCTTGTGCAGAATCTTATACCGCATTTCTTGAAGCCTTGCATTCATGGTTGTCCTGTTTATACCAGCAAAATAACTTTCCAAGTGACTTGCTTCTTCAGACCAGGGGCAGCCTGAGGGAGATGTGGAGCCATGTGCCGAGACTCATTGTGGGGGCTCATTTGCATAAATATTTGCATACCCACTGGACCTCATTTGCATGCATTTAATTTATTTTAAAATTTATACGCTGCCCATTGAAAATTGTAATTGACTTCCAAAGGAACCCTTCACAAGCCTCTTTTATGTCCCATCAATGACTCGGGCATGTTTTCTAAACATTCATGTGCATTATGCCATTGCACCCATAGAAATTAATGGGTGCTGCCGCACTTAGCATGCCTTAAACTTTAGTAAACATGTCTCTTAATGAGTGTTTGAATATCATTTTCATGAACTGTGAGAATAAAGAAAGGCTACCAGATTTCTACATTGCTATCCCCCAGTACCAACTGCCTGGTAGATTTGGAAATGCTACAAAACTCTCCTCATTTAGAACCCATAGCAAACCTGCCATATCATAACAGCACTACCAGGACTCACACAGCACCTAATCCTATTTATTAAAAGGCAGAACTGCAAATATTAAACCAATACGTCTCCTATTGGGAAAAGAGAACAAGTGGGACTGCCATATAGAAACTCCATGAACAGATACACAGCTTGGTCACATACACAAAACATAGACAGACAGTCACAAAATACAGCACAAGAGATCACAATTTAGAAATATGAAGCAATATGGGAACCCCAAAAATTAAACTTGGAATGTATCACAACACTGGAGAAATAAAACTATAAATTCATTTTCTTTTGTACTGAATATTTACTTTCATGTTGCTGTATCATTTCAGTCAAATTGATATATATTGTAACTTGAACATGTACATTGATAACTTGGATCTTTCTGAGACAGTGAAGGGGTAAGTGACTTGCCCAACATATGCTAGTGGGAGATGAACCCTGGTTTCTTTGTTTGTTACACCAGTGCTCTAACCATTAGGCTACTCCTCCATGGACATCAGCAAGTTGCACTGTGATCACTTACATACTCACCAAGTATTGTACTTGCCTGCTAAAGGCTCAAATGAAAGCACAAATAATAGTGGGGACAAAGGGAACCCCTGCCTAATTCCTCTCTGTAAATCTAATTGCTTCGTAAGCTTCCCATTCATTAGAAGCTGCGCCACTGGCTGTGAATGTAGTATGTGGGCTCAGTCCAGGAACCTGACTGTGACTCCTTTACCCTCTGTTGGCATAGAAGCATCATTGCCCTCAAAATGTTTGACCAGAGCAGGTGCAAAGATTTTATCCCCCTCGCAATTAGCTTTTAGACCCCTTGTACCCCACCCCCGAAATTTTAATTATTAAACTCAGTTTTAATCGTTTCAACACTATCCCTCCCAGAACAATCTTATAAAAATGTATATCTGGACATCATACTTTTAAATATTAAACTTTGTTTCTTAAATATATACATAATGAGGGAAATTCCAAAAAAACACTTTCAAGGGTAAATGGACTATTTGCATATTGCTCATTCTTCCTGCAGGTAAAAATACACAAGGATGACTCTTTAAATTTGTGTGGCTGCCGGGACCATTACTTTGCTTTGGCCGTAGCTGCTCTTTTCCCCCCCTCCCACATGCTTTTGTCCTAGGTGACTGCCTAGCTTGCCTTGTGGTAGGGCCAATATTGTTAATTAAGTGTAGCAGCTCTGGGGAAGCCCATCGCTGATTTATTTTATGTGTTTATATGCATATTTTAAAACCTCTGGCCCCAGGAAGGCCTCCAACCAGGTTGGATCATGTAATGCATATAGGGGCAGGTTTACTAAAGTGGGCTAGCCAATAGCATGGAGTTTTGCATATGGCTGGCACGGTTGGGCCACACGGCACCAAAGAGCATATAGGCCTAAGGTCACCGCACTAAAAATTCTATGCTACCGCAGCAACATGTGAGTAGGCGGGACCAAAGCAGAGACGGGGAGAATCAAGGTGTATAGCTGCGGAAGGTGTGGTAGTCATGCTCTAGCTAATGCCAGCCTGTAACCAAGCCCTAGCTGCACTCATCATGCTCCCACATAACAACCATGCAGTTCGGATATGCAGTTCAAATGCAAGTGTTAAGAAATATGAAGGGCAGGAGCAGGACTAACACATTTCTCCACTGGACTATTGCAACATTATCTATGCTAGCCTGCCTTTGCATGAGCATAAAAGGCTCCAACTGGTCTTAAAATGCAGCTGCCTGCTTTGCAATGCTCACTAGTATGAGCATGTCGTGCTGTTGTTGATTGAACATTGGTGGCCCTCAGTTCAAGCCCCTATCCAGTTTAAGATTCTGACCCTTGCTTTCAAAGCTTTACATGATGAGGACCCCACTTATCTCTCCTCCCTTATCTCTTTTTACACTACAACCCGAGTGCTCTCATTGATCTATCCATGCTAATTGTCTTTTTGATCCACCCTCATCCAAAGCGTGCTACAAATTGCCACTCAGTTTCCTTCTACACTTCCCCTTCATTGGAATAACCTAGCTCTTCATCTATGTCTTACTTTCATGTAAAAGCCTTAAATCTGACCTTAAGATGTATCTCTTCGAATGTTCTTTCAGAATTCCTATTGGTTAGGGTGGTCTGAGCAGTGGTGTCAGCCTGAATTTATCCTTCTGTTTGAACCCTGCCATCTTTCCCATTTTTTTAATGGTGTTCCTCCAATTAACCTTTTGTACCTTTACTTATTTATTACTGTTTGTCTTGTTTTGTTTTGTTTTGTTGTTAAATCTCCCTTTCCCCTAATTTTGTTATAATTTATAAAATAGCTGTAACTTAAACTATCCCACCCCCTGTTATTCCGACATTCTTTACCCCCCTCTGCAATTTCCCATCCTAACTTACCTCAATTAGCCCATCAAACACTAGGCAATTTTACATAGCATAAACCCTATATTCTTTATACAGTTGTTATATAGTTTATTGTTGTTTCGTTTTTTGTTATTGTACTTTGATCTCAGTTTCAACTGTAACTAAATATGTTTTGTTTAAGGTTCAGGCCGATTGTACATAGTTCTCTGATGTTCCATGTAAAAACACAGATCTTTGATTTGTCCCTTAACTTGTTTTTTGTAAACCGCACCTGATCATTGGGAAAGTGTGGTATATAAGCAATTGTTAAATAAATAAATAAATAAAATAAATAAATAATTTATGTTTAATTAATTTTATTTTGTAAACCATTCTGATTGCGTTTTAAGAGCAGTATATCAAGGTTTCAATAAACCATAAGCCATTGGAATAATAGGGAACCAATAGGAGATGGGAGCTTAATATCAAGGTGCACACCTAGGCTCTCATTTTTGGGGCGCTGCACGGGCCATACGCATGAACTGTATGCATGCACTGGGTCATGCGTTTGCTACTACCATCCTAGTGCCACGGCTAGTGCAGCAATAGTAGCGTACTGTGGCCACGCCCTTGGTGTATACCATTGCTGGGCTTTGGCATAGTACTAAGGCATGAATTCTATGTGTTAACACTTTAGTAGACGTGCCCCATAGAGTAGGAGGTGTCTACTTTAAGCATAAAAATTAACACCTACCTGTACTTGGGAGCACCTACTTTTCTTTATAAAATGCTAGCAAAGATCACACCTGAAGTTAAGGTGCAGACATTACACCAGTCCTGGGGCTGGTATAAATGTCCAGACCCATATTGTTCATATTAGAATGTATGCACATATTTGTCTGCTCTCTCGATATTCTGTCCAAACTCCACCCATTTGCTTGACCACTGACAAAATAAGCACCATCAGAGACCACTGACCACTGACATGGTATGCACATAAGTTCAGTTCCCTACAGCCCAGACAGTTGTATACGCTGTTTTGCATGCAAAAAGGCATTGTAAAATTACCTCCATATTTTTCACAACTTTGCCTAGCAAATATTTCTTCAGTCATGCTTCATTCTGGTATGCTATCCTTGACCCGAAAATGGGAAATGTCTAGGATCTCAGAAGTCCTTATGAATTTTCCTGGTGCAAAATATTATAATCTCTTAAATGAATATTTTCCCTACTATATTTACTGTGAACCCCCTAGAAAGTATTTTTGAGCCATTTTTCTACTAACAAATTTAAAACAACATATTATTTTATGCACACAAATTTTATGCTAAAATGCCAGAAACTGTGTTTTATAGCTGATTTTTATGTGAAGAAATCTATAGTGATGATGTGCACACTCCATATGTAGCTATTCAACCTGTAGCGTTTCAGTTTTTGACACTGGAACAGAAATAGTCCAATGGTCTGTTTTCCTGTAAAAACAGTATCTGATACATATGAATGCAAAATTCCTAATTTATTCAGAATCTACTGCCAAATTGCAATCAAGTAGTAAGGAAAGCATGGCACACGTAATTTGATTCTGTGGAAACTGAGAAAGAAAATGTTTCCATGTATTAAAAACACACCATGACTACAGCAATATTGCACAGTACTAAATTTCAGATCACTATTCATAGAAATTGTTTCTTGTTAACTTAATTATGACATAAGAAATTTATTTTACTTGGTAAATCCTTTGTAGATCTTATACGCATGGACAGCATTATCTGCTTACATTTATAACCTATCGTTGCATGAAAGCAAGGTTTGGTATTCTTTGGGGCCGGTTTACTAAACTGTGTAGGCTGCTAATGTGGCGGAGGGCGCATGCTATCTGGAAGCAGTGGCACTTAACATGGGGCAACAGCAGATAAAGCAGCAGATTTCTGCGCTATTTGCAGAAAATGCCTTATCTATAGGAGTGGGAGGGCTTAAGGTGGAAAGTGGGTTTGTCTGCAATGCACAGTTACCATGGGCCTCAACAGCGAGTGGCAGCCGTCAGATATGCAGACAGTGTGGGTGCAGCCAATGCCACCTCAAAGGGTGGCATTAGTTGCATCCATAATGCCGCCTGACCGCATTCTCTGCACTTTCAGTGCCTTATCTGCTGGGCAACTGTTGTGCATGCCCACAATAGAGAGCACATGACTTTTGCAGCGAAGACGACACTAGCCTCGCTTTTTGGCATGATAGCTGCAAAAGTCTAATGTGGTTTAGTAAACTGGCTCCTTTATGTTTTCACAAAATGTGATTTTAATGGATGATTCTAATATGCTATCCTGTTTGAGAAAGTTGCTTTCTTCTGAGAAGATTGATAGAGCCTAATGAAATGCACAGATCCTGAAAGAACATAATTTCTACTAAAACAATATTAGTCTCAGCTTAACATTAGGCAGGCAGAGTTTCAAAACCTGTAGGACATTAATTTGATAATATTGCACCTAGTTAACATGCATTTTTATGTGCATATTGTACTTGACTTTATAAAAGGCTAGCGCAAGTGATGGAAAATGTGCCTTAAATTAAGGCAAACGACTTACACCAGCTCTAAATCTGGTGTAAATGTACTTTTAGCAAGAACATGTATACATTATAATATTCTATAATCAGCATGTATACTTGCATGCTCTGCCTATGCTTTGCCCAAATTTCATAGGCAGTTCAGCGGCAGTGGTCAGCACCTTTAAAAAGCCTGGTCACTGCTTCTTTAATTAAAACTGGGTATTCGGCACTAGAGCCTATCCAGCATCTGGTCCTGAATATCTGGCTTTGTGATTGACTGACTTGCAATTGACCTGTCCTAACTTTATGCAGTTTAGCTTTCTGGTTAGTAACTGAATATCACCGCTAACTGGATTGCTGTCGGGACCGCCCCAGCTCCGCCCACAGACTGCCCAGGAATTAACCGGGTATTCTTCCCGCAATCTGGGGGAATTTTCCACGGCATTTTCTAGATAGTGCCGCTGAATATCAGGATTGTAGGGTTTATACAGTTTGCAGGTGCTGCAAACCTCATAAACCCTTCTGAAGATTGACCTTAATATATATACTGTTACACTAGTCAATATTTATAGGAGGTTATTTACATCTAAGTGGCCACTTGTGCATGTAAATGACTAAAATACCAAGATTTGCATGCATCTTGCCCCCTAAATCTGGGTGGCTCTTTTTAAAACTACTCCCTAGATGTCTTGCTTATGGTTAGGTAGCTAGACCATGCTCTTTGAAAAATTACCCCAGCTATACAGTTAGAAGCGAATCACCTATTTTCACAAGGTGGCTAGATCTTAGGCACATAAAAAGGGAGTGATCTGGCAGCATGGCTAGGCTAGAGAGGGGGCACTAGGTGCATACATTTGACTCTCAGAAAAGCAGGCCTAAGATATAAACAGGCAGTAGAGAAGAGCATGCTCCCCTGTCAGTATTCTCCCATTCCCTTATAGATATTCAGGCAGCCCCTCATCCACCCCAAATCAATCCCTAGGAATCTCTTCACCCTTCTGTAAGCTCAGTTTATGGTTCTAGAGAGTTTTCTATCTTTGCTGGAGGAAGGATGTGATCTATCGCCTGCTGACATAGCTGAGGTATGCAGAATGGTACTATCTAGCCATTTTGTCTAGCTCAGTAATGTCAGCAGGAGGAAAATTTAATCTCTCCTGCTGATGAAGAAAAAATATTTTTCAAGAGCTCAGATTTCAAAGGGATGGCAAATTTCAGAGAGTTAGGATCTTCTTAGGAGCAACTGGATGGTCTCCGGCACCTCAGAGGTAGAAGGAACAGTGCTCTGACTGGGGACAATGTGGAGGTGAATGATTGTTTCCTAGGTGTCCACTGTATGGTCTTTGGTACATTATAGATAGAAGGGATAAACAGGGGACCACAGTCCTCATGCTGCGACGAAGAGAAGCTGACAGAGGGGAGGGAATTATTGCTTCTGGGATTTCAGGCATGTTTAGGGGGACCACAAACATCTTACTGGGATGACGGAGAATCATTGGGGAGAATGATTTCTTCCAGTGTTCAGGTTTGTGAAGGAATATGGGGAGAGACGTTGTTTGCTTTAAGGGTTGGGATAAGTAGGAATCATTTATATCTAGCCCATCATGAATTTTGCAGCTGTACTTAGCCAACTGTCAGTTTAACTAGCTAAAGATATATCAGGAGAAGGCACCAACAGGGCTAGAGCCAGGGCCGGCCCGTCTAATGAGCAAGAATGTTTTTTGCACAGGGCCCCGCGTTTCAGGGGGCCCCGCACAAAAAACATTATCATCAACCCAAGTAGATTTTTTAAAAAAGGGCTGCTGCTGCCGCTGTGGCAGCAGCAGAATCAAGTGTCCCACAGGGCCCCCCCTACCCAGCAGAGCCTTCCCTGCAGCATCAACTCCCTCAGCATGGGCTTTTCAGAGCCGCGAAGGCAGACTTTCCCTTTCTCGTGGCTCTGTTAAGCCCATCGGGGCTGATGGGAAATAGGAAGTCCTATCAGCCCGGGCGGGCTTAACAGGTCCGCGAGAGAGAAACTCTCCCTTCGCGGCTCTGAAAAGCCCACGCTTTGGGAGCTGATGCTGCAGGAAAGGCTCTGCCGGGCTGGGGGGGGGGGGGCCGTGGGACACTTGATTCTGCCGCTGTTTGGGGCTTAGGACTGGTAATGGGCTAGGGAGGCTAGGACTGGTAATGGGCTGGGGGGTTGCTAGGACTGGAAATGGACTGAGTGGAAGGGGGGCTTGAACTGCAAATAGCTGATGGGGAGGGAGCTAGGACAGGAAATGGGCTGATGGAGGGGCTAGGATAGGACTGGAAATGGATGGAGGAGCTAGTACTGGAAATGGGCTGATGGTGGGGCTAGGATAGGATTGGAAATGGGCTGATGGGGGGCTAAAAGGGAGCAGATGCTGGGTGGGGTTGGAACTAGAAGGGAGCTGATGTTGGGGGAGGGTTAGAATGGGATGGAGCTGGGAGAGTGAAATGGAGAGGGGAAAATATTTTGTGTGGGAGGGAAGACAAATCTACAATTGGCCGGGCATTGGGAGAGTAAGTGGGGATTGAGGATGGAGGGGTAAAATTTGAGTGGATGAAATAGGAATGAGGAAAGAGCGAAAGGAGAAAGATTAGTATGTTAAAGCAGATGAAGAGAGAGAATGGACAAAAACTAGAAGAGAGAAGAAAGGACAAATGGACAGCAGACGATGGAGAGTTAGCAGAAGACACGAAGAAACCAGAAGAAAGTGGCTGGAGCAATTGCAACCAAAAAAAAATGCACAAAAGGTAGAAAATATCTCTTTATTTTGAATTTATTAACTGGAATATGTCAGCTCTGGGAAATGTGCATCATTAACATCTGCACTTTGTTTAGTACAAGAGGAAATTAATTTATAGTTTTATTTCTACAATGTTGTTGTACATTCCAAGTTTGGTTTTTGGGATTCCCAGTTTGTCTTCCTGTTTCTAAATTGTGATTTCTTGTTTGGTGATGGTCTATGTTCTGCATGTGTAACTGAGCTGAGGTATTCTGTTTATGTAATTCCTATTTAACATTGCCACTTGTTCTCTTTCCCCAGTAGGTCATGTATTGCTATTCTCTGAAATGTATTGGTTTTATATTTGCAGAGTTGCCTTTTGATAGGTAGAGTATGGTGCTTTGTGAGTCCTGGTAGTGCTGTTAGGATACGGCGGGTTTGTTATGGGTTCTAAATGGGCAGTGTTTATAGTAGTTCCTAATGTGTTTGACGGTTGGCACTGGATTATAGTAATGTAGAAATCTTTTAGTCTGTCTTTATCCATACACTCATTAAGAGGCATGTTTACTAAAAGTTAGTGTATGGTAACATTATGCAAATATTTATGCAAATTAGGCCCCTTATGCAAATGAGGCCCCACACCGAGTCTCCGCACATGGCTCCGCACCCCTCTTGGGCTGCACCTGGATGGAGCCAGCAAAAACTAGGAGACAAATGGCCAGAACCTTAGCAACAAAGCTTATTGGGAAGCTTGATGAAAGAAGGTCAAACCCTGAGACCAAGAAGAGAGGTGGGCATATCCAGGGCTGGCCCATCCATTGTGCAAGAATGTTGTTCGCACAGGGCCCCGCACTTCATGGGTCCCTGCGCCAACAACATCCTGCACGTGTTTGGTTCTCAGCTCACCTCCCTATAGCAGCTAGGAGCTCCCTTCAGCCACCGCAATGAAGAGCGTTGTTTTCCTTCACTTTGGCAGCTGTGCTGTAGTGTAGATCGCTAGTGCGCTGGAGGTCAAAGGACATTTCCTGTGTCCCGGCACCCAGCACACCAGCGATCTTCATTACAGCACAGCTGCCAAAGTGAAAGAAAACAACGCTTTTCACTTCGGCGGCTGTAGGGAGCTGCTGCTGAGCCTGCCGGAGCCACGAACCACTGTAGGAAGGTGAGCTGGGGCCTCTAAAGCCTGCCACTGGACTCTTCAAGGAAGGACTAAGGGGGCCTAAGACTGGAAATGGGCTGAGTGGGGGGGGGGGGGGCTAGGATTGGAAAAGTGTTGAGTCTGGGGGAGGCAGGACTGGAAATGGGCTGAGTGGAGGGGGGCTAAGACTAGAAATTAGCTGATTGGGGAGGGGGCTAGGACTGCAAATGAACTGATGGGGAGGGCTAGGAATGGAAATGGGCTTTTTGGGGTAGGATTGGTCATGGGGTGAGTGGAGGGGTCTAAGATTGGAAATGGGCTGAGTGGGGGTGTGGCTAGGATTGGAAATGGGCTGCCTTTAACCTTTCCCAGCAATCGCGGCTTCACAGAAACAGCCGCCAGTGTGAAGGAAAAGGATCTTCATGCTGGTGGTTGTACAGAGGGAGCCGGGGCCTCGCACAGGCTTCCCCGACTTCCTCTGAAGCCCCTCAGACAGCCGTGGTGTTGGTTGGAGGGGAGGCTAAGGACTACAAATGGGCTGTGATGGGGGGGGGGGGGGAGGAAACCTGGACTACAAATGGGCTGTGATGGGGGGGGCACGTGGACTGGAAATGGGCTTGGGGGGGGGGACTTGGACTGGAAATGGTCTGTGATTAGGGGGGCTAGGACTGCAAATGGGCTGTGATTGGGAGGGGGCTAGGACTGGAAATGGCCTGTGATGTGAGGGCTAGCACTGGAAATGGGCTGATAGGGGCTAGAATAGGACTGGAAGTGGGCTGACGAGGGGGCTAGGATTGGAAATTGGCTGATGGGGGACCTTGGAGTGGAAATTGGCTGATGGGGGGCTGGAATAGGACTGGAAATGGGCCAATGTGGGCTGGAATAGCACTGGAAGTGGGCTGATGAGGGGGCTAGGATTGGAAATTGGCTGATGGGGGAGCTTGGAGTGGAAATTGGCTGATGGGGGGCTAGAATGGAACTGGAAAAGAGCATATGTGGGGCTAGGACGGGAAATGGGCTGATGAGGAGCTGGAATAGGACTGGAAATGGGTTGATGTGGGGGCATGGGAGAATGGGACTAGAAGGAAGCGGATGCTGGGTAGGTCTAGAACTATAAGGGAGCTGATTTTGGGGGAGGACTAGAAGGGATGGGGATGGGGAATGAGAATGGAGAGGGGAAAAGATATTATGTGTGGAAGAAAAGTCTATGATGGGCCGGGTATTGGGAGAGTAAGAGGGGACTGAGAATGGAAAGGTGAAATTTAAGTGGATGATAAAGGAATAAGGAAAGAATTGGGGGAAAGAGCAAAAGGGAAATGATCAATATGTTAAAGCAGATATAGAGAGAGAATGGAAAATATCTAAAAGAGAAGAAAGGACAAATTGATAGCTCGCAGAAGACGCGAAGAAATCAGAAGAAAGTGATTGGAGCAATTGCAACTGAAAAATAAAATGCCCAAACAGAAGGTAGAAAAATACTTTTTATTTTGAATTTATTAACTGGAATATGTCTGGTCTGGGAAGTGTGTATTGCTAACATCTTTGCGTTTTTGTTTAGTGCAAGAGGAAATTACTTTATAGTTTTATTTCTCCAGTGTTGTACATTTCATGTTTGGCTTTTGGGGTTCCCAGTTTAATTATTAACTGACCAAGGGAGTTAGCCTACACGTATCCTCAGTAATGTTTGTGGGTGGGGCTGGGGGCGGGGCAGGGGTGGAACTAGGGGCGGAGAAAGGGTGGAGCATGGCAAGCCACAGGTGTCGGGTTTATCTCGGTGAAAAAGTTGGCAACCCTACGTGTGAAGAAAATTACTGGAGAAAGAATCCAGAAACCATGTTGTGGGGTTTTTTTTAGAAAAAAGAAAAGAAGAACCGACGGTACTGGCATAGTGTCGAGGGAAGGCAGACGCAACCACAAAAAAGAAGAATAAGAAGGGAAATTTTCTGCGGTGACAGGATGTGGGAAAGGCGGGAAGGCAGCACGCAGGCACTGTGGGATGCTCCCATAAGCTTTCCTATTGGACACTGGGGAGCGTTCCCGTGCAGGCTCCGTCGATACTGACGATACCCATATGTGAAGACCACATTCCTGCTTGTTCCTGGAGATTGTCTATTGTTTGATTATTATGGGAAGGGTGAGGAGTTGATCTAGGTGGGGATTGTTGTTGATAAAGATTGTGCTGTGGGGACTTTATATTTGACAGGTAGGAGAGGGGAAGTTAACATTCAGGAAAACTGGATGTTTTTAATAAGGTGAATATTGAAGTTTTAACTGGTTGTGAGATTTTGGGGGGAGTAAAGTATATGGTGGCTTGAGGTCTAGCGATATGATTCTTGCTTTGGGTGTGAGAGGCCCTAGATTTGAATCCCAGATGAGCCTGTTGCTTTTCAGAGTGGAGGAGTAGCCTAGTAGTTGGAACAGCTGCCTAGTGCCTAGAAGATCAAGGGTTTGATTCTCACTAGCATTTCTTATGACCTTAGGCAAGTCACTTTACCCTCCATTGCCTTGGAAACAAAGGCCTGGCAATCTACTTCTGGAGATACATTGCCAAGACAACCAGGTTGCCAGAAATCAGCACTGACTTGAAGGCACTAAATAAAGGCATATGATGCACTCTGTCATTCATGTAATTAACTGAGAACATACTGATTGTCCAAGAAAAGAAGTTCTATCAATCCCTTCTTGTTACTTAATGAGAGATAAGTAGGCAACAACATGGGTATTGTAAGAGATCTTGTTGGAGATAATCAACTTGGTCTGGCCTTCATTGTAGAAACATGGTTAACTGAAGTGGAGGAGTCATTATTTAATTTGATCTGTCTACCAGGCCATGCATTAATTAATTCTCCTAGAAACAACGGGTTCCTTCAAGATTTATAGCTGCTCCCTAGCATGTAGAGGTTTTTAAAAAGTACTTGTTTCAGTTGTCCTTTTACAGGAGGGATTAACGGGTTATCCTCCTTAATCCCCCACTGTTTATTTCCCCCTCTAACCTGAAACAAATTAAATATAGTAATGTCTATAGTTAATTGAAGGCATTTAAATGTATAGGTTTGCACAATTCCAACTTATACATGTAAATTGCTGAGTTGCCTCTGTTGACTTTTTCCATGCGTTAATTTGTAAAATGGCTCCATTGGCACTACATGCTGACAAATATGCATACACTCCTGCACTTCCTTATAGGTATTTTAGAAAAGGCTCCACTTTTGGCAGAGCCTTTTCTGAAATACCACTGAAATTGTGCACATACCAACCTTGATGTCTCAATTTTGATCTCCATACACTGTCTAAAATTTGCCTTGACATGTAAAACAAGGACAGCCATGCAGAATGCCTGATTTGGAGCTTATGAAAAGTGTGTGTGTGTGTTGTGAGGGGGAATGGAGGAAGAATGTATGGAGGTGATATGGTTTCTTGGACAGTGAATTAATTTCAAACTTATAACCAATTCACCCTTTCAAAAGATATTTGCTAGACCAAAATTACACCTAGCATTTTGTTGATAATGTCTGTGAACGTTTTTCTGTAGTTCCCTCTTAATAAGCTTCTACTATGTCCAGGATGAACCACTAACAGACTAGGAAACAATGAGGTTACTTTCTATATTTATTCTATCCCTGTCTACTTGACATTTGATATCAAGTATAATAGTGTATATTTAAAGGTGCAGACTTTCATTGACCGAGAATAGGACTAGGAGACTGGCTAGTTCATTTCACTTAGGTCAATGAATGTCTTTCAAGTGTTAACTGCTTTTTCACTAAAGATTTGAACTGACCTTGAATACCTAATTTTACTCAATATGGTAGCATGCTGATGGTTATTTTGTTCATACCACTAGATCATGTTTGCTCTAATAGTTTGTTATTTTGTGCACAATGTTAAAACTATTTTATAGTACATTTGGAAGCCTACTACTTATGACTATAAAATCTGCTTACATCAATCCTGCCATAGCTAGACTATGACTCATTTGGTCTTGGCCACAGACAACAGAGAAAATCAACATGGTATTGCAGCAACCTCAAGGCACAAGGATGTCCAAAGAGAGCTGAAAGAAGCAGCACTAAGTTCAGGTCCTGCTGCTATCTCCTTCTCTTCTCCGCACACTCCTTCAGTGCCAACACATCTTCTCTCTCTTCGACATGGTTCAGTGATCTTCTGTTTGAACCACATGATGCTCCATTGATAGATGGTTCAGTGATCTTCAGTTCGAACTACATGGAAGGAGGAAAGGTGGCACCAGTGCTATAGGAATCAAAGAGAACTGTACAGAGTGCCGCCAACACTGGAATACAGAAAAGGAAGGGGAGGAAGGAAAAGTGACTAAGCACCAGGAGGTAGAGGAAACTATGTTGTCAGGCAGTGGTGAATGGTTCCTGATGGAAAAGTAGAGGTAGAAGAGGGGTGCCTGATTGATGAAAGAGAAGGAAGAATGCTTGATGGGAAGGACTGTCTGATAGGGACTTTTCTTTTACTACAATGTTACACTGCTCATAGTTTTCTTGGGGTTTCCATTTCATTTTTTGCCAGCATGTTTTTTGTTTCTAAGTTGTGGCCCCTAATTCCATATTATGTAAGAGCATTCCTAAAGTAAAGACATAAGACTATATTCATACCTTGCTCAAAGATAAAATAAGCTAGCAAAGTTGCTCTATCCTGGATTTCAATAATGATGTCTCCAGCAAAGCAGAGACATCTAGATTTTTATCTTGATCCAATAATTGATGCTTTGGAGAGGGAAGAAAAGATATCTTGTTTACCATGTTCCTGATATGTCTCCAAGGGCACTGTATCAAAACCCCTGGAAAATTAAATATATGAGGATTCAAATGTCTAGCATAATTCTCCATTGTTCCAGCTTATGATGTATAAATAATCTTATCTTTCATCAAAGCATCTACAACACTCTTAGGAGTATGTTTACTAAAGGGTGTTAAGGTAGCAGGTGTTAACGGCAGCGATAAGGGGTTTTGCATGCGTAAAGGGTGCTGGACGGGTAAGAGGCGTTCTGGCGTTAAGGGCACAATGGACCTTTTAAAGTACGTTAACAAGACATCGGGGGTTAACATGTCAAGCATGCACCTTAACATCCAAAAATGGTTATCACCCTAACACTGGATAAGGGAGCACCAAGGAAAGTCAATATAAAGGTGATGGATGGAAGGACAGGTGGAAGCTGATGAACTTGCCAGATCCATGGGCATTCTACATGGCAGCCAGCAATTTAGATGAGCATGAGGGAGGCAACTGTACCGATGCACTGGGGGTGCCAATGTAAAACGGCATAATGTCAGTGTGTGGCATAGGATGCGGAAGATGTGTCCCCAGCGGAGACAGAAGTGGCAAGATGTGGGCAGTGAAAGGAGGATGAAGCAGGAGTGGTGACGTGCAGATCAGGCCCAGGAGATGCATGCGTGAAGAGCTGAAATGCGGGAAAGAATACCTGTGAAGGCCATGGTGTAGCAGCTTGCACAAGAAGACATGACTGCACACGGCCGACAAAGGCAGGTGGATTGGCTGAAAGAAGGATGGCGGCAAAGGAAAGGGTGGTATGGGCTGGCAGCACCGATATACCATAGGTGCCATCCCCAACATATTTGTACTGTGTGGGAAAATGTGTGTCAGTGCCATGTGGAAGGCCTGTTGCCAGACATGTGGGTCTTACACCTGTCCCAGTCACATAACTACCATACAACTCTCCAGACAAATGTGCAGATAATAACTGGACAGGTGTCATCCAAATTTATTTATTTACTTACTTACTTATTTACTTGTTTATTTATTTATTTATTTGGAAGCCAAAGACCACGGCCAAACACAGTAGGGTTGTTCAAAAGACTTTTTGAGTCTGCTAATAAAGTCTTTTGAAAACCCCTACTGTGTTTGGCCGTGGTCTTTGGCTTCCATTTTTGCCTACTGTATCCTTTGCGGAAGACACCCTTCTCCTATTGTTTTGTTTTATTTATTTATTTGAACAGTTTTTTTATACCGCCCCTTCCAGTGATCAGGGATGGTTTACATGGAACAAAACCTTGAAGATACATGGAACATTCTTAATAATATAGTAACATAGTAAATGACGGCAGATAAAGACCAGTGTGGTCTGGCTTGTCTGCCCAGCAATATGGCAGGAGTAGGTGCACCCCTTCCCATGTCTTTTAGGGAGTAGGTGCACCCCTACCCATGTCTTTGCTTAGTGGTGCACCCACCAGGAGCAGGTGCACCCTCCCCATGTCTTCACCCCTCCCCATATCTTTGTTTCTTTGTTTAGGGGTGAACCCACCACTCCTCCCCCCATCGCTCCATGTAGGACAACCCTATTTGTTGAGAAATTAGATGGTTCAGTTTATTTTGAGTGGAGGAGTGGCCTAGTGGTTGGGGCAAGGTACTTCAGGCCGGAAGGTCAGGGGTTCAAATCCCACTAGAGGACAGCAACCTTGGGCTGGAAGGACTGGGGTTTCTAGTCCCACAGGTGCTCCTTGTGGTCTTGGGCAAGCCACTTAACCCTCCATAGCCCATGTTCCCTGTAAAATAGTTATCTCCAAGTTATAATGCCCTGTTCAATGTAATTTCAGTTTGTTCAATGTAAACCACACTGATGAAGAATAGCGCAGTATATAAGAGAATGTAAATAAATAAATAAAATTTTGATTTAATCTTGTTGCTGTAAAGTGATCCACTGTGTCTTTTCCAGGCCACTTTGAATTCCGCCACTGTTTTTGCCCCCACCACCTCAATCGGGAGGGCATTCCAAGCATCCACTACTCTTTCAGTAAAAAAGTATTTCCTGACATTGCCTTTCAATTTACCACCTTGCAGCTTCATGTCATGCCCTCTAGTTTTACAGCTTCCCAGTCTCTGGAAGAGGTTTGTTTGTTCATTATTTCTCTTTAACCCTTTCCAGGCCGAGCCCAAAACTCTCGGGATCCAAAATTCTGACTAAATATTCCTATCAAATGGTATATAATACATGACCATAGCAGAAGGAAAATCACTATTAGAACATATTGAATAAGATGGGTACAATTTTCCTGAAATATGCAAAAATTAACCCGGCTGCAGAATGTGGATTAAAATTTTAAAGTAGGCCTTCAAAGGTCTGAATCATATCTCCCCTATCCCTCCTCTCCTCCAAAGTGTACATATTTAGGTCTTCAAGTCTCTCCTCATAAGGCTTCTGATGCAGGCTCCAAATCATTTTGGTCGCCTTCCTCTGAACAGCTTCCATTCTTTTTACATCCTTTGCAAGATACGGTCTCCAAAACTGAACACAGTATTCAAAGTGAGGCCTCACCAGAACCTTATATAGTGACACTAGTACCCCTTCCTTTCTGCTGGTAATTCCTCTTCGAATGCAGCCCAACATCCTCCTGGCTTTTGCCACCGCCTTGTCGCACTATTTTGCCACCTTAAGATCTACAGAAATAATCACACCGAGATCTTTCTCCTGCTCCGTGCACACCTACCTCTCGCCCACTATCACGTACATTTCCTTTGGATTTCTGGGACCCAAGTGCATGACACTGCGCTTCTTCGCATTAAATCTCAATTGCCAAGCATCAGATCATTCCTCCAGCTTTTGCAGATCCCTCCTCATGTTAAGCACTCCCTCGGGGGAGTCCACTCTTTTGCAAATATTCGTGCCATCTGCAAAAAGACAGACGTTTCCATTCTGTCCTTCAGCAATATCACTCACAAATACATTGAACAGTGCCGGGCCCAGGACCGAACCCTGAGGCACCCCGCTAATCACCTTCCTTTCATCCGAGTGAGCTCCATTTACCATCACCTTCTGTTGTCTGTCAGTCAACCAATTTCTGATCCAGTTTACCACCTTGGGACCCATCCCCAAACTACTGAGTTTATTGATAAGCCTCCTATGAGGGACAGTATCAAAGGCTTTGCTGAAATCCAGGTAGATGACATCCATCGCGTGTCCTTGATCCAGTTCTCTGGAGTAGCAAATCACCTGGGCCGGATGGTATACATCCAAGGGTGTTGAAAGAACTGAAATATGAGATTGCAGACCTGCTATTAGTAATCTGTGAACTATCATTAAAATCATCTCTAATACCTGAAGATTGGAGGATCGCCAATGTAACACCAATTTTTAAAAAGGGTTCCAGGGGTGATCCGGGAAACTACAGACCGGTGAGCCTGACATCAGTACCGGGAAAAATGGTAGAAACCATCATAAAGAATAAAATTACTCAGCATGTAGATAGTCATGACCTAATGGGAGACAGCCAACATGGCTTTAGACAAGGAAGATCTTGCCTTACTAATCTGTTATGTTTTGTTTGAAGGAGTGAATAATCAGGTGGACATAGGTGAGTTGGTTGATATTGTGTATCTGGACTTTCAGAAAGCCTTTGACAAGGTCCCTCATCAGAGACGTTTGGCAAAACTAAAGAGTCATGGGATAGGAGGCAGTGTACTATTGTGGATCAGGAACTGGTTAAAAGATAGAAAGCAGAGGGAAGGGCTAAATGGCCAATTTTCCCAATGGAGAAAGGTGAATAGTGGTGTACCCCAGGGATCTGTGCTGGGTCCGCTGCTTTTTGACATATTCATAAATGACCTGGAAAGTGGAATAACGAGTGAGGTTATCAAATTTGCAGATGACAAAAAACTATTTAAAGTTGTTAAAACCCAAGAGGATTGTGGAAAACTGCAAGAGGATCTTGATAAATTGGAAGACTGGGCATCAAAATGACAGATGAAATTTAATGTGGACAAGTGCAAGGTTATGCACCTAGGGAAGAACAACCCAAACTATGGTTACACGATGCAAGGTTCCACATTAGGAACCACCACCCAGGAAAAAGATTTAGGCGTCATTGTGGATACCATGTTAAAACCCTCGGCTCAGTGTGCAGCGGCGGCAAAGAGAGCAAATAGAATGCTAGGTATGATAAGGAAAGGAATGGAAAATAAAACAAAAGATATTATAATGCCTCTGTATCGTTCCATGGTGAGACCGCACCTTGAATATTGTGTGCAATTCTGGTCGCCGTATCTTAAAAAGGATATAGCGATTTTAGAAAAGGTTCAGAAAAGAGCCACCAAAATGGTAAAGGGGAGAAAGGATACTCCTATGAAGAAAGGCTTAAAAGGTTAGGGCTCTTTAACCTGGAAAAGAGACGGCTGAGGGGAGATATGATAGAATTCTATAAATTAATGAACGGAGTGGAACGGGTAAACGTAGATCGATTGTTTACCTTATCAGAATATAGAAAGACTAGGGGACATGCAATGAAGCTACAGGGTATTTAAGACTAATAAAAGAAAATATTTTTTCACTCAACGTGTAATCAAACTCTGGAATTTGTTACCGGAGGATGTAGTAAAGGCTGTTAGTGTAGCTGGGTTTTTAAAAAGGTTTGGACAAGTTCCTGGAGGAAAGGTCCATAAACCATTATTAAGAAGGGACCCAGGTTATCAATGCTTGAACCAATACAAGCATTGTGGAACCTGTGTCCCTTGGGGAAACTGCTAGGTACATATGACCTAGATTGGCCACTGTTGGAAACAGAATACTGGGCTTGATGGACCTTGGTCTGACCCAGTATGGCATATCTTATGTTCTTATGTTCACCCAGTCAAAGAACTCAATCAGATTTGTCTTATAATGTAACATAATAGGAACTAGGTATCTAGTTGAAACGTGAACTATATACACACCAGTAAACACAAATTGCAGAGGCATAGTGATAGCTGGTTCTCTTATCTATTTACAAAGATACATCTTGAAAAAAGGAAGGATTAAGGAATTTGGGTGGTAGAGAGGAAGATTGACGAATTGGAAGTGTTGTTGTTGGAGGGTGTATTAAAGTATTCTGTGAATAGAAGTGTCTTTAATTCCTTGCGGAAAGTTAGGAGGTCTTTGATTTCTCTGAGATGTTCGGACAAATGGGGCACGTACGGACATGAGGTGATACCTGCAGGTGACTATCCGAGAGGTAGGATGTGTCCGCATGTACCTCAGATATATGATGGAGCCAATGCTGCACAGAAACAGTCATGATGTCATATATGACTCATATCTCACATGTAGGTTACAGCTGTATGCATGTAACTGCCTATTAGTATACCAGTATATCAGTGCAGTCACGTCGGGGACATCTTACCGATGAATTGGTAATGTCAGATGATAAACAGAGACTGTACAGACCTGCAGTCAGCTGAGTCATTGGTGGATTAAGTGATCTGTGTAAGGTCACAAGGAGGTGTTGTCAGTCCATGAATGTTGTCGCAGACAAAAAATGTGACAGTAACACATTCTGAAATGTCACATAAGGAGTACTAATATGCTTCAAACCCTGTCACCTGGGTTCTCAAGCCACTAACATAACCATTAAGCCATGGCTCCAAGCAGATACCTGACATCTGCAGGGTTGAACTGCAGCAGAGCCAATAAAACCATGCTCTCAGAAGGCACGATGGGGAATAGCATGTTTGCTAACCCAAATTGTGTAGTATAAGGATCCCCAGCAAACCTAAGTAAACAACTTAAATATCTAAGCACAACCTTAAAACTAAGATGCAGACAGCAGTCCAGCAGCGAGATGGGGGCTTTCCAGTCTTTTGCACTGAATGTCACATGTATGATTTTCTCCCATTTGATGAGGGGTCTTACATGTGCACCAGGTGCAACGAGCTCTTTGCTCTCAGGGAACAAATCCAATCTCTGGAGACTAAAGTAGCAGACTTGGAGGACATAAGGAAGACAGAGAGGTACATAGATGAGACCTACTGGGATGTAGTACTGGAGTCCCACCTCCAGTCTGGCAGCATCCTTGTTGCCATGGAGGAGAGAGGTCACATGTCAGGAGAGTATCACCCTGGTGTGGCAGGAAGTGATCCTGTAGCTAGGACCTGTTCTCCAGGTAATGTAAAACCCTCTCACACTGAGATTTCTCCAGGGCCCTATACCCAGAAGGGAATGGTTAGGACAGCCATTATAGTTGGTGATTTGATCATTAGTCATGTAGACTGCTAGATGGCTGGTGGTCATGAGGATCACCTGGTAATATGCCTGTCAGTTGCGAAGGTAGTGGACCTCACGTGCCACTTAGACAAGGTCTTAGATAGTACTGGGGAGGAGTCTGCTGTCTTGGTACATGTTTGTACCACTGATATAGGAAAGTGTGCTAGGGGGTTCTGGAGGCCAAATTTAGGCTTTTATGTATGAAATTGTAATCCAGAACTTCCAGGGTAGCATTCTCCGAAATGCTTCCCATTCCATGCACAGGACCCAGAAGGCAGAGAGAGCTCTGGAGTTTCAATGAGTGGATGATACAATGGTACAAGGAAGAGGGTTTTGGATTTGTTAGGAACTAGGGAACATTCTGTGGAAAGGAGGGGCTTTTCATAAGGGATGGGCTCTAACTTAACTGGGATGGAACCAGGCTGCTGGCATTAACCTTTAAATAGGATATAGAGCAGCTTTTAAACTAGATAATGGGGGAAAGCAGACAGTTGCCCAAAAGCGCATGGTTCGGAAAAATGTATCCTTGAAGGAAACTAACAAAAGATAGAGGTTAGGGCATATTAGCAGAGAGGTTCATATGAAGACAAAAATAATCCAAATTCCCTTAACGTACAGAGCAGACAGAGCTTAAAGATTCCAAATTACCCCTGCCTACCGATAACCAGATTAATATGAATAAAATACAGCCTTTAAAATGCTTGTATGCAAATGCTAGAAGTCTAAAAAATAAGATGGGAGAGATAGAACATATAGCACTAAATGAGAGGTTAGATATGATTGGTATCTCAGAGACATGGTGGAAGGAGGACAACCAGTGGAATACTGTGATACCTAGGTACAAACTATATCGTAATGATAGAGCAGATCAAATTGGTGGAGGGATTGCACTCTGTTAGAAAGGGCATTGAATCACAAAGGATTAAAGTTTTGCAAGAAACAAAATTCATTGTAGAATCTCTATTGATTGAAATTCCATGTAAAAAGAGGAAGGGGAAGGCAATGGCAGTGGGAGTGTACTATCGACCACCTGGCCAAAATGAAAAAATGGATAATGAAATGCTTAAAGAAATCAGGGAAGCTAACAAAAGTTACAGCACAGTAATAATAACGGGTGATTTCAATTACCCTGGTATTGACTGGGTCAGTGTCATGGCAGGACATGATAGGGAGATAAGGTTTCTAGATGAAATAAATGACTGCTTCTTGTAGCAGCTGGTTCATGAACTGACCAGAGGAGAAGCCATTTTGGACCTAGTCTGAAGTGGAACACAAGATCTGGTGCAAGAGATAAGGGTGTTGGGGGTCACTTGGCAATAGTGATCATAGCATCATTGCGTTTGATTTAATAAATGGAGGAAGGACAGCAAGGTAATCCACAGTACTACCTTTAAACTTTCAAAAGGGAGACTATGATAAAATGAGGAAAATAGTTAAGAAAAAACTAAAAGGAGCAGTTAGAAAGGTTAAAGATTTACATCAAGCATGCAAGATGTTTAAAAATACGATCTTGGAAAACCAGACCAGCTGTATTCTACGCTTTAATAAAAGTGGAAGGAAGTCCAAAAAACTGCCAGTATGGTTTAAAGGTGAGATCAGAGAAGCTGTTGTTGCCAAAAAAGCATCTTTCAGGAAATGGAAAAAGAAGCCAAATGACGAAAACTGGAAACAACATAAGCACTGGCAAGTTAGAGGCAAGGCATTGATAAAGCCTAGTGGTTGGGGCAAGGTACTTCAGGCCGGAAGGTCGGGGGTTCAAATCCCACTAGAGGACAGTAACCTTGGGCCGGAAGGACTGGGGTTTCTAGTCCCACAGGTGCTCCTTGTGGTCTTGGGCAAGCCACTTAACCCTCCATAGCCCATGTTCCCTGTAAAATAGTTATCTCCAAGTTATAATGCCCTGTTCAATGTAATTTCAGTTTGTTCAATGTAAACCGCACTGATGCAGAATAGCATGTAAATAAATAAATAAATTTGAGAAGAAGCTTGCAATGGAAGCAATAATGTGGAATAAAGACTTTTTCAGATAACTTTGTAGCAAAAAAACTGTGAGAGAGTCAGTTGGACCATTAGATGATAGAGGGGTAAAAGAGGCACTAAGAGGGGACAAGGCCATAGTGGAGACACTCAATGAGTTCTTTGCATCGGTCTATAATGAGGAAGATGTAGAGATGTTACCCATGACTGAAATGGTATTTAAAGGTGATGACGCAGAAGAATTGAAAGAAATATTGATACACTGAGAAGATGTATTACAACTATTTGAAAAACTGAAGAGTAGCAAATCACTTGGACTGGATGATATACATCCAAGGGTGTTGAAAGAGCTGAAATATGAGATTTCAGACCTAATATTAGTAATCTGTGAACTATCATTAAAATCATCTGTAATACCTGAAGATTGGAGGATGGCCAATGAAACAGCAATTTTTAAAAAGGGTTCCAGGAGTGATCCAGGAAACCACAGACCGATGAGCCTGATGTCAGTGTCGGGAAAAATGGTAGAAGCCATTACAAAGAACAAAATTACTGAACATGTATGAGGGTTGCTCAGAAAGTAATGCCCCACATGTTTTTTCTCAGTCCAGACTGAAGATTGAAGTGTGAAACTGAAAGGGTAGTATCTTGCAACTTCAAATGGACGATGGGTGAAGAGAGTAAAGGCTTCAGGAAGTGATAAAACGGAACTGGAAGATCATCTGCGGTCTGGGGGGCCTGCCTCAGCCACCAGTCCAGACAAGTTGCAGCACACTGATGACATTATTCGTGCGGATCGGCACATCATGAGTCGGGAATTGTCCATACAGCTTTCCTTCAGTAGAGGCAAGTATTGACTCTTTGGGATATTCAAAGGTGTGTGCAAGATGGGTTCCGCGAAGTCTCACAACCGAACACAAACGCCAAAGGAAAGACATCTGCTCTGATTTGTTGGAGCATTTTGAAGCTGAGGGGGAGGCCTTTTTGTCACGGATGGTCACAGGTGACGAAACCTGGGCTCACAACTATGAACCAACGGTGCTCCTATCTACCGCAGAACTTCCATACACAGCACACAACCATTTGTGAATGTTGCTCACACTTTCTTTCTCCTCCACCAAGAATTCAATTACAGCTCGTTGTTTGTACTGTATGTCACTCACAGACACCATTTGAAGGATCACTACCGCCTCTCTATTTGTCAGATGACTGTAAAATTACACACATGTGTCCTTTGAAGTTCCAAGTTACTACCCTTTCAGTTTCACACATCTTTCTTCATTCTGGACTGAGAAAAAACATGTGGGGCATTAATTTCTGAGCAACCCTCGTAGATAGTCATGGCTTAATGGGAGACAGCTAACATGGCTTTAGCCAAGGAAGATTTTGTCTTACTAATCTGTTATATTTTTTTGAATGTGTGAATAAACAGACAGACATAAGTCAGTCGGTTGATATAGTGTATCTGGATTTTCAGAAAGCCTTTGACAAGATCCTTCATGAGAAACTCTTGGTGAAATTAAAAAGTCATGGGATAAGAGGCAGTGTATTATTGTGGATCAGGAACTAGTTAAAAATAGAAAGAAGAGGATAGGGCTAAATGGCTAATTTTCCCAATGGAGTAAAGTGAATAGTGGAGTACCCCAGGAATCTGTGTTGGGTCCGCTGCTTTTTAACATATTCGTAAATGACCTGGAAATGGGAATAACGAGTGTGGTAATCAAATTTGCAGATGACACAAAATTATTCAAAGTTGTTAAAACCCATGAGGATTGTGAAAAATTGCAAGAGGACCTTGATAAATTGAAGGACTGGGCATCCAAATGGCAGATTAAATTGAATGTGAAGTGCTAAGTTATGCACCTAGGAAAGAACAACCCAGACTATGGTTACACAATGCCCAGGAAAAAGATTTAGGCATCATCGTGGATAATATGTTGAAACCCTCCGCCTAGTGTTCAGTGGCAGCCAAGAAAGCAAATAGAATGCTAGGAATCATAAGGAAAGGAATGGAGAATAAAACAAAAGGATATTATACTGCCTCTGTATCGTTCCATGGTGCGACCGCACCTTGAATATTGTGTGCAGTTCTTGTCACCATATCTTAAAAAGGATATAGCATTATTAGAAAAGGTACAGAGAAGAACCACCAAAATGGTAAAGGGGATTGAAGGATATAAATATGAACAGAGAGGCAAAAAAGGTTAGGGCTCAACAACCTGGAAAATAGATGGCTGAGAGGAGATATGAAAGTGGTTTATGAATTAATGAATGCAGTGGAACAGGTAAACATAGATCAATTGTTTACATCATCAAAATATAGAAAGACTAGGGGACAAGCAATGAAGCTACAGTATTACCTATTTAAGACTAATAAGAGAAAATATTTTTTCACTCAATGTGTAATCAAATTCTGGAATTCGATACCGGAGGATGTAGTAAAAGCTGTTAGTGTAGGTTTAGACAAGTTCTTGGAGGAAATGTCCATAAACCATTATTAAAGGGGACCCGGGAAATCCACTACTTGCCCCAGTACAAGCATTGTGGAACCTGTGTCTTTTGTGGAAACTGCTAGGTACGTATGACCTAGATTGGCCACTGTTGGAAACAGGATACTGGGCTTGATGGACCTTGGTCTGACCCAGTATGGCATATCTTATGTTCTTATATTATGTTAGTGAGTTTGTTTTCTGCACAACTGCAGCATGCAGTAGGTGCCTGTCACATTTAGGCCCTATGTCCTGACCCTTCTAGAACAGTGCATATCTAGCCCAGAGTTGCAACAGCTGATGGCAGCTTGCATAGGACTGCTGCTACCATCCTGTTGGTCCTGCCATGCCCATAGTGAGAAGGCCAAGAACAACTCCTATCCCAACCATCTGGAAATGCCAATCCACCACAGCAAGCACAGTCAGACTGCACCTGCTGTCCACCACAGGCCTGTCAGCGATGCACATACCACCTGTGGCCAGTCAACATACAATCCATGTGCACAGAGCAACCATGTACACCCTGGCTTAGGACAAACAATATAGTCACCCAGCATTTAGGCTCCCAGGACAGGAAGAGCACCCACATCATGAGTTCGACAATATATAGCACTATGTGGATACATAAGGAAAAGAATGGAGAATAAAATAAATGATATTATAATGCTTCTGTATCATTCCATGGTGTGACTGCACCTTGAATATTGTGTGCAATTCTTCTCACCATATCTTAAAAAGGATATAGCGTTATTAGGAAAGGTATAGAGAAGTGCCATCAAAATGGTAAAAGGGATGGAAGGATACTCCTATGAAGAGAGACTAAAAAGATTAGGGCTCTTCAACTGGAAAAGAGACGGCTGAGGGGAGATTTCATAGAGGTCTATAAATTAATGGATGGAGTGGAATGAGTAAACGTACATTGATTGTTTACGCTATCAAAATAGAGAAAGACGAGGTGACAGCAATGAAACTACAGTGTAACCTATTTAAGACTAATAAGAGAAAATATGTTTTCACTCAAGGTGTAATCAAACTCTGGAATTTGTTAATGGAGGGTGTAAAAAAGCTGTTAGTGTAGCTGGGTTTAAAAAAGGTTTGGACAAGTTCTTGGAGGAAAGGTCCCTAAATCATTATTAAAGGGGACCTGAGAAATCCACTGCTTGTCCCAATATAAGCATTGCAGAACCTGTGTCTTTTGGGGAAGCTGCTAGATACTTGTGACCTAGATTGGCATCTGTTGGAAACAGGATACTGGGCTTTATGGACCTTGGTCTGACCCAGTATGGTGTCCTTTATGTTCTTATTGTATGTTCATAGCCATGCCATGGTCACAGTGAGAGTGCCCCCACAGTGTGAACTTCTTTGGCCATTGACTCGACCTCCAATGAAGACACATCCTGGGCAAACTGCTCTTTTTCAGGCTATACCCACAATCCTCTGCTCCCAATCATGCACATTTGCAGAGTAATGCTGGGAACAACCTTGTCAATGTGGGGCACAGTGCAGTGCAGAAGGCCACAGAACTCTGGAGAGACATATACCAACACACACACACACACATCGCCGCGCTGTGCAAAAGTGGGATTGATTGGGATTCCTGCCTGGCACTTTGGTCTCCATATTAGTTCAGGCATTTTTAATTTGTGCTCTTTGTGCAGGCACTAGTAGTGTGCTCTGACGTTCACACATGTTAACGCTTGCTCAGTGTGCCGGTGCTATCAGTCTGCCTTTCCATCTAGCTGTGGATAGTGGAGCCTGACTGTATTGTTGATGGATGTTTGGATCCTTGCTGGCTGATTCATTGGAGGATGCACATGATGGTACTGTACCTGCACTGTAGGCTAAAGTTTACCCACAGTGACATGAACCCACAGCCAGCTCTTGAACCTGTGATTGTCTGCTGATATACACACTGGTTTTGTGTGTTGCAGCACAGAGTAGCCATATGGGTTCAGCAGTCCCTGTGTGGAGCTGTGGTCATTGACAGGGTGAATGTGGGCATGAGTAGGGGTCTTTCTATGTCTGCTGTGATCTCTGCATGCCCTGTCTGACAAGGTTTGTTTGTTGGAGGGGGACAACAAACAAACCTTGTCCAGTCTGTATGTTGCCAAAGCTCTGTATGCTGCTGGCAGTGGACACTGCACCCACTGCCAACACCCTCACACCATGTAGCTTAGGCGTGCGCGTAGGGCTCCAGTTCTGGATGGGGGGCATAAGAACACCTGGGTGGCCATGCCCCCCCCCCCCAAACAACTGCCACCAGTGTAACCCCATCCTGGCTAGCTGCAGATACATCTTGGGGGGAGGCAGACAGCCACAGCAATGATAATTCCCTGGGCGGCTGCTTTTTGCAGCCCCCTGAAGAGCTACAGTTGCTAGTGATACTGGCTTCTTCTTCCAGAGCCGGCATCAGCAGCAGCAGCAGAGGGGGGCAGCCGGGGTCGTTGCCTAGGGTGCCAGGGATCCTTGGACTGACCTATGTTGTGCATCACCTTTTTACAGCAGCAGCATGTTTGTTTGCCGCCACTGTCACTGTGGCATCATGGAAGACAACGCAAATGTGTAACCTGTGCAGCTGCCTTGTCTGCCTTGCGCACCAGCAACCTCTATTACATGACTCATGTGACACTCCCTTTTCCCAATTTGCACCATCAACATAGTGCCGTTTCATATTTGGGCACTATGCTGTTGCTGCTAATGGAGCACTACTATCTCTACTTGGGCTCCCCTGTCTGTGGATCACATTGCAGATGTTTAAATAGGCTCTCTCCCCTCAAAATACCCTCTTTCCACGAGGTTTACTTGGTGTTGGGGTTCCCAGCATTAAAGGGCGCTAACGCAACAGGCGTTAAGGGAGCACCCGCTGTTAATGCCCACTCTCCACCCCATTAATGCCCACTCTCCCCCTACTGTTCCCTTAATGCTGCAGGAGCCTTTAATGCTCGTTAATGCAGTTTTTTTTGCAGTGTTAAGGGCGCAAGGATGCTGATAAGAGACGTTAACGGCACACTTGCTCCCTTAACACCCTTCAGTAAACATACCCCTTAGAGTCTTTTATATCATTTTCCAAGGCACCAATCTTTTCCTGATATTTCTTAATTGAAATAGTCCTGTTCCTGAGCAAGTTTTCTGACTGTAAGCATTAGGGAGTTAAGGTCTGCTGAACATTAAGAAAAGGCTGTCTTAGGTTAAATTTCATAGCTATTCTGATAGCAACTGAATATCATTGCTATCTATAGAGCTATCAGTAGTCACCATTGAATACACGTGGAGGGAAATTTTTATGTCCAAGTGCAATCTGGGAAGAGCACTTAGATTTTAGTAAAGTTTTTGACACCATTCCACATATGAGACTTATAAATAAATTGAGCACCCTAGGGATTGACATTTAAGTGACTGACTGGTTAGAAATTGGTTGAGTGGGAGGCAACAAAGGGTGCAGGTAAATGGAGCTCACTCTGAGGAGAAGGATATTAGCAGTGGTGTGCTGGAGGGATCTGTCTTTAGACCAATACTTTTTAACAGTAAAGACCCCAAGTGTATGGGTTGAAGGGACTGGGAAGAGAGTAGCTTTATTCAGAGAGGTTCAAGATAGGAGGGACAGAGAAGTGGTTTGGGGGGCAAATAAGGGCTTCTGTTTTGGCCATGTTGAGTTTTAGGTGATGCTGGAATATCCAGGAAGCAATGCTGGAAAAGCAGGCTGAAATTTGTGATTAGAATATTGATGAGAGCTCAAAAACTGAAAAGTTTATGTACAGGTCATCTGCATAGAGATGGCACTGAATACCAAATAAGGTATAACGAGAGAAGGCCCAGGGTGAAGCCCTGAGGCACATCAATCACTAACAGGATAGTGATAGAAGAGAATCCTTCAAAGGATACTCTGAAAGTGTATTGGGAGAGATAAGAAGAGAACTAAGAGCACAATGCTAAGGAACAGATCATAGTGAACTTGCGTGAAAAGCACCAGAGATATCAGGAAGGATTAGTCTAGACTAGAGTAGAGCCCCTTAGCCTTGGCCATAAGGAGATCACTGGATATCTTTGAAAGTTCTGTATCTGTAGAATGTAGAGGGCAAATTCCAAATTGGAGCAGGTCAAGGATATATGAGAATAAGAAAATTGAAGCAACAGAAATACTGTAAATGGCCCCGTCAAGTAGTTTGGTAAAAGAGAAGAGGGAGATGGGAAGAGAGTTAACAAGACAGAAATGGCCCAATGAAGTATTTTTTGGAGAGTTGTATGATATGGCATATTTGAGGGCGTTGGGAAAGATTCCAGAAGAAAGAGAGATAGAGGATGAGGCAAAAGGAAGGGAATGGCAGCATTTGGGATAGCATTGAAGAGCTAGGTGAGGATGGAGCCAGAGGGATAAGTGGTTAGCTTCAAGGAAATTTATCCAATTTCACAAAACGAAAGGGTGTCAGGGTTCACAGCAAAAGAATAGGAATGACGGAAGGAGGTACTGAGGGATGGTGGAAATCTCAAAAGTAATTTTGTGAATTTTGTTATGAAAGAAATCAACCATGATCTGGTCAATGAGTGAAGAGGGAAAGGGACTTAGTAGCTGTTTAAGATAGGATATATAGTAGATTTGTAAAGAGACTGTAAGGATTGTAGGCTGGGCTGTTGGTCAAATGGACATAATAGATTTGTGAGTGTGATAACGGATTGGAAGGAGGCGAGAATGATTGATAACCATGTATTTAAATGCCCTTATTAGCTATGTATGTATGTAGTTATGATGTAATTGCTCAGCTGTGTTACTTTTAATCACATCTCTTAGAGGGGGAAGGGTAAGGTAGGTGACCGCTAGTAACATTGGACTCCAAGGGTGCCAGTGCACCTTGGTAAAGGGCAGGATTCCACATGGCTGACTGGAAGTTTGGAAGGGGACGATCTCCAGACCTACCTGGGGCATCAGTCAGTCCAACAATGGGCCTGCTGTTAATAGGCCTCATGTATCTTGGTGCCTTCTCACTTCTCCTTACACTGAGGTTGCTAGATTTGTTTTGCAGGCAAACCTGGGACACTTGTTATCTGAATCAGAGGAGAGGAGAAGGGAGAAAGGGACATGTTAGTTCTAGGGGTATGTTTATTAAACCGTCTTAACGTCGCGGCAGTGGTATTATCGCTGCGGCTGCGGCGTTAAGGCACCCTAACGCTGTGAAATCCGGCTCTGAAGGGTGGAGTAAGGCTTCCCAGAGGGCGGAGAGAAGGGGGTCAATGGGCGGAGAGTGGATGGTGAGTGGCTCCTTGCACACTAATGCCGTGAAATAAAGGGCAGAAAATTAGCGCGAGTGAAACCCTCGCGCTAGGCACATTTGCAGGAAAGAGAAACCATTTCAGTCAGCAATGTACAGCAAAGCCAGGGAAACCCAAAAACGTGATAGTAGTGATACATGTGCACGGAACAAAAAAGCAAATAAACATAGAAAATGACCTGAACCACATTTAAAATCCCAATAACCAAGCTGGCCAATAGTGATATTAATGAGAAACATAAGAAACACTACTGAGAAAGCATAAAAAAGAAGATATCATGTTTGGAAGGGTCTATGCTCTGTCCCCCTACAAGGTGAATGATCCCACATTGAAATAGCGGTGATCAGGGTTTTCCCTTTATATTGGGCAGGTTTGTTATGGCGTGCACATGTGCTGCAACAGCAGGGTGGGCATGTAGGAAAGGGCAACTGTACAGATGCTGCAAATGGGATACAGAGGGCTGCAGGCGGCACATGCTGTGGTGCAGCTGGGGCACAGTGCGGACTAGGCAGATGCCTAGGTGGCACATAGGAATGCTGAAACTGTAGAGCAGCCAGACAGCAACTGATGAGGGTCCAACATGGGCACGAGTGTGTCCCGCAGTGTCACAGGGGAGATTACCCAGCAGGTACCCCCAAGGGCACATAACATTGGCAGGTGGTGCGGGGGGGGGGGGGGGGGGACGCACGCATGTTCATGTAGGCATGTAGGTGTGGAGGAAGGAAGGTGAGTTATTGCCCTGCCCGCCCCCCCCCCCCACATGCATCCTATGACAGCAACAATATTACTTTGAAGCAGATCAATCCACAGAGAAATAAAAACAGAGATGCATTCCCCCCCTCCACTGTGCAAAATATAAAGATGATGGATGTAAACTCTAAAAACTTACATATTCCAATCATTACATTTTAAACATTTAAAAATAAAAAGTTTTTTTTTCAACCTCTCTGTCCCCATTGATGGAATTGGGGACAGGAAGCTACAAAACAGGTGGAAGTTGGGACACAGCTCTAAAATTGGGGACATCTGGTAACCTTACCTTATGCCTGTCTCCAACTCCTGCACCCAGGATCCAGTTGAAAACAACTCTTGAATCTAATCTGATTTTCATTAGCAAATTTAAATAAACAGATATACAGGGTGGTGATGAGGCTGGCTTTGCATTCTTAAACAGAAAGGTTATTAATGGGGATACCTCAAAAATACTTACACTACTTTATCAAAAATATTCAGATCAGAAAACTATAATAATGCAGAGATTTAAAAGAAACACAAAGCATCTTATATTCTGTTGTCATCCAAATTAATGCTAACTAAACAGCTATGTCACAGTTCTTTCATCTGATATAGTTTTCCAACAATACAATTTTCATTTTATAAGCTTATACACACCTTATCCAATTATCACATATGACAGTATCACGTTCAGAATGGATATGTAAAAACTGGCAAGTCAATTGTTCACTTCTGACAAAATTAACTATTCCATTTTTTACCAAGAAAGCAAGTTTGGTCTGCAGACCTTTTCTGGATGAGTTTGTGCTCCTGGCTGTTTCCTCTTCCTCCTCCTCTATTCATTCAGTATGAATGGCAGATTCCGGGGGAGTGTCAAGTTTCAGGTCACCATGGAAACAAACTAGGAGGCAGTTCCATTAATCATTTAGAGCATAAGCAGTCTAGGTCAGCCTGATTGTAGCATATAGAATATCATCTCAGCGCCGCATGGGACTTAGTTGATTTGAATTAAAAAAGATTAAGCTACCCCTACGACGCCCGGCATCATCAGTTTAAGTTCTCATGTAACAGTGGTCTCTGGAGCCACATGGATTAAGAGACCGAAACTATGCATTTATTTTTCAGGACTCTGTGAAACATTAGATGACTGCAGGTGTCTGAAGGGAGAAAAGGACAAAGATCACATATAGATTTTTTTTAAACATACAGTATACTTGTTTCTGGTCTTTTGGAACTAGAAATAACGACTCCATTTTATTTCTTCTGTGAAAGATATCACTTTTTGGGAATATCATAAAACAGACCATTTGTTACCTGCTGTTCATGATGTAATATGAAATATTCCTACAGGTCTATGGAATTCAGTTGTGTTGTAGAGCTGGAGATGCTGCATAAATTAATTTGACTGATATTGCAGTCATTTTCTCATATGGAGCAAGGAGCACATTAAATTTAAAAAAAAAAGTAATGACAGTTCAATTTTATGTGAATCAAGATTTATGGCTCCCAGGAACATAAGTAACAGACAGCAACAAATCAAGCTGACTGTGAAACATTTGTATATGGATACCATAAAATGAGCCGCTGCATCCCAGCTCCCAACCCAAAGCAGTCACTTTATTTATGGAACTCTGGGGTACTTCAAAGAATTTCTGTAAGCTAGTCCATAATGTTTTATTGTTTCATGGAACCAAAATGTTTCAAGAGAAAAGATGCAGGTCATAGTATATTTGAAAATAATTTCTCCTGGGTGGCTGGAAATTCTCTGAATGCTTTATGGACTGTGGATCCAAAGTATATTATATGTCCGGCACACAGAATTATCATGCTTAAATCTACTAAGCTACATTATCTGAAATCTCAATCAACCAATACTTTCTAAATCACTGCTGTTAAAGCAAAACCTGTGCAATATCCCCAGGCATAATGGGGGGTAATTTTATAAAGTCATTTAGCAATATATGCACATGAAATGGCTTTTTAAAAATTTGTTTATTGAGAAATAGACATCAAATTTGACAAATATACCATTAAACTATTCTTCAAACAGCTGTTAAAACAACAGGAATTTCCCACTTTTTCCATTTACCTCCCCACCTTCGCTCACCTGTCCCTTAAAGGTCACATCTCATACCATGTCGTGACACTTCGTTTTCCATTTGAGGAAGGCATAAAAATACATGCAATGGTATGAAAGCGTAGTTACTCACCTGTAACAGGTGATCTCCGGGAACAGCAGGAATTTAGTCTTCACATATGGGTATCGTCGGTACCGACAGAGCCTGCGCGGGAACGCTCCCCAGCGTCCAATAGGAACGCTTTTGGGAGCATCCCTCAGCACATGCGCACTGCCTTCCCGCCTTTCCAACTGTCCCTCTTCAGTTAAGTTTGTAGCTGAGTGAAAGGATAGAGGGAGAGAGGAAAGAGACAAAGAGAGAGAGGCAACTCCTAGGGGAGGTGGGTGGGTTGTGAAGACTAAATTCCTGCTGTTCCCGGAGATCACCTGTTACAGGTGAGTAACTATGCTATCTCCAGGAACAAGCAGGAATGTAGCCTTCACATATGGGGACTCCCTAGCTGAAGATGCCAGGGAGATAGCCCCAGGAAGGTGCCACCCTAAAAAGGTAGGCATCCTTCCTCCCATGGATCTCTGGCATTCCACCAGGGTTGGTGGGTAGGAGTTGAATTAGGTCTGAAAGAGATTTTGAAGAACAGCTTGGCCAAAGAAGGCATCCCAACGGGAGGCTTTATCCAGGCAGTAGTGGGCTGTGAAGGTGTGTACCGAAGCCCAGGTGGCTGCTCGACAAATGTCATCGATAGACACAGAAGGGAGATTAGCCATAGAAGCTGCCATGGCTCTCACATTATGAGCTGTGACATGGTCCTGAAGAGGAAGACCCTTACTCTCATAAGCAAAGGATATGCATTGGGCAATCCATTTAGATAAAGTTCTTTTGGAGACTGGAAGTCCCAAATGACTAGGGTCAAAAGCTATAAAACGTTGTGAGGACTTTCTATGTTGCTGTCTTCTTTGTATGTAAAAGGCTAAGGCCCTTTTACAATGCAAAGTATGAAGGTTTCTTTCTGCATTAGAGGCGTGAGGCCTCAGAAAAAATACAGGAAGATAAATTGGTTTAAATGAAAAGCGAAACCACCTTTGGCATAAAGTGTGGGTGAGTTTGAAGAACAACCTTATCATGATGAAATCTAGTATAAGGAGGATCAGCCACTAAAGCTTGAAATTCATTAATGCGATGGGCAGAGGTGATTGCAATTAGGGAGATGACCTTCCAGGTCAAAAACTTAAGGGCTGTAGTGGCCAAAGGTTCAAAAGGCTGCTTCATGAGCTGCCCGAGAACTAGATTTAGATCCCATGCCACCGGTGGTGGCTTGATGTGAGGTTTAGTTAATAAAAGGCCTCTCATAAATCTTGATAGGAGTGGATGAGAGAAATTGGTTGTCCATTTAGAGGCTTATAAGAAGCTGCAATTGCACTATGATGGACTCTTACCAAATTGGTCTTTAAACCAGAATTCGATAAGTGAAGGAGATACTCTAGTATCGATTCGAAGGGTATGACCAGGGGGTTTAATCCCTTCTTGGAGCACCATATAGTAAAACATTTCCACTTGAAGGCATAAGATCTTCTTGTGGAAGGTTTCCTAGAAGCCTGAAGGATATCCTTTACCTGCTGGGACAGGTTGAAACCTTGGAGGTCTAAGCCTTCAGCAACCATGCCATGAGGTGCAGGGACTGTGCATTCGGGTGCCATAGCATCCCGTTCTCCTGGGAAAGGAGATCTGGAGCATGCCCTAACTCCAGAGGTGCCGCTTGAGAGAGATGTAGAAGCAGGGAATACCACGTTTGGCGTGGCCATCGTGGTGCTATGAGAATCATGCTACCCCTGTCTCTCTGAAGCTTGAAGAGTGTTTTGGGGATGAGGGGAATGGGTGGGAAGGCATAAAGGAAGTCCTGACCCCAGTGAAGGAGGAAGGCATCCCTTGCCTGACAGTTGTTAGACGGAATCCTGGAACATAACCGGGGAAGTTTGGCATTCAGTGGGCTTGCAAAGAGGTCTATGTCTGGAGTGCCCCAGAGATGAAATATCTTTGCCACCTGGTCTAGGTGGAGGGACCACTCATGAGGCAGCAGTACTTGACTGAGTTTGTCTGCCCAAAGGTTTTGAATGCCTGGAAGATATACCACTAGAAGGTGAATTTGATGCTCTCTGGCGAGGACCCACAGTCGTAAAGCTTCATTGCATAATGACAGAGAGCCTGTTCTGCCCTGCTTGTTCACATAGAACATGGCTACTTGATTGTCCGTCTGGACTAGGACTGTCTTGTAGCTGAGCTGGGCGTGGAACACTCGAAGAGCTAAATAGATTGCTCTTAATTCCAGGAGGTTTATGTGTAAACCAATCTTCTGTGGAGTCCAGGTGCCCTGGGTAGAGAGATGATTCAGGTGTGCTCCCCAACCTACCTCTGATGCATCTGTTGTTAAGGTGGCCTGAAAGAGGGGTTGATGGAAAGGAGACCCCACTGTCAGATTTTTTAGTGATTGCCACCATTGGAGGGACAAAATTAGTCATTGAGAGATTCTTATTTTGTCCGACAAATGACCCGTGGCCTGTGTCCACTGTGTGGAGAGGGTCCACTGAGCTGCTTGCATGTGGAGGCGAGCATATGGGACTTCATGGACTGTGGATGCCATATGTCCCAGTAACTGCAGTAGCTCCCGAGCAGTGAGGGAGGACTTGCCTGCTTCTTGAGAAGCTAGTTGCATTATGCGAAGACACCAGGCTTGTGGAAGGAAAGCCCTTGCCTGTCTGGTATCCAGACAGGCTCCTATGAATTCTAGGCATTGGGAAGGAACTAGTTGAGATTTTGGGAAGTTTATTACCAATCCCAAGTACTGGAGGATTCGCATTGTATGGGACAGTGCAGTGCTGGCCTCTGCAACTGTAGGGGCTCGAATGAGCCAGTCGTCTAAGTAGGGGAAGATGAAAATCCCCAAGGTTCGTAGAAATGCAGCTACTACTGCCATGCATTTCGTGAATACCCTTGGTGCTGAAGCCAGACCAAAAGGAAGAACCCTGTACTGGAAAGGTTTTCCCCTGAAAAGAAAACGTAAAACTTTTCTGTGATCTGGATGGAAGAGAATGTGAGTGTATGCATCCTTTAAGTCTAGAGAGCAAAGCCAGTCCTGGTTTTGAAGGTATGGCAGAAGAGTTCCTAGAGAAATCATTTTGAATTTCTCCCGAAATAAATATTTGTTCAATTCTCTGAGGTCTAGAATGGGTCTGTGTCCTCCTGTTTTCTTTGGAATAAAAAAATAGGGGGAGTAGAACCCTACACCCTGTTGAAGAATGGATACTTCCTCTATTGCCTCTTGGGTAAGAAGTGTGGAGACCTCGTGATCTAGCAGATTGTCTGCAGAGGTTTGTGAATTGAATTGCTTTAGAATTGTAGGAGGGGGAATGCTGTGAAAATAAAGCTTGTACCCCTCTCCTACAATGGACAAAGTCCAATCTTCTGCTGTTATCTGATGCCATCTGTTGACAAAGTGGCATAACCTGCCCAGAATATTGGGGGGTTGGGGACCCCTCAAAGGCAGGGAGGCAAAGCTCTCTAGGAAGGAGTCAAAGCCCTTGAGGGGGCTGAACCTGGAGAGCTGGTTGGGCTCGCGGGCCTTTTGGCTTCTTTTTCTGTCTAGTTTGTCCCTTTTGGGCAACCTGACCTGGAGTTTGACTCTGATGGGTATAGGAAGGATAAAACGTCCTCTTTTTGCTAAAAGAGGGTTTTTTATAAGGCTTCCTTTTGTCTGGAGTGGCTGTAGACTTTGACAATCTATCTAAGGTAGAATTGTCAGCATCTAACTCGTTAGCCTTTTCCTGCCAGTTCTTGCCAAAGAGATTCTCCCCGTGCAAGGAATGTTGCCTAACTTGTCCTATACCCAAGTCTTCAAGTCTGATGCCTGTAGCCAGGCAATCCGTCGTGCACCAATGGCAATAGCAAAGGTTCTGCTGATGCATTCGAAGCGGTCAAAGGCTGCACGATTGACAAACTTGGAGACATCTTGAACATGCTTAACTAGAGCAAGAAAATCTTGTCTCTTAACATCTGGGAGAAATGGGCTCATAAGTTCCAAGTCTCCTGTGACTTCCTTGAGGAACATTCCCATATATAGGATAAATGAACTGATCCTAGCTGAAAGCATAGAAGCTTGAAAAATCCTGCGTCCAAAAGCATCCAGAGTCCTGCATTCATGACCTGGAGGATTGGATGCATGTCTCTTTGCACTCTTCATCCTACGCATGGCTGATTCCACTACCATTGAATGGTGTGGCAGCTGAGTTTTCTGAAATCCAGGACATGGCGGAACTCGATACATAGCATCAAATCTCCTAGAGTGAGGAGAAGTAGTCAGAGGTGTCTCCCACATTCTGAGCATCAAGCTATGCAGAATTTCATGGATAGGCAGAGTGGCTGCCTCCTTAGGAGCTTTAGGATATTGGAGAATTTCCAATTCCTTTGCTCTGGGTTCATCTTCAGGAGCTACTGTGATTGAAAGACCTTTGGCCATATCACGAATGAAATCCTGAAATGACATGTCCTCTGGAGGTGACATTCTGCATTGGGGAGAAGAGGGATCTTCTAGGAGAAACCCTCTAGTGCCAGCAGAATTGTCAGAGCCTTCGGAATTGGAGGAATCAAAGTATTCCTGACCCCGATGCTCTTGCAAAGCACGATCCCGGTACCGATCGAAGTCGGTACCGAGCTGACTCGGTACCGCTTTGTCAATTCCAGCCAGAGATGGCATGGGAAGAGTTCCCACCGGGGCCGGTACCATCGGTACCGGTATCGTCGGTGTTGGTACCAGTGTCTGTACCGGTGTCGGTACCGGCATCGGTGTCGATGTCGGTACCGGTGCCCTTGGGACCACGGTACCACAGCTGAAAGAAGAGTTGCGATGCTGCGCTTGATGGCGAGGAACCTCTGGTCTATCGACGCTGCCGATGCCTGGGTGTCGGTACCGTTAAGGACGGCCGGAACCCCGGAGCATGGCACAGGTAGTTCTTGCGAGGTTGAGGCCTCGAACATCCTGAAGCCCCATCGATGCTTTAGAAGCTGAAGCCTCCCGCCGGGGCTGTTTTGCCGATGTGGTTCCCTCAAGGGCAATGCCAATGGCCTCTCGATGCTTAGCAGGAGAGCTACCCTTTGAGGACCAGCTTTTATGTTTAGTTACCTGAGATCCATGGGAGGAAGAAGAGGCCCTTGACAATGTTGATGCAATGGATCTGACATCTGAAGAAAAGAGGGTACCAAGCTTTGCAGTCCAGTTCTGTCTTCCTCTTTTAGTCATCCTCATGCAGGAGAGACATTCAGTTGGAGAATGTTCAGGTCCTAAACATTTCAGACACCAATCATGGGTGTCAGTGACGGAAATGTTACCGCCACACTTAGTACATTTTTTAAAACCACTAATTGGCTTTTCCATGATTTAGGATTATGGGGCCTAGTGCCCAAAATGACGCCTAGCACCAAAGAGAAAAGTTTCTGAAAAGAAACAGTCTAAAGTCTAAGGTTTTTTTTTTTATGAAAAGAAAAGAACCAGCGGTACCAGTAGGCGTCGTGTGGTAGGCAAACGTGACCACAAGAAAAGAAATTTAAAGATGGAATTTTCTGCGGTGATAGGGAATAGATCCTGTCGGCTCCGCGGAAAACGAAGAACTGAAGAGAGACAGTTGGAAAGGCGGGAAGGCAGCATGCATGTGCTGAGGGATACTCCCAAACGCGTTCCTATTGGATGCTGGGGAGCGTTCCCGCGCAGGCTCCGTCGGTATCGACAATACCTATATGTGAAGACTACATTCCTGCTTGTTCCTGGAGATTGCATATACTTTTACTGTAAGAGTTGCCAAGGGGCACAGTGTAGGCCAGTGATGTGCTATGGTTTCTGTAACCAATAAACTGGCTCCTTCCTCTGGACCACCATGGGAGGATGAAAAAGCAGAGGAGCTCCTGCCGGTGGTATTTTGGTGCTAACACTGCTTACCATGTTATACTGCCCTGGTGTGAACGGAGTCGTGAAATACATGAGCTGAATTATAAAACACCTTAATCTATGCGCACGCGATGTGCAAACATCTATACCTGCTCTCAAGCTAGCATAAGGTCCATGCCTTCAATCTGCATGCTATTGCTGCTGGATTTGCACTAGTATTTTAGATCTATGGGTCTTTATAAAATAGTTCCAAAATAGGCATCCTCCTGTCCAATTTACCTAGGCACCCCGTTATAAAATTACTCTCTACGCACAAGCTAATGATTTTTATTTCCATGGGATGGTTTACTATGAATTATTTGCAATGTACACAATTATTAAACCATATTCATGAATCCTTTGGTATGTCATTAATGTGAATACAAGCCTTGATAGTAAAGCACAGTTACTTACCTGTAACAGGTGATCTCTGGGAACAGCAGGAATAAGTCTTCACATATGGGTACGTCGGTACCGACGGAGCCTGCACGGGAATGTTCCCCAGCATCCAATCAGAAAGCTTTTGGGAGCATCCCTCGCGCCTGCGCACTGACTTCCCGCCTTCTCCACTTCCTCTCCTCAGTTGAGTTTCATAGCTGAGACAAAGGAGAGAAAGAGGAAAGGAAGATAGATAGATAGATACAACTCCTAGGGGAGGTGGGTGGGTTGTGAAGACTTATTCCTGCTGTTCCCAGAGATCACCTGTTACAGGTAAGTAACTGTGCTATCTCCAGGAACAAGCAGGAATGAGTCTTCACATATGGGGACTCCCTAGCTGTAGATGCCAGGGGGAGATCCCATAAAATGCGTATCCCTGGATCAGGAGTGCATTTTCCACACAGGAATCTCCGGCATCCCATGAGGGATGGAGGGTAGGAGTTGAGAAGAGAGGAGCTGTAAGGAAAAACAGCGAACCTAAGGACTACAGAAAGGAGTCCTTGGTATGTATGATAAGTACCATTAAAATTATTTAATGAACAATTATAATATTGAGCTTACCTACTGGATTGTAGGAAGTAGAGAGCGGGATAGAGTCTACTGGATATGCAGTAGCGGAATCCTCAAGGTGACCTCACAGCAGTGAGGATGAAGGTTCAGATCTGGAATTAGCAGGTGATCCAGGTGTCGACTGGGGTAGGATAAGAACGGCAGGTCTTCAACGGAAAGCTTTATGGGAAAAAGCTGAAAACTCTTTTAGGTACAGAGTCATTAACATTGAGGACTAAAAGAAGAAGACTGACCGATTTGGACAACTAGCCCAGTCCTGGAGGGAAGAAGGGGTATGGAAAAAAGCCCGTATTCCCAAGGAGAACAGATGTGTACTCAGAACTAATGAAGATGTACACTGTCTTTCCTAGCTGATGAGAGATAGGAAAGATATTGAAGCCTGATGCTTCAAGGATAGGGAGACCTAGAGCAAAATGGAAGCTGTTAGCACCACAGCAGTGGTTGTGTGCATAACAGCCCCCACATACTAAGGAACAGTATGAAAATATGGAAGCCCACTGTCTGGAACCTCTAAGAAGGTAAAAGGTTTTATGCATAGACAGTGAGGGAGATAGTATGTAATACATATCGACATATAAAAAGCCTCCCAACAGATACATATATATAGATATAGAGGGATATATATATACCTATATATATGTATATATAGATATGTGTAAAATATATATATATATCAATGTGGCTTCATTGCCGGAAGATCCACATCGGACAATGCGCGACTATTTTGTAACATCATGGGACTAGCAGACCACATAGAAGTTCCCCTTGTTGGGTTGTCTGTAGATGCTGAGAAGGCCTTCGATAGGCTCGAATGGTCCTTTTTGTTCGCAGTTCTGGAATGGTTTGGGCTACCAAAGGAATTTGTGAACATGATTCGGGTGCTCTACTCTAGTCTGACAGCAAGGATTCTAGCTAATCGTGAGCTCTCTAGACCCTTTTCTTTATACAGGGGCACGCGTCAAGGATGTCCGATGTCGCCTCTCCTCTTTAATTTGGCTCTGGAGCCACTTGCCCTACTCGTTCGTCAGTAGCAGATCTTCATATCAAGGTATCAGCATATGCGGATGATCTTCTGTTTTTTTTTACAGCCAGAATCCATAGCTCCATTAATGCAGATGATAGCTAGCTACGCCCGGCTCTCCGGATATAAAGTAAATTGGGCGAAATCGCTGGCCTTCCCCCTTAACAAATTGGCAACTAGTAGTATGGTACAGGAATTTTCCTTTCAATGGGAATCAAAGGCCATTAAGTATCTTGGAGTCCTTTTCGCTGCCCCACTAGAAGAAACTCTTCGCATAAATATTGAAAAGATAAAGGAGATTGCCAGATCCTTTACGTTGAAATGGTCCCCATTGCATCTCACGTGGTGGGGGCGTATGGAATCCATCAGGATGGTTCTCATGCCCAAGAACAACTATATATTGGGGATGATTCCTATTACGTTTCCCGCATCAGTATACAAGGAGATCGAGAGAATCTTGAGTGTTTTTCTCTGGGATGGTAAGCCGCCCAGAATTGCCTTATGGAAATTGAAGGCTTGCAAAAGCACGGGGGGAGTACATTTTCCCGATTTCCAATGGTATCATTTTGCGGCGGTGCTTAAACAGGGTGGGATGTGGGGTGCCATGGTCAATAGTCCGCAGAAGCCAACGTGGATGGCCCTGGAAGAATGTCTATGCTATCCTTGTCCAATGGGGCTGATGATGGGCATGAGGCACTCGGAATCGTCCAAAGCTGGCCGTGTCATCATATCTACGCAAGTTGCTTTTCAGAGTTTGATACCTCTTATTGCTCGAGAGAACCCGCCTTCCCGTCAAGCTCCTCTTTGGCACAACCCAATGCTCAAAATAAATAAAGTGTCTGTCGTATGGGAGACCTGGCAGAATTGCGGCATATGGACTGTGGGCCAACTTTTCGAGGGTAAGGAGTGGAAAAGCTTTCATGCGCTTCAATCCGAATTTGGGCTCCCATCTTCCAGTCAGTTCCAGTGGATGCAACTTCGACATTGTATATCTCAAGTATGGGGGAAACCAAGTGAGCTCGTAGCATATTGGGGCCTGGAGAAAATTATGTCTGAGGTCAGCGCAACGAAAGGAAGCATCTCCAGACTATATGCATATTTTAGGTCAAACAGTCTAAGTCAACTCTTGGGATTACGCAAAGTTTGGGAAGAAGAGACGGAATTCAATATGACACCCAGGACATGGAGTCTCTTTTGGGGGCCTATAGTGCATGCTTCGAAATCAGCGAGGCTTACGCAGTCTATGTTCTTTTTCGCGCACAGAGCATATGTCACTCCAATTAAATTGGCTAAGTGGAGCGCAGCTGGCTCTTCCCAATGTTGGTCCTGTCGTACTGCTCCGGGCTCCCTAAGGCACATGTTTCTGGACTGCCCTCTCATTTAGGGATTTTGGTCATCAGTGTGGACACAAATTCAAAAGGTGTTACATATCTCTTTCCCTCTGACATGGAGGATTTTAGTACTAAGATCATTGGCAGAAATTCCTAGGCTAAGAAGAGAAGATTTTTTTGTGTTTAACTTTATGATTGCTGTCGCTATAAAACTGATTTTATCACATTGGAAAGATCCTCAGATGCTAAATGGGCCTTTGTGGTGGAATCATGTATGCTTATATTTGCAAATATGAAAGGGCTCAAGACAAGTATGATAGATGCAGAGGTATTGAGACAACTCGATACAAATGGTACTCCTTGGACCGCTATACACAATAAGGGGATAGTTGAATGGTTGGGTGATAGTTAGAGGCTTGCAAGGTGCAGGGTGGGAGTTGAGGTGGTGGGGTGATGTATTTCAGGGTTTTGTATTTTTTTTGTTGTCTGTTGGATAATGACAAATGTAACTCAACAGTTGCATTTTCTCGGTTGTGTGTTGTTGTATTTGTTTAAAAAGTTATAAAAATAATAAATAAAAAAAAAAAAAATATATATATATATATATATATATGTGGGGGCATAAATTATGCATGTATGTAGAGGCATATATAGAGATATATACATACATGAATATAAGTCTGAAGATACATGTCTGCAACTAAGCCCCATAAGAGCATTCACATGGGGAATGTGAAGGGGAAAGATTCATCCAATAACAAGAGGGTGAAACCCACTTGAAAGATATATAGAGAATCTATTTCCGTGGGCTAAGAGGATGCAGGAATGCAATCCAGTGAAATAACCAGGATGGTTGCGTGAAAAAACAGAGGATAATATCAGTCTGTAAAGAGCAAGTCGGGAGTCCTTTAGAACTCTGACATGGCAGATGGACAGAAACGCATAGAAGAAGATACCAGGAGGACCCACTGGAGGGACATAGGGGTATCATGCGTTACTAGTAGAATATGTGCTGTCCATGAGGAGTAGGATAGCATTTTGCCAAGCTGTAAGGAAAAAAGAGTATATTCCTGCAGGATTGGGAACTCCTTGGACATTCACGCAGAAAAAGCTTATATTCTGTATTATAACAGGAGACAAGAGGGTGTGGAGAACCCTCACAGTCATGGGAATGATTTATAAGCTTTTTTCTACTATATGAATAGCCCTCAGAGACAAAGTTCAATGCTCTGTAGCAAGGGCCCATAGTAGAAAGCTTTTCTGAAGATTGCAGAGAGCATTGTGCAGGAGAATTATGAGATAAAACTGACTGAAGTCAGGTGTGTTGCCACATCCTAGGAAAAGGAGATGGCTAGAAAGAAGATAATGTGAGAAGCCTAAAGTGAGTAGGAATATCCAAGATAGATGAGGACTAGCTTGGAATCACTACTAAGGCTAGACAAAAATTGTTCAATCAATGGAACTCCTGCATGCACAGCGGCTGAATGGGACAGCAGAAAGAATCTTCCTGTGCAAAACAAAGAGAAACAGACAAAGGGAGAGGAGATATTCCTGTCCCTGTCTGATGGGTTATTTTGAGAATCTATTCAAGGAAACAAAAGTCTACACTGGAATGAAAGGCTAGAGAAGCTTTTCAGTATGGTACCACTCAGTCAGGGGAAATCCTGGATGAGAGGGTAGAGAAACCAGGTAATTGGAGGGTGACTTACCCATATGGTGAGTCAGCTGAAGGAAAAAATGTTCATGTTGGGATAGAAACTATCATGGGATAGTTGCAACCTCCCTTCTTGATAGTAAGAAGAGGAGAATTCTGTAACCCATGGATAAGAATATCCTGACAGCTCAGCATACTGAAAAAGGAAAAACCAGTGTAGAGCTTTAAGAAAAAAAACAGTGAACAAACTTCTGCTGAGAAGAAGTTAACTGTAGATTGCAACCTTCAGAACCTATGGTTGCTGGGTATGCTCAGACTGGTTAGAGTTTGGAAACTTCAGACTAGGACGAGGTGTCCCTTGCTTGGGTACATCTGGATGATGGGCAGGAGAAGAGTGAAACCTTCTTTTCTTAGGGAAAGAAGGTTTGGTAGGACATTTCCTACCTCCTGGGGAAGAAGAAGGCTTAGAATGGTCTCCAGAACCAGGGAAGTCAGTGGAGCAATGAGCAACCTGACGTAAAGCCTCCTTATTGAAGAGATTTTCTCCAGTACAAGGAGAATTACACAGTGTGTGTTGTGCCCATCTGCTCAAGTCTGAAGCTTGGAGCCAGGCTCTACGACGTGCTCCAATGGCAATAGCAGAGGATCTGCTAACAGACTCAAAAGAGTCTAGAGAAGCACGAGAAAGAAACCAAGAGATATTCCGGCTATGACTAAGAAGCAAGGAATAGTCAGCAGCCTTAGGCCCTGACAAAAAAGGAGTCAAAAGAGATAATTTCTTCGTGACCTCCTGGAGTGTTAGACTCATATAAAAAATATAAGAAATAATTCTTGATGCCAGCATAGATGTTTGGAAGGTTTGACGTCCAAAGGCATCAAGTGCTCTAGAAGCACGACCTGGCAGATAAGAAGAATGCTTCTTCTTGCTTTTTACCTTCCTCATTGCTGATTCCACTACAATGGAATGATGGGGAAGTTGAGTCTTTTGAAACCCTGGAGAGGGGGGCATCTGATACAGAACATTAGTTGCTGTAGAAGGTGAGGGAACCCTTAAAGGTGATTCCCATATTCTCAGAAGAAGATCCTGCAAAGAATGATGTAAAGGAAGCATTATATTTTCCTTTTCTGCAGGAGAGCCTCTGTTAAGATCACAGCCAGGGACAGGAATAGCAAGAAAGGTTGCCATGTCAAGGAGAAATTTCTGAAAAGAAGGATCTCCAATGGGAACCATCCCTGGGAAGGCTAAAGTGGAAGAAGCAGCCTGAGCACCAGAAGATGTACTGGTCTGGTGCAGAAAAAGAACCCTACTAGATGGATAGTGATACTGGCAGTCACGATTTGAGGCAGTTAGTACTGCATCGTCCATGCCAGGTATCAATTCCAAACTAGGCATAGAAAGGATCGATGTAACTGCAGGAATCGACATCGATACCGATACCGGTAGCAAGGCAGTCATCGGAGGCTGTTCAAGCGGTACCGAGGTAACCAGAGAGTCTTGGTGAGTATCCTCGGTACTGCGTATCCGGAAACGATAAGGGTCGGTTCCAAGGCGCGTCGGTACCCAGTCATCTAGACTAGATATCGATTCCAGACTCGGCATCGAAGGGAGCGAGTCTATCGATGCATGTCTAGAGGCCACCGACGTCGGTGGCGGTATCGGCGATGCCGATACAGGAAAGTCACTCTGGGTCGTATCGATCGGTCCCGAAGGTACCGAGGACGCCAGATGACGATCCCTGGTGAAGAGTGTCCACACCGGTGCCGATGCCGGGGAATCGGTACCGCTCCAAGCGGATGCCACCACCGAGCATGGCTCAAATACAGGAAAGTCAATCTGGGTCGTATCGATCGGTCCCGAAGGTACTGAGGACGCCCGATGACGATCCCTGGTGAAGAGTGGAACACTCAACACCGGTGCCGATGCAGGGGTATCGGTACCGCTCGAAGCGGATACCACCCCCGAGCATGGCTCAGGTATGTTCTGTGAGGGGTGAGCCCCAGGAACAACCTGAAACCCCTGAAATGCTTTGGAGCCCGAAGACTCCCGCCGGGGTTTTAATGCCAATGGGGTCTTGAGGGCAAGGCCGGAGCCGTCATCATGCTTGGCATGAGACCTACCACTCAAGGATTGGCTAGTCTTAACAGACTGTTTGTGGGTTACCTGATCCTGTAGAGAAGAAAAACCCGGGGCGCTCACTCCAGGAGGGAAAACGGTATTGAGGGAAACTCGAAAGAGGGAAGGTCTTCTCTCAGTATTGCAGCCTGATATTTCAGGGGAAAAAGGGTCAGGACCCAAACAGGTTAGACACCAGTTATTGGAGTCTAAAAAGAAAACTGTGTTTCCACAGTTTAGGCACTTCTTAGGAGAAGAAGGCTCCATGATGAAGAGGCCTTGTAGGCCCAAAAAGTTAAGACAGAAGCAGAGGGAAAAATCTCTCTGAGTTTAAGAAAAAGAAAAGAAAAAACCACTGGCGGTACCGATGGCAGCAGGAAAAACAGCCGCGACCACAAGAAAACAAGAAATGAAGAATTTAAAGAAAAAAGTTTCTGCGGTGACAGGAGGACGTCCTGCCGGCTCTGCGGAAAAACGAAAACTGAGGAGAGGCAGTGGAGAAAGCGGGAAGTCAGTGCGCAGGCGCGAGGGATGCTCCCAAAAGCTTTCTGATTGGATGCTGGGGAGCATTCCCGTGCAGGCTCCGTCGGTAGCGACGTACCCATATGTGAAGACTCATTCCTGCTTGTTCCTGGAGATAATAATGAAACCCTATATAGTGGTATGTGAATATCTATAAATCTGATAGCACTCAGGTTATCACTGAGTCCTTTTGCAACATGAGACAGTGATTGGCATTTGTCATTTTCTTTCAGTTACCTATAGAACTGTAATGTAATTGAGTGGGAAATGCAAATAAAATTCTTCTAAATTCTACTGACTGCAATTTAGACAAGCAGGCTAAATCCAGATTATTGTGGGCTCCGGAAGAGGGAATGGCTGGTTTATGGTTTACAAAGAGAACAGCGCTAGCCACTCAAAAGAGCAGAAAACAAAAAACAGGAAGCGGCAGATTCAACACCCAGTACCTTTATTAGTACCAATTAAGTGGCCTAAGCCCAACACAGGACCGTGTTTCGTATGTCACTTCATCAGGGGCTATCAGGGCACACTAAAAAATAAATTATAAAATTACATTAATATAATCAAAATTAAAACAATAGATATGCAAAAACAAGGGGGGTTAAAACAAAGAAATATAACATAAAAATACAATACACATAAAAGAAAGGCTAAAATGGACTATATCAGAAAGCTTAGGTCTCGAGGAAACTAGAAACACATTGATGAAACCCAAGGGTGCCATCATGAATGTCTCAATTAAAATCATAAAAATAATACATATAAAATTAAAATTAATCCCAGTACATTGAATAAACAACCACTCTGTGAATAAAATGATACATATAAACTTATATACATATACATATATAAATAAATATATAAATATATAAATAAATAATTAAATAATTAAAAATATAAAAATGCAAAATGGAATACAAATCAAAATACAAGAGATTAAAGAAGATAAAATTACTAGATCAAACTTTTATAATTATAAGGAACTTGACCAACCATATACGGAAAACCTGTAAACAACTATATAAAACCAAGAAAATGAAAGGGATGAGGAGACTGAAGGAGTAAAGTCCAATTAATATCAAATATAAAAGTACTGGAAAAATTGCATAATATAAGGGGGGGACATTACCTGAGGGTGTGATGTACATAGACTTCACCAGGCTCAACAGAGACAATGGAAGTCACTCTAATCTAAAAAGCTTCTAAAAATAAAAATAAAAACATGAAACATATGCAAAGTCCGATAATTACCCAATTAAATGAGTTATTTTTTAAATAAATAAGTTATTTTTTAATTAAATAAGTTATTTTTTAATTATTATCCCCTTTAAAAAAATTGAAGATAATATATAAAATTTTAAGATATAGAAGGTTTTGGATACTGCCCCAATTGGAATCTCATGACCATGAGAAAGGGGAAGTAATTAAATACAGAATAATTGAATGAATGGTAAAACATTCGAAAAAAATGAGGTTTACTATGAATTAAAGAAATTTCATCAAAATTTTTACAAATATTTAAAATACAATAACCAAGGGGAAGGGGGGGGGGATGTGAAGGATGAAGAATAAGACCTTCATTTATAAATGTATACGACCCGCACTGAATACATGATCAGCGGGCTGATTAAAAGGTGCCTCGGAGGTGTAAAAGGATGTTCAGGATAAAATATGTTCCTGAGAATCAATATGAAAACCTTACATTAATTTAACGGATGAACGAAGGGAAGGAAAATACCCTCATTAATTGTACAGGCAAATTGAGAATAGAAACCACCCATAAAAAAACCTTTTAGGCACCATAAAACGCTAAAAAATCACATCGAAATTCAAAAAGACGCCAACACCAGCCCATAAAAGTGCAAATAAACCACATAGAAAACCTTTTATCTTTCTTGCCTTTACAAAGCCCGAAGGACGCCTAGTTCCACGTTATCCACTCCGGGCTTCTAACCCAATGTTCATGAAACCTTAAAAGCAACATGTATCGTATCATTATAACATCGAGAGCACAAAGCATTAAAAGGACCCTACTTATGCGAAGGATAAAATGGCGCTTTTTTGTTCGGCTTAGCTGAAATTGCACTTTGTAAAAATTATTATTTTATGGTGCCTAAAAGGTTTTTTTATGGGTGGTTTCTATTCTCAATTTGCCTGTACAATTAATGAGGGTATTTTCCTTCCCTTCGTTCATCCGTTAAATTAATGTAAGGTTTTCATATTGATTCTCAGGAACATATTTTATCCTGAACATCCTTTTAATCAGCCCGCTGATCATGTATTCAATGCGGGTTGTATACATTTATAAATGAAGGTCTTATTCTTCATCCTTCACATCCCCCCCCCCTTCCCCTTGGTTATTGTATTTTAAATATTTGTAAAAATTTTGATGAAATTTCTTTAATTCATAGTAAACCTCATTTTTTTCGAATGTTTTACCATTCATTCAATTATTCTGTATTTAATTACTTCCCCTTTCTCATGGTCATGAGATTCCAATTGGGGCAGTATCCAAAACCTTCTATATCTTAAAATTTTATATATTATCTTCAATTTTTTTAAAGGGGATAATAATTAAAAAATAACTTATTTAATTAAAAAATAACTTATTTATTTAAAAAATAACTCATTTAATTGGGTAATTATCGGACTTTGCATATGTTTCATGTTTTTATTTTTATTTTTAGAAGCTTTTTAGATTAGAGTGACTTCCATTGTCTCTGTTGAGCCTGGTGAAGTCTATGTACATCACACCCTCAGGTAATGTCCCCCCCCCTTATATTATGCAATTTTTCCAGTACTTTTATATTTGATATTAATTGGACTTTACTCCTTCAGTCTCCTCATCCCTTCCATTTTCTTGGTTTTATATAGTTGTTTACAGGTTTTCCGTATATGGTTGGTCAAGTTCCTTATAATTATAAAAGTTTGATCTAGTAATTTTATCTTCTTTAATCTCTTGTATTTTGATTTGTATTCCATTTTGCATTTTTATATTTTTAATTATTTAATTATTTATTTATATATGTATTTATATATGTATATGTATATAAGTTTATATGTATCGTTTTATTCACAGAGTGGTTGTTTATTCAATGTACTGGGATTAATTTTAATTTTATATGTATTATTTTTATGATTTTAATTGAGACATTCATGATGGCACCCTTGGGTTTCATCAATGTGTTTCTAGTTTTCTCGAGACCTAAGCTTTCTGATATAGTCCATTTTAGCCTTTCTTTTATGTGTATTGTATTTTTATGTTATATTTCTTTGTTTTAACCCCCCTTGTTTTTGCATATCTATTGTTTTAATTTTGATTATATTAATGTAATTTTATAATTTATTTTTTAGTGTGCCCTGATAGCCCCTGATGAAGTGACATACGAAACACGGTCCTGTGTTGGGCTTAGGCCACTTAATTGGTACTAATAAAGGTATTGGGTGTTGAATCTGCCGCTTCCTGTTTTTTGTTTTCTGGTTTCTGGTTTATTCATTTCTTGATATACCACCTTTCATTAAATAAAGCAGTTTACAATTAACCAAAAATAGTTTGGAAAGGAGCTCCAATTCCTCAGGATTGGACAGAGTAAAAAAGGAGAAAGTAGAAGGCGACCACCTTTTCCATGGTCCCCATCACAAAACTCTAAAAGCATGCTTCCACTGGAAAGAAAAAGAGCAGAGTTTTAAAAGCTTTTAAGAAAAACAGAGATAGACTGTGATGATCATCTCTCTTTTGTTTCTTGATATAGAGGTTTGCTGCATGGGGAATTCAGATTCCAAAAGAAGCAGTGGACCATCTGAACTGAAAGAATAGGGTTTACCACTACCTCTTCTCTATTATATTTGAGTTGCAGATTGGTCCTTTGGCCTAAAAATAAAATTGTGCAGGTCAATATTCAACAGCACAACTGCCACATAGATTATAATTCGTATACCTAAGTTATACATATGTTCAGCACCATCACGTATGTACCTAAGAACATAAGATATGCCATACTGGGTCAGACCAAGGTCCATCAAGCCCAGTATTCTGTTTCCAACAGTGGCCAATCTAGGTCATACGTACCTAGCAGTTTCCCCAAGGGACACAGGTTCCACAATGCTTGTATTGGTTCAAGCATTGATATCCTGGGTCCCTTCTTAATAATGGTTTATGGACCTTTCCTCCAGGACCTTGTCCAAACCTTTTTTAAACCCAGCTACACTAACAGCCTTTACTACATCCTCCGGTAACAAATTCCAGAGTTTGATTACACGTTGAGTGAAAAAATATTTTCTTTTATTAGTCTTAAATAGTTTACCCTGTAGCTTCATTGCAGTCCCCTAGTCTTTCTATATTCTGATAAGGTAAACAATCGATCTACGTTTACCCGTTCCACTCCGTTCATTAATTTATAGACTTCTATCATATCTCCCCTCAGCTGTCTCTTTTCCAGGTTAAAGAGCCCTAACCTTTTTAGCCTTTCTTCATAGGAGTATCCTTCCATCCCCTTTACCATTTTGGTGGCTCTTCTCTGAACCTTTTCTAAAATCACTATATCCTTTTTAAGATACGGCGACCAGAATTGCACACAATATTCAAGGTGCGGTCTCACCATGGAACGATATAGAGGCATTATATTATCTTTTGTTTTATTTTCCATTCCTTTCCTTATCATACCTAGCATTCTATTTGCTCTCTTGGCCGCCGCTGCACACTGAGCCGAGGGTTTTAACATGGTATCCACAATAACGTCTAAATCTTTTTCCTGGGTGGTGGTTCCTAATGTGGAACCTTGCATCGTGTAACCATAGTTTGGGTTGTTCTTCCCTAGGTGCATAACCTTGCACTTGTCCACATTAAATTTCATCTGCCATTTTGATGCCCAGTCTTCCAATTTATCAAGATCCTCTTGCAATTTTCCACAATCCTCTTATTATGATCCTCCTTAATTATGATCACTGAAAATCCACGCATAGAGTCAGCAGTTTAAATCGCAGAACCTATAAAATGGCTAAGCCCACTTCTGAGGGGCAGTGGCCAGTATGGAAGGGAGGGGGCTGGAAGCAAGGGGTATGATTATTGGCTAGGTTGGGAGTCTGCAGTGAGAAAGAGAATGCAAGAGTTGTGAGAGGATTTTGATGGGCTGGGGTCAGTTTGGGAAGATGGTCCAGCATCACCGCAGGCTTTGTGGGTCGGGGGTTGTAGCCTTCTACAGGGCTCCTTACACTTCTCTATGGCTAGTTAAGTACTGACTAGCTGAGCAGCCAAGAGCAGCTCTGGAAGTGGGGTGATGGGGAATGCATTGGGGGTAGTGGGAATGATATTCAGGAGGTTAGATGGGGAAGGCAAATCTGGAGTTGAGGGAGCCAGTTACTGGTTATATTCATGGAATGCAGGCTACTGGTGATTTAGAATACATCTGTGGCCAAGATTTTTGCTATCGCCACAGTGTCTGGAGTTTTATTTTTGGAAGTCATGTGAGGAAGGTAGATGAGAGTCCTTGCGTTAAGAGGGTCAGTAGTTTAAACCACGGGCCCTTAACATGGCCAAGCCCATTTCCAAAGGGCAGTGGCCAGTGTGGAAAGAAGAGAGCTGGGGAACAAGGGGGACAATGATTGACTAGGTTGGGAGTCTGTAGTGGGGAGGAGAATACGAAAACTGAGAGCAGGTTTTAATAGAGTGGAGTTCAGTTTATGGGGATAGGCCATCAGGGAGGTGGCAGGAAAGAAAATTTCATTCATCTTCCCTCCTGCCTCCTCTGTTTTCAGATTCTAAAGATGGGGGGGAAGGGTCTGAGAGGAAGGTGGGGTTTGCGGTCACAATTAGGGACAGGACTGCATGTAAAACAAAACACTTTTATTCATGACCTTTTCATCTTCAATGCCCTACATCTTCTTGCCTTGACTGAGACCTGGCTCCTCCCAGACGATACCACATCCATTGCCTCTCTCTGCTATGGAGACTACCAGTTCTCCCATACACCCCGACCTACTGGTCGCGGTGGTGGTGTCGGCCTCCTACTCTCTCCCTCCTGCCAATTCCAACCCCTTCTGCCACCTCATGGAGACTCCTTCAAAGTCCACTCCATTCGCCTCCTCTCACAAATTCCCCTCCGAATAGCTGTTATTTATTGCCCACCGGACAAATCCAAATCAACTTTCCTCACCAACTTCGACTCCTGACTTTCTGCCTTCATGGATCCCTCCTCCCCCACTCTTATTCTTGGCGATTTCAACATTCACTTCGACAACCCCTCCAACCCCAATACCTCAAAGTTCCTCGCTCTTACCTCCTCGTTTGACCTCCAGCCCTACTCCACTGCCCCTACACATCTACACGGCCACTGCTTTGACCTAATACTATTCTCCAACTCCTCTCCTTCAAACTTCCGCAAATCAATCCTTCCCTCATCTGACCATCACCTCCTAACATTTGCTCTTCAACTACCGCTGTTCCAGCCTCGTCCAGTCTCCTCCGTCCTATTTAGAAACCTTCATACTATTGATCCCCTGACGCTCTCCTCCACCATCTCTCCATCTCTTTCCGCCATTTTATCCTCCAAGTCCGTTGACGAGGCATTATCTTCATACAATACCACATTATCCTCAGCCTTTGACACCCTTGCCCCTCCCACCCCACGTCCTGTCAAACGATCTATTCCCCAACCCTGGCTTTCACCCACTACCCGTTACCTATGCATCTGTACCCGTTCTGCCGAACGAGCTTGGTCCAAATCCCGCTCCCTGGAAGACACTCTACACTTCAAATTCATGCTTGGCTCCTTCCAGTTTGCCCTTGCACTTGCCAAACAAGATTACTATATCCTTCTGACCAACTCCCTTGCCTCTGATCCTCGCCGTCTCTTTAATACCTCAACTCTCTCCTCAAGGTCCCCCCGTCCCCGATCCTGCCCTCCCTTTCTGCCCAAACCCTAGCCGACTACTTCCACGACAAAATTCACAAGATAACCCTCCAATTCCCTACCCCCTCATCTACCTCCCCTCCTTCCCAATTCTCCTCTCCCACCCATACTCCCTCTGCTACCCTCTCCTCCTTCCCTCCGATCTCTGAGGAAGAAACTTCACTCCTTCTGTCCTCCTCCAAACCCACCACCTGTTCATCAGACCCTATCCCCACCCATCTCCTATGTTCCATCCCCCTCACCTTTGCCCCCTCCATCACTCATATCCTCAACCTCTCACTCTCCACTGCAACTGTCCCCGCTGACTTCAAACATGCTGTTGTCACACCCCTCCTCAAGAAACCCTCACTTGATCCCACATGCCCTTCTAACTATCGACCCATCTCCCTCCTTCCCTTCGTATCCACACTATTAGAACGAGCAGTCCACCATCACTGCCTTGACTTCCTCACCTCCCAGGCCCTCCTCGACTCACTTCAATCTGGCTTCCGTCCCTTACACTCCACTGAAGCGGCACTCACAAAAGTCACAAATGACCTGTTCCTGGCTAAATCCAAGGGCCTCTATTCGATCCTCATCCTTCTTGACCTTTCTGCTGCCTTTGACACCGTTGACCACGACCTTCTCCTCATCACCCTCTCCTTGCTTAGCTTCAAGGACTCTGTACTATTCTGGTTCTCCTCCTACCTCTCCCATTGCTCATTTAGCGTATGCTCTGGTGGCTCCTTCTCCTCCCCTACCCCGCTCCATGTAGGTGTACCACAGGGATCTGTCTTAGGCCCCCTCTTCTTCTCTCTCTATACCCAAGGCCTTGGTGCGCTTATCTCCTCCCATGGTTTTCAGTACCATCTCTATGCTGATGACTCACAAATCTACCTCTCTACACCTAATATTTCTCCCGCAATCCAGTCCAAGATCTCTGCCTGTCTTTTGGACATCGCTGCCTGGATGTCCCATCGACGAACATGGCCAAGACTGAACTCCTTGTATTTCCACCTATCTCCTCCCCCCTACTTCCCCCTCTCTCAATCCATGTGGATGGATCTACTATCCTTCCTGTTCCCTCGGCCCGCAACTTAGGGGTTATCTTTGACACCTCTCTCTCCTTCTCCGCGCATATCCAGCTTGTAGCTAAGACCTGCCACTTCTTTCTCTACAACATCGGCAAAATCCGCCCCTTCCTCTCTGAACACACAACCAAAATGCTTATCCACTCCTTAATCTCCTCCCGCCTCGATTACTGCAACCTACTCCTTGCTGGTCTTCCTGTGAGCCACCTCCTTCCCCTTCAATCTATACAAAATCTCGCCGCTCGACTAATCTTCTGCCAGCCTCGCCATGCCCATATTACCCCTCTTTTCAAATCACTCCACTGGCTTCCTGTCCAGCTCCACATCCAATTCAAGCTTCTCCTGCTGACCTATAAATGCATTCACTCTATGGCCCCTCAATACCTCTTATCTCTTATCTCTCCCTATGTCCCCTCTCGAAATTTGCGTTCCGCTAACAAATTACTTCTATCAATGCCTTTCACCCACACCGCGAACTCCCGACTGCGTTCCTTTCACCTTGCTGCACCTCACGCCTGGAACAGCCTACCTGCATCTGTGCGCCAGGCACCCTCCCTGGCCCTCTTCAAGTCCAGGCTGAAGACCCACCTCTTCACCGTTGCATTCAGATCCTGACTCTTTCCTCCTCTCACCCCAACCCCCATCAACGTTTATCACCAACTATAGACCAAACTGTACCTCACCGTACCTTGCGTAAAACCGATTAATGCTCGCGTAGAACCGACTGATGCTCCGTACTGTTTTAACTAATGTAATATTCTAACTAGATTGTAAGCTCCGAAGAGCATGACTCTGATGGGCAGGGACTGTCTCATGTATGCTGACTACCTCTTGTAGGTTAACTGTACAGCGCTGCGTGCGTGGCGCTATAGAAGTGCTAAATAGTAGTAGTAGTAAAAAAAATCTGACAAACACTTTGGTCACTTTTCCAGAATCAGCCAAAGATGAAGGGGGACTGAACTAAAGTGACCAAAGTGTTTGTCAGATTTTCTGGCTATCAGGTGTCACCACCGCAAGCTGTGGGAGCATGTCCTGGCATCACTGCAGGCTATGTACAGTAAGTAGGGGAGGTGGCAATCTTCCATGGAGTTCTTCGCAGACCTCACTGTGGCTGGCAGGGTTGAGAGTGGCCTTCTTCCCAGAATAGGCCAAAGATTAAGGGGGAAATGAACTGAAGTGGCTGAAGTGTTTGAAAGATTCCTTGGCTGATGGGCATGACCCCAGCAAGCTGTGGAAGCATGTCCTAGTATCACTGCAAGCTATAATGGTGGTGGTGGTGGTGGAGTGATAGCCTTTTACAGGGTTCTTCATGGACCTCTCTATGGCTAGGTTGGCATCAGATAGCTGAGTGGCCAAGTGTAGTTGTGAAAGGAGGGTGATGGGGAATGCATTAGGGGTAGTGGGAATGATGTACATGAGAGTAGTTAGGGAAAGCCTATCTGGGAGGTGCTGGGGCACTTATTTGTAGTACTGACTTTTTATAGGAGGGTTGGTGCAATTTGTGTTCTTGGACTTGCTGCTGGTGTGGCATGGTAAGTTTTTATTTATTTAGCTATTTTTATAAACCACTTTATCTCAGAATCAAAGTGGTCTATGATTTAACAAACTTCAAACTATTACATGTCACACAGAAAGTAGAACCTTTGAAGGTTAAACAGGCAAACAGGTAAACTGAACTTTGAGCAAACATTGAAGCATCAAGTTAATTACATCTGAGATACAATTAATGGATGATTGTCCCAGTAAGGAATATGGGGTAAGAGGGGATTAGATTTCACTGTCAAAGTATTTGTTAAAGAGATGAGTTTTAAATTCCTTCTGAAGTCCTTTAAGTTAGGTATGGCATGTATGTTCTCGGGGGAGCATGTTCCAGATGGATGGGACATCCAGGGAGAAGGCTTGGTTGAAGACTTGGTTGGAACATTGAAGATGTTTGTCTATTTGTCCTTCTGGTTCTATTATTTGGTGTTTTGTGTAGGAGTGATCAGGGTGCCCCAAGGGGGGTGAGGGGCCATGTGCGGAGACTCATTGCAGAGCCTCATATGCAAAAATATTAGCATAATGTTAACACGCCCCTTAATGAGTAATGGTATTATGTAGTCTGTTCTGGATGCACCATGAATAATGCATGCAGCAATATTTTGTGCCATCTGTAGTGGTTGCAGCATATATTTCAGTAATCCTTATAAGATTATGTTGCAATAGTCCAAATGTGGGAAAACCAGGGTTTGAAAGACTGAAAGGAAGACACTGGTGTCCAGTAGCGGTTGTAGATGTTGTAGACTCTCATCTTGCAGTAAACAAGTTTTATTATAGTATTGGTGTGTGGCTGGAAGGTAAGGCGCTGGTCCAGTATTATTCCTAGGTACCTAACTTGGGACTTTATCTGTAGTTCAGCTCTAGGGACTTTCAGAGATGATGGGGAGTGAAATGTTGCTTCTCTGGTGATGTGCAGAACTTCAGCTTTCTTGTAATGTGTCTATTTGCAGGGTTTTGTGTTAACAACAGGTGGAGGGTAATTTTATAACCAGGTATCTAGTTTTAAGCACCCAGAATGCATCTACCTCAAGCCTATTTTATAAAGAAAAGCAGGCACCTACTTTTCTTTATAAATTAAGGGTGTAAGTGTCCAAAAGTCCACATTAAATCTAGGCATGTGCAGTTATACTAGCCTTAGGACTGGTGCCCACATTTCGATTTTTTAATTTTTTATCTTTATTATTATTGTGCTTCGATCTACTTACTGTAAGCCATCTGAGCTGCTGGTTAGATGGGATATAAAAAATTAAATTACCTCCATCCAAGCTTCTATTTCCCCTCTAACTGTAGGAAGAGACTTGAAGTGGAGGCTGGGATTTCTCAGGAAAAGGTTCAGAAATATGGAGACTGAAAATTTTGCTATCAGCTTAGAAAGATATGTAAGAGAAAAGCCAAGGTCATATCTTCACAGAAACAGCTAGACAGAGAGACACAGATTCTCTGAAATCAGAATGTTTATATTTCCAGAAATGCTTCTTAGAAATTATGGCTAGGGATGACCAATATACCTGTGTCCAGTTTGATCTACGGTAAGGCTTGAACTATAACATGTAGATGTGAACTATAGATGTGAGTTAGTGAAATGCAATGCAAAGCTTGGTGTAAGCTGATAAGGTGAAATTCTACAATGTGACAGTTTTTGCCAATAAAAAAGAGGTACTGCAGGAGCTAGGAGAAGCACATTGCAGGTGACTGTATTAGTTTTTGGAGCTTGCAGTTGCTTCCTGAAGCACTTCAGTTTCACTGTGTTATTGTTAAGATAAAGTTCTGTGTATGTGTTTTCATTCCTTACGCTACAGTTTTTGACCTGAGTCCAGGAATTGAACCAAGGAAGGATTTTACTTGGTGCCCGGTCAGGATTAGAGCACTCAAACAGTTGTCATCGTGCCAGATCTCCTTTTCTCTGCATTCAAGGCAAGGCAGATTGTGGGTATTAAGTATGATGGGTAACTTGATTAGTATGTGTGTTTGTAGAAACCCTGTGGCACGCTGGTATTCAATGACTAGAGATAATGAAGCATTACACAACTTCCTCCATTTCTGCCTTCTCTCACCTCCTTCAAGGAAAACCTATCCCCTTCCTTTGTCTCTTACCCACTCTATAGCCCTTTTCACTTTCAGCTGCTTTCTAACTCCTCCCCAAACCTTCCAGGTCCTTCAAACCTTCTCCTTTCCCATATTTCTACACTTGGTCTCACTTGGTCTCCAACCCAATCACCTAGCCCCCATTGTCCTCCACATCACTGGTAATTTCTTAATCCCCATTATCCCCCCAGTTAATTTCCAAGTCCCCACTGTTTTACCCTACTCAGTCCCTGAGTCCTTACTCACAGTCCCACCCAAGTCTTGAGTTCTCTCTTACACACCCAATACCCAGCCAATCTTAGTCTGTCTTCTTTTGTTTTCCCACCCAGCCTTAAGGTTTCCACCTAAATCCAATTTCTTGCTCTTCCACATTCTCATGTCCCTAGTACCTGCTCGCTTGCCTCCTACTCCTTTTCCCCAGCACCCATCCATCTTCTTCCTTCTCCAATATTCTGTAACTTGCCTTTCTTCTTCCTTACCCCAACAATCATTCTTATGTCCTTCCCTCTCAACTTTCCCCTATATATATCTTTGCTTCTTCCCCCTCACATACTATCTGTCCTCCTCTCCCTTGTCACTCCCCCAGTATTGCAATCTTTTTCCCATCTTGAATCCAACTTTTGCCAGCATCAGCTCCCTTTAAATCCTAGGCCTCCCACCCAAGAATTAGTCCCTTTCCAGTTTCAGTCCCAGCCTCCCACCAGTATCATTAGTCCCCTTCCAATCTGGCCCCCGGGACCTTTCTCATTCTAGCCCCCCCCCCCCCCCCTTTTAGCATCAGTCTCTTTCCAGTCCCAGCACCCCCAAGCCCCAGCATCAGCCCATATCCAGTCCCAGCTCCAGTATTAGTCCACCTTCTGGTCAAAGTCCCCCTCAGCATCAGCCATCTTCCACTCCCAGTCCCCATCACCATTAGTCCATTTCCACTCTCACCCCTCCCAGCTCCTTTCTAGTCCCACCTTTTCCCAACATCAGCTTCCTTCCAGTCGCAGCCCCCTTCCATTTTCAGTTCCTTCCCCCCATCAGCCCATTTCCAATTTCAACCTCTCCCCCAGTATCAGCCCTCAGCATCTGTCCCAACAACTATTTCCTCTCCCCCACCTCACTCCTAGTCAGTCACTTTCACTTCGCTCCTCCCTGCCCCATTGCATTAATGTTTAACACAGCAGCTGTGTGTTTTAACACAGCAGCCTGACATTTTTAAAAGGCAAATGCAAGCACTTCCTGTTTTCTGCCTTTAAAAAATGCCAATCTGCCAGCAGCTTTAGCTTAGCATAGCCATAGAAATAAAGAAAAGAGCCTCCGTGGCTGTGTTAAACATCAATGTGGTAGTGGGGACAGGGAGGGGAGGAGATAAGGTGACTGGCTGGGTATGAAGGACTGAGCTAGTGAGGCAAGTTTCTTGCACCCATATACTTGGGCACCCTGAGCCAATACTCACTGACTCTCTGCTTAAGTTGGCCCTGCTTGATGTAGACCACAGATCTAAATTGGGAGCTCATACTTGCACATGCCTCAGAGCAGATGCAAAACCAGACATGGATATTTTTTAATATTGTCATGAGGTAGACAGCACTGAGCCTGGGATAATAAAGGGAAATGAAAAAGAAGAGCTTACCTCACAGCCACATGTGCAGTTGATACATTCAGGTTGCAGGGAAGCAAGGAATGGAGAAACAAACTTTCCTCATGGCATTAGTGACGCAGTAGAAATTCAGAGTCCTAATCATGCTCACCTGAGGGAAGAGTCACGTACTACGTCCAACAAGCAGAGAAATAAAACCAGGTGGGAAATCCCACAGAGGGGAGAGAAGGGAGAGCAAGTGAGCCAGCAGAGAGAGAGAGAGATCCAGCTGAGGAGTCAGACCCAGAAGGGGATTGAGACTCAGGAGCAAACACAGAGAGACACGCTGTCCTGGAGAAAGAGGGCTGAGTGGAAGTAGGCTGTTGAACCAGAGAGTGCTGGGAAAAACAGTGCAAGAGACTTCCAAGCCAGAGGGGTCCTCATACCGGGGAAGGCAACCAGGAAGGTAGAGGGCAAACGTCACACCCAGGAAAGCTCACTGAAGCCAGGAAGTGATTTCAGCTCAGCTAAGCCTAGTGTCTGGTACTCCCGGAGAAAGGCAGTTTGCACCCCAGAGAAGAAGCCTTGGCTAACAGAGGAAGGGCTGGAAACTATCTTCACCCAGAAGAAAGATAAGTACCCTGTTTTCTACAGAGGGAAAGAAGTGGGTCCTTTTGTAAAGAGCGAAGCTTACAGGGTGTTAGAAAACCCCTATTGGAATAGGTGTTGGGAAGAAACCCCAAGCACAGCTCCTTATATCTCTGGCTGTACAGAACAGTCTCCTCTCATAGAAACTGAGGTCTCCCAAGGGCAAGGTTCTGAAACCAGTAATACAGAAACATGGTGCCCATATACAGGACCAGGTCCTGATGTTATGCAGTGGGAAAGTTCAAACCCAGAGGTAATTCCAGAACCCATGGATTGTGCTCTATGTATTTCTGACGAGATAGAATCTCTTTGTTAAGAATCAAGAAGAAGCATTATTATCATTTGGAAAACTTTTATTTATCTGTGAAGCAACAGTTTATTTGTGTTACCCTTGTTTGATGTATCCAGAAGGCAATCCTCAAGGGAAGGGGAATAAAGCCCAGCTTTAATTGTACTTGGACATGACTACAGAGTATTCCTTTAACAACCCAGGCTATACCCCATATCTAGGCGGGCACCTAAGGCGGGTATAGTCTCACAATATGCATATGGCTTCTCATTGTAAAATTGGAAGTACACATTTATTTGGAAGCACACCTAAGCCACTTGCAACCATGCCCTCTTTAAATCTTTGCATCCAGGGGTGTGCACATAAAGATAACAGCTTTCCAAAATTGCTATTTGCATCTGTATGTGATATAGCTTATGTAGATGTTGCCATGCACATGTCTAGATGCTTCCAAAATGACCACCATTGTCAATTGTTTTGGAGATATTTAGAGTCAAAACATATTGAAGTTGATTTTCAAAACACGCAGAGTGGATAGGAGAACTGGGGAAATGTATCTACTTGTTTTTAAATGGATCTTTAGCTACACTTACCCAGTTAATGGTGGTGGCTGAATATTTGGTAAATCAGATGGGTAGAGCAAGTAGGTGTATGGCTCTGGAATGAAGGGGAAGCTTAATGGCAATGTCCATGGTCACAAATTTTCATTTCATTTTTGGATTTTTCCAAAATGTTCCCTTTATATGAAGGTGTTTTCTCAGTTCAGTTCACCCATTCATTTTTAATATATATATTGTATATGTCTTGTTGTTGTTCTAAGTGCCGTCGAGTCAGAGTCGACTCATGGCAACCCTCTGGATAGCTATCCTAAATTGTGTTCGGTCTTGAGTCAGGCGGCTCATTCTTGACAGACTGGTACCCGTAGCTGCTGTTATTGTCTCGATCCATCTCATTGCTGGCCTTCCTATTTTGCGTTGACCTTCTAGCTTGCCAAGCATGATGTCTTTCTCTAATGATCTCTCTCTTCGCATGATGTGTCCAAAGTATGAAAGTCGAAGTCTTGTCATCTGAGCTTCTAAAGAAAGCTTAGGTTTATATATGTCTTAGAACATTCTAATGAACATTAATGTTAAATAGATTTACAAACGTATGATCAATTTTATTTATTTATTTATTTATTTAGTGTTCTTTTATACCGCACTCTCTGCACTAAAATATTTAAGTTGCCTACATTTTAAAATACTTTGTTTTTTGATCATTATGGGCCCGATTCTGGGACGCGGGTTGTTGAGGGACGTGCAGCCCCGCAATCCATCCAGACCCAATACCCCCTCCGGCTCTCCCTGTACGTCCTGAGCAGCAGGATGGGGAGAGCCGCAGAGTGGCAGGAGGGGGCGGGATAGGGGAGGAGAGGGGGGGGCAGCTCAGCAGGACTTAAAGGACCAATTCAGGTCATGGCTCTGTATGTCCTGCTGGGTCAAAGGGGATGTGCTGCTTATTCCATCTCGAAGGTGGAATAAGCAGCAACAACCTGGTGATTGGGCCCATAATCCAGAATTGGATCCAAACGGGCTCATCTTGCTCGAGGCCATCTGGACGGCCCAGACATGCCCCTACCTGAATCGTGCTCCACATGTAATAGGACTGAAATATCTGAAACAGAAAATCACAAAATACATATCTAGGCAGGTACTGTGGTTCAGAGAAACAGCAGGTTTGACAATTCTAAGGTTTAGCGATTTTCAGTTACAGAATCCCAGCAACCAGTCATTTGTGGAAGCTGCTCCAATGCTATGGAATGCGTTGCCACAGAAAATGAAGGAGGAAGAGGACTACTTTCAGTTTTAACAGGCATTGAAAATTTAGGTCTTTCAATGGGTGCTCGGGTGAGGACACCAAAAGGGTGGTTATCGGGGTGGGGTAGCTCAGTGTGGATTTCTTGGGAGGGATTAGTGATGGGTATAGGAAATGTTTTTACTACTTTTTAAGTGGAGTAGAGTGGAGTGGCCTAGTGGTTGGAGTGGAGGAGAGGCCTAGTGGTTGGGGCAAGATACTTCAGACCAGAAGGGCAGGGGTTCAAATCCCACTAGAGAACAGCAACCTTGGGCCAGAAGGACTGGGGTTTCTAGTCCCACAGGTGCTCCTTGTGGTCTTGGGCAAGCCACTTAACTCTCCATAGCCCATGTTCCCTGTAAAATAGTTATCTCCAAGTTATAATGCCCTGTTCAATGTAATTTCAGTTTGTTCAATGTAAACTGCACTGATGCAGAGTAGCACAGTATATAAGAGAATGTAAATAAATAAAATAAGCTTATGATATGTTTGGTAAAAGTATGTCTTTTTCTGTATTTGATGTTTGTGTTATACTTTACTACTTTGCATGCTCTGCTAGAGAGAAAAGGCAGAGTATAAATGTTTTTTAAATTAAATTAAAGGAACTAATGAATACCTATCACTAGTGGTTGGTATAACAGGCTGTGAACCAGGGAAGCCAGAATTCAAATACTTTGTCTACCATTGATGATCTTTGTGATCTTGGGTAAGTCACTTTACCCTCCATTATCTGAGGTACAAATCCAGTGCTAGATTTACTAATACATGCTATTGCATTAGCATGTGCTAATACTGTTAAAGTGTGTGATTAGTAAATAGGTCCTATTGCATAAAATGAGATATAGTAACGTGGAGGCACATTCCAATGTGCGCGTCCAGGCCCCTGTATGGCCGATCGGAACTGGGACGCCCAGAGGTAGACGCAATTCTGATTCTGCGGGTGCTAGACATGCCTGTGGGATCAGAATCGGGTCTACGCCCTAGACGTGTAGACTGGGCCCCGATTCTGATCGGCCTGCATGCCCAGCAGATCCCTGGCTACTTCAGTCAGGCTCCTGAATGGAGCTGCAGTGCCATGGAGTCCCGTCACCATGGCACCGTGGCTCCATTCAGGAGCCGCAAATGCTGGCTGCCGCCAATTTCATTCATTCCCTGCAGCCGGACTCTCGATCTGGCCTCCCATGGCCAGGGTCTGGCTGCGAGGAACTTCCTTGACCCCTCTACCTTTTTTTCCCGGCCCAGCAACAAGATCCCCTGATGTCCAGGGGGACTTATTCCACCTCTGCAGTGGATAAGTCCACGGTCTACGTTCACAACCTAGACATACAGGGCTGACCTCTGAATCAGCCCTGTACGTCCAGGGTCATGGCCTGCCCATGCCCTACTCTCGCTCTGCCTCCAGAATGCCCCCTCCTGCCCCTGTCTAAACCTCCCTGTAAAAATGTGTTGTTTGTATGGGGAGACTTTTGTCTCTTTTAGCTTTATCCTGTATTCTTTTCTGTCTTCCTCTGATTGTGAACTTCTGAATTTTGTGAAATTTGTGTACGTCCCACTGAGACATGCAGACCCGCAACCCACATTTCTGCATGAGGTCTATAATCAAACTTCTGAATTTGTTACAGAAGAATGTAGTAAAAGCTGTTAGTGTAGCTGGGTTTAAAAAATATTTGGACTAGTTTCTGGAGGAAAAGACCATAAACCATTATTAAAGTGAGCTGGGGAAATCCACTGCTTACCCCTGGGACAAGCAGCATGGAATCTGTATACCTTTTGGGAACCTGCAAAGTACTTGTGACCAGGATTGGCCACTGTTGGAAACAGGATTCTTGGCTTGATGGACCCTTGGGCTTACCCAATATGGCATATGTTCTCTGGAAAGGACCAGATGTAGTCTCAAAAACATAGATTATTAATGTTTGTTAATCTTAAAAAGGTAATGGGTCCCATACTCAAAAGGCATTTAAACTGTTAACCGTGTAAATACCTGCTAGCTAGATATTCAATGGAACATACATGGGTAGTGCCATCTAATATCCCCGACTAAATCCTCTACACGCCCCGATGCTAGCCGGCTAGTATTGGCATGTGCTGGGGCATTCCATGGCGGAGAAGAGGCAGGAAACAGTGCTAACTATGTAGCACCAATATTGAAAGCTGCACGATTAGCACTTGACGCCTATAAATAGGTGAGGAAAAGCCTTGCCTATCTTATAGGCACCAAGGCTAACTGTGCAGCATCCAATATCGATGCTTCATGGTTAGCCTTGGTGGCTTCCGGGCAGCATGGCCAGACCCGGATATTCACTCTGTTGCCGCGGAAGTGAATATCTGGGGTTTGGAGGTCGGCATGCAGGACTTAGCGGCTACAGCACTTAGCCCTGTCCAGTTGAATATCGGTAATATAAATATACTCAAAAACGCCCAATTCTATCAATATGGAACCTAAATCCTCATTTAGTTATCTCATGTGGTTGCTTTAAACATTTAACTATACTATCGTTGAAGGTCTCAGACTTCTTTGGCACTCATCTTCAGACTCACACTGTGTCTAACATTAGTGCCTAATCGCATCAACGACCTTCAACGAAAATATCTAGTGATAATGAAAGCGAGTGGAGCTCTTCTCTCATTTTCTCATTACTTGGAGAGCCATGCTGTTACTTCCATCGTGTTATCTCCCAAACGATTCAGTGTCCAGCTATCATCAAGTACTTAGCTTTTATATATGATTTTCTTCTTCGTGCTTCCTTCACGCTCTCTGATCCCAAAGCCTTCCTCTGGTGCCTCAGTTGAATATCGGGCCCAACATGTCTACTCAACTGCTTTGATTCTCTTTTCAGAATTCTTGTTTTGTTGGGCTAACATAGTACTTCCTTTCTACTTTCTAGAATTATATAGTTAACCCTAACTCAATCGGTTTGTGTTTCTACTTTTAAACCTAAATGTCTTTGGAAACAGCCATTCTTTGGAAACAGCCATTCATTTGCAAGCATTGCATGAATATGAAAGAATGCAGTAACCAGAGAAGATAAACCTTCACCAGGGTCCGCCCCTCTATGACTTGTGAGCCGATTGTGCAGATAAGGTCTAGTTTTTAGTTTTTCAGATTACTTGCTAATTGTGCATGTGACATGGCATCAGTCTTTGTTTTTACCTAAGGTGTTATGCTTTATAGCCTGAATAGTACTATTATTATTCCCATTGCTGAGAAGGACAAACTTGGCCTAATTATAGACTTATGCCTTTTAAACTTCTAAATGCCTTGGAATGTGTGAAGTGTAATCACCTCAGCGCAGTGATGGTTTGTTTGTATAATTTTGCTGTTTCGCTGTGGCTCTAGATTATATTACATCACCACTTTTGCTGATGGGATGGCAGAGTGGAGCTTTTAAAACATATTAACTACCTTTCCGAAGCAGTCACTCTGATATGTCAACACCTGTTCATTAAAATGTCTGAAGGATCTGCAATTACTGACATCATTCATGAAGCCCAGGTATCATCATAATCCTTTGGGATATATTTGGAATCACTAGCTTTCCACTTGTGCTTGGTATTTAATTTGGGAGTCTTTCCTCTGAATAGCACTCTAGGCTTGTGCATTTTGGGCTTGTTTTGGCATTTGTTTGCATACCTAAAAGCTAAGCATGTGCACAAATTGCTTGTACATGTGTCTATCAATTCTGCACATACAAATCTGGAGGCGTACATGTGCATAAGCAATTTGCGTGAGCAGTAGACAGGCAATTATTACAAATACAACAAAAAATTGGTTTGTTTGCAACACAATAATGAAAATTTTGGGCCTGTACATTACATACCTACCAATTCTCCATTTCCTGTATCACTTTGCTGTCATGCTATAAGGCTCCATTTCTGGAAATCCTTATTTCAGAATTTAGATAGGAGGACGAGTAGCCTAGTGGTTAGGGCAGCAGCCTGGGACAGAAATACCAGGATCCAAATCCCACTTATATGCCTTGGGCAAGTTACTTGACCCTCTATTGTCTTGGGTACAAACTTGGATTGTAAGCCCTCTGGGGACAGGGAAATGCCTATTGTACCTGACTCTAACTCTCCTTGAACTACTACTGCAAAGGCTTTAGCTAAATACTAATCAATTAAAAAAGCAAAGATAGGAAGCATAGAGAATTCCATGAACCACCTTACCTGGAATTTGGGGTTTTAATCTCAGTTTTCATTTATAAACTTTTACCAAAGCATGTTGCCTTTAAAATAGGGTTTGAACTTATTGTTGAGAAATACATGTGTCTATATGCACCCTTTTTAATGGCACTAACAAAGATGGCCATTATCTAGTGGTGCTGTCCCCTAACATGAGACTAGAGAGCAGCACCCCATGATCACAGCCATTTTGAGACGGCTGCATGACGGGACAGGAGAGGAGAGGACCTCTCCTGCCTAGTTGAACCACTAGACTGTCTGAGGTTTCTGAGGGTGGGGGTGGGGAGGACAAGACTCCCCCTTTGCTGACCGGGGGGGGGGGGGGGCTGAATGAGAAGGAGGAGGGATGCATGGCCCCCTTCTTCAACATGGATGGGGGAGAAGGGAGAAGGGCTTAGCCTGACTGGCTAGCTGGATGTGCTTAACCTTAGGGAGTATACCAATCCCCCCTGGGCAGCTCCCAATAGAGATCAGGAACTGTTCAAAGGGCATCAGTGCTGCAAGGGGGCCATCACTTTTATTTCTAATATTGTTGGTGCTACGGATTGCAACACCATGGCACCAACAATATTGTGGAGGGGGGAGGTGTGATCATGGCTCTTGGGGGGGCATGGTAACGATCAAGGCACAGAACTATTGACTTCTCTGTCCACCTGATTGCTACCATCCTTTCCCATGCAGGGACCTGCGGTACCTGCTTCGATAGGCACTGTAGGACTTTTCCAGTGAAATCTGCCAAGGCAGGTTCTCTGCAGGAAATCCAGTCCTCTGTAATGTCTGGAAGGGCTACCCCAGGAACGCCCCCTGTGGATAACACAGAGGATTTCTCCTTACTGCGTAGTTTAGGCAGCTAATGCACCATCTTAGCTGCCAAACCCTAATGCGGTTTAGTATTCATGCTCCTTAGTCCGCATTGAATTTGCATGAGATACATTTGCATACAATGGGGGTGGTGCATACAAATGTAGCATAGGCATATTTATTAGGGTCGGCATGAAACCTGAATGGTGTTTGGCCCTCCAGGACTGCAATTGGGAAACTCTTCTCTAGGGACTGCACATGCTTATGGTGTCTGTGCTCTGTAGGGTAAAATACAGGCATTTCAGGCATGTTATTTTTATCTGCAATAAAGGTTCTTTCTTTATTACCACAGTTTAGTACAGGGTAAAATATGGGGACAAGGTTGGCAGGAGCCACAGCTGGGACTTGAACTTGTGACTTTCTGCTCCTGAACACACTGGCTGTGTGTACTGCACCACACTGTTGCCACAGGGACAGATCATTCCCTGGGGATACCATGACTGTTCGTCAGACAGATCCTGTCTGTTGCAGTGCATGGCACCCACCTAAACGGGGCTTGGCCATGGTCTGCTGTGGGCAGATGCCACTGCCCCCTCCGCCACCAGCAACCCTCCGCCACCATGCTGACATGCCCTTATGCCGGTGGTGCTGGTGGTGTGCAGTCCCAGGCCATCCAGTGTGCTGGTAGGCAGCTGCCTGTGGGTTCTCGTGTAGCGGTGCCTACATGGACATGCGTGCTTCCCCCCGGCACCACCTGCCAATATTATGTGCCCTTGGGGGTACCTGCTGGGTAATATCCCCTGTGACACTGTGGGACACACACTCATGCCCATGTTGGACCCTCGTCAGTTGCTGTCTTGCTTTACAGTTTGGCATTCCAATGTGCCACCTAGGCATCTGCCTAGTCCGCACTGTGTCACAACTGGACCACAGCATGTACCGCCTGCAGCCCCCTGTATCCCATTTACAGCATCAGTACAGTTGCCCTTTCCTACGTGCCCACTCTGCTGTTTCTGCACATGTGCACGCCATAACAAACCTGCCCAATCTAAATGACAGAAACCCTGATCAGCGCTATTTCAATGTGGGATCATTCACTTTGTAGGGGGACAGAGCATAGACCCTTCCAAACATGATATCTTAATTTTTATGCTTTGTCAGTAGTGTTGCTTTATGTTTATCATTAATATCCCTATTGGCCAGCTTGGTTATTGGGATTTTAAATGTGGTTCTGGTCATTTTATATGTTTATTTGCCTTTTTGGTTCCTGCACATGTATCACAACTATCACTTGTCTGGGTTTCCCTGCCTTTGCTGCACATTGCTGACTGAAATGGTTTCTCTTTCCTGCAAATGTGCCTAACGTGAGGGTTTCACTGGCGTTAGTGTTCAGACCCGGATTTCACAGCATTAGTGTGCCTGGAGCATCTCCCCTCCCACTCTCCGCCCATTGACCCCTTCTCTCCACCCTCTGGGAAGCCTTACTCCACCCTTCAGACCCGGATTTCATAGAGTTAGTGCGCCTTAACGCCGCCGCCACGTTATAGTGCAATAAGTGACATTATCGCATGATAACGTCACTTATTGCACAATAATACCACTGCTGCGACGTTAAGATGGTTTAGTAAACATACCCCTAGGTTGTGATAGGGATTCTTGTGTAGTTTCTGTATTGATTATGGGGGATGTTTACTAAAAACCGGAAATGTGCGCGCCGCAAAAGAGCGCACGGAAACGCGGCACTGAAACACTAATAAACACGTTTAAATGCCCCGCACACATGCGTGTCACCCCCGCAAAGGTGCGCGGCACACTAACGGGCCCCGTACAAGTGCGGGCCCGCAAATGTCCGATAGAGGCGTGGAACGGCTAAAGGAGGGCGGAGGAAGGCTCCGGAGGGGCGGAGAAACGGGGTCAATGGGTGGAGAGTGGGAGGGGAGAGGCTCCCCGCACAGTATCGGGCCCGAATTTGCATGTAAAAACTACCGCGAGGGAAACACTCGCGGTAGAAAGCATTTAAAGGGAAGAGAAACCATTTCCGTCAGCAATGTACAGGAAAACCGGGGAAACCAGCAAAACGTGAGCAGTGTGATACATGTGCACAGCACAAAAGTGCAAATAAAAATAGAAAATGACCACAACAGAACTATTAAAAATAGCAATTCAGCTGGGGAACAGTTATAGTGATGGGCAAATACAGAAAACACACCCAGCAAAGCTCCAGAAAAAAGAAATGAATTTTGGAAGGGTTTACGGAGCGGAGACTCTTCCAAAAAACATTTCCTTTTGTGGAGCTTTCCTGGGAGTGTTTGCTATGGTTGCCCATTAATATCACTGTTGCCCAGCGTGGTGATATTTTGTCCCCCATTTTCCGTGGTCATTTCCGGGGTTTATGTGCACGTTTGTCACCAGACAGGGTGCATATGCCCACAGTAAATTTGCATAGAGCAGGGTTTGTGACGCCATCCTGCCAGGCTTACTACCTCCAGGGGCTGCACTGTCTATGTGGCCATAGTGTGGTGCAGCAGACAGAGTCAGTACCTCTAGGACCAGAGGTTCAAAGCCCAGCTGGGACACTTGCCAGCCCAGTCCCCATATTTTACCCACCACTAAACACAGATAGCGCAGACACCCCTGTATTGCAGGGGACATAAGCATGGGGAAAACACCCATATTTTACACAACAACGCACACACACCACAACAATGGGCATTACCCACAGCCAAGTACCCCAAATGCAGTCCCGTACTGCCACATTCCAATCAGGTCACCTGCTTTTTATGGGAGAAGCTCATGCCAGCATGTTGGCGGACGAGTACATGTGGTGCAGGGGGCAGTGGCTGCTAGCGACAGAAGACAGAGGCCTAGCCATGTGCAGGCTGGCACAGTCCACAGCAACAGACAGGCCCTGCCGGATCCACAGTCATGGACTATCCAGGGAATTCAACCAAGCTGTGGCTACACGGTGGTGCAGTGCACACAGACAGTGCATGCAAGAACAGAAGGTCACAGGTTCAAAGACCAGCTGGGGCTACCAGCAATCCTGCCCACATATTTTCCCCACAAATAAACAGTGACAGTAAGGACACACCCTTCGTGACGAGGACATATGCAATGGTAATACGTCTATCTTTTACCCCACTGAGCACAGGCACCATGAACAGGGGCAGAACCTACAGCAGAATCCCCCAAATGCAGTCCTGGTGGGCCACACACCAGTCAGGTTCCATGCTGCCACTCATACAAATGCCTGTGCTGTATATCTATGCACCACCTCCACGGCATGTAGATGTAGCTCATGCATATTCATGAGGGACAGCAGGAAGACCCGAACAGTGTGATGCAAAACTGGGCTGGAGTGGGGAAGCGCTGCCGTAAAGCAGCAGCCAACAGGGGCAGACACACCCACACCCACAGGCCCCATTGGCCAATGTCTCCTGTAGAGGCAGAACATTGGACCCTGCATGCATCTCCCAATACCAGCACCTGCATACCTTAGCAATGTCACCCTACACCTGAGGTACACAGCTCTGAAACGTTTGCTAAGAGTACAGGCTGATAGATATCCCTAAGTTACGCACATACTGCTAGTTGACCCCATCCGAACAATCTGTTTGGTGTCTGCAGTGCGTGCTCCAGGCCTGGCCTCTGACGGTGTTCACCACCCTGGGGAGTGAACCCAGAAGTACTGCATACCATATCCATGCCTGTGCCGTGCCCAGGACCGGTGTGGTGGCCAAGGCTAATCACCCCCTCAATAGTAGCACAATGCTGGCATAGGTGTGGGAGTGTGTGTCTGTCTATACCAGGGGTGGGCAAACCTGGTCCTGGAGGGCCACAGACCAGTCAGGTTTTCGGGATATCTCTAATGAATATGCATGAGATATATATGCATTAGAGATATCCTGCCAACCTGACTGGTTTGTGGCCCTCCAGGGCTGGATCTGGAGACCCCTGCCTTACACCTCTGTCATTTAAGATTGTGAGTGGACAAGGTGCAGATGTCCAAGACATCAAAAAGGTTAGATAGAATTTGTCACAGTCCTCCTCACTTCTCACCACCACCAAAAAATTGTCTATTAGACAACTTTTTGGTGGTGGTGAGAATCGAGGAGGAATGTGACACATTCTATATACCCTTTCGATGTCTAGGACATCTGCACCTTGTCCACTCACAATCTTACATGACAGAGGTGTAAGGCAGGGGTCTCCAAATCCAGCCCTGGAGGGCCACAAATCAGTCAGGTTGGCAGAATATCTCTAATGCATATATATCTCATGCATGTTCATTAGGGATATCCCGAAAACCTGACTGGTCTGCGGCCCTCCAGGACCGGAGGTGCCCACCCCTGGTCTATACAGTGTGTGTTGGCTGCAAACACCTTCCCGAACCCACACTGCCAGCACTACTGCCAGTATTGGCCTGCCAATGTGCATAATGAGCAGCAAGGTACCATGGGTATAGGTCAGACATGGTGGGCTGGCCACGATGCATCTGCACAGGGCATAGGGCACTGGCTGTGACATTGTAGTGCCAGGCCACCACCTACACAGACAGGGTGACCTCTTTATGTGCTGCTGGGGGAGCACTCTCACCCTGAGTGTGCAGTGATGACAGCATGGCTAGGCACCCCCATAGTGCTGTATTGTGTTTCTCTCTTGTGATATATATGGGTTTCCTGTTGGGGCCTCCTCACAGAACTCTCTGCTTTGTGTGTGCTGCCACCCCAGTTTTGGGTGCATGCATTTCTATCAGGGCTAACCAGCAGACTATTCACAGCTGGTATGTGTCTTGATGGAGTGCCTTGCAGGGTGCAGTGGCTGATGGCTTGCTGCAGGTGAATATCAGATAGTGCTGGGGTGCATCTTTGGATATCCAGGCCTAAAGTCTGTCTGATATTGTGTTATGCATGTGTGTGGAGCTGCTTAGACTGCCCTGTAGGGTGTCTGTTCCCCAGCAGGACTGGGGTTTGATGGTCCACTTTGCTGCTGGGGTGTGGGTGTGTAACTTTGACCACCTAGGGGTCCATGGGGGTTTCACACTAACTGAGACAGACAGAGATATACCAACATGTTTCGTGCAGCACCTTCCTATCTCACAGGTTAGTACTGTTTTGGAGCTCTGTCATGGCCTCATCCAGCCATGGCTGGTGTTGTGGACCTGGTCCTGGCCGCCACATCACACCCTCAGGGTGAGCACAGTACCCACACAATGTGACGGTGTGTAGCTACTCTTTGATGGTAGTCCACCCGCTCAGGACCCCCTACCAGGCCGAGGTGCTGTGTGGGTGCACATGGACAATTCCCCCTACCAGGCTGGGTAGCTGTTGGGGTGCATTCCCCATCTTGTGTGCATCTGTGGACAGCTGATTTGCATGTGCAGTGCATCATGGGTACGGGTGGCCTAACCCTATCCTGTCTACAGCAGCAGACTGTCTGTGGGGTGACGTGCAGGCTCTCTGCAGCCAGCCAGGGGCTTGCTGTCAGCTATAGAGCTGTAGCCCAATGGTTATGTCACTCCCTGTACAGCCAGAGGTCATGGGTTCAAACCCACAGTGGGGCCCTTTGATAGGGCTGTCCACAGCTTTATTTTTATTTCCTGTACATATGTCTATGCCGGCAAAACCACACACAGCTTACTATACCCATTAGGTGCCTCTGAGGGTGCTTTATAGGGCGCCCTATAGGCCACCTTATGGTTGCCATCCATATAGGGTGCACTATACATTATCCTGTGTCGCAACATACATGGTGCCCTATAGGGGACATTCTAGGGTGCCTTGGCAGACAGTGCACTGTAACATGTGCCTTACGGGCATCCGTATGTTAACACACTGTGAGAGCGGGTTTACTAGTGGTGGGAAATAAAATATAAATGGAAGGCCTCCTACAGCACTCCTCACCATGATACATACTGCCCCAGCCAGCCTTGTTCACTGGGCACTGTGAGGGGTTGAACCCCTGGCCCCCGCACCATTGGTCAGTGTCCTAACCATTGTGCTGTGGCTCTGTTTCTGTGTTTGTGCATCCGCGCGCAGCCTTGTAGCCATCAGCGCGCCATCTTGTGGCGCACTAAATTAACAGCGCGCCGCCTTATGCCGCACAACATGGAAATGCCCCTAAAATAATGCCTCAGCCAGCTGTCCTCAATGGGCACTGTGGGGAATTAAACCCATGATTCCTGCACGAGTGGTCAGTGTCTTAACCATTGTGCTATGGCTCCGTTCCTGTTATTTGCACATCAGCGCGCCACTTCTCCCTCCCACTATTGGACTGCCCCCTCACACATCAGCGCGCCGCCTTCTGCCCACCGGCTCACCGCCTTCTGTTGCCCACATTTATCAGCGCACCGCCTTCTGCCGCCCAAACCTACCAATGTGCCGCCATCTGCCGCCCACACTAAACAGTGCGCCGCCTCATGCCGTAATAAAAATAACAGTGCGCCGCCTTCTGCCGCCCAAAATTAATATGCCTCCTAACCACTTTTGCCCATGAATGTTGGTGCCTCAGCTGGTCTTTTTTGTTGAGCACAATGGGGGTTTGAACCCCTGGCCCCTGCACCATTGGTCTGTGTCTTCACCGTTGTTTGGTTTTGCAGCAGCGCCCCACTTAGCCTTCCCATGCATTAATGTGGGCCCCGCACATTAGCGCGACGCACACACGTACGGTCCGGTTTTTTGCTTTTTTCTGCCTGGCCCGCCCACTCCTTATATGGCACCAGCACACTAACGGGGACCCGCACAGCAACGGAGTTTAGTAAACATACCCCTATATGTGTTATGTATTCATTTGTGTAGGGTATGGGATGTGAGGTTTGAGTGAATGTATTTGCAATACGTATGTGTATGATGATATATTGTGTTTAGAAGGTCATATTAAATGTACATTATGTTTAAAAGGTTCATATTATATGTATATTATGTTTAGAAGGTTCATATTATATGAATTTTATATTAAATGAATTTTTGATGTTTTTTGAAGTATGTAAAAAAAACGTTTGTGGGGTAATTTTATATATTATTTAAGAAATAAAATAATAATAATTTTTCAAATATTTTGAATTGATTTTTAATAATTATATTTCATAAAGGAATTACAGTATGTATGTATAGATTACACAGGTCTGCGACTAAAAAGCTGTTTGATTATTTTCATCTAATTTCCATGTATTTTGGTGTGCTGAAAACAAATAAAATATTGAAAAAACTCCTAGACGTCATGATTTGCCACAACATGCAAAATTGTCTTCAAATTTATCAAATTTTTTTCAAATTATTATTAATTAATTCAAATTACTATTAATTAATTCACATAAGTGCATTTAAGATATAAAATGCCAAAAAACCCTTAAAGGGGTTGTCCGAGTTATGTAAAAAAAAAAAAATAGCACTGTAAATCTGATGGTCAGCAATATATACATAAGCTAAGCAAGTTTTAAGTCTGTACTTCTAATGGTAGAAGGGGTTAATCTTTCCTGAAGAATCCAGTGGGAGGGAGAAACAGGGCAGATAGCAGCAGCTCCGGTCAGTGCTGGGGGGCGTGGCCAGCACTGTAACATCTCGTGTACAGACACAGAGCTGCTCTCTCCTGCATGCCACACTTGTGCACGAATCATCATCAGGTTCTTGGTTCTAGGCTCTTCACACTTTTTCATCGCAATTTGTATTAGCTCGTCATTCTTCAACCGTTATGTTATGGCTCCGCAAAAGTGTATTAATTCGCCAGACAGTTTCTGTTTCATCTGTGGTGAATATACAGTATTGAAGCAACAGCTGAATATTTACAGACTTTGTGAAAAAAGTATACTTTGCATACTTTGGACTAAAAATTGGAGATCAAGATAAAGTCTGGGCGCCTCATAAAGTGTGCAAACGGTGTGTTGAGGACCTCCGAAATTGGTTCAAGGGTAAGAAAAATCTTTCCGTTATGGGATTCCTATGGTATGGCTAGAGCAAAAGAACCATAGTGATGACTGTTACCTTTGTTCATGTGATGTGAAAGGGTTTAATTCCAAATGGAAGCATTCCATTTGATACCCCAATCTTCACTCGGCAATTCGTCCCATCCCCCATGGCACAGATATACCAGTACCCAAGCCCCCTGCTACCTTGGAAGAGATACCTAGCTCCGATGAAGGTGAAGTCATACCTGAACCAGATGACGAATCAAGTTCTGACTTTGAAGATGATACAAGACCAAAATTGTTTTCTCAGGAGGAGATGAATGATTTGATAAGAGACTTGAATCTTCCCAAAGATGCCGCTGAGTTACTCGGATCAAAGCTGAAAAGCAGGAATTTATTGTTGCCAGGAGTGTCATCTTCATGGTTCAGACATCGTGAAAAGGAGTTTGTTCCTTACTTCGCCCAGGAAGACGTTGGTTTATTGCATCGATGTCGAAGGTCTGATGGGTCAATTTAAAATCCAATATGATTCAGAGCAATGGCGTCTTTTTATAGATTCTTCAAAAAGAAGTCTCAAAGCAGTTTTACTCCACAACGGTTTTTACGCTTCCATACCTGTAGGTCATTCCGTACACTTGCAGGAAACCTACGAGAACTTGGAATTGGTTCTTCGTAAACTTAAATATGAAGACCATGGTTGGCAAGTGTGTGGGGACTTGAAGGTCTTGTGCATGCTGCTCGGGCAACAAGCTGGGTATACCAAATATCCTTGTTTTCTGTGTCTATGGGACAGTCGAGACCGACAAAATCACTGGACCAAGAAGAATTGGCAGCCGAGGGTGCTAACAGTCAGTGAAAAAAATGTCCTCCGAGAAACTTTGGTACCTTCCCATAAAGTTCTTCTACCACCTCTCCACATAAAATTGGGATTGATGAAGCAATTCGTAAAATCACTTCCAAGAGATGGAGAATGCTTCAAATACTTGGTCACCAAGTTTCCAGGCCTGTCGGAGGCAAAATTGAAGGAAGGTGTGTTCGTCGGACCAGACATTAGAAGGCTTATAGTTGATCAAGAGTTTGTCAATATCATGACGGATCCTCAAAAAGAAGGGTGGATTGCATTTAAAGAAGTCGTACAGAACGTTTTAGGCAATAACAAAGATCCTCACTACAAAAAGATTGTCGGACGAATGCTGAAAGCATTTCAAGCTTTAGGTTGCCTGATGAGTTTGAAAGTGCATTTCCTCCAGTCCCATCTTGACTACTTTCCTGAAAATTTGGGAGCTGTGAGTGAGGAACAAGGTGAACGATTCCACCAAGACATTAAAGAGATGGAAAGAAGATACCAGGGAAAATGGAGCATTACAATGATGGCAGACTACTGTTGAATGCTTCAGAGAGACATTCCAGATGCTACTCACAAGCGTAAATGCACCAAGAGAAGCCTCACAAGGAAGAAGAATCAAGTTTAGTGTGTGTAGGTGAGCTCATTTCAGTTCAAAAAAGGATTTTCATGAAAATATTGTAATAAAACTTTAATTTTATAAGTCTATTTCCATTTATTTTGAGGTATTGCCTTATTTAACATAGGGGCTTGTTTACAAAGCCGCGGTAGCGGTTTGCGATCGTAATCGGAGCCGCGGCCCCATTGATTTCAATGGGGCCGCGGTTGCGATCGCGATCGCGAACCACTACCGCGGCTTTGTAAACAAGCCCCATAGTTACCTAAATTGTCAGGAAACGTGATGTCCTATGACAAAATGGAGGTCATTTTCGGATTCAGCACACCAAAAAACATAAAGGGGAATGTTTACTAAAATCCGCACATGTGCGCGCCGCAAAATAGCGCACGGAAACGCGGCACTGAAACGCAAATAAACGCGTTTAAACGCCCCGCACACGTGCGTGTCACCCCCGCAAAGGTGCGCGGCACACTAACGGGCCCCGTACAAGTGCGGGCCCGCAAATGTCCGATAGAGGCGTGGAACGGCCAAAGGAGGGCGGAGGAAGGCACCGGAGGGGCGGAGGGACGGGGTAAATGGGTGGAGAGTGGGAGGGGAGAGGCTCCCCGCACAGTATCGGGCTCGAATTTCCATGAAAAAAATAGCGCGAGTGAAACACTCGCGGTAGAGGGCATTTAAAGGGAAGAGAAACCATTTACGTCAGCAATGTACAGGAAAACCGGGGAAACCTAAAAAATGTCAGCAGTGTGATATATGTGCACAGCACAAAAGTGAAATTAAAAATAGAAAAGGACCACCACAAAAATATTTAAAATAGTAAGTCAGCTGGGGAACAGCTATAGTAAAGAGCAAAACAAACAAACACACCCAGGAAAGCTCCAAAAAAAAGAAATTAATATTGGAAGTGTCCAAGGAGTGGAGACCTATCCTAAAACACATCTCCTGTTTATGGAGTTTCCCTGGGAGTGGTGTCATATGGTTGCTTATCAATATCCCTGTTGCCCAGTTCGGTTATATTCCAACCCCCTGTTCACGTGGTCATTTCTGGGGTTCATTTGAACGTTTGTCACCAGACAGGGTGAATGAGCGCACAGTAAAAATGTGAAGAGCAGGTTGTGCAACTCCATCCTGCAAGGCTAACTATCCCCAGGGACTGCACTGTCTCTGTGGCCACAGTGTGGTGCAGTGGACAAAGCCAATACCTCTAGGACCAGAGGGTCACAGATTCAAATCCCAGCTGGGTCCCCTGCCAACCCAGTCCCCATATTTTACCCACCACGAAACAGAGAGAGTGAAGACACCCATTTATGTCTGAGAACACAAGCATGGTGCAGACACCCATTTTGTACCCAACACTGCACACACACCATAACAATGGGCATTACCAACAGCCGACTCCACCAAATGCAGTCCTGGAGTGCCACAACCCAATCATGTCATCTGCTTTCCCAAGATAAGCACATGCCAGCATGTTGGTGGAAGGGTACAGGTGGTGGAGGGGGAAGTGCCTGCTATCCACAGAGGACAGTGGCCTAGCCATGTGCAGGCTGGCACCGTCCACTAAAACAGATAGGCCCTGTTGGATGTACAGTCATGGACGTCCCAGGGAATCCAGCACATCTGTGGCAACACAGTGGTGCACTACACAGACAGTGTGTGCAAGAACAGAAGGTCACAGGTTCAAAGCCCTGCCAATCCTGTCCATCTATTTTCCCCACAACTAAACCGTGAGAGTACAGACAATCCTTTATTGCTGGTGATATACGCATTGGTCACACGCCTATTTCTCACCCCACTGAGCACAGATACCATGACCAGCGGCATTACCTAGAGCAGAGTCCCACAAATGCAGTCCTGGAGGACGACACACCATTAAGCTTCAATGCTGCCACTCACACAAATGCCTGTGCTGTATCTCTCTGCACCACCCCCATGGCATGTAGATGTAGCTCATGGATATTCATGAGTGACAGCAGGGAAACCCGAACAGTGTCTTGCAACTCTGGACTTGATTTGGGAAACTCTGCCATAAAGCAACAGCCAACAGGGGCAGACACACCCACACCCATACCCACAGGCCCCATTGGTCAATGCCCCCTGGAGAGGCACGACATTGGGTCCTGCGTGCAGCTCCCAATACTAGCATGTGCATACTGTAGCAATGTCACCCTACACCTGGGTATACGGTACACAGCTCTCAAATGCATGCTATGAGTACTGGCAGATAGATATCCCTACATTACGCACAGTCTGCTCTTTGAGCTCCCTCATGACAATCTTCATGTTGTCTGCAGTGGGTGCCTCAGGTCTGGGCCCTGACAGTGTTTACCACCCTGGGGAGTGACTCCCAACAGTATTGCGTACCATATCCATGCCTGTACTGTGCGCAGGACTGGTGTGGTGGCCAATGCTGACAAACGCCTCAATAGTAGCACAATGATGGCATATGTGTGGGAGTGTGTGTCTGACTATAAAGTGTGTGTTAGCTGCAAACACCTTCCACAGCCCACACTGCCAGCACTGTTGCCAGTATTGTCATGACAATCATTATGTCTATATCTCACATAAAATGTAAATGTATAAATAATGTTTATAGTGTTGCACTGTCCTGTGCCAATCTGTTTAACATATCCTAGTAACTTTACATTGTATATAGTTATGACGTTTCATGTAAATGTATACATAATGTTTATAGTGTTGCACTGTTCTGTGCCAATCTGTTTAACATATTCTATTAACTTTACATTGTATATAGTTATGACGTTTCATGTAAAACAAACAATGTTTTGTTGACTGTTGTTAATTGTGAACCGCAGCTGATCTCTGGAAGCTGCGGTATATAAATCCTTGTTAAATAAATAAATAAAATAAATAAATGTGCATAATGAGCAGCAAGGTACCATGGGTATAGCTCAGACAGGGTGGGCTGGCCAGGATGCATCTGCACAGGGCAGAGGGCACTGGCTGGGACATTGTAGTGGCTGGCCACCACCTACACATACAGGGTGGCCTCTCTATGTGCTGCTGGGGTTGCACTCCACCCTGACTGTGCAGTGACGACAGCATGGCTAGGCACCCCCATAGTGCTACATAGTATGTCTGTCATGTGATATATATGTGGGTCTTGTTTTGGGGCCCAGTCACTGACTTATCTGCTGGTGTGCACTGTCATCCCAGTTCTGGGTGCATGCATTTCCAACAGGACTAGCTAGCAGACTGTGTTCAGCTGGTCTGTATCCTGATGGAGTGCCTTGCAGAGTTTGCTGATGGTTTGCTGCAGGAGAATATTAGATAGTGGTGGGGTGCAACTTTGCATATCCAGGCCCAATGTCTGTCAGATATTGTATAATGGATGTGTATAGAGCTGTAGTGACAGCCCTGTAGGGTGTCTCATCACTAGCAGGACTGGGGTTGATGGTCCACTCCACTGCCACCATTGCAGAGAGGTAGCATGTTGATAGGAGACCTTGTTTTCCAATCTGGAGGGGGAAGAAATGGTGGTACATAGCCCACCTAGATGTCCATGAGGGGTTCCCCTGACTCAGACCGACAGAGATATCCAACATGCTTCTGCAGAAACAACCTATCTCACAGAGTAAGATTGCTTTGGAACTCTGGCATGGCCTCATTCCACCATGGAGGGTGGTGTGGACCTAGTCCTGGGTGCCCCATCGCACCCTCAGGGTGAGCACAGTACCCGCACAATGTGACGGTGTGTAGGTACTCTGTGCCAATACAACACCCACTCAGTACACCCTACCAGGCAGAGGTGATGTGTGGGTGCACACGGCCACATCCCCATACCAGGCCGGGAGCTGTTGGGTTGCATACCCCATCTTGTGTGCATCTGTGGACAGGTGATTTGCATGTGCAGTGCATCATGGGTAGGGGTGGCCTAACCCTATCCTGTTCACAACAGCAGACTGTCTGTGAGGTGACATGCAGGCTCTCTGCAGCCAGCCAGGGGCTTGCATACAGCTACAGAGCTGTAGCCCAATGGTTATGTCACTGCATGTGCAACCAGAGGTCATGGGTTCAAACCCACAGCAGGGTTACATGATTGGGTTGTCCAGAGCATCACCCATTATCTAATGTACATATTTTTATGGAAGAAAAAACACCCTCGGTGTACTGTACCCATAAGGTGCCTCTGAGGGTGCTTAATAGGGCGCCTTATAGGACACCTTATGGTTGCCATCAAAATAGGGTGCACTGTACATTATCCTGTGTCGCAACATATATGGTGCCCTATAGGGGACATTCTAGGGTGCCGTGGCGGATAGTGCACTGTAACATGTGGCCCATGGGCCGCCGTATGTTAACACGCTGTGAGAGTGCGTTTGCTAGTAGTGACAACAAAATAAAATTAAACAGACTCATACAGCACTCCCCACTATAATACATACTGCCTCAGCCAGCTGTCTTCACTGGGTACTGTGGGGGATTGAGCCCCTGAACCCCACACCATTGGTCAGTGTTTTAACCATTGTGCTGTGTCTCTGTTCCTGTGTGGAGATATCAGCGCGCCGCCTTATGCCGCCCAAGCCGCCCATAATTAACACTGCGCCGCCCAATGCCGCACATAATTAACAGTGCGGCGCCAGAAACGGACAAGATCAACAGTGTGCCGCAGAATGACGCACACAATTAACAGTGCGCCGCCCAATGCGGCACAAAATGTACAGTGTGCTGCCTTATGCCCTCCAAAGTTGAATTTGCCTCATAAACCCACATTTACCCATCAAAGGTAGTGCCTCAGGCAGCCTTTTTCATTGCACACAATGGGGGATTGAACCCATGGCCCCTGCACCATTGGTTAGTGTCTTCACCATTGTACTACGGCTCTGTTCCTGTAGCTGGACATTTGTGCACAGCCTTCTGCCGTCCACAATTAACAGCGCGACGCCTACTGCTGCCAGAACCGCACAGGATAAACAGCGTGCGGCCTGCTGCCGCACAACATTTACAGCGCATCGCCTAATGCACACCAGATATAACCATGCAACGCATAATGAGACACAAAATACGTTGCTGCCGCCCAAACGTTACAGCGCGACGCCTACAGACGCCCTAAATTAGTGTGCCTCCCAAAATAATGTGTTAACCATTACTATTCATGCCTCAGCCAGCCTTTTGGGTTTGTGCACACTGGGGGATTGAACCTGTGGACCCTGTATCATTGGTTAGTATCTTTACCATTGTGCTACGGCTCTGTTCCTCTATGTGCCCAGCAGCGTCCCACTTAGCCTTCCCACGTGCTAATGTGAGCCCCGCACAGGTGCGCGACGCGCACACGTACGGTCGTTTTTTTTTCATCTTTTTCTGCCTGACCCGCCCACTCCTTATATGGCACACGCACACTAATGGGGACCCGCACAGCAACGGGGTTTAGTAAACATACCCCAAAGATTACGTGGAATAACCAAAACAGCTCTCGAAATTTTTTTTTTGCAGATCTGTGTTATTGTATTAATTTTGAATTCTCACCTTTTACATATGAATTCATGTATTGTTCTGTTTAGAAAAGGAAAGTTTTTTGATTTAATGTATGAATGTTGAGGTATGAGATTTACTTATAAATTAATGTTTTTGCAATGTGATTTTGTATAAATATTGATAAATGCGGGGAGCTGGCTTGGCCAGTGGAGGATTGTGGGATGGACAGTGATAATGAATATTTTTTGTTGGGGAAGGGTATAAAAAGGGGGAAGGGGCAGGACGGATGAAGAATCAGGATGTGAATGAATGGAGTGCAAACAGAGGCAGCAAAAGGCCATCTGCTGCCTGAGGGGAGGGATGAGATGGCACCCCCTCCCTGGAGCAGGGGAGAGGGGGCATCCTCAAAACTCCACTCAGGAACTGAACCAAACCAAAAAGCTGATGAGATAATTTGGAGGAAATGCAAGATGCTTGCACACCAAAGAACTAAAAGAAAGAGTAGGAACCACAGCACAGTTTATAGCACCAGATTATTACTCATTTTTATTTTGTTATAAACTGCACTATGGTTCTTGCTTTTTCTTTTTGAACATATATTTTGCATTCACTGAGCCTCTTTCCTCAACAATGGGTGGAGAGCAGAACTAGGACATTCACCCAGAGAACTCAATATCTAAAAAAAAAAAAATCTGATTCTAGTCATCTCACTAGCAAAAACAAACATTCTCCAGTACCAGGGATATTGTGAATACAAAACCCAACAATAAAGTCACTGAGGATCTATAGAGCAAATTTACTTTACCATACCATACCAGCACCAAATTCCAAAACTCACATAAGGAACCTACCCCAAAAAAGCATCACTGTTAATACTACAGTGGGCCCTGGAACATCCAACACCTATTTGAAAAGCTGAACAATTCAGGTTACTACAATACAGATCCCTACATACAAACTCCATGTTAACAGAACACCTGGTCTTGGTCACACACTCAAAACACAGACCCTCACCAAGAACCGAATAAGTGACCATAGCCTAAAAATAAACATATGTAGATAGAAATTAAACTGCAACTCCAAGAAGCCAGATTCTGCATACGATGTAACACCAGCGAAATATCAAAAGCTGCCTATAAAATATAAAGATAGCACCAAGTCCCATCATTAAATTGAAAATAAAAGTCTCTTCTACCTTTGTTGTCTGACCATTTTATTGTCTGATCATGCTGATCCTAATCTGAGGTTTCTGCTTTCCCCATCTCCCAGTGCCCCCCTATCTACTTCCTCCCAAGGACAGTGTGAGGGGATGCAGGGCCATGTGTACAGACTCATTGCGGCATAATTGCATAAAATTAGTATACTTTATTTTAAAATGTATATGCCACCCATCTAAAATCTTAGGTGGCTTCCAAATATACACATGCAATTTAGTAAAACAGATGTTACAGTTAAACAAACATTATAATAAAACAATAGAATTGATTAATGAAAAGCCACTTACACAACCTCCCTCTCCCCAATCAAACTATTATAAGTATCTACCCATCAGATTTATTTTGCTATGATCAGATTATGGGTGAGGAGGGAGGATATAAAATGAGAAAAATTAATCCTGGTAGCCATGAATTCAAAGGCTGGATTGGATTGTGCTAGAGCTAGAAAAGTCTGGAACTCAGCAGTGGTGAAGTTACGTATCAGGCACTAAACAAAATTAAACTGAGATGTTCTCTTAATTTTAAATTTCCCTGAATCTGAACTGACAAAATATTTTAAATTTCAGTCTGGCAGCATAAAGAACACAAAACTGCAAATCTCAGACAATCCATATTCCAGTACCCCTCCCAACCAGCACCCTACCATTGACTACACCAAGTACCCAGAATACAGAACCCATAGAGCAATCTACTATTCCATAACAACACTAACTTCTGAAACTCACACAACATGGAGCATACCCAGAAAAGGACAGCACCATAAATATTGCAGTGGGCTCTAGCACATCCATATTCCTATTCAGGAAACTGAACAAGCCAGATTACTACAGATCCCTACATGGAAATTCCATGCTAACAGAACACTTGGCCTCAGTCACACATGCAGAACAAAGATAGATCTTCACTAAGTAGGGAATATATTAATACGAACTTAAAACAGATATATGTAGACAAAAATGCTCTTAGGTTTACAGGATTTCTTTCCCAAAATTATACCTTACTCCAGAGTGAGGCAAAAGAAAGAACTCTCATATACAGACATCTGCATTGTCGCCAGAAACTAGCATAATGGCTCAGGACAAGTAGTGTGAATGCAATTAATGCCACCTCAGTGGGTGACCTTAGTTGCACTTGCAGCCATTTTGCCATGCTGAAATGCGTTACCTGCAGGGTGATGCAACTGCCTCCCTGCATTTAGCCTACAGCCCCGCGTAATCAAACTCTGAAATTAGTAACTGGAGGATCTAGTAAAAGCTGTTAGTGTAGCTGGGTTTAAAAAAGGTTTGGACAAGTTCCTGGAAGAAAGGTCCATAAACTGTTATTAAAAAGGACCTGGGAAATCCACTGCTTGCCCTAGGGCAAGCATTGTGGAACCTGTATGCCTTTTTGGGAACCTGCCAGGTACTTGTGACCTGGATTAGCCACTGTTGGAAACAGGATACTAGGCTTGATGGACCTTGGTCTAACCCAGTATGACATTTCTTATGTTCTTATGTTCATATGTTACAAGCAGAGCTTAGGAAACATGCTGCTAAATATGCTAAATAAGAGGGGATCAACAGCATCATGCAGCACCTCCCACTTCCACAAAAACAAGAGTGGCTTGGCTCCCCAACACAGCAATTCCCACCCTCTGAAAAAAAGAGGAACTTTGTGACCCCAACTCAACACCTCCCACTCCAACATAAACAACAAGAAGGGTTTGGCAACCCCAACATAACTCCTGAAACTGCGCACTGGACCAACATGGTGTTAATGTAAATATATATTCTGCAAAAAACAAAGGATAAGCAAGATGCTCGCACACCAAGGAACTAAAAGAAAAAGTGAGAACCACAGCACAGTTTATAATGCCAAATAATAAAATTGTAACTAATTTTATTTTGTTATAAACTATGTTATGGTTCTCTCTCTTTTTTTGTTTAATATATTTATATTCTGCATCCACAGAAACCTCTCCCTTGACAATGAGTGCAGAGCGGAAGTAGGACATTCACCCACAGAACTCAATATATTAAAAAAAAAATCTGATTCTGGTCATCTCACTAACAACAACATAAACATTCTACAGTACCAGGCATATTGTGAACTAATATAAAACCCCACAAAAGTCACAGAAGATTGTCATGATGTGGGCACTGATAAAGTTGGTTTAAAGAAAAGAAATCCAGTTTCTTTTGAGGAACTAGGTGTGCAATTACCCCCAGGCACAGCTAGAGGGTGCAGGAACAGACATTCGGGAGTTAATGAGCCTAGGAACTCTGATGACTTGCAGCTGGAAGGGAATCAGGAAGTCATCCAAAACAGTTTGCTTTATAAGTCAGAGCAGAATGCTTCTAAAACAGACAAGGCTGAGAGCCAAAGAGGGAAGGCTGAGAGCCAAACAGAGAAGGCTGAGAGCCAAGAGGACAAGCCTGGGAGCTACCGAGGAGGAAAGCCTGGGAGCTACCGAGGAGACAAGCCTGAGGGCTATGAAGGAAGCAAGGCTGGGAGCCATCAAGAAAGGACTGAGAAGAACTTGAGGAGAAACAGACTTCACAAGGTGGGGAGCCAGAAGGCCCAAACTGACCCTGTTGCACAAGGGGAGTTTGGTAGAGTTTGCCCTAAGGTGAGAGTGTCTGCCACGCCTAGTTCTTATAGTCTGCCTGAATATAGAAAAGAGAGACGGAAGCCAAGAACCAGGGAGAAGGGTTCTGAGAAGAGCTTACTATCTCGGGAGGATTATTGCCAAGTTTTACCAGGTCAGAGAGAAAAGCACTTTTATAATCAACAGGAGTTTTTACCAAGAGTGAGAGAAGAATCCAGGATAAGTTTTACTCCACTGCCTAGAAGCACAGCTGTGTCCCACGCTGGCAGGCAGAAGTTCAGCTACCAAGGGAGAGGGGCTGGAAGAGATAACACTGTGGATTTCAACTCAGCTAAACCAAGGTATGAGACATTAACCATTGACTGTAATTATTGTGCTCCTAAGGGCTCTGCTAAAACAAGTGTTCCTTCTGTGAGAAAAAAGAAACCAGATTGGTTTAGTAAACTACCAGCAGCCTTGAGAATCCCTGGCTATGGGAAGCCAGACTCCAGAGTTTTAAATTACAAGGCTGAGATAGACAGGGACAGTGAATACTCCTCAACTGAGTACAGTGAAGGAGAGTCCATGGAAATAGATTATCCAAACACTGTTCCCTCACCTATGCCAGAACTCATGGAATGTGATTGGTGCACTGCCTCAGCTCCAGACTCTGTATGTTCCATATAACACAGAAGATTGAATGAAATGTAATTAATGTTTCTTGCACTGAATTCTACTATTTGAAAACCTGCCTTAACTGTGAAGCAACAGTTAAGCATTCATTATAAATATTGGTACCTTTTGACACAAAGGACTTTCTGTTTCTTGATTTATCTGTTATGTTGGACCTTTGCATTAACCAGGGAATAAAAGCCTTTATTTCCCTCCACCTGGTCTCTTTAATCAATAACGTCGTGACATAATGGCGTAATCTTTATTGTCCGGGAACACCCCCGTGACAAGATCTATAAAGCCAAATCTGCCATGCTATACCAGCATAAACTTCCAAAACTCAAACAACAAGGGGCGTACCCAGAAAAAGGTAGCAACATAAATACTACAGTGAGCCCTAGAACATCCATACACCTATTCAAAAAGCTGAACAAGTCAAATTTCTACAGTACAGATCCCTATCTACAAATTTTGTGTTAACAGAATGCCTGGCCTCAGCCACACACACAGAACACAGACCCTCACCAAGTACAGAATAAGTGATCACAGCCTAAAGTAAAAATAAAAATATGTAGACAAAAATTAAAATAAAACCCCAAGAAGCCAGACTCCACATGCAGAGCAACACCAGAGATGCAGTTCCCCATACTGTGTAAAATATAAAGATAGCGCAAAGTCCAAACTAAATTGAAACTAAATTATTTTTTCTACCTTTGTTGTCTGACCATTTTATTCTCTGATGGTTTATGGTTTATTGTATCTGATATACCGCAAATCAAGTTAACTAAGCGGTTTACAATATCCAAAAACAAATTCAAGCATAACAAAAAAGAACTCCAACGTAAGATATGAAGGATACATAAAAACAATAATATAAAACAAACAATAAAAACAAGACCAATACTGAGATAAAAACAGTTTTAACTGTAAACTGACGGTAAATAGAGTCCATCAATCATCACCAAACGCAATCCTAAAGAGATAGGTCTTTAAAGAAGACCTAAATTCCTTTAAATCCAGGATGGTATGCAACTCAGATGGAAGACCATTCCATCTCAAAGGAGCTATAGCAAAAAAAACTGAACACCTAGTAGACTCATACTTAATAGCAGTTGGAGATGGTAACGCCAAACAATAACCATGTAAAGACTGCAACGTTCTAGCTGGAGCATAAAGAGTTACTAACGATGACAGATAATCTGGAGCAAGATTATGAATTGCCTTAAAAGTTGTAAGCAAAAGTTGTAAGCAAAAGCTGTTCACTAACAGGAAGCCAATGATAACTTGCAAGCAATGGTGTCACATGGTCGACATGCACGAGCCAAAGTACGCACTGCTGCATTTTGCATTGTTTGCTAATGCCAGAGTTTATAAAGCGGTAATCTAATATAAATGATATTACAATAATCTAATAACGATAGCACAGTATGGATGACAACTTTCATCTACGCAGTTGGCTCTAAAAAAGGTTGTATAGCTCTAAAACGGCAAAGCACATAAAAAGAAGACTTTAATGCACAAGATATTTGAGATGAAAAAGTTAAACTAGCATCAAGTGTTACTCCCAGATATTTAATTGATGTCTGTAGTACTAATGAAACTCCTTCAATAACAGGAGCCGGGCCAGCTGCTTCAGTAAAATCTGAAAACTATGTTGCTACTGACTTACCCAGATTCAGTATCAAAGAATTATGCTGCAACCAAGAAGCCACTTGAGCCAAACAAAAATTAATACCTGGCATATCTGGCTTACTTAAATCCATAGGATATAAAAGTAAAATGTCATCAGCATACATAAAAGCAGTAATGCCCAGACTCTGAATTAAAGTAGTCAGCAGACTCAAAAAGATATTAAACAATGTAATATTGCTATTACCCACAGCTTTAGCTTGTGAATATAAGCAGCCTGATTCCTTATTCAGTTAGTAAAATGGTGCTTGGGGAAAGCACTGCCTTCTGGGAGTTGAAGTTTTTTCACTATTTGAAATAAGGCGAGTAGTGGAGCTCGAGTGTTCAGGCAAATAACAGGATTTTAATTCCCCTTCCCAAACGGTTTTACAAATGGAAAATAAAGAACAAGGCCATACAGCTTCTGGCATGAAATAATATAAGAATGTAACTCAAACAGCTTCTTATATCAGCATCACTATAATCCAACATAGAGAGCACTTCTGTTCCAAAACCTTTGGTGCTGTTTCCTTTGGCTGCTACCGGCAGTTTTCTCTCTCTGCACAGCTTAAACTTATTATACAGGCTTTATCTGCTCAGACACAGACATTGTACAGTCCATTGACTCAATAGGCAGATATTCTACAGATGGCTCAGTTTCCATCGGTTCATACTGACTCTCAGTTGGAAATGTCTGCAATTGCTTACAAGGTGTTTCCAAGCACACCCCTGTTCCTTCAGCAATAGACTTTTCCCCGTAGCCTTCTGCTACACACGGCTTGTAATTGCCACAGTGTTCACCACATGGAAAGCCCCACCCTTCTGGGTTAATATCAGAGCACTTCTTAAAAACAGCTTTACTTTTATACCAGTCACTCAGCCTACCTCTTGGCTTCCTTATGAGAGATTCCTTCTGTTTCCAGGATCAGCTACAGCTGTAAGCCTTGGAGTCTCTACGTGCACACAAGTCTGCCTTCTTGGTACATTCCCCTTATGTCTGCCTTTTACCCACGGCAACAAACCTGGGCTGTTTGTACCTTGCTCCTTTGCACGGACTCTCTGCTCGTCTCCTGTGCTGACTTCCCCTTCTGAATTAAAGGTCAGAAAATCCTCTATTACCATGAATTCCTCTGTGTCTTCACTCCCAAGCAAATCCTCTGTTTCTCGTGACTGCTTTCCTCGTGGCTGTGCTCTCAGCTGGCCTTCCAACTCTGCTTCCAGATCTGCCTTCCCATGTGCTTGCTCCCTTCCTAATGAGCTTCTCTTAAATCTCTGGTTTTCTGGGTTTAACCTGACCACTCCTTCCAACAGGTGCCCAGCCTTAGCTCGTGATTGCTGAGCTGAACTGCAGCAAGGGCGTGTTTTCCTCTCCTCTAATCTGCTTTGTCTGTGGTTTCCCTGGAAACCATGAACCATGTGCACTGTGAGACCATGCCGGTCCTAGGCGGTTGCCTAGACCCGGGATAGCCTGGAGTTGTGGTAAATAATGGACACTTGAGTCATGATCCGAATGAAATTAAAGTTGGGTTTTATTCCCCTTCCCTTGAGGATGTCGCAGAATAAGGGACAACATAAAGAACGGTTGTTTTCACCAGGGTAAAGGATGTTTAACCAAAAATAATCATGCTTCTTTCCAGCAATAAAGTCCAACACTTTTCAATGTGCAAAATACAGTTTCTTCCTTGCACTTTTCCTTTAACAAAGGCTCTCTATATCATCAGTCACGCATGCAACACATTCCAGGGGTTCAAAGATATTTTCTGAGCTATTGCTCTCCCATTGCATAGGGCTAAGACCTGTCCCTGTATAAGGACATGGAGCCCCTATGAAGATGCTCTCTGTGTCTTGCTCTGGGGAACCCTCAGTTGCCACCAGTGGGAGCGGCTTTTGTATGTCCCGGATATCAGGAGCGGTGCTGGGGATTTCTTCCCACGGCTTGGGCCCATAAGAGTTCCCTTGCTGGTTATAAGCCTGGCTTCTATCCCGGAGACTCCCTTTTCTCCCCTTAGCAAAAACAGGGTACTTATCTTTTCTTTTGGAGAAGATGAGCTCAAACCCCTCTGCTTCCAGCCAAGGCTTTCTTTCTGCCTTGTAGCCTGCTCTTCTGTGGGAACCCTGGTTACGGTGTCTGGCTGAGGGAAACTCACTTCCTGCTTCCCATGTGCTTCTTTGGTCGTGACCTCTGCCCTCTGTTAACTGGACAGTTTTCCTTGGTGTGAGGACCCCTCTGGCTGGGAAGACCTTGCTGCAGTTTTGCTTATCCCACCTGGGTTTGCCAGCCTGTCTTTCTCCAGCCCTGGTTCTCCAAGGTAACGTGTCTTCCTGCAATTGCTTGGGATTTCTACTCTCACCTTCTCTCCAAGCCTGCCTGAAACAGCAGTCAGAGTTCCTTTGGTCTCTGCCTTCCTCCTGGCATTCAAGCTCCGGCTCCAGCCCTAATCCAGGCTCCAGCTTACTTTGCCAATGCTCATTCTGCTGCTTCCATTTCTCATTCTCCTCTCCAATCTGCTTCCAACTCCCTTCCTCCTCCTCATTCTCCTTTCCCATCCAACTCTCTCCCTGTGAGATTTTCCACCTGTTTTTATCTCCCAGCTCAACTAACGTGGAACGTGAGTCTGAGTCCAGGTGAGCCTGATTGGCACTTTCAATTCTTACTGCGTCACTACACCCATGTGGAAAGTTTGTTTTTCTTTTCCCTGCCTCTCTGTACTGTGAATGCTGCAACTGCCCCTGAGGCTGCAAGGTAAGCTCTTCTTCCTTTTCATTTCTTAATATTTCAGGGTCTGTGTTCTCTAACTCCTGATAGGTAAGCCCTTCCTTCCCATTGTCCTTTAATGTTTCAGGCTTAGTGCTGTCTAGCTCCTGACAAGTAAGCTCTTCCTTTGCATTATTCTTTAATGTTTCAGGCCTAGTGCTGTCTAGCTCCTGACAAGTAAGCTCTTCCTCTGCACTACCCTTTAATATTCCAGGTTTTGTGCTGTCTACCTCATGACAGCACTTGTTTACTTCCCTTAACTGAAACTGAATCCTGCATTTTATCACTCTCTAAGGGATCTGAGGGACCTTCTATACCACATATCCCCCCCCCCCTTAAGATATTATGGGCTGCCATATTTTTTAACGGACAGCACGTAATTCTGGATAGTGCGTCAGCATTACCATGGAATTTGCCCGCCCTATGCTGTACCACAAAGTCATATGCTTGCAATGCCATGTGCCACCTAGTTAACCTGGCATTGGCATTCTTCATATGATTAAGCCATTTTAAGGGTGCGTGGTCTGTAACTAAACAAAATTTTCTTCCTGTAAGGTAAAATCTTAACATTTCCACTGCCCACTTGATTGCAAGGCATTCTCGCTCCACCGTGGAGTATTTTTGTTCTGCCTTAGACAATTTTCTGCTAAGGTAGGTAACTGGGTGTTCTACCCCCTCAAATACTTGGGACATTACGGCCCCCAACCCAGTCTCCGAGGCGTCTGTTTGTACTATAAATGGCAACTCGAAGTTAACCCCTCTAAGCACCAGGGCCCTACACAACTTCTCCTTTAAAGCTACAAATACCCTCTCTGCCTCTGGAGTCCACTTTATATTGTTTGGGGCATTCTTCCGGAGCATTTCTGTGAACAGGGTACTTTCCTCAGCAAATCTCGGAATGAATCTGCGATAATACCCCACAAGGCCTAAAAATCCCCTCATCTGTTTTTTATTTTTCGGTGGGGGAAAGTTTCTCACGCTATCTATTTTACTAGCCAATGGTTTCACCATCCCTCCTCCCACCATGTTGCCTAAATACTTCACCTCTTTACTGGCAAAGAGGCACTTCCCAGGGTTTAAAGTTAAACCCGCTCTCCTTAGGGCTCGGAGGACGGCCTCTATTCGGGGCAGATGTTGAGCCCAAGTGGTGCTATAGACGATCACAGCGTCCATGTAGGCCATTGCATAATCGTGGTGGGGTCTGAGAACTTGGTCAATAAGCCTCTGGCAGGTGGCAGCTGCCCCGTGGAGACCAAATGGCATGCGTTTGAACTGAAACAGACCCACCGGTGTGCTGAAGGCTGTTTTAGGCTTTGATTCTCTGGTCAAAGGTATTTGCCAGTATCCTTTCGTAAGGTCCAAGGTGGTTAAATACCTTGCCTGGCCTAACCTATCTAATAAGTCCTCAATTCGAGGCATAGGATACGCGTCAAATTGAGAGATGTTATTAACTTGCCGGAAATCTATACAGAAGCGTAAGCTTCCATCTGGTTTAGGCACCAAGACTATTGGGCTTGACCATGGGCTCTTAGATTCCTCTATTATGCCCATTTTTATCATATCCTTCACTTGTGATATGATCTCCTTTTTCTTGGCTTCTGGCAAGCAGTAAGGCCGTTGCCTGATTATCTTTCCCGGCGTGGTGATAATCTCATGAGCAACTATATTAGTCTCTCCTGGTACCGTTGTCAGAACATCTGCAAATTTGCCCAATAATTTACCTAGCTCTTGTCGCTGCTGTGTCGACAGCTCAGCACCTATACGAGGTTCTGGATTTTCTCTCCAGTCTGCAGGCTGTGGTCCTAAATCTTCTTCCTTTCTTTCTTCAGAAATGGCTGCTAGGCCTCTCATCTCCCCTGCACCAGTAGACCCAAATCCCCCCTCCCCCCGACTCGTGGGGGTCAGCGAAGATACCTCTTCTACCTCAGGGAACCCCACTCGCTCACACACCAGTTGAGCGATTCTATCGCCTGCCTTCACTCTGAAGTCTTCCTTACTGAAATTAAACATCAGGACCTTTACTACTCCTCGGTAGTCAGGGTCTATTACTCCCGCCCCTACATCCAGGAAATATTTAGTAGCTAAACCGGATCTGGGAGCTATGCCTCCATAACATCCGGGAGGAAGCTGTATCTTTACCCCCCGTATCTAGTAGGGCCTTCCCTCCTCGTGGCACTATCCCATCCTCTGCACTAAATAAATCGTAGCCTGTGGCAGCTTCTGAAGCTCGCCGTGGGCGTTGGACCTGAGCCGAGACCTTACAATATCTCAAAACAAATTTTTGTTTTCCCAGGGATGCTTCGCCTACTTGTGGCTTGGACTGCGAACTAGCTTTACTGGGCTTGCCTAATAAAGGAGCAAGGATCTTGGTTGCAATGGCTTCTACCTTAGGGACATCCTGTGGCTCTTTCCTTACAACTAGGGTTTCTGTCTTGGGTGGAGTGGCTACTAAACCTGTTTTCGCCCTAATGCCCTTCTCTATCCCCTGGCTGAAAGAAGGCCAATCTCTTCCGAGGACTATATCCTGCGGAAGTCGTGGTACCACTGCCACCAATACTTCCTTTTATTGACAGGTTATACACTGGGTAGTATGCGGCTGCCCCATGTACACATCGTATCTTGACCCGCCCCACTGCTTGACTCGGTGCTGAGGGCAGGTGGGCTTCGATGGCCTGCCAGAGCCTTTGGGAAACCATACTCTGGTCAGCACTGGAGTCAAGCAGTGCCTGGGCCTCAACGCCTTCTACTTGGACTTGAAGTACAAATCCCTCACGTGTTTGTTTCACACCCCCAGACACTAGCGCTGTGCGCAGCGCACAATCCCTGCGATAATGTCCCAATTCGCCACAATTGAAACATTTACCTTTCATCACAGGTACAACATTGTCATTAGGTAACTTATTCCTTATAAACTTTTCTGATCTCTTAAAGCAGGAGGTTTTTATCTCCTTCAGAGCTTCTGGTTTTGAGGCCCTAGCCAATTCGGCTTCAAAATACCTCTCTGAGAGATTAGCTGCTTCCTCCGTAGTTTTACAACTTTGGAGCATCAGAAAGGTTTTTACATCTGCTCCTCTAGTATAATTGTATCCAATACATCTTCTAGAGACCTCTGTCTTGGCCTAAGCCACTTCAATGCTAAGCCTTTTATTCTATGGAACAGCATTTTAGGGGTTTCATTGGGTTTTAACTTAGCCTCCCTGAACATGCGCTTATAGAATAAAGGGGTTAAGCCAAGTCTGTCTTTGACAGCTTCCTTAACTGCATTATAATTAGATGCAAGCGTTGCAGGCATAGACTTATAAGCTGCTAAGGCTTCACCCGAGAGCGACATGGCGAATCTCACCGCCCATTGCTCCTCAGGCAACTTAATAGCCTCTGCAATGCGTTCAAACGCTTCTATGAAATCATCTAAATTGTCAGTTGAAGTGAACTGTCCCAGCACCATAGCGCTACCACTAGGCAGTCCTACCCCCTGGTTAAATGAGGGTACAGGTGGTTCTGGCTCTCTTTGTTTCTTGAACAGTGCCTCCATTAGCTCCATAAGAGGTTTCTGCTGTGAACAGATGGCAGCTGCAGTCTGTTCCTGGGTATGGTGTGTCAGCTCCAATTGTTTGTCCCACTGGCTTGACATCCACCTGAGCAGCTCTTGTGGCTCCATCATGGAAACAACTGTTCCTGCAAGAAAACAAAACACAAAACACACCAAGTGCGGTCCTACAAACCAAAAAAAAACCTTTCCTTTTTTTTTTTTCAATGGCTCCCTGCTGCAACAGATTAGTGGCTCCCTTTCTCCCTAATTATCCTCCCACACCTCTGCCCAGCTACCGTTACCTCGGCACAGTGCAGAGTCCAGCACTGAGAAAGTTGCCTTTAATCCCACTGACCGGTTGTCAGGCGATTCCGGGTCCCTCTGCTCAGCAGTTTCTTTGCCCACGTAGTGGTGTCCTTTTTCATTTACAAATGTCCTTTGTAATCTATGCAAAATCCGCAAAACTACGCCAACCTGTAATGTTGCTATTACCCACAGCTTGAGCTTGTGAATATAAGCAGCCTGATTCCTTATTCAGTTAGTAAAATGGTGCTTGGGGAAAGCACTGCCTTCTGGGAGTTGAGGTTTTTTCACTATTTGAAATAAGGCGAGTTGTGGAGCTCGAGTGTTCAGGCAAATAACAGGATTTTAATTCCCCTTCCCAAACGGTTTTACAAATGGAAAATAAAGAACAAGGCCATACAGCTTCTGGCATGAAATAATATAAGCATGTAACTCAAACAGCTTCTTATATTTATTTATTTATTTATTTATTTATTTATTTATGCTTTTCTTCTATACCGCTTTTTCCCAAGATCAAATGCGGTTTACAGTTAACATTTAATGAACAGGGTTTTACATAGAACAGTGTTTTTTCTTTCAAACTATGTACAATTGACAATTATATCAGCATCACTATAATTCAACATAGAGAGCACTTCTGTTCCAAAACCTTTGGTGCTGTTTCCTTTGGCTGCTACCGGCAGTTTTCTCTCTCTGCACAGCTTAAACTTATTATACAGGCTTTATCTGCTCAGACACAGACATTGTACAGTCCATTGACTCAATAGGCAGATATTCTACAGATGGCTCAGTTTCCATCGGTTCATACTGACTCTCAGTTGGAAATGTCTGCAATTGCTTACAAGGTGTTTCCAAGCACACCCCTGTTCCTTCAGCAATAGACTTTTCCCCGTAGCCTTCTGCTACACACGGCTTGTAATTGCCACAGTGTTCACCACATGGAAAGCCCCACCCTTCTGGGTTAATATCAGAGCACTTCTTAAAAACAGCTTTACTTTTATACCAGTCACTCAGCCTACCTCTTGGCTTCCTTATGAGAGATTCCTTCTGCTTTCCAGGATCAGCTACAGCTGTAAGCCTTGGAGTCTCTACGTGCACACAAGTCTGCCATCTTGGTACATTCCCCTTATGTCTGCCTTTTACCCACGGCAACAAACCTGGGCTGTTTGTACCTTGCTCCTTTGCACGGACTCTCTGCTCGTCTCCTGTGCTGACTTCCCCTTCTGAATTAAAGGTCAGAAAATCCTCTGTTACCATGAATTCCTCTGTGTCTTCACTCCCAAGCAAATCCTCTGTTTCTCGTGACTGCTTTCCTCGTGGCTGTGCTCTCAGCTGGCCTTCCAACTCTGCTTCCAGATCTGCCTTCCCATGTGTTTGCTCCCTTCCTAATGAGCTTCTCTTAAATCTCTGGTTTTCTGGGTTTAACCTGACCACTCCTTCCAACAGGTGTCCAGCCTTAGCTCATGATTGCTGAGCTGAACTGCAGCAGGGTCGTGTTTTCCTCTCCTCTAATCTGCTTTGTCTGTGGTTTCCCTGGAAACCATGAACCATGTGCACTTGTTTACTTCCCTTAACTGAAGCTGAATCCTGCATTTTATCACTCTCTAAGGGATCTGAGGGACCTTCTACACCACAACAATAATGGCGACAATTTTGAACCTTGAGGCACTCCACAAGTAATGTCATAAGTGGAAGACATAGGGGTATGTTTACTAAACCGTCTTAACGTGCGCTCTGCGACATTATCGCACGATAAGTACCTTATCGTGCGATGATGGCGCTTTTTAAGGCGCACAGGTACCATATCGCGCGATAACGCGAGCTGCGGCGCAAACGAGCGCTGAAGGCGGGGAAAGGCTCCCGGAGGGCGGAGGAAGGCTCCCAAGGGGCGGAGAGAAGGGGTCAATGGGTGGAGAGTGGGAGGGGAGAGGCTCCCTGCACACCAACACTGTGAAATCCGAGGCTCAAAACTAATGCCAGTGAAACCCTGGTGTTAGAGCTGATTTAAAGGGAAAAGAAACCATTTCCGTCAGCAATGTACAGCAAAACCAAGGAAACCTACAAAAAGTGATAAGTGTGATACATGTGCACGGAACAAAAGGGCAAATAAACATTGAAAATGAACAGAAGTAAATGTAAAAACAACATAACCAAGCTGGACAATAGTGATAGCAATGGGAAACATCAAAAAATACTCCCAAGAAAGCCCCAAAACAAAGATATGAAGTTTGGAAGGGTCTACGCTCTGTCCCCATACAAGGTTAATGATCCCACAGTGAAATAGCACTGCTCAGGGTTTCCCTCTCCATTGGACAGGTTTCCTATGGCATGCACATGTTCCACAACAGCAGGGCGGGCATGTCGGAATGGGCAACTGGACAGATGCTGGGAAAGGGGATACAGAGGGCTGCAGGCGGCACATGCTGTGGTGCAGCTGGGGCACAGTGCGGACTAGGCAGATGCCTAAGTGGCACGTAGGAATGCTGAAACTGAACAGCAGCCAGACAGCAACTGATGAGGGCCCAACATGGGCACGAGAGTGTTTATCACAGTGTCACAGGGGATAGTACCCAGCAGGTACCTCCAATGGCACAGAACATTGGCAGGCGGTGTTGGGGGGAAGCATGGATGCCTATGCAGGCACCCCTACCCCAGAATCCGCACCATAGGCAGCCGCCTACATGCACACTGGATGGCTTGAGACTGCACACCACCAGCACCACCAGCATAAGGGCATGTCAGCATGGTGGCAGAGGGGTACTGGTGGTGGAGGGGGGCAGTGGCAGCTGCCCAGAGCAGACCATGGCCTAGCCCTATGTAGGTGGGTGCCATGCACTGCAACAGACAGGCCCTGCCGGACAAACAGTCATGGTATCACCAGGGAATGCACTGTCTCTGTGGCAACACAGTGGTGCAGTGCACACAGCCAGTGTGTTTGGAGGCAGAAGGTCACAGGTTCAAGTCCCAGCTATGGTGCCTGCCAACCCAGTCCCCATATTTTACCCACTACTACAACATGCTAATACAGACAGAACCTTTATTGCAGACGACGTAGACATGCCCAAAACACCTACATTTTACCCTACAGAGCACAGACTCCATAAACAGGCGCATTACCTACAGCAGAGTCTCCCAAATGCAGTCCTGGAGGGCCAAACACCATTCAGGTTCCATGCTGCCTCTAATAAAGATGCCTGTGCTGCATATCTATGCACCACCCCCATGGTATGCAGATGTATCTCATGCATATTCATGAGGGACAGCATGAAAACCCGAACAGTGTTTGGCACACCAGGACTGGAGTTGGGAACCTCTGCCGTAAAGCAGCAGCCAACAGGGGCAGACACACCCACACCCACAGGTTCCATTAGCCAATGCCCCCTGGAGAGGCAGGACATTGGGCCCTGCGTGCATCTCCCAATGCTAGCACTTGCATACCTTAGCAATGCCACCCTACACCTAGGAATACGGTACACAGCTATCAAAAGGTTGCTATGAGTAATGGCAGATAGCAATTCCTACGTTAAGCACAGTTTGCTGATTGAGCTCCATCATAGCAACCTTTCTGATGTCTGTGGAGTGTGCTTCAGGTCTGGTCTCTGACAGTGCTTACCACCCTGGGGAGTGATCCCCACGAGTATTGCGTACCATATCCATGCCTGCACTGTGCCCAGAACTGGTATGGTGGCCAGAGCTGCTAAACACCCCTATAGTAGCACAATGCTGGTGTGCTGGTGTGCGCGTGTGCGCGTGCGTGTGTGTGTGTTGTCTGCAAACACCCTCCTATGGAAGGTGCTGTGGACCTGGTGCTGGGCGCCCCACCGCACCCTCAGGGTGAGCACAGTACCCGCACAATGTGATGGTGTGTAGCTACTCTGTGCCAGTAACACACATGGTCAGTTCCCCCTACCAGGCCGAGGTGCTGTTGGGGTGCATACCCCATCTTGTGTTCATCTGTAGACGGCTGATTTGCATGTGCAGTGCATCATGGGTACGGGTGGGCTAACCCTATCCTGGTGACCACAGCAGACTGTTTGTGTGGTGACGTGTAGTCCTTCTGCAGCCAGCCAGGGCCTCTCTAGCAACTATAGAGCTGTAGCCCACTGGTTACTTCACTGCCTGTGGAGCCAGAGGTCATGGGTTCAAACCCACAGTGGGGTTATTTGATAGGGCTGTCCAAAGCATTATCTATTTTTAATGTACATTAGTGCTGCCAGCAAAACCACCCTCAGCGTACTGTACCCATAAGGTGCCTCAGAGGGCGCCCTATAGGGCACCTTATGGTTACCGTCCATATAAGGTGCACTATACGGTATCCTATGGAGCGCCTTATAGGGTGCCCTATAGGGGACATTATAGGGTGCCATGGCGGACAGAGCACTTTACAATGTGCCCTATGGAGTGCCTTATAAGGTGCCTTATGCGGCACCTTAGGTGCGCTGCTGCGCACGATAATGTGCGCAGTAGTGTGCGTTATCGCGCGATACTCCCATTTTGCTGCTTTAAGACTGAAACGCCCACTCCTTTTATGGCAGCCTGCACACTATCGCCGGGCACACATTAAGACGGTTTAGTAAACATACTCCATAGAGTCAGCGGTCTGAACCTGGTAGGAACGCCCTTGCAAAAAAGAATGAAACCACGCAAGAGGATGATCCCGCAACCCAATATCAAAAAGTCGGGTCATAAGCAAATCATGATTTACAAGATGAAATGCAGCTGATAGATCTAATGAAACCACAAGCATCTCCTTACCCTGGTCCCAAACTTTATAGATATTATTTAGTAAGGTTACTAGGATCATTTCATTACTATGTTGAGACCGAAAACCCGACTGTCGAGGATGCAAAACATTTGCTGAAACACAATTTTCTCAAGGACTTTTGATACAAAAGTCAAATTTGATATTGGTCGATAATTCTTCAGGTCTTTTTTTTTTTTTTTTTTGAAACTTTTATTTTCATTTTACAACAAACAAAGGAACAACACACCAAAAGATACAAAACAAGTATACAATAAGGAAAAGTAAACCCATTACCCCCCACCCCGGTGCTTCTTCTCTACCCGTTTGTATCAGCATGTGAGCGCTTCCCGTTAACAGTGATTATACATCAAACAATCAAAAAATATCCACAATACAGCATGATCATGAGACAGAGATAGATACAAAGTTAGACAGTCAGATGAGAGCATTTAGCAAAATATACATATTCATTGAACATCTTCCATTAAGACCAATAAGAAGGAGTCTGAACGGAGGAAGCACACAGACGAGGTATTTGTTCATATTTACTGTAGAGACAGGCATGATTCCACCATTCAGTGAGGCTCAGATGGGAACTAATTTCCCAGTATTACTCAATGAGGGAAACAGCAATGCCAAGCATATAGTTCAAAAGGAGATAAGCCATTTCTTGGGAGAGAGGGGATCCCCGCAACTGGGCGAGGTCCCACTACCCTCCGAGAAAGGGACTCCTGAGAGTGCAATATAGACTAAATACGACCCCAGACCCGATGCCAGTGATACTGTAGTGCGGGATATTCATGCATAACATGAAATGAAGTAATAAACCAATGGCCACAGGACATGTCCAGCAACCATTACCCTGAGTAGTGTTCCATATGTCTAAACTGTGAGGAATGTAAAAACACCGGTGGGCTAGAAAGAAGAGGGTCTGAGTGAGTGAGGCGGGTCAGAAACCCGTGTCCCTCTGCTCCAGATAAGGCTCCATTGCTCCGAGGTTAAAGTCACATGCAATTCTCTCTCCCATACTTTCTGCGCTATAGAGGTATCTCTAGTGATAGCATTACATAAGGTTTAGTAAAATTGGATACTACACCCGGTAAACTACCGAGAGATCGGAAGTTTTCAATCAACCTTATGTAAAGAGTGCCAATGGCGGGAATACTCTAGTGCTCCGAATGCGATGCTAAAGTTACATTGACCAGAGTCGGGAGTCAAAAGGTTGCATAGGAATATTAAAGGCACCTAAAGTGTCGAAAAACATTGGTGGATAGTGGGAATCTAATGGGAGAGTCATACCAGGGAGTAAGGTAAAAGGAATCGGTGAGCAAAGGCCCGCTACTATATCTAGCCACACAGGTCTGCTCGGTACAGGAGCTGCCAACCAACAAGCACCTTGTTTGAGAAGAAAAGATTGAGGGAGCACTTGAATAAAATCGCCACCAAGTATTAATGGAGCATTAGCGGAGGCCGAGGCCAATTGAGCAAAACTTGCTTAGTGAGCAGGGTTGTCCACATTCGGGACATAGTGCAAATACACGTGAATTCACTATCTCCAACCTCAAGGTGTACACGGGCCCATCTACCCTCCATGTTAGCGCTAATATCAGGTACAGTAGCATGCAAAAACTTCTTGACCAGAATGATTATCCCGTACCATTTGGAACCGGTGGGAGAGTAGGCAGCTACCATGTGAGGCCTAGCATTGAGTTTCAGTGTTTCAGCAGAGTGTAGTGCGTTTCCGAAAGAAACACCTAATCAACGTGCTCGTGTCTAAGATAGCTAAGGATTTTCTTTCTGCGGAGTGGACCAGCAATGCCTTGTACGATGAATAATAAGATTGTACATGAGGCCATTCAAAAAAATTAAAATTCTGAGCATGATAGCACACATAGTTTTACTGTGTCCCTCAAACTGACTGTATCTGGCTGTACACATGACATAGGAAAATAAGCTAATATAATACAATGAAGCGCCCCACATTAACAAAGATAACCGCAGTACGGTAGAGGAGAAGCAAAACCCCAAAATTACTGGCGACCATGTGTCTGCGGGGAGAAACCCCAGAGAAGGCCGAAATTGAAAAAACATATAACCTGTAGGACTGTGCGTGCTCCGAATCCGACCGAGGCACACATCATGAAGGGATAGGAGACCAAAGACATAAGTCATACAGAGAAAGAAAGAAAGTCCAGGCTATTTCTGTGCTGGGCGATGATCGCCGCATCGGGCCCTTCAAAATGGCGGACAGAGCCGGCAGATAAGAGTCCAAGATTTGGGATTAGCGCATCTGTTCTGCTTCTTTGGAGTCCAAAAATGTTGATAATAGATCAGGATCCTCGAACGTCCTGGTCTGGTTATGGAGAGTCACTCGGAGTTTCGCTGGATACAACAGGCCAAAGCGAGCCTGTAGCTGTTGAAGTCGAGGGCGAAGAGCAAGGAGTTTCCTCCGACGGTCAACGGTAGGCTTTGCCAAATCCGGAAAGAAGGAGACCTTACGACCTTCATATTCCAAATGATGATTCGCTCGAGCAGCATGTAAAATTTGTTCCACTTGTTGATATCGTAGCAAGCTAAAGATAATAGGCCGGGGGGTCGTGCGGTTGAGCGCCATGCGGGCAGGAACACGGTGTGCTCGATCGATTTCCAGTTCTCTGTGAAAAGTAATCTTCAGCAAGGAGGGAAGAGTTTTGAGCAAGAATTCTCTTATATCTCCTGCTTCCACTCCCTCCGGCATTCCAAGGAGCCTCACATTGTTGCGACGGGCGCGATTATTGCTATCTTCCAATTCCTTTTGAAGATTCTGTATCTGGCGCTCAGCCTCGTCCAGTTTGCCCAAGCGCACCTCGTGCGAGTCGAGGACCCCCGCCATATTGTCCTGCCGTAATGAAAGACCTTCAAGTCGGTCTTGGAGCACTCCAAAGTCTTCTCGCATGGCTCGAAGCGCTTCTCCATTAGACTGCACCAATTCCTTCACGCCGCGTATTTCCTCCAAAATCTCCAGGTGCATTGCGGGGTTTTCACGAAATGGAACCATCTTCTGCGGGGAGGATACCTCCGTTTTGGAGCGTTTTCCGTGAGAAGAAGAAGGAGACCCGAAGTCCAAGCGCGCTGGTTTGTGGGCCGCCATCCCCCCCGAGGTGCCCCGGTCAGCTCGGAGCAAAATAGTAAATTTATATAGGTATTAAGTCAGGATTCTGAGTAGGCCTCTCGGGAGCTTCAACGCAAAGCGTCCTACCCGCTGGACATCAGGCTCCGCCCCCCAATAATTCTTCAGGTCTAATAAGCTATCATGTGAATCCTTAAGAATCGGCCTAAATTGCCTTTTTCCATATAACAAGAACTACCTCTGTTTTCAAACTATTATTAAGAAGATTTGACAAAATAGAAATAAGTCCTAAGGACTCAACCTGAATTCAAGAGAAAGAGATTAAATTCAAAGAACACATAGGGGTATGTTTACTAAACCGTCTTAATGTAACTTTGTAAATAGTTGTTGTGTTTATAGTTATTCCTGTTATCCTGTTATCCAAGTTGATGTTCCTGTTAATTGTAAAAACCAGATAAATGTATCTTGTCTGAAGTTCCTTGTTCTTTGTAAACCGCGCTGATAAAGAATAGTGCGGTATATAAAAATGTTAAATAAATAAATAAATAACAAAATGTGCGTTCTGTGACGTTATCGCGCGATAAGGTACCTTATAGGGTGCCTTATGTGGCACCGTAGGTTACGGCACGTGAGGGTGTGTTTGCTGGCAGCAATTAATAAAATACAAATAAAGTGCAGCAGGAAACAATACTTACATGTCAAAGCTGATGCCTCAGCCAGCCTTAAGTATTTGGCACACTGGGGGATCAAACTCATGACCCTTGTATCATCAAATCAGTGTATTAACCACTGTGCTACACCTCTGTTTCAATGCTTGTATGTCTGGGCACCTACTTAGGATTATCGCGCGTTAACGCGCTTCGTGGCGATTCGCACGATAATGTGCGCAGCAGCGCGCATTATCGCGCGATACTCCCATTTTGCTGCTTTAAGACTGAAACACCCACTCCTTTTATGGCAGCCTGCACACTATCGCCAGGCACACATTAAGACGGTTTAGTAAACATACCCCATAGTTTCATACTGGTCCCGATCTAAGGCTTCTGCTTTCTTCTGTTTTCCCCTTAGTTCTCATTTCTACGGTCTTTAGTCCATCTGCCATTTCTTGTCTCTCCTTTTGTTTTCTTCACTTCCTTCCATCTTGGATACTGATTTTTTTTCCTTTCAGCTTTCTTCAGTTTATTTCTCTCTCTCTCTCTCTCTGTCCATCCAGATTTCACTACTCTTTAATATCCAGTTCTCAATCTTCTTCTTTTTATCTTTTTTATGCCATCTACCTACCACTTTTCAACCTTCACCCCAGTCTTTCCATTCCCCAGCTGTTCTTCCCTGGTCCATTATTCCCCAGTCTTTTGCTTACTCTCTCTTTCCCTCCATGTCTAACATCTCTCAAACCCCCCCCCCCCCCCCCCCATCCAGTGTGTGTGTCTCTCTCTCTATGGCTCTCTCCTTCCCTCCATCTAGTACCTCCACTCACTCTTTCCTTCCATATCTGTCCTCTCCCTTCCTATCTCCCTGCAACCAGAATCTACTCCATTTCCATCCCATACCATCCCCTCCCTATTACTCCCATGTCCTGCATCTCTTTCTCAATCTATTTATCCCAAGTCCATCTTCTCCCCTCTCTCTCCCTATTATCCCCATATCTTGCATTTCCTTCTCCCCTTATTATCCCATGTCCTGCATCTCCCCTCTGTCTTCCGTCCCCCAGTCCAGCATTTTCCCATAGTCTACCTATAGCCCCCTGGCCAACATCACCACTCCATCTCCCCTCCTGGCTTCTCCCTATGTCTCTTTCCAGTATCTCCCTTTATCTGCCTAGCCCCCCCCCCCATCTCAATCTTATCCCCACTGCCTCCCTATCCCCTCCCCTGCACACAACATCTCCCTTCTGACTCCCTGTGCCCATTCACGCCCACTTCCCAATGCCCCCTCATGTCCACTCACCCCCTTCCGAATTTACCCTGATATCCACCCCTTGTATGTACAAGGGGCAGAGCTTGCCTGCAGAGCAGCAAGTCCCATGGGCTGTGTAAGCCGTGATTCCAGACCAGAGAGGCAGGGCACAATTGGCCTTGCACAGCCCCAGCCCACAGGACATGCTGTTCCCATGGGCAGACTCTGATTCTCTGGGCCATGATCATTGCCTCCCACACCATGACTGCAGCCCAGAGAAACAGAGTCTGCCTATAGGAGCCGACTTCAGAAGGACGCTATTGCAGACCACCCGTCCACACTCCCCATTAAGGATGACCTGTGGAGCGCCAGCAGCCTAGTGGAGTGCCTGCCCACAGGACACACTGCTGCTGTGGGCAGGAGACTGTGAGTAGCGATTGTGGCCCCTCACAGCCTTCTGCCCGTGGAAGCAGCGTGTCCTGTGGGCAGGCTCTCCACTAGGCTACCGGCACTCTGCAGGCCATTCTGAATGGGGAGCGGGGGCGGGTGGCTAGCGACGGCACCATCACTGGCCTAAGTGACAAGGTTCACCTAGGGGACCTCATCTCCTTGCATGGCCCTGACACCACATCCAGTGCCCACTCGCAATCTAATTCTGAAGTCCATATCCTCAATTTGGTGATCAATATATAAGATCAGAGGCAGCCTTTGATTCATCAGGATCTTTTCCCACTGAAACTGAATGGAAAATAGTCTTAGTGCATTAGCCCCTTAAGCTGGTGTGTTTGCATGTTCCAATAAAATTCTGGGACATTGTTAGTCTGTCTTGTTTTATTTGAAATGATGGAAATATGTTTCTAATAAAACAAAACATCTCTGTAAAGTAATGCACAAGTTAGAATATTGTGGATTGCAAGATTGAATGCTTTGCCAATAAATGTGCACTAAAACTCGTGCTTCACAGTATAATATGTTTTCAATTTTTATTTAAATCTAGCCACACATATTGTTATGGATCAGCATGAATTTACCATAGTATGAGAATGAAGAGGACAGATAGAAATGAAAATATTTCTTTATAAAAAAGGATGATGAATATCTGTAACCGTGGCTGAGTGGAGGCGGTGGCAGCAAAGCAATCGGGGAATATGTACTAGGCTGGGTTAGTGATTAGCATGGGCTATTTGTAATTAGGTCCCAGGTTATTCAGTGTCACCCAGTCACAAATAGCCCATGCTCGCCATCAGCCCAGTTTAGTAAACATGCTCCTAGGAGTGTCTATACTGAAACATTTTGTTTGGTTTCATTTGGCTTTGGAGGCATTTCATTCTTTTTCATGTTGCTTAAATTTTTATTTTGTTTTCTGCTTGTGTGTGTGGGGGGTCATTTTATAAGGGGACACCTAGTCAAAACTCGTTTTAGGCAGTTTTGTTCAGCCTTTTTATAATAATAAGTAGGGGATTACTTATCTTTGTGAATCAATGGCTTAAGTGGCAGTAGTTGATGTCTAGAAGAATGAATGTAAATTACAGCATTTTATAATCTATATGTGCACTTGCTTGTTCTGCCCATGCTCCAGCCAAACTCTACCAGGTACACACCTATTGAGAAAGTACACGCCATCAAGCAACATGCGTACTTTAGCACTGGTCAGTAGTTTAGTGAAGGCAACGATTGCCTGGTTTAGCAGACTGACTCTGTGTGGTGCACTAGAACACAGCATGCAGGGTCAGGTGCTGCCATTTCTCAAGATGGTGGCATAGAGGCAGGAATGAGTGGGCATTGCTCCTGCATCCTAACTCATAGGTGTAAGGGGGTTTGAGGGGTAAGACAGAGGGCCCACTCAGGCCACCAGGCCATCTGTAGGGTCTATGGGGCCCACTTTAGTCATCAATGAGTTCTTATGGGGGTGGCCTTCAGCTTACTTGGGCCAACAGAGATCTTCAGTTCTCCGAGATGAAGTGCTGCATGTCATCTCAGATCACCCTCTGCTCCCATGCTGCATCTTCATGACAGCTTAATCTGACATAAAGATTCAGTGCTACAAAAAGAGTAAAAATCTGTTCAATATATAGCATAGTTTATTACATAGGAAGCTGCAGTGGTTTTATGATGATTTTCCTGTACTCATTTTTTTTCTTCGTGTACGACTGGTGCATGAAAGTCAAGAGTGGAGCACTCGCCTAATGGTTAGAGCACTCCTTGTGGTCTTGGGCAAGTTGCTTAATCCTCCATTGCCTCTGAAAAATCTGTTTAATGTACATTACAGTGTAAACAGCTTTGACTGAAATGATAAAGCAGTGTAAAAACCTGTTAAATAAATAAGAGTAACCACCGTGTCAATGTTATCACAGTTTACTGCATCAGCCCCTTAGTCTAACTTAGACACTGCTGTGGAAATTGCTTTCCTCATATTTTAGAACATATACTGCCTTTCTACAAAAGGATAAAGTTGGAGATAAGAAAGACTTTCTATCAATAAATTCACTTTCATAATGCGGGTGATAGATGTGATGCACAAGTTCCCTGGGTCTTGCATGAAGTGGCATACATAAGCTAAGCCTTTTTGAGGGTAACTTTATAAATTCCCATGCAGTTAGTGCAAAGTGCCACATGTCTATATGGGGCCTATTTTATAAAGTGAAGTATGTACATACAGCTCAATGGGTGTGAATCAGCATAGGTTCAGCAATTGCCTTTCCAAATAATTAGATTAGGGGCATCGAACTCCAGTCCTAGAGGGTCACAAATCAGTTTGGTTTTTAGGATATCCTTCATGAATATCCATGAGATATACGTATTTTCATACAATGGGGACAGTGCATGCAACTATATTGCATGCATATTCATTAGGAGGGAAGTCCCATGCATGTGCAGTGCAGTTTCCAGGGGCTTCTAGAGGGAGATGGGAGTGCTCCTGCGTGGGGCTCCATCAGATGACGTCGTGCATCGGTGACTATTTTTCCTGACGTCACTGTAAAACCGCCGCTGCAGCAGGCGCGAAGGAGAGTCAGCGATCCCGATGGGGGTGAGAGCGGGGGCTCCCCCTTCCTTCCTCCTCAGCCCAACCAATCAGCCTGTTCCAACGGCTGTAAAACCGCCGCTGCAGCAGTCGCACCCGCGCCTTGCGGGCCCGCGCCTTAGGCGTTGGACCGTGGCAATTCATATTGATATCTTGGACTGGATCGTGATGCCTGCATTCGTGGTAACTTGCTGTCTCTATTATTCTCCTCCTCTTATCTGTTTACCTGTTTCTGTCTTCTATTCTGTCCTATCTTATAATGGCGTTCTTTTCCTATTTCCTCAAATGATATTATTGTAAACCGCTTTAATGCCTTCTGGCCTAAGCGGTATATCAAATGATTAATAAACATAAACATAAACATAGGGATATCCTGAAAACCTCATTGGTTTATGGATCTCCAGGACTGGAATTTGACACCCCTGTATTAGATCTTTTTGGAAAGTGTAAACCAACATATGACTAAAGATGTGCAGGTTGATATAGTGTATTTGGATTTTCAGAAGACATTTGACAAACTCCTCCATGAGAGACTCCTCAGGAAATTTAAAAGTCATGGGATAGGAGACAATGCTCTATTGTGAACTGGAAATTGACCAAAAAGACAGAAAACAGAAAGAACTAAAGGGACTAATTACTAAACTGTGGTAAAATATCACATTTTACCATAGCTTAATTTACCACAGGAGTCACTAACCTGCAGTAACTCAGTACTGCAGATTAGTTACTCTCATGGTATACGAATAATGTAACTTACAATTAACCTCACATTAGCATATTGATGCTCCTGGGGCCAGTGCAGTTGGAATAGAAGTGCTGGCCCCCCTTCCTTCCCTCTTCTTCACTACCCAATAAAGACACCCTCCCCCTGAAAAGACCACCATCCCCTCAGACAGACCACACACCACTGTAGACCCTACCTGGATTCTCAGTCCAAGCTTCCTAACCCTCCTAGACCATCTTAGATCTTCAGTCAATGCCACCCCCAAAGACTCCCACCCACCATAGACCGCCCCCAGGCTATTCTCAAATCCATGGTGTCTAGTAGTATTGGGCAGGAGCAAACCCGAGTTGCTCTATCCCATTTGACTGTGAGTTCAAAATGGTGCCTGTTGACTTCCAGTGGTAGTCTTGTGATATTACTGCTATGGTTTAAGCTGCCATACTTTGCCCTTATTTGGCATCTTGCCCCTAGCAGTAATACCATGAGACTACTGCTAAGGATCATCTGTGCCATTATAAACCTGGCACCAGACAAAGCAGAAGCAATTAGGGATTACGCTATCCCCAGCCCCTAGATGCCTGGGATCACTGAAGATAGGTTGTCTGCGGAGTCTATGGGGGGGGGGGGGCAGAGAGCTTAACTGACAGTTTTAGGGGGTCTTTTGGAGTGGAAGACTGGACTGGGGCATGAGAGGTTTGACTTAGGGTTATGATCTGTTCTAGGAAGTGGGGGATGTCCTCAGGGGTGTCTTTATCAGAAGGTGCCAATACATTTAACACCGTATGTCAATACATTTAACACTGACCCTTTTGAAAAGGCTATCCAGAGCGCTAGGTCACAAGTTAGTGATCTGATGCTTGCTCCAGAGAGGAAAATAAAGCCAGCTCAAATCTGTTATTTTTCCACAAAAAACATAGCTTAATAAATTCAACCCAGGCTACATTCTTTGATTTTTATAATAATGAATTATTTTGCATTATGTAACACGTTGGTGTTACATAATGTAATGTATTATGTAATGCATTATGTAACACGTTGGTGCCCTCACTTGGTTTGCAGCTTGTCGTGCTGTGAGGGCTTGTGTGCATCAGTGATGCTGAGAGCTAAACTATCAGTAGTTTAACTACTGACAGGGTCTCCCAAGATGGACAGGTCTCAGCTGAGATGCAAGACCAAGACAAACCACCCATCTGGGCAGCAGCAGAATGGGATAGTGTTGACGGCGGAGGATCACATTTCTGTGACAATGGCAACAACACCAAACTTAAACTGCGCGGAAGAAAGGTCCGGCAATCTACTTCTTTATCTTGCCATGAAAACCCAATGGATAGTTACAACAAAACAAATTGTGCTGTAGTGCTGGAAGATGAGACCCCCAGGTTGGAAGGCACTCAACTAGCTACTGGGGAAGAGCTGAAGACTTTTCAGAGTAAAGCCAGCATTTATGATGTGGTTGGATCAAAGCCCTCGGGACGTCTGACTGCTGATGTAGCTGCGCATAAAATGAGAGTCAGAAGCTGTAAAGATGTCTTACACATTGGAACATGGAACGTACGAAGCATGAACCAAGGGAAGTTGGAGGTGGTCAAGAATGAAATGGAACGTGTACAACTTGATCTGTTGGGTGTCAGCGAACTGAAATGGCATCGGGCACTTTGCATCAGATGATCACATGGTCTACTATGCTGGAAATGAAAGACAAAGAAGAAATGGTGTTGCATTTATAATAAAGAAGAAACTTGCAAGAACTGTAATGAAATACAATGCAGTCAGCGAACGCTTAATCTCTATTCGTCTACGAGGAATGCCTATCAACACAACTATAATTCAAGTATATGCCCCAACAACAGCTGCAGAAGAGAATGAAATTGAAGAGTTCTATGAACAAGTACAAGCTGAAATTGACAGAACATGCAAACAGGATATCCTGATAGTCATGGGTGATTGGAACGCAAAGGTTGGCAACAAAGAAGAAGACAAAGTAGTTGGAAAATATGGACTTGGCAACAGAAATGAAGCTGGAGAAAGACTGATAGAATTCTGCAAGACCAACAATCTATTCATCTCGAACACCTTCTTCCAGCAACACAAGCGGCGACTGTACACATGGACTTCACCCAATGGATTGTATAAAAATCAAATTGACTACATCTGTGGAAGTCAACGATGGAAAAGCTGTATAACATCAACAAAGACAAAACCTAGAGCTGACTGTGGTACAGATCATCAACTACTAGTATGCAAACTTAAGCTAAAGCTGAAAAAGAGCAAACCACTCATGAATGCAGCAAAATATGACCTTGAGAATATACCACTGGAATTTAAAGACTGCCTGCAAAATCGATTTGCTGCTTTAGATACAAATGATAGAGTTCCAGAAGAGTTATGGAATGACATCAAGAAGGTTGTGTTGGAAGAAAGCGAGACGTCTCTACAAAAGGTAAAAATGAAAAAACGGCCAAAATGGATGATGGAAGAAACTGAAAATTGCCCAGAAATGCAGAGAAGCTAAAGCCAGAGGAGAAAGAAAGACAATCACAGAACTCAACAGAGATTTCCAACGTGCAGCAAGACAGGACAAGGAAAAGTACTACAATGACGCATGCAAGGAAATAGAAGCAGAAACTATTAGAGGAAGAACAAGATCAGCTTTCCTAAAGCTACGAGAGTTAAAGAAAAAGTTCCAGCCTCGAATTGGAATGTTACAAGATGCTCAAGGTTCTATGTTGAATGATGCTGAGAAGATCAAGAGAAGATGGAAGGAATATACAGAGTTTTTATATGATAAAGATCAAGTGGACCAACAGCCGTTTCAACCTGTACCTTATGATCTGGAACCATTGGTGATGAAAGAAGAAGTTGAAGCAGCATTGAAAGTCTTATCAAAGAACAAAGCACCAGGCATTGATTGCATTTCCATAGAAGTATTACAGCAATCTGATGCAGCTGTTACCGTACTTACAAGGCTCTGCCAAGAAATATGAAAGACAGCATCATGGCCAACTGACTGGAAAAGATCTGTGTTTATACCAGTACTAAAGAAAGGTGATCCAACTGACTGTGGAAATTATCGCACAATCGCTCTGATCCCACATGCCAGCAAAATTCTACTGAAGATTATTCAAAAGAGACTACAATCATACCTGGACACAAGAACTACCTGAAGTGCAAGCAGGGTTCAGAAAAGGGCGAGGAACGAGAGACATCATTGCAGATGTGAGATGGATCCTTGAAAAGACTAAAGAATACTAAAAGGAATCTATTTGTGCTTTATCGACTATAGCAAAGCTTTTGACTGTGTAAACCATGAGAAACTCTGGGCCACATTAAGAAGCATCGGTATACCAGAACACCTGATCGTTCTCTTGCACAATCTGTACATTGATCAAGAAGCAACAGTTCGAACGGAACAAGGAGAAACAGAATGGTTTAAAATAAGCAAATGTGTAAGACAAGGCTGCATACTTTCCCCCTACCTGTTTAATTTATATGCAGAACAAATCATCAGAGAAGCAGGATTGTATGAAGACAACAGAGGTGTGAAGATTGGTGGAAGACTCATCAACAACCTTCGCTATGCTGATGATACCACATTACTGGCGGAAAGTGAAGATGATCTGAAACATTTGCTTCTCACAATCAAAGAACATAGTCTCAAAATGGGACTGCACCTTAATGTAAAGAAGACAAAGATCATGAGAACTGGCATAATCAATAGGTTCGTCGTCGAAGGAGAAGAAATTGAAATCATGAATAACTTTAACCTACTTGGATCAACTATCAATAAAGAAGCAACAAGCAGTCAAGAAATCAGATGACGCATTGCTCTTGGCAGAATGGCTATGAAAGACCTAGATAAGATTCTCAAGAGCAGAGATGTCTCCCTCCATACAAAGATTCGACTTGTTTAAGCCACGGTATTTTCAATAACATCATATGGATGTGAAAGCTGGACAGTGAAAAAGATAGACAGGAAGAAAATTGATGCCTTTGAATTATGGTGCTGGCGGCAAATACTGTATATACCATGGACTGCCCGAAGAACAAACCAGTCTGTACTAGAGGAGATCAAACCTAAGCTTTCTTTAGAAGCTCAGATGACAAGACTTCGACTTTCATACTTTGGACACATCATGCGGAGAGAGAGAGATCGTTAGAGAAAGACATCATGCTTGGCAAGATAGAAGGTCAACGCAAAAGAGGAAGGCCAGCAATGAGATGGATCGATACAATAACAGCAGCTAGGGGTACCAGTCTGTCAACAATGAGCCGCCTGACTGAAGATCGAACACAATTTAGGATAGCTATCCAGAGGGTCGCCATGAGTCGACTCCGACTCGACGGCACTTAACAACAACAACAACAACAACACGTTACCTTTAACTATTGTGTGGTATGATAACATAACGCTCAATTTTTTTTAATTTTTTTTTCTATTTATCAAATTTTAACAAAATACACCAAGCAAACTTGGAATAAGAAGTACAAGCAGTGGTCTAGCAAAAAAAAAACTCATAAGATAAATCATACAATATAAGCAACGAACCCCATCGGGGAGGTCAAAGACCATCCACTAAATAGTCCACAATGGGAGTGATCCAAGAATCACAATTCCAGAGGAGTGGAAATAAAAAAGGAAATAAAGATACAGGAAAATAACAGAACAATGCGGCAAAACATTCTACACTATTGATCCAACCAAATACCCCTGCTCCAACCAACCCCAGTCAGCCCTACAACTTCTTAGCATCCAAAAAGAAGAAGTTTCAAAGAAATGATACACAGAATTCTGATAATGAACAATACATTTACAAGGAAATCTTAACTGGAACTTCGCACCCAGAGATACCACCTCTGTGCGTAGATCCAAAAATTTCTTCCTACGGACTTGTGTCCAACGGGACACGTCCTGGAAAATCTGAATCTTACCCCCTAGAAAAGAAATATCAGTTTTCTTAAGAAACAAGCGTAACAATGCATTCTTATCTTGAAGAAAAACGAAGGAAACTAATAATGTTGCTCTGGATCCTACTGTTTCAGATGACTGTTCCAAAAGTAAGGATAAGCTCCCAAATCAAGAGAATCCAAGGAAACTTCGGCCTGAGGAGCACCAGTAGCAACTCCAGATGGTATATAGTAGATCTTCTGCATAGGAGGAAAACCAGCTTCAGGGTAGACAAAAATGTCCTTTAGAAATCAGTGGAAAAGAATCCTAGCCAGAGAGCCAGATACACAAGGGAAATTCAAAATCCTCAGGTTCAGAGATCGGGAAGCATTCTCTAAATTCTCAATCTTCTGAAGAAACAACATCTTGTCTTGAGAAAATTTTCTCTGCTGCTCTTGTACCTGCTGATTTCGTTGGTCAAGCACAGTTAATTTACCCTGCTGGTCCACAAGGCTCTTCTCCATGCCTCCCACTTGAGCAGGAAGTGGGGTCAGTGCCTGAAACGCTACAGCACAAACCTGGTGAACCGACTGGAGGGCAGATCAGATGGACACCAGAGTTACTTCTTGTGGACGAAGAAGAGGAGGAAAAACCAACTGAGGATTGGAAATAGAGCTAGGAGGAACATCACTCCCTTGTTCTGAAACACCTGAGAAAGGTGCCGGAGACCACTCCCCCACCGAGGACGCCGACACTTCCAACAATCTCTCAAGATGGATACCTTCAATAGCCACCGCTGTACCAGCAGCTACCTCAGCGGGCAGGAGAGGAGTGGAGGGACCTGCAGGGCTCAGCGATATATCGCTGTCCAAGCAGAGGCTTACCTCCGCCGCTGCCACGGGATCACCCTCCTTTGCCATCGCGAAGCTCTCCATAGTGCTCTGCCCCGCCGGTAGTCCTCCCTTGCCCTTAGCCTTCCGCTTCGGCATAGGGCAGGGATTAAAGAAACCTCCGAGGTGAAGAAAAGCAAAATGTAAGAGGAGCAGTGAACAGCGCGTCCTGTTACGCCACCATCTTGGATCCCCGCCAATTTTCAATTTTGTTGTTAAGAGGCTAATATCATGTGTGATTTCCGTAACTCACTTTAGTAACTACCTCCTAAAGGGTGAGCTTTCTATGTGAAAAAGGTTCAGTAGTGGAGTGGCTCATGGGTCTGTACTGGAACTTCTTTAAAATTTAAATTCTTGATTTAGAGAAAAGAATAACAAATCACATTTACAGATGATCACATTTACAGATGGCATAGAATTATTCAGTCATGAAAACAGCATAGGACTGTGAGGATTTACAGAAAGTTCTCATGGGGTTCTGAAACTGAGCATCTAAATGGCAGATAAAAAGTAATGTGGACAAAGTGGTGCACATAGGGAAAAAATAATCACAACTACAGTACAAAAAACTGAGTTCTGAGTTAGGAGTAGATAGCAATAATGCGCTGACATATTCAGCCTAGTGTGCAGTAGTTCCCAAAAAAGTAAATAGAATGTTAGGGGTTATTCAAAAAAGGAATGGAGAACAAATCCAAAAATATCATAATGCCTCTGCATAGGTCCACGGTGTGAGCAAACCTTAAATATTGTGTGCAGTTCTGGATGCTCTATTTCAAAACGGATATAATGGAATTAGGAAAGTTTCAGAGAAGGATTATAAAAATGATAGAGAGAATGGAGCTTCTACCTTATAAAGAAAGAGGATGGGAATGGAATTTGTTCATGTCTTTTTATCAGAAGTAGCTCAAGGCAAGTTATATTCAATTATTGTAGATATTTTCTTATCTCTAGGACAGCTTACAATCTAAGGGACTAATGCAGAAACCCTTTCCTAGCCCAGGACTTGATCCATCGCAGGGTTTCATAAAGCAAGTTTAATGCATACTTTTTGCGCAGCAATGCTGTAAGCAGACAGCATGCAAATTAACTGTGTATGAGAGGTCAGCGCTAAACTGTGACGGTAAGCCAAACATATGGGTGCAGGGGTTTGTGTTAGCAGCCCCTGTATGTTGTGCAAGTTATGGCATGCTTTCCAGGAGAAACAGGGTCTTCTGAGGTGAAGTTTGACGCTTCACCTCTGATGATCCAAGCCCCGAGCCCCGCCTCCCCTGTCAGAAACCTCTTTAGTGGCCAGTGGGTTCTGATCCCTCCTTCCTCTTTCACAAAAATCATTAGTGGCTCTGTGAACCTCAATAGCCCCACCCCTAACACTGGTCCCCCTGCAGTACCATTAGTTTAATGGGAGGCATGAGCCTTGCCCACACACTCCTTTGTCTCCACTATCCACTACCATTTCACAAAAAGGATGCACCTGGGGGGGAGGGGAGAAGTCTCCTAAATAAGGATTTTTTCCCCTTATTTGGCAGACTGAGTCCCCGCTCAAGCGGTGCATCTCCAGAATACACTGCATGAGGTCAGGAACTGTAATTTTGAGAAATGACAGCATGCAGGCAGGACCATGTGAGCATCATTCCTGCCTCCTATTAAATTAAAGGTACTGTGAGGGGGTAGGACTGGTGGTGGTGGTGGGGGGGGGGGGGGTTAACATAAGAACATAAGATATACCATACTGGGTCAGACCAAGGTCCATCAAGCCCAGTATTCTGTTTCCAACAGTGGCCAATCTAGGTCATATGTACCTAGCAGTTTCCCCAAGGGACACAGGTTCCACAATGCTTGTATTGGTTCAAGCATTGATATCCTCGGTCCCTTGTTAATAATGGTTTATGGCCCTTTCCTCCAGGAACTTGTCCAAACCTTTTTTAAACCCAGCTACACTAACAGCCTTTACTACATCCTCCGGTAACAAATTCCAGAGTTTGATTACACGTTGAGTGAAAAAATATATTTTTTTATTAGTCTTAAATAGTTTACCCTGTAGCTTCATTGCATGTCCCCTAGTCTTTCTATATTCTGATAAGGTAAACAATCAATCTACGTTTACCCGTTCCACTCTGTTCATTAATTTATAGACTTCTATCATATCTCCCCTCAGCCGTCTCTTTTCCAGGTTAAAGAACCCTAACCTTTTTAGCCTTTCTTCATAGGAGTATCCTTCCATCCCCTTTACCATTTTGGTGGCTCTTCTCTGAACCTTTTCTAAAATCGCTATATCCTTTTTAAGATACGGCGACCAAAATTGCACACAATATTCAAGGTGCGGTCTCACCATGGAACGATATAGAGGTATTATAATATCTTTTGTTTTATTTTCCATTCCTTTCCTTATCATACCTAGCATTCTATTTGCTCTCTTGGCCGCTCCTGCACACTGGGCCGAGGGTTTTAACATGGTATTCACAATGACGCCTAAATCTTTTTCCTGGGTGGTAGTTCCTAATGTGGAGCCTTGCATCGTGTAACCATAGTTTGGGTTGTTCTTCCCTAGGTGCATAACCTTGCACTTTTCCACATTAAATTTCATCTGCCATTTTGATGCCCAGTCTTCCAATTTATCAAGATCCTCTTGCAATTTTCCACAATTTCTTGGGTTTTAACAACTTTAAATAGTTTTGTGTCATCTGCAAATTTGATAACCTCACTCGTTATTCCACTTTCCAGGTCATTTATGAATATGTCAAAAAGCAGCGGACCCAGCACAGATCCCTGGGGTACACCACTATTCACCTTTCTCCATTGGGAAAATTGGCCATTTAGTCCTACCCTCTGCTTTCTATCTTTTAACCAGTTCCTGATCCACAATAGTATATTGCCTCCTATCCCATGACTCTTTAGTTTTGCCAAAGGTCTCTCATGAGGGACCTTGTCAAAGGCTTTCTGAAAGTCCAGATACAAAAATATCAACTGACTCATCTTTGTCCACCTGATTATTCACTCCTTCAAAAAAACATAACAGATTAGTAAAACAAGATCTTCCTTGTCTAAAGCCATGTTGGCTGTCTCCCATCGGGTCATGACTATCTATATGCTGAGTAATTTTATTCTTTATGATGGTTTCTACCATTTTTCCTGGTACTGATGTCAGGCTCACCGGTCTGTAGTTTCCCGGATCACCCCTGGAACCCTTTTTAAAAATTGGTGTTACATTCGCGATCCTCCAATCTTCAGGTATCAGAGATGATTTTAATGATAGTTCACAGATTACTAATAGCAGGTCTGCAATCTCATATTTCAGTTCTTTCAACACCCTTGGATGTATACCATCCGGCCCAGGTGATTTGCTACTCTTCAGTTTATCTAATAGTTGTAATACATCTTCCCGATGTATCGATATTTCCTTCAATTCTTCCACACCTTTAAATACCACTTCAGTCATGGGTAACATCCCTACATCTTCCTCAGTAAAGACTGAAGCAAAGAATTCATTCAGTCTCTCCGCTTTCGCCTTGTTGCCTCTTAGTGCTCCTTTAACCCCTTTATCATCTAATGGACCAACTGACTCTCTCACAGGTTTTTTGCTACGAATGTACTTGAAAAGGTCTTTACTTCGTGTTTTTGCTTCCGCAGCAAGCTTCTTCTCAAATTCTCCCTTTGCCTGCCTTGTCAATGCCTTGCCTTTGACTTGCCAGTGCTTGTGCTGTTTCCAGGTTTCATCGTTTGGCTCTTTTTTCCATTTCCTGAAAGATGCTTTTTTGGCAACAACAGCCTCTCTGACCTCACCTTTAAACCATGCTGGCAGTTTTTTGGACTTCCTTCCACTTTTCTTAAAGCGTGGAATACAGCTGGTCTGGGCTTTCAAGATAGTATTTTTCAACAACAGCCAAGCCTGATGTATGTCTTTAACCTTTGCAACTGCTCCTTTTAGTTTTTTCTTAACTGTTTTCCTCATTTTATCATAGTCTCCCTTTCGAAAGTTAAAAGGTAGCACTGTGGATTTCCTTACTATCCCTCTTCCACTAATTAAATCAAAGGCGATCATGCTATGATCACTATTGCCAAGTGGCCCCAACAACCTTATCTCTTGCACTAGATCTGGTGTTCCACTAAGGACTAGGTCTAATATGGCTTCCCCTCTGGTCGGTTCATGAACCAGCTGCTCCAAGAAGCAGTCATTTATTTCATCTAGGAACTTTATCTCCCTAGCATATACTGATGTGACACTGACCCAGTCGATACCGGGGTAGTTGAAATCACCCATTATTATTACTGCGCTGTAACGTTTGTTAGCTTCCTTGATTTCTTTGAGCATTTCATCATCCATTTGGACATTCTGGCCAGGCACTCGATAGTACACCCCCACTGCCATTGCCTTCCCCCTTTTACATGGAATTTCAATCCATATAGATTCTACAGCAGATTTTGTTTCCTGCAAAACTTTAATCCTTTCTGACTCAATGCCCTCTCTAACATAGACAGCAACCCCTCCAACAATTTGATCAGCTATATCATTACGATATAGTTTGTACCCAGGTATCACAGTGTCCCACTGGTTGTCCTCCTTCCACCATGTCTCTGATATTCCAATCATATCTAACCTTTCATTTAGTGCTATATATTCTAACTTTCCCATCTTATTTTTTAGACATCTAGCATTTGTATACAAGCATTTTAGAGAATGTATTTTATTCATATTAATTTGGCTATTGTTAGACATGGGTAATTTGGGATCTTTAAGCTCTGTCTGCTCCATACTTGAGGGCATTTGGGCTACTTTACTCTTTTGTGGAACTTCTCTGCTTTTGGTAGTATCCTTCAAAGATACATTCTTCCGAACTATCCGCTCTTGGGTGACTGTCGGCTTTCCCCTAATATCTAGTTTAAAAGCTGCTCTATCTCATTTTTAAAGGTTAATGCCAGCAGCCTGGTTCCATCCCGGTTAAGGTGAAGCCCATCCCTTCGGAAGAGCCCCTCCTTTCCCCAGAATGTTCCCCAGTTCCTAACAAATCCAAAACCCTCATCTCTGCACCATTGTCTCATCCACGCATTGAGACTCCGGAGCTCTGCCTGCCTTTTGGGTCCTGCGCATGGAACAGGAAGCATTTCGGAGAATGCTACCCTGGAAGTTCTGGATTTCAACTTCCTACCTAAAAGCCTAAATTTTGCCTCCAGAACCTCCCTACCACATTTTCCTATGTCATTGGTACCGACATGTACCAAGACAGCAGACTCCTCCCCAGCGCTATCTAAGACCTTATCTAGGTGGCGCATGAGGTCCGCTACCTTCGCACCAGGCAGGCATGTTACCAGGCGATCCTCACGTCCACCAGCCACCCAGCTATCTACATGCCTAATGATCGAATCACCAACTATAACAGCTGTCCTATCCCTTCTCTCATGGGCACATGGCCCTGGAGAAACGTCCTCGGTGCGAGAGGGTTTTACATCACCTGGAGGACAGGTCCTAGTTACAGGATCACTTCCTGCCACACCAGGGTGATGCTCTCCTGTCACGTGACCTCTCTCCTCCATGGCAACAGGGATGCTGCCAGACTGGAGGTGGGACTTCAGGACTATATCCCTGTAGGTCTCGTCTATGTACCTCTCTGTCTGTCTTTTGCTTTCCAAGTCTGCTACTTTAGCCTCTAGAGAACGGACTAGTTCCCTGAGAGCAAAGAGCTCCTTGCACCTAGTGCACACGTAAGACCTCTCACCAACTGGGAGAAAATCGTACATGTGACACTCAATGCAAAAGACTGGAAAGCCCCCATCCCGCTGCTGGACTGCTGTCTGCATCTTAGTTTTAAGTTTGTGTTTAGATCTAAGTTCTTTACTTACTAAGGGTTGCTATGGATATTTATGCTAATAAAACTGTACCTAATACGTGTAATATACCTTGTTCACCTGAAGCTTAGCTAATCTCAGGTCCTTAGTGTATGACTGATTTGAGTAATGAGCTTCACCTGAGAGCACCTCCTGCCTTTTAAGATGTGTAAGTACCTATAAAGCTACGATTATCCCAGGGGTGGGTGGGTGTGGAGATGGAGGGAAATGACACTTATTAAAAGAGGGCTGCTACACAGTACCCTGTCTTGTGCTGCTGAGGTAAGCTATATTCTGATTTGATTTAAATTATAGCTCTTAGCTGCTGCTAGGCTCTAACTTCTTATGAAATGTAAACTACAAGCTCTCTGCTGGGTTCTAAATTTAACCAGAAAGCTCTCTTCTGTGTTTTAAATTTAAGCTAAAAGTACTTTGCTGATGCTAGGCCCTGAGTGACTATTAAATTTAGACTACAAGCTCTCTGCTAGGTTCCAAATGTAACCAGAAAGCTCTCTTCTGTGTTTTAAATTTAAACTAAAAGTACTTTGCTCTTACTAAGCCCTGAGTGACTATTAAATTTAAACTACAAGCTCTCTGCTGGGTATGAAATGTAACCAGAAAGTTCTCCTCTGTGTTTTAAATTTAAACTTAAACTGCTGCTACTAGGCCCTGACTGATTTAACAAAAATAGTGTGTTCACAGATTAATTAGCTTTAATACAAAGAATTCCTTTTAGAAAATTACCAGAAGTATATACTCACAGTTGCAGATCTCTCTCCAGAAGTAACAGTCCCTCTTTCTAGTCCTTCTAGTTATTGGAGGACCACAAAGCTACTGATAATGTTTTAGAGAGGCTGGGAGGCTTTGGGGTGGGGTGATTGGAGCCCACAAACCATGAATGATTTTGGTAATGATTGGGGTGGGGTTAGTGTCCAGGGATGTCGATGGCATTGGGAGTCCAGCAACCATCTGCAAAGGCTCCCCAATCGGGGTTGAGCACAGGGCAACCAGCGCTTTCCTGCCCCTGCACTCCAACCCAATCGGGGTTGTGGGAGGTTTCAGCGCGCGATTTGAAAAAGCGCCGCCGGCAGGAAGCAGCCCTCTCCGAGTCCAGCAACCATCTGCAAAGGCTCCCCAATCGGGGTTGAGCACAGGGCAACCAGTGCTTTCCTGCCCCTGCACTCCAACCCAATCGGGGTTGTGGGAGGTTTCAGCGCGCGATTTGAAAAAGTGCCGCCGGCAGGAAGCAGCCCTCTCCGAGTCCAGCAACCATCTGCAAAGGCTCCCCAATCGGGGTTGAGCACAGGGCAACCAGCGCTTTCCTGCCCCTGCACTCCAACCCAATCGGGGTTGTGGGAGGTTTCAGCGCGCGATTTGAAAAAGCGCCACCGGCAGGAAGCAGCCCTCTCCGAGTCCAGCAACCATCTGCAAAGGCTCCCCAATCGGGGTTGAGCACAGGGCAACCAGCGCTTTCCTGCCCCTGCACTCCAACCCAATCGGGGTTGTGGGAGGTTTCAGCGCGCGATTTGAAAAAGCGCCGCCGGCAGGCGCGCCCGCGCCTTGCGGGCCCGCGCCTGAGGCGGGGCACGATAGGCGAAAAACGAATAACCAGCGAACAACCATCCTCGTGCTGCAAGCTCTCCCTGAGAAAGGATATCTCCACCTCTCTGAAAACCCAACCACAGGCCCCGTGGCGTGGCCCCTCGGTGATGACACTCTGATAGATCTCAGAACTTCCGAAACAGCAAGTATTTCATCCTAATCGGAACTATACTCTGAACTGCAAGTATCACCAAAGCTATCATAAGAACTCTCACCCACCGTGCTAAAGTTGTTCTTCATAGTTACTAAGTAATCCATCCCCAATCAACTGTATCAGCGTACTACTGTTGCCAGTAATTCTCCCCTTTTCACTGTGCCTCCTCTACTGTTGCCAGTAATTTCACCGTGCTAAAGTTGTTTGTTTTCTTTGTTGCTAGGTAATTTATCCCCAATCAACTGTATCAGCGTACTACTGTTGCCAGTAACTCGCCCCTTTTCACTGTGTCTCCTCTACTGTTGCCAGTAATTTCACCGTGCTAAAGTTGTTTGTTTTCTTTGTTGCTAGGTAATTTATCCCCAATCAACTGTATCAGCGTACTACTGTTGCCAGTAACTCGCCCCTTTTCACTGTGTCTCCTCTACTGTTGCCAGTAATTTCACCCTCATTAATTACCACCCTTCACTTCTACCATATACTGCTGCCAATCCAGAATGTACAAGCCCCTGATAGCATTCATCTCCCTCCTCATCCTTGGGCTCCCCAACCTCTCAAACGCATTCAACCAGGGCTCCAACTCCATTCCCATCCTACTCCATGGAAGGAAACGGCCTGAACTTCCACACAATACCTCAACAAGAACCAACCACTCACCCCACTCCTACCTAATCAACATACCCCTCCAACTCTTCAAAAAGACACAAACCAAGAAAGAACGTCAGCAACGCCTACTAAAATGTGCCTTGATAAACGCCAGATCAATACGCTCCAAATGGCCCGCAGCCATTGACCTAATTCCACTACACAATCTTGACATCTTGATGATCACCGAGACATGGTTGTCCGCTTGCGACAACATCCTCTTGAATCAAATGCTACCCCCAGGATTCTCCATATTTACATGCCACAGGGCTACTCAGAAAGGAGGCGGGACACTCATCCTTGCTAAAGCCGACCTTCAATTCAAGTTGCGGAACGCCTCCAGCTCAACTCACCTTGACGTTCTCACCATATCAAGTGAACTATGCGCAATCAACCTCATATACCGGGCACCCACTCCATCACCAGACGACCTATCAACAATAATTGAGCTAGCATGCACCACCTCCACCACCTCCACCCCACATTCTCCAAATTGGTTAGTCGGCGACTTTAACCTCCCATCTCTCCAGGATAGCCACTCAGTAGCATTCCTTGAGGCCCTAGAGGATCTAGGTTACAAACAATGCGTTGACTCTGCCACCCACACTAAGGGAGGCAAACTAGATCTCATATTCGCACCTCTTCCTAACGCCTCATCATCCCAAGACCTCGCACTATCCGTGTCACCAGTGCCTTGGTCCGACCACCATCTCCTTAGATTCCACATACACATAAGCACTCCCAGTAACAATCGAACAACATCAAATACAAATAATGCCAAAACGCCAGCAGTCCGCTTCCGCCCACTCAACAAGAGCGAAGTCCTAGAGAACCTCCAACCTCTCATGACCAACACTTCCCTCAGCTTGGATGACCTCATATCTAAATGGGACGAAAACCTTAGAGCTGCGTCTTGTCCATCTTACGCCGAAAAGACCACAAAACGACGAGAACATGCACCCTGGTTCTCCATGGACCTACGAACATCTCTACACCATCTACGCAAACTCGAGAGACAGTGGCGCCGAACCCACTCCACTGAAGCACACACTGCATACAACTCATACCTGCTGATCCATCGTGCGAAGATAATGCAGAAAAGGAAACTCTATCACACTGATATATTAAAACGCTCCATCAACAAACCACATACCTTATTCAATATAGTAAAATCCATAACAGGAGAGCCGGTCTCAGTCCACCTCCCAATGCCTCAACCACAGGACTATGCAGACTATTTACAATCGAAGATGGTCAAGACCAATAGAAACATAGACACTAACAATCCCTCCACACCATACAAAACATTTCAAGCAACCCCACTATGGAACTTCACCACAGTATCCAATAAAGAGGTTGTTGACATCATTGCCTCTGTTAACCCCAGCACAGCACCCAATGACCCCTGCCCAGCCAACTGGTTCAAAGAGCTCCGCCATGACATAAGCAACATCCTGGCCAAAATACTGAACCAATCCTTTACCACAGGATCATTCCCGCAGAGCCTTAAAAACACCTCCATCAAGCCCTTACTAAAAAACAGCAAACTAGACCCATCTAAAGTAGAATCCTTCAGGCCAATATCGAGCATCCCCCAGCTAGCCAAGATCATCGAAAAAGCCGCTCAACAACAAATCCAGCAACATATCGACACCGAAGCACCATTAGATCCAGCCCAACACGGATTCAGAGAAGCACATGGGGTAGACACTGTCCTCACAACCCTGCTCAACGATCTGATCACAGGAACCAACAGCATCCAACAAGGCTTTGTCCTTATTTTCCTAGACATCTCTGCTGCCTTTGACTCGGTAAGTCATGACATACTTCTACAACGCTTGAAGGAAAAGGGGATCCAAAATACAGCTCTAAAATGGTGCGAATCCTACCTATCCAATAGGTGGCAACAAGTCAGGACTGGCCACTCATCCTCCAAATCATTTCTGCAAACACAAGGAGTTCCCCAAGGATCGTCCTTATCATCACTGATGTTCAACATCTATATGCAGCCGATATGTGACTTAATCCGATCCTTCAATGTAAAATGCCTTGCCTACGCTGATGACATCCTCCTCTACATGCCGTTTTTGATAGACCAACCAGTGCTCTCCCCAATAATTAACTGCTTCGAAGCAGTAGCCCATTGGCTACTATCACAAAACTTACGCATCAATCACGGCAAGACAGATGTCCTATTTGTCACAAGGAACCACAAATTCACACCTCCCTCATCACTACATGTCAACGACGTAGAGCTGAAGTCTAAATCCACAATCCGCTACCTCGGTATCACCCTGGACCAGCACTTGAACATGACAGCGCATATAAAAAACACTACAAAGGCAATATACCATAAGATCAGAACGCTACGCCACCTCCGACACCTGCTGGACTTCATAGACTACCAAACAACCTTCCAGGCACTAGTCCTTCCACATGTCGATTTCGCGAACATCATCCTCCATGGCCTCCCACAATCAACCTTAAACCCACTCCGCTTAGCCTTGAATACAGCCGCAAGAGTTCTCTCCGGATCGTCAAGATCCGATCACATAACACCCATCATGAAGGATCTGCACTGGCTACCTCTACATGCCAGACTCCAATACAAATCATTGGTCCTCACCTTCAAAGCCCTAAATAACTGCCCCCCAACGCCAATCAGCAAACTAGTCCATGGCACCCTGGAAAATAGAAGCAGAAGGTCCACTGCACTGAACACATTAGCAGTGCCCAAGCTAATGACCACATGCACAAAGGCTACCTCCAACAGAGCCTTCTCCTTATTCGCCCCTTTAAACTGGAATGCACTCCCCCATGACATCCGTGGAATAAAAAGCCTCATCATGTTCAGAAAAGCCTTAAAATTCCACCTGTTCACAAAATGTTACCCAGGAACTTCAAGCGATAATAGCACAACCACCAACCAGCAAAACTCCGCCAGACACCAGTCACCCCTGCACGTCAAGACCTCAGACAATAGGTAGCCCCCACTACCATTTTATACTAGAGTACTGTACATAGATTGAGTATAATATGTATATAGTTTCCCCGGTTTTTCTTCCATGTTCAATTCCCTGTTCTCTGTAAAACTCGATGTTGTTTGTATACATTGTAGTATCTCTGTTCGATGTACACCGCGCTGATTTTAATAGCGCGGTATAGAAGAATTGTTAAATAAATAAATAAATAAATAAATAATGCCTTGATCATCTGAGATGAAGTGTCACACTTCAACTCAGGTGATCTTTTTGTTCCGGATGGATCTTTATGCCGCCTAGAGCTGGTGTAAAAATCCAGTGTTAAAAGTAAAGTAAAAAACTGCTACATTTCAGCACATTTTTTTTTACATTGGGCACAATTACAAATGCAGCACTTTGCATTGCAATTAGCATGCCCACTGCACTATAGAAACATAGAAACATGACGGCAGAAAAAGACCACATAGCCTATCTAGTCTGCCCTTCCATATCAACCACTACAATAGTTCCCTTTTTTTCTTTAGAGATCTTCTGTGTTTGTCCCATGCTTTTTTGAATTCAGATACTGTCCTCATCTCTACCATGGAAAACCAAGTTTATGCATGGTAGAAAAAGATGCTTATTAGAAGCAATAGTAACCTGGGGTAAATGAACCAAACCTGACATGTCCGTATTTTGGCTAAGCCTTCTTCAGGGTTCTTTGGCATGTGTTACTGATAAACCCTCAGACAAAAACCTTCGTAACCTGTGAAGAAGAAATGTGCAGCCTTTCACTTCAACAAGAGTAAAACACATAGACTTGGTTTTCTTGTTCTGCTTCACGTAGTATAGTTCTTTTTTGTTGGACTTTCTCATCTCTACCACTTCCACAGGGAGACTATTCCATGCATATACCACTCTTTCTGTAAAGAAATATTTCCGCATATACTCCTGAGTTTATCCCCTTTCACACTCATCCTATGTCCCCTTGCTTTCAAACAGAAGAGGCTCTCTCCTGTGCATTTATTTAAATGTCTCAGTCATATTATCTCTATCCCGCCTTTCCTCTACAATATACATATTAAGATCCTTAAATCTGTCTTCATATACTTTATAACGAAGACCACTAACCATTTTAGTAGCCACTCTGCACTGATTCCAACCTGTTTATATCCTTTTGAAGGTGCGTTCTCCAGAATTGAACAGAATATTCCAAATGAGGTCGCACCAAAGACTTATACAGAGGCACTATCACTTCCTTTCTTCTACTGGCCATTCCTCTTCCTATGTACCCAAGCATCCTTCTAGCTTTTGCTGTCACCTTTTCTACCTATTTAGTTACTTTAAGATCATTAGACATAATCACGCCCAGGTCCCGCTCTTCTTTTGTAGACAAGTACTTCACCCCCTATACTGTATCACTCCCTTGGATTGTTATTGTTGTTAAGTGCCGTTGAGTTGGTGTTAACTCCTGGCGACCCTCTGGATAGTTGACCTAAACTTTATTCGGTCTTTAGCCAAGTGACTCATTGTTGATAGAGTGGTATCCATAGCTGCTGTTATTGTATTGATCCATCTCATTGCCGGTCTTCCACTTTTATGGTGACCTTCTACATTGCCAAGCATTATATCTTTCTCTAATGAACTCTTTCTTTGCATGTTGTGCCCAAAGTATGAAAGTCAAAATCTTGTCATTTGAGCTTCTAAGGAAAGCTTAGGTTTGATTTCTAGTATTTTAAATAAATAAATAAATAAAATCTCTAGTACTGACTGGTTTCTTGTTTGGGCAGTCCATGATATATGAAAGTACTAGGCTCCACCCCTCACCAGCAACAGAACCTGGGCTCTTGGGAACAAATCTGTCCACTCAAAGCAATGAGAAGGAAGCAATAATAATTAATAATACTATTCACACACACAACTGTGGTACACACAGGATCAAAGTGCTTTGGGAGAGAGAGAGCAAAGTCTGCGATTCCTCTCTAAACTCCGCCTACTCCGGCCACCTTTTTATTGGTTTAAAATGCCATTTCACAACATAATTTCCATCCTATTATTCCACATCAAGCATCATGTTACATCTTTTACTAATGCATATTTATAATGTGCATCTCCATGTCATAGGTCAGATCTTATTAGCATAGGTCATCAAGAGGAGACAAAAATGTATCCCCAGACATAACTTCCGGAAACAGCTCAAGACCTTCTTATTCATCAAGTACTTCAATGAAACCTGATGCCCCCCCTTCCCCCATCATGAACTCCTACACACACATCACCATGTACATAAGTTATAATTTATCATTCCCAGTTCTCCCCTCTCCCTATGTTTGCTAAGGAAGTTTTTATGTATTGGGACAAAGTTTTAATTGTTACTTTTGAAAGTTCTCTGTAAACCACCTTGATTTTAAGATAAGGCGGTATAGAAAAATTGTTAAATAAATAAATTAATTAAACAATAATTCTAACAGAAGTAGTTCTAACAATGCATGTTTCATGACTGAAGAGAAAGTTCTTCCCTGCAACTTTCTGTACTATAAACAGGCCTACAGTTTTTCTGATATCTGAACTTTCTGCAAAGTAGAATATTCAGTAGAGCCTCCTCAAGGGCATCACCTTAGCACTAGGCTTTGGAATGTCTGAGCTACTGAATCTGTGGTAACTCTTTCTGAGGGCTTTCAGTGATATATTATTATTGAGTACCCTCACAGTGTACACAGTCCTGTACAGACAGGCCTCCTTTCAGTCCCCTCTCTGATTCTGCAAAGAATCACTTTAAAATTAAGGAAACTCAGGCACTGATATTAAGGAAGGATCATAAATAGACTCTGGGCCAATCTGTAATATCAACCTAGGAATCGAAGATTCCACTGACTTCTTACAACAAGCAGACATTACACAGAGAATCAGTGCTACTAAAATACCCCCCCCCCCCCAAAAAAAAAAAAAAATCCAAGCAGAAATGTCAGCATCCCTCCCAGGGGCTTAGACAATGAACTCCAGAAAGAAGAGACAGAGTCAAAGACATCAGAAAAAGAACTCACCTATTTACTACTTGGGACAAAGGTACAGTTTCTAACTTTATCTAGTAGGCCTTTCACTACTTTTCCCTCATTATCCAGCAGAGAACAACAATGATTGAGGATTAATCTGCATACACCATCTTCCTTCGCTAGGAGGTAGTCTAGAGGCATGGAATTCTGGGCTGCATAAGCAGAAACTTTATCTACTGCACCTTGCAGCACACAAATTGCTTCTGTGAGATCTAGGGCTGGAAGTTCAACAACTGCCTGTAGTTGCATAACCTGAGATCCATGTTCTCTTGTGAGTGCTATTGCTCCAAAATCTGAAAGCCAAACAGTACCTGTGAATACATCAATCAGTGATTCAGTTGAAGGACTTGTGGAATCTACTAGTTGCTATGCAACTGTTATTGCCTTATCCTGAGGGGATATGTCTTTTTTTCTTTCTTTCTTTTTATTTATTTTTTGTTCTTATATACCGCACTCTTAAAAATCAGCACGGTTTACATAAAACGGATCTGTGCCGAATAGGATCCTACTAAGCTCTTACAAAGAACAGGAAGTAAAACATGGTTTCAACTGGGGGAACTATGTACATCAATTTCAGTTTATCTACAGTATGTACATGCGTTGATAGTCACTCATGAGTTCCTAGTTGGGTGTGTGATAGGTGATGTTAGGTTGGTGGGTTGAGAGTAGTGCAAAAGAAAGAGGTGGTGTTTTAGTGCCTTTCTGAATTGGGCAAGATCTGTTACGGCTCTGATGGTAGTTGGGAGTGCATTCCAACAGCTGGGAGCGTAGAACTTGAAGGCTCTATTCCTTGTTGTCTTGGTGCATTTTTTTATTTCACTGGGTATCTGTAGGGTATTGGCGGTGCATGTTCTCCTTGCTCTGTTCGCTGACATGGGGTGAACAAGGTCCGTTATGGCTGTGGGGGCTATTTTGTTGATGGCCTTGAAGGTTATAATGATTACTTTATAGGATAGCCGGCAGTAGATTGGTAGCCAGTGTAAGTCCTTAAGGATTGGGGTGATGTGATTGCTTCTGGCGGCTCCGCCCAGGACGTGTGCGACAGCATTCATTGCCAACTGTAGGGGGTTTAAGGTGCTTTTGGGTAAGCCCTGCAGGATAACATTGGCGTAATCAAAGTGGGGGGGTCACCAGTGCCTGAAAAACTGATCTGAAGTCATCAGGTTGCAATAGGGGTCGAAGATGTCGTAGAGTTCGTATTTTGTTGTAGATTTGTTTGATGGTGTTGCTAATGTGTGCTTTGAAGTTGAACTGCTGGTCTAAAGTAACGCCTAGGTAGCGGATGCTGGGTCTGCTCGAGATTTCTGCGTCTCTTGTCTTTAAAGTTGGCGGAGACGAGAAGGAGTGGTTTCTAGTAATGAATAGTACGTCCGTCTTGTTGAAATTGATCTTGAGGCTCTGTGAGTGGAGCCAGTCGGTTATGGCGTCAAAGCATTTTACCAGTTGCGAGAAGTCCGGATTCTCAATCGTGAATGGGGTAAAGAGTAACACGTCGTCCGCGTAGAGCAGACATGAGATGTTAAATGAGCGGATTATTTCGCATATGGGTTGCATATAAATGTTGAATAGGAGGGCAGAGAGAGACGAGCCCTGAGGTACACCATGCTGTTGTTGGAAAGGTTGGGATGTTGTGGTTCCTGTCCAAACCTGCTGCCATCTGTTGGTTAGATAGGATTTACACCATCACCATGCTGATTCACTTATCCGTTTATCATGGAGACGTATTAGGAGTTGCTCGTGGTTTACAGAATCGAATGCGGCAGCGATGTCTAAGAAAATGTCTAAGAAATTCTTCTTAAAAAATCACTTGGGGTTGATAATAGAGTAATATTTTGATACAGTAAAAATCACCATGAGGTATCTAACTGGGCAACATAGCAAATACCTGACCAAACTCTAGGCAATTCCATATACGCAAGATTACCTCACACAAAATAATCTCCTTCTAAAGCCACTAATCCATTTTCCCAAATTGTCAAATTGTAAGGACAAGATATATTCTGTGTACATTTATTCAAAGCCCACTGAGTAATACTCATCTCTTCAATCCCTACAGATAGATTACATTCCCAGGGATGATAATACCCTATCAAGATCTGATCTAGAGCCATTCAAAGGGATTGGGTATCCAGAACTATTATACTGTAACAATTCATGATCATGCACTTGGTTCCCTTGTGTTGGCACTAATTTCACTACTGAAATAAAAGATTTTCTCAAATGGGACTTTTTATACCAGGTGGAGGAGTTATATATCATGACTGTTTTACAAATGTTCCAAGGAGTGTCTCCTACTTTTTTACTTGTATTTTGAGAAGTGAAACTAATTGGAGGGCACATTAATAGCATAGGGCTAATCACTCTTTGATCTGTTGCTGTATGAGACCATTGTATAGGGGTTAGATTAAAAGCTATATCACAAAACTCCTAAAATGTTCTAGGCCTGGCTTGTAACAGAAACCCATGCTGGGTGGCTGTCACAGTTGGAAGGAAAATAGCACAATCTGAAAGGTTAAAGTGTTTTGTGACTGAGTGTAAGTGTTCCTCATGATTTTCCCAAGATTCTGAATGCAGCATTGCTTCACCAACAATATGCCATCAAGTAAATATAACCTGATAAGGAAACATTCTTAACAAACCTCTAAAATATCTATTAATTACTCAAAAATAAAAACAACAAAACTATCCTTTTTAGCACTACAAAGATGAGCACTATAACTATCACCCACACCCAATTCCCAATCTCTTTAAGAGGTAGAGGTTTAATGCTTATATATCAGTAAAAAAATAACTCAAACTAATCAGCCTGTACAAGTGCTGGATAAAGTTTCTTACATAAATAGTTCATTCAAGACACAATCAATCATGATATTCTTTTCTGCAAAACTGTAATATCACTGTTGTCCAAGTCCATATGAGTCTCTGCGTTGCAACAACAGAAGACGGCTTTCTTCCTTGATTCACAGATGCAAGGAATCACCATCCAGATCCTGTGAGGGAGCCTTTTTACACTGTGAAAGATGTATCCAACAAGGTTGTCCTTCCACTTTACAGGCTGAATATCCCACCAGGAGAACACGGAAGGGACCCATGAACTTAGGAGCCCAAAGTGTCTTCGGATGTAGGTTCTTGATCAGGACCCAATCTCTGGCTTCATTTCTAGATGTGATAACTCTGGAGGAGTATCCTGCTGAGGATTCACCTGCAATAAAGGAAAAACAGACAAAACCTAGTGCAATCGTGAGCAATAAGTGAAGATATCGCTGCAAAAAAGTTGAGGATCACGTATTACTGTCAATTCATGTGGAGAAGTAGCTGGACGTCCAGTAACTATTTCATATGCTGTCAGGACTCCTTGAGCATGTGGGGGGAATTACACACTGCCATAAGGGCAAAAAGAAGGGCTTCCGTCCAAACTTTCAGAGTGTGTAAGTGATCTTTGAGTGTCCTATTTATCCGTTCCACTTGGCCAGAGATTTGCGGATGATAAGGAGTGTGAAGTTGTCTTTTAATACCAAACCATTGTTCAGTTCCCTCCCAGACACAATGAAGGCTAGACCCTGGTCAGAAGAAAGGACAAAAGGTCCCAAACAGGAATAAACTGAGTGAGCAGTACTTTGATGGTGACAACAACATACACAGTATTTGTTGCCAGCACAATAATTCAAAGGAATCAATTTTCTTCCTGTCTATCTTTTTCATCGTCCAACTTTCGCATCTATATGGCATTATTGAAAATACCATGGCCTGGACAAGTCGAATATTTGTATGGAGAGAGACATCTCTGCTCTTGAAAATCTTGTCTAGGTCCATCATAGCCATTCTACCAAGAGCAAACCTCATCAGATTTCTTGACTGCTAGTCCTTTCTTTACTGATTGTTGATCCAAGTAAGTTAAATTTGTCAACTATTTCAATTTCTTCTTCATCAGTGATGAACTTATTGATTTTGCCAGTTGTCAGGATCTTTGTTTTCTTAATGTTAAGGTGCAGACCCATTTTAAAACTATGTTCCTTGATCTTGAGAAACAAATGTTTGATATCATCTTCACTTTCAGCCAGTAATGTGGTATCATCAGCATAGTGAAGGTTGTTGATGAGTCTTCCACCAATCTTCACACCTTGGTTGTCTTCTTACAGTCCTGCTTCTCTGATGATTTGTTCTGCATATAAATTAAAGAAGAAGGGGGAAATTGTGCAGTCTTGTTGTACACCTTTGCTGATTTTATTTTTTTATTTTTTATTTTTTATTTTTTTTAAGTTTTAAACATCTTTATTGAAATAAAGCAAGGATACAATGAAGTCCACGTCAAGGAGACACTCGCCCGTAACAAGCAATATAAAGCAAAAAGGGATCCAAAAACAATCTAGCTCAATATACATGAAGAGAAAAGAAAGCAATTATCAGCTCACACAGATTCCTTATTGATCAAAAACGCCTCAAGTTGGGCAACATCAAGAAAAACATATTTAACACCTGCTAACATCACAATACATTTACATGGGTACTTCAGGAAGAAGGAGGCCCCAATGGCGAGAGTCCGCTCTTTTAAAGCCAAGAATGCTTTCCTCCGGACCTGAGTAATCCTACTTACGTCCGGAAATATTTGTATAGACTCCCTACAAAACACCTGAGTTTTCTTTTTAAAGTATAAACTCATAATCAAATTTGTATCCTGTATAGAAAGAAAAGAAACTATCAAAGTAGCACGTTGAGGAATTAAATCTATAGAGGATTCCAAAAACTGAGAGACATCTAATGACTCTGCGCCTTTGGGACATCCCTCCTGATCTACCACTGGAGAGGAGGCTTTACTCATAGAACCTACTGGAATATAATAAATTGAGGAAAACTTTATGGAACCCACATCATCAATTAGCAAAATCTCCCTAAAATATTTATGTATCAAAATCAATGGAGAAAGATAATGAGTACAAGGGAAATTAAGAAAACGCAAATTCCTTGAACGATTAGTATTCTCGAGAGCCTCCAATTGATGATGAATTGTAACACTATCTCTCATAGAAGAAGAGGCAGCTGCCTCTAAAACAGTAAACCGACCTTCCAGTTTAATTAAGGACTTCTTATTATTTAACAACATATCATCATGCTCAGAGAGCTTCTGTACCACCTCCCCAGAAAACTGCTCAACTTGGGAAAAGGAAGCGCGAACGGAAACCTCCATATGCGCTAACAATTCCCAAATATCTTTTAAAGAGACCTTCTCAGGTGCAACCACCTGCACAGGTTCAGAAGAAAATATCACAGGTGAAGGCAGTTTAACTCTCTGTTCTCCTAATGCCGTCAAAACTGGGAGTTCCTGATCAGTAGGGAGAATTGAGCCGGGTGTAACCTCCCGGTCCACAAACACTTCCAAAACTGCTTTCTCCTCGGGTTGAGCAACCCCCAGCGTAATAGAGGAAGTATCAGACACAGTACTCACAGACGCCCCCAAATGATCTTTCTCCGGGGGTAAAACTTCAGGACCTAGAAGATGACGATCCATTGGTCCCACAAGTTTTCCAACCTTAGCAGGGGTAGCAGGAAAAACCTTCTTCCGCCGTCGGCCCATGAGACTGTGTAGAAAGCTCCTCAAAGCTTCGAAGGGGCTCCAAAGGGGTGTGGCCTGCCCCTTTGGGCACGCCCCTTCGGGCACGCACCCACGGGTACGCCCCCGTGGGTCGCGTTCCGCGGTGAGCCGACGCTGAAATAGCGGCCAAGAGTGGGCGGGATCACAAAGCTCCTCCTTTGCACAGCACCGCACCAGGATCCGGTCAGGAGGAATCAGGCAAACGTCTCACCGGGCAGCAGCTGGGCCGACGCTGAAATAGCGGCCAAGAGTGGGTGGGATCACAAAGCTCCTCCTCTGTACAGCACCGCACCAGGATCCGGTCAGGAGAAATCAGGCAAACGTCTCACCGGGCAGCAGCTGGGCCAATACTGAAATAGCAGCCAAGAGTGGGCGGGATCACAAAGCTCCTCCTCTGCACAGCACCGCACCAGGATCCGGTCAAGAGAAATCAGGCAAACGTCTCCCACCTTTGCTGATTTTAAATCATTCTGTTTGTCCGAGTTCTGTTCAAACTTTTGTTTCTTGAATAATGTAAAGGTTGTGCAAGAGAATTATCAGGTGTTCTGGTATATCCATGCTTCTTAATGTGGCACAGAGTTTCTCATGGTTTACACAGTCAAAAGCCTTGCTGTAGTCAATAAAACACATATGGATATCCTTTTGGTATTTCTTTTGTCTTTTCAAGATCCATCTCACATCCGCGATGATATTTTTCATTCCTTGCCCTTTCCTGAACCCTGCTTGCACTTCAGGAAGTTCTTGTTCCAGGTATGGTTGTAGACGCTGCTGAATAATCTTTAGTAGAATCTTGCTGGCATGTGGGATCAGAGCGATTGTGTGATAATTTCCACAGACAGATCACCTTTCTTCAGTATTGGTATAAACAAAGATCTTTTCCAGTCAATTGACCATAAATTTGTCTTCCCAATTTCCTGACAGAGTCTTGTAAGTAGAGTTACAGCTTCATCCGATTGCTGTAATACTTCAATGGGAAAGCCATCACTGCCTGGTGCTTTGTTCTTTGATAAGGCTTTCAATGCTGCTTCGACTTCTTCTTTCATCACCAGTGGTTCCTGATCATAAGGTAAGGTAGAAACAGCTGCTGGTCCACTTGATCTTTATGGTATAATGACTTTGTATATTCTTTCCACTTTTTCTTGATCTTCTCAGCATTATTCAACATGGATTCTTGATCATCTTGTAGCATTCCAATTCAAGGCTGGAATTTTTTCTTTAACTTTCGTAGCTTTAAAAAAGCTGATCTTGTTCTTCCTCTAATAGTTTCTGATTCTATTTCCTTGCATGTGTCATTGTTGTACTTCTCCTTGTCCTATCTTACTGCACGTTGGAAATTTCTGTTGAGTTCTGCGATTGCCTCTCTCTCCTCTAACTTTAGCTTCTCTGCATTTCTGGACAATTTTCAGAGTTACTTCAATCATCCATTTTGGCCGCTTTTGTTTTTCACCTTATGTAGAGACTTCTTGCTTTCTTCCAACACAACCTTCTTGATGTCATCCCATAACTCTTCTTGAACTCTGTCATTTGATCTAAAGCAACAAATCGATTTTTCAGGCAGTCTTTAAATACCAGTGCTATATTCTCAAGGTCATATTTTGCTACATTCATGAGTGGCTTGCTGTTTTTCAACATTAGCTTGAGTTCGCATACTAATAGTTGGTGATCTGTACCACAGTCCGTTGGATTGCTGCAGCCAAAATGCATGACCTTGCATTTTTTAATATTAACGCTCAGCTGTCAAATTCTCAACCATTCTTCAAGCTTAGCTCGATCCCTGCTCATGATGTCTACTCTATTGCAGATTTTGATATCATCCACAAAGAGGCAAACCTTACCCGACCACCCTTTTGCAATATTACTAACAAAGATGTTAAAAAGAATTGGACCAAGGACAGATCCCTGCGTCACACCTCTGGTAACCTCCTTCTCCTCCATTTACATGTCCATTTGTCGACTCCCACTCAACCAACTTCTAACCCAAGCTGTAACTTTAGGGTCCATCCCTAGGGTGTTCAGTTTGTTTATAAGTTGCTTGTGTGGAAGGATGTCAAAGGCTTTACTGAAATCTAAATACACCACATCTAGGGCTCTCCCTCTGTCCAACTCCCTTGTCATCCAGTAAAAGAAATCAATCAGATTTGTCTGACAAGACCTGCCTCTGGAGAATCCTTCCTGTCTCAGATCCAGTAATCCTTTGGACTTCATTCTCAACAATTCTAGTTTAAAGCCCTCTTCAGTAGGATAGTCAGTCCGCAACTGAAGACATATCGACCCTTCTTGGACAGATGGATGCCATCTCTGCTCTGCAACACTTGGAACAGCATCCCCTGGTGCAACAAACCAAAACTCTCTCAATGACACCATTCACGCATCTATGCATTTATCTCCAGAATGTGAACTTCTCTGCCTTGGCCTTTACCCTCAATAGGGAGGATTGAAGAGAACTCCACCAGTGCATCTATCTGCTTCACCCTTTGTCCCAGAGCCATGAAGTCACTTTTGAAACACACAGAGGGATACCTGGCAGTATGATTTGTACCGACATGGATGAGCATCATCGGGTAATAGTGGGCTTGATGAGTCTCGGCAAACTCTCCGTAACATCTCAAATTTTTTGGCACCTGGCAGGCAGCATACCTCACTGGACATCAAGTCTGGTTGGAAAAGGACGCCTCAGTACCCCTTAGAAGAGAGTCACCAGCCACCACTATCCTTCGCTTCCTTGTGGTCACTGATTCTGCAACTTTGGAGTGCTCGAGCTCTGGTTCTTCCCTTTCCTGGGATGCTTTCACCTCTTCCACTTCTAGGGCTGCATAATGGTTCTTCAGTTCAAGGACTGGAGGAGTTGGATTGGTGATTCTGCAGGCCCTGGTAACTCATGTCCAACCTTCATCATTCTATAAGTTCCCATCTTCACCTCTGCTGGAGAGCTTGGATGTTTCAAGAAGCATCTCATCAATGTACTTCTCACTGTCTTGAATGCTCCTTAGCCTCACCACCTCTTCTCTGAGCTCCTCCACTTGTTTCCTGAGAGCTTTAGTGTGCAGATATCCTGCACATGGAACCGGTCTTTCAACTGGCATTGGGATCTCTGTCTGGACAGAGGCAGAAGCTGTAATGGGGCCAACAGCTTTGGCAATATGATTTTCCCATCCATTTCTGGTTTGATGGAGTTTTGATACCTGTTGAAACAAAATAGGGAGAGACCTACCAAAGTACCAGCCTGTTTCTCAGCTGCCCTTTCAGAGAAAAAGCAATTAACTTCTTTTAAGTGTGTTCTAAACTTGCTGTTCTAAGTCCCTGTCTGTAGATAATTGGAGAGTTGCCCTATAAAGCAAGACTGCTCACACAGGGTGGGTGGAAGTTGGATTGGGCAGGGAGGGAACTAACATCTGATGAGGTGTCAGTGGCTTCAAAGAGCTGGGAAAAAGAGACTAAGAGCAGAGTTTTAAACATACCCTACTAAAGAAAATATTTTCTCTTTTAAACTAAAGCACCAAAAAAAAATATAACCTTATTTTAAAAATGTATCAAAGCCATTTTAAGAACTCTCAGGGTGAGAGCTAGTAATTAAAAGCCATACACTCTTACCTTTGCTTGAAATGCAGAGCCCCTGTTAGGAATGCCTAAACTTGCAAGGCTCTGAAGACTTTTATGCAGTCCTTAGCTGTCCTCTGTTCTTTCACAGACTAATCAGGCCCACTAACTCCTGATGAGGTGTCGGTGGTTTCATAGAGCTGGGAAAGAGCAGAGTTTTAAATCTACACCACTAAAGAAATTATTTCTCAGTTTGAAATAAGCACAGTGCTTTTTCTGATGATTTTCTAATGCTAGCTTGCTGTATGCATTGGAGAGCAAGTTTAGCATGGGAAAATCAACAGAAAATGCTGCACTAACGAAAGCACAGGGTTTCTTTTTTTAATTGAGAATTTTCACGTTACATATGCAACAAAAAGAAAGCAATTACACTGCTTGTCACATACTTAGAAAATAAGCATTTGGAAATTTTGCACAGAAAGGCAGAAAAGTGGATCAAGACATCCTGAAAAACATTAATTTATAGAACCCTTTTATACTTACTTGTCTGCTAAGAAATAAAATGATGAATTCACTTGGAGTTTTGAAACCCCCACCTCAGCCTGCATCAATGGCATTCCCAGCCCCCTTTCTACCCAGGGCAGGCACCCCCCTTGCAGCTGACACTCCCTGCCATGACATGCAGCTCTGCAACATGGTATGTGCATCTCTCACTGGGTCCACACTTTGGAGGCAGAGTGACAAACATATCATCAAGACGGGTCACTTGCTGGGTTGTCTCTAATCTAGGCTGGCTCTTGTCTCACAAGGCTTCAGCTGGGAGAGAGGAATTAGCCTAGATTGGAGACAGCATAGCAAGCCACCCATCTTGAAGGTATTTTTGCCATGTTGCCTCCAAAGTGTGGGCCTGGAGAAGGTGCTCCGCCCTTAATACTCCACTGCCCTGAGCTGTCTTTAGGCGTCAGTGCTCCAATTGTGGAGTGGAGGAGTAGCCTAGTTGTTAGAGCACTGGCTTGGTAACCAAGAGACCAGCATTTGATTCCCACTGGCACTCCTTGTGACTTTGGGCAAGTCACTTAACCCTCCACTGCCTCGGAAGAAAGGCCTGGCAATCTACTTCCGGTCACACTGTCAAGAAAACCCAGGAGCTGCTTGGTCACCAGGAGTCAGTATTGACTCAAAGGCACACATTGTATTGCTCCAGTTGTTTCCTTCCCTTCTGGGCTTGTTCCTGTTGCTTCTACCCCTCTTGACTGTTCTGTGGCCACCAGCACATCTTTACCTTTGTCTGCTTCATGGTATCCGTATCCTGTTCCATTGCCTAAAGATATTTCCTGTTGAAGTCCCTCAGCTTCTGATGTTAGTTATATGTCCTTGAAAATTATAGGAATGGCTAGGAGCAGAATGGAGGATATGTCAAAAGGAACATTGCCTCAGCTTTGTACCTTCACTGATGAAACGGTGAATAAACTTCAGTAACAAGGAGAGATGTTGTCATCCTTGGACACTAGATGTCTAAGGATGACGGCATAATCATTAATGCTCAGTCTTTGGGTAATTCTTCTATAAAGGACAATCTGATTATACATAACAAGTGAGAAATTCTAGAGAATATGATGATGGCTAAAAATCTTAGATTTTTAAATTTTCCAATGATATGTTGTTGTCTCCTTTTGAGCTTTGAAAAAATATTTGAAAGAAATTCTTCACTTTCGAAATGTTGATGCATTTTCTGTTTTTAAATTGACTCTATTCTTAGCAGATCTAGAGTGGAGGCTGCAGAGGGTAAGGTTGATAGAATTGTTTCTCCGGGTAGTTTAGAACTGACTGAATGCTTAGAAACTTCATTGGATTATGTCTCTAAGAGAGCAACCATATTGGTAACATTTAGGTCAGAATTAGAAAGAGTTCCATATTAAAATTATATTTTGCCAATAAGGTGGCCCCCTTTATTGGGCAACCTGTAACTATCTTTCCTGATGTAGCAAAGGCTACTCAGCTCTGCAGGGATGTTTTTGCAATTGAAATTTAAGGTTATAGTCATTGGAACTACATTTTATTTAAAATTTCTGTGCAAATGTACAGTATAGTGATTTACGTGGGAATAGATTTATTTTTGTAGATGTTTTGCAATTGGAAAATTTTTGGTTTTGTTAAGCAATGGGTTTGTGCATTAACCCGTACATGAGGCAATGGAAAGGTAAGTGAATCACTCAATATCACAAGGAGCAGCCTTGGGATTTGGATTGGGCTTACCCTTATCCTAAGTTTGCTGCCCTAATCATTAGGCTAGGCCTCTGTGCTGTAAATGGGTTAGAGTGATTCATCATGGAAGAGATGACGGAGAGGGATGTCTGCTACCCAAGCAGGGATGTCTACTAGCCTAATGGTTAGAATGGTGGACTAGGACCAGGATTATAAGGATTCAAATCCCACTTCTGCTCCTTGTGATTTTGGGCAAGCCACTTAATTTCTCCATCTTTTCTACACCCTCTGGATGTTTTCTACAAATGTGAAAGGAGGTGATAAGACTTTTTTAGGTATATTGAGGAAAGCAGGAAGCCCAGAGGTGTGGAGGAGTGGCCTAGTGGTTGGGGCAAGGTACTTCAGGTCAGAAGAGCAGGGGTTCAAATCCCACTAGTGGACAGCAACCTTGGGATGGAAGAACTGGGGCTTCTAGTCCCACAGGTGCTCCTTGTGGTCTTGGTGAAGCCACTTAACCCTCCATTGCCCATGTTCCCTGTAAAATAGTTATCTCCAAATTATTATGTCCCTGTTCAATGTAATTTCAGTTTGTTCAATGTAAACCACCTTGATATCATGAAAGGTGATATATAAGAAATGTTAAATAAGAGGTGGAACTGCAAGATGAATGAATAGATTTATGGAAAGGGATCATGAAAAAGTGGAATTGCTAAACAAATACTTCTGTTCCATGTTCACAAAAGAAAATCCTGGAGAAAGGCCATGCTTGACTGACAAGGAGGTAACAACAAGGGGAATGGAGTAGACGTATTGCCATTCACAGAAAATGTTTATGAACAGCTTGCAAAAATAAAAGTGGACAAGGCTATGGGAAGTCCCAGGATACTGAAGGAGCACAGGGAGGTTTTGGAGGGACCCTTAAAAGATATGTTTAATAGATCACTGGAGACTGGGGAGGTACTGCGGGACTGGAGAAGGGCTGACATGGCTCTTCTTCACAAAAATGGCAACAAAAAAGAGGTAGCAAACCAGCTGGTAAGCTTTACCTTAGTAGTAGGAAAAATAATGGAGACATGGCTGAAAGAAAAGATAGGGCCCTATTCTGAGAAAGACATGCAAGGCAGCTGTATACGTCCAAAATGTGTACTTCTGAAACATAGACGCAATTCCCTGCTCGCGCGGTTAGACATGCAGCTGTGCAACAGAATATGTAGTTATATGTCTAGCTGCTAAATGTGCAACTCGCAGATAGCGGGACTCTATTCACATGCAAGTAACACGTGTAACCCACGACAAGACGTAGGCATGTAGTTCCAAAAAAGTGTCCACCTGCACAGTTGTCCACAGGAAACAGGATACAGTAACCCCCCTCCACCACTCAGAGTGTCAGAAAATGGCAACCAGGCAGGTGAACTTTTCTGAGGCTGGGACCCGCCTGCTCTGCAGGATGGTCCTGGAGGAGGAACATACCCTGCTCCCAACAGGACACAGAAGGCCAATCCTAGCTGCATCACGTAGGGGCTGGGAAAGAATCAGGACCACCCTGGCGCAGTAAGTAGGGCAAAGCAGGAAAGAGAGGAGGCAGGGGAAAAGCATGTGGAGAAAACAACAGTGCAAAGAGCCAGGAGGTAGCTGCAAAGTGAAAGGGCAAAAGGAGCAGGGGATAAGTTGGACTCACCACACAACCAAATGACAGTAAACACACAAAACAGGGCCCACACAGGAAACAGGCAAACAGAAACACAATGGCCAAGAGGAAAGCAAGGTGGAAAAAGTGCAGAATGGACAAAAGAGAAAGCACATATGGAAAGGAAACCTGAACACAGTGAAAAAGCCCTACTGTGTATAACAGTGCAGCAACATGGCCCAAACATAGCACAGTGGCAACATAGAGACATGGTGCTAGTAAAGACAACACATGGCTGACCTAGACCACCCCCCCATTTAGGGTTGCCAACTGGCCGGTTTTTCCATGGCCAGGCCGGCTGCCGGCGCAGAGGCAAAACCGGCCCTTTAAAAGCCGTTTTTTTTGCTCTGGCCGCAAAATCGGGAGCGGCCTGAGCAAAAAAACCGGCTTTTCTCCGCTTCAGAGGGAGCCGGGGAAGCCCGCGCGAGGCCCCGGCTCCCTCTGAACAGCCACCAGCGTGAAGAGCCTTTACCTTCACGCTGGCGTCTGTTCCTGTGAAGCCGCGAATGCTGGGAAAGGTTAAAGGGCAACCTTTAACCTTTCCCAGCATTCGCGGCTTCACAGGAACAGCCGCCAGCGTGAAGGTAAAGGCTCTTCACGCTGGTGGCTGTTCAGAGGGAGCCGGGGCCTCGCGCGGGCTTCCCCGGCTCCCTCTGAAGCCTCAGACAGCCGCGATGCTGGTCCGGGGGGGGGGGGGCAAGGACGGCATGGGGGGGGTTGGGGGGACCGGGTCTGGAAAAGGGGGAAGGGGGGGGGGGGGACTTGGACTGGAAAAGGGCTAAGGGGGGGGGACTTGGACTGGAAAAAGGCTAAGGGGGGGGGGACTTGAAATGGAAAAGGGCTAAAGGGGGGGAATTGGACTGGAAAAGGGATAAGGGGGGGACATGGACTGGAAAAGGGCTAAAGAGGGGGACTTGGACTGGAAAAGGGCTAAGGAAGGGACTTGGACTGGAAAAGGGCTAAGGGGGGGGACTTGGACTGGAAAAGGGCTAAGGGGGCGGACTTGGACTGGAAAAGGGCTAAAGGGGGGGACTTGGACTGGAAAAGGGCTAAGGGGGGGACGTGGACTGGAAAAGGGCTAAAGGGGGGGACTTGGACTGGAAAAGGGCTAAGGGGGGGGACTTGGACTGGAAAAGGGCTAAAGGGGGGGACTAGGACTGGAAAAGGGCTTAGGGGGGGGGGGACTTGGACTGGAAATAGGCTGTGATGGGGGGGGACCTGGACTGTAAAAGGGTTATGGGGGGGGGACATGGACTGGACCTGGGTTGCGATGGGGGTGGAGGGGACCTGGACCAGAAAAGGGCTATGGGGGGGAAACTTGGACTGGAAATAGGCTGTGATGGGGGGGGGACCTGGACTGTAAAAGGGTTATGGGGGGGGGGCATGGACTGGAAATGGGTTGTGATGGGGTGGAGGGGACCTGGACTGGAAAAGGGCTATGGGGGGGGGGAACTTGGACTGGAAATGGGCTATGGTGGAGGAAGGGGGATCTTGGACTGGAAATAGGCTGTGATTAGGGGGCTAGGACTGCAAATGGGCTGTGATGGTGCGGGGGGACTCGGACTGCAAATGGGCTGTGATGGTGCGGGGGGACTCGGACTGCAAATGGGATATGATGGTGGGGGGGCCTAGGACTGGAAATAGGCTGTGATGGGGGACTTGGACTGGAAATGGGCTGTGATTGGGGGGGGGGGGGAGCTAGGACTGGAAATGGCCTGTGATGTGAGGGCTAGCACTGGAAATGGGCTGATGAAGAGCTGGAATAGGACTGGAAATGGGCTGATGTGGGGCATGGGAGAATGGGACTAGAAGGGAGTGGATGCTGGGTGGGTCTAGAACTATAAGGGAACTGATTTGGGGGGAGGACTAGAATGGATGGGGAATGAGAATAGAGAGGGGAAAAAATATTTTGTGTGGAAGAAAAGTCTATGATGGGCCGGTATTGGGAGAGTAAGAGGGGCTTGAGAATGGAAGGGTGAAATTTAAACGGATGATAAAGGAATAAGGAAAGAATTGGGGGAAAGAGCAAAAGGGAAACAATCAGTATGTTAAAGCAGAAATAGAGAGAGAATGGAAAACATCTGAAAGAGAAGAAAGGACAAATGGATAGCTCGCAGAAGACACGAAGAAACCAGAAGAAAGTGACTGGAGCAATTGCAACTGAAAAATAAAACGCCCAAACAGAAGGTAGAAAAATACTTTTTATTTTGAATTTATTAACTGGAATATGTCTGGTCTGGGAAGTGTGTATTGCTAACATCTTTGCGTTTTTGTTTAGTGCAAGAGGAAATTACTTTATAGTTTTATTTCTCCAGTGTTGTACATTTCATGTTTGGATTTTGGGGTTCCCAGTTTAATTATTATCTGACCAAGGAAGTTAGCCTACACGTATCCTCGGTAATTTTTGTGGGTGGGGCTGGGGGCGGGGCAGGGGTGGGACTAGGGGCGGAGAATGGGTGGAGCATGGCGAGCCACAGGTGTCGGGTTTTTCTCGGTGAAAAAGTTGGCAACCCTACCCCCCATTACCAACCACCATACCAGTCCCCTGAGAGAACCCTGTGTCTGCCCCATGAAGTCTGATACTGTCCACAACAGCACCACCTCCAATGGGAAACTGCCCCATGCAGCCACCGCTGTGTCCACAAAGAAACAGTCCTGCATATGACACCTGAGTATAACCCCTACCTCACCCATCCCATGACACTGTGAAGCACAGCATGCAGAAGCCCAAAAAGGTCAACTCCAGAATTTAAATCATACGAATACTGCAAGATATATCACTCTACCATTTGCCACACATCACATCAAGTAAACAGTGGATATGGATGGAAAAAAGAGCCTCAGAATCCAAGGAGGTAGGGGCAATGGTAAAAGTTAACTGCAAACCAGGCCTGATCCTCCTCAAATCAACGGTTCTAAAATACACCTACCAATTGCCTGTTTGATATAATTCCATTTTATTAAAACAGTGATTCCAAATCAAAAAAGGAACACCTATCTTCCCAAACCACTGCCTTCTATAGGCCCCCAATCACCGCTGAAGATTCATGCTGCTAAAAATCCTGCCACTGATACTCCAGCAGCAGGAGTATCAGCGGTGACTGGGAGCCTGTAGATGGCAGTGGCTGGGGAAGATAGGTGTACCTTTATTTTGGTTATACTCGCATGTGATATGCTCTGAGAGTTTACAGGGGGCAGCTACTACTGACAATGTTGATGTAGAATTGCTGTTTTAATAAAATGGAGTTATAACAGTGCTTGGTAGGAATATTTTAGAATTGTTGATGTGAGAAGGATCGGGTCTGGTTTGCAGTTAACTTTTACCATTGCCCCTACCTCCTTGGATTCTGAGGCTCTTTTCTCCTTCCATATCCAATGTTTACCAGATGTGAAGTTACAGGCATGAAAATGACCTGAGTAGCACAGTCACAATAAAAGACCAAGTAGGAATTGAACCCCTGTCCCCTGCATATGGAGAAATTGCATGAACCAGTAGGCCACACCTTTACACCTCACTGCACAGCAATGGCTGGATACAAAGAGACTGCAGGTCAGTGCCTAGAACGTCTGCTGTGTGTGCTGGCATAGGGTAGCCCCCACCAGTACTCATGATGCAGTGCAGATGCCCAAAAGCAATCTACACCCGATCACCAGATGGAGAATGCACATATCCATCACCTCAGATGCACTGACAGTGTGTGATACAAGCATAGAGCAGATACAAACCAATGAAACTGGGATGGGTGTCCCATGTGGACATCCAACTCTGCCAACCGGCCACCTCTGATGACCCTGACAAACCTCTTGGTATGTACATGGTGGCCGTACCGAGAGGCTAGCCAGGGGTGGGAAAGGGTTGGGGTGGTTGTGGAGAAAGGGGGGCAGTGGATGGTCTGTGGCCCTGGACATACAGAGCTGATATGGATGTTGGCCCGGTCACCTGGAGCCAGAGGGCATGTAGTGGCAGAGGGAGGGAAGGGGGTGGGTGGGTGGTGACTGCCTACAGTGGCCTGAATGGCTCATAGCATGGTGGGCCAAGATCTGTACACATGCAGGCCCAGTCCATGCCATGAATAGTATGGGGAAGGTAGATGGGGGTGGTAGAGGGGTAGGTGGGGGAGATGTCAAGGTGGGCATGGATGTTTGCTGACCCTGGATACACAGGGCTGATTCCAATACTGGCCCTATATGTCTGGGACCATCAGCATAGATGGGGAACATTTGCCACCTCTGAAGTGGAATAGGTTCCCTGATGTAGCAGTGGACAGCAGGCCTGGGACTGAAAAGTGGTGGGTGGGGGCAGGGAACTTCCCCCCTACAGCCTGACCCCAGCCTAGGAGCAGGGGTCAGGCTGTGGGGGAAGTGGTACAGGCACTGGTGGCTGGGGATCATGGCCACACAATGGAGTAGCAGTGTCATGGCGACTGGATGCGATGGCACTGCAGCTCCATTGTACAGGCCCTTTGTGGACCTGGCTTGCACATACAGGCCTCTTTGCGAGTCTGGTCTGGTGGGGCCAGGCATGTCCGGATCTGACTGGGCACACAGAGGGCCAGGACGGCCAGAATGGTATTGTGCTGATGGGGCATGCCTGCAGCTGCCCAGCCCTGCCATCTACCCCCACAGTCCCAGATTCATCGGTAGCTTACATCAAACAAAGTGTGTCTCTATGAGGGACCTCATCTGGGGCAGAGACTCCAGCACACATACTATTACAGTCACATCATAGACCCCTTGTTCCTACCGTGTCAGTGGCAGTGTTTTTGTAGAGGCAGATATATTGCATGACATCAGCCACATACTGGATAAAGTTCCAGTCATGTCACTAAGGATGGGCCTTCTGCTGTCACTGGTTTTGGGGACTTTTTCATACAACCTTTCTGGAGCTCTTAATAGTAAATGTCTGGATAGGATTCTCAGATCCCTTATGCCACATGGGCCTAATGTTTACTGCTGTCCCCAGGGCTGGCCCTACCATCGAGAGACTGTATTCTTTGCACATGGCCCTGCTTTTCAGTCTCACAATTCAACCCCTGATTTTTGGAAATGAGGCCCCCCAATAAGTCACTGCATATGGCCTCACTTCCCCTTGCCTTCAGCCTGTCTCTGTGCATGCCCAGCATCCTGTCCTCCCTCAGCTCCTCTTGATAGGTCCCAGGAATTGACAACATGACAACTGCTTTCATTCTCATCCTCCTAGATATACCTTCCTCATTTGACTCTGTAAACCACAACATCCTAATCAACTGCCTAAAACACCTGGGTATAGGTGGTACTACTCTATAATGGTTTCAAGACTACCTCTCCAACCGCACCCAACAGGTTTGCATCAAAAACAACCTATCTAACTCTTTCATTCAACCTCAGGGTGTCCCCCAGGGATCTGCATTATTTGCACTTCTGTTTGATCTATATCTACAATCTATCTGCAATATCAGCCGATCACACACAGACTACAGAATGTATGCAGATGATATAATGCTATTCACCATATTTGACACCAGAGATTCTAACTACACAAGCATTACCAGCTTTTTCAACGACGTCTCTGAATGTCTCAACTCAGTTAACTTCACAGTTAACTTAAAGAAAACAGAAGTACTCATTAGTACTAGGAATGAAACGTTCAACCCCCCTAATTCACTACATGTAAACAATGCTTCACTTGAAATACAAAAAGGCATACAATACCTTGGGATATACCTTGATCAGAACCTGGACTTCACCAAACACATTCACATGTCTACCCACACAGTTTAGAATAAAACCAGAATGATTCAGTATCTGAGACCACTGTTCTCCCCCACGGACATCCATTCTGTGACTCAGGTGCTCATAAGCTCCCAGTTTGTCTAAAGTAACAGCATACTCCATGGTCTCCCAAAGAATACCCTAGAGCCCCTACAACGTGCTCTAAACACAGTTGCACGCACAATTATGAAAGACAAGTACATAAAGAAAATAGATGTTATGCCTTGGGCTGCACAGCAGGGTCGTTTTAGTGGCCCTATGGATGAGAACTATGTAATTATTTGCCATCAAATGTTTGGGTAACACTAATGAAACAGAGTAACAACCAGTACTTCTGAGTTTCGTATATTTAGCAACAGCTGATTCATAGCTGTCCAAATAAAGGCATTGCTGAGTAATATCATGATGTCATTTGTCTAGGTCCAAGACTCGTACACGGGCATAGACGTGTCCCATGGACAGTGAATGTACACATGTTTCAGACATATAAATGTGTTCTGTATTCTGATAAGATAGATGTATATGCCGTTGTATGTCTAACCACGTCAAAACATGTAACTCTGGCGTGGACAAGCCCCAGAAAAGCAACACTATTGAATGGTCTGACATGTGAATATGGCTCCAAAGGCGTCTTCAGACTTACATAAGAACATAAGAACATAAGATATGCCATACTGGGTCAGACCAAGGTCTATCAAGCCCAGTATTCTGTTTCCAACAGCGGCCAATCTAGGTCATATGTACCTAGCAGTTTCCCCAAGGGACACAGGTTCCACAATGCTTGTATTGGTTCAAGCATTGATATCCTGGGTCCCTTTTTAATAATGGTTTATGGACCTTTCCTCCAGGAACTTGTCCAAACCTTTTTTAAACCCAGCTACACTAACAGCCTTTACTACATCCTCCGGTAACAAATTCCAGAGTTTGATTACACGTTGAGTGAAAAAATATTTTCTTTTATTAGTCTTAAATAGTTTACCCTGTAGCTTCATTGCATGTCCCCTAGTCTTTCTATATTCTGATAAGGTAAACAATCGATCTACGTTTACCCGTTCCACTCCGTTCATTAATTTATAGACTTCTATCATATCTCCCCTCAGCCGTCTCTTTTCCAGGTTAAAGAGCCCTAACCTTTTTAGCCTTTCTTCATAGGAGTATCCTTCCATACCCTTTACCATTTTGGTGGCTCTTCTCTGAACCTTTTCTAAAATCGCTATATCCTTTTTAATATACGGCGACCAGAATTGCACACAATATTCAAGGTGCGGTCTCACCATGGAACGATACAGAGGCATTATAATATCTTTTGTTTTATTTTCCATTTCTTTCTTTATCATACCTAGCATTCTATTTGCTCTCTTGGCCGCCGCTGCACACTGGGCCGAAGGTTTTAACATGGCATCCACAATGACGCCTAAATCTTTTTCCTGGGTGGTGGTTTCTAATGTGGAACCTTGCATCGTGTAACCATAGCTTGGGTTGTTCTTCCCTAGGTGCATAACCTTGCACTTGTCCACATTAAATTTCATCTGCCATTTTGATGCCCAGTCTTCCAATTTATCAAGATCCTCTTGCAATTTTCCACAATCCTCTTGGGTTTTAACAACTTTAAATAGTTTTGTGCCATCTGCAAATTTGATAACCTCACTCGTTATTCCACTTTCCAGGCCATTTATGAATATGTCAAAAAGCAGCGGACCCAGCACAGATCCCTGGGGTACACCACTATTCACCTTTCTCCATTGGGAAAATTGGCCATTTAGCCCTACCCTCTGCTTTCTATCTTTTAACCAGTTCCTGATCCACAATAGTACACTGCCTCCTATCCCATGACTCTTTAGTTTTGCCAAAAGTCTCTGATGAGGGACCTTGTCAAAGGCTTTCTGAAAGTCCAGATACACAATATCAACTGACTCACCTTTGTCCACCTGATTATTCACTCCTTCAAAAAAACATAACAGATTAGTAAGACAAGATCTTCCTTGTCTAAAGCCATGTTGGCTGTCTCCCATTAGGTCATGACTATCTACATGCTGAGTAATTTTATTCTTTATGATGGTTTCTACCATTTTTCCTGGTACTGTTGTCAGGCTCACCGGTCTGTAGTTTCCCGGATCACCCCTGGAACCCTTTTTAAAAATTGGTGTTACATTCGCGATCCTCCAATCTTCAGGTATCAGAGATGATTTTAATGATAGTTCACAGATTACTAATAGCAGGTCTGCAATCTCATATTTCAGTTCTTTCAACACCCTTGGATGTATACCATCCGGCCCAGGTGATTTGCTACTCTTCAGTTTATCTAATAGTTGTAAGACATCTTCCCAATGTATCGATATTTCCTTCAATTCTTCCGCACCTTTAAATACCACTTCAATCCCTACATCTTCCTCAGTAAAGACTGAAGCAAAGAATTCATTCAGTCTCTCCGCTATCGCCTTGTCGCCTCTTAGTGCTCCTTTAACCCCTTTATCATCTAATGGACCAACTGATTCTCTCACAGGTTTTTTGCTACGAATGTACTTGAAAAGGTCTTTACTTCGCGTTTTTGCTTCCGCAGCAAGCTTGTTCTCAAATTCTCCCTTTGCCTACCTTATCAATGCCTTGCATTTGACTTGCCAGTGCTTGTGCTGTTTCCAGGTTTCGTCGTTTACTTTAAACCACCTTCACAGTAAGTGGGACAGAGAGGGAGACACTTTCACCCCAGTATTGAGCAATACCCATTGTTGGGAAATAATACTAGTTTAGAGGTTGGTCTCCCAAATCTTTATCATCCTCCCAAGACAGTTGGTAAAACAGTGTACTGGCCTTTGATAAAGATGGGTGCTTAGCTTTTTAATGGGAAGATGTTTTAGATGGAGAGAGGTTACTGGTTTGCACTTAGGTTTCGAAAATGTCATATGCATAAATTTTATCTGCATGACTTAGACATTTTTACACAGCAATCAGATCTGTTGTCTGTGACAATGCCCTCTGTTCCTGATCACCATTGGACCCCTATTGCTTCCACATAGTTCAATTTGTTTCCCTTCGGTCAAAGGTCCATTCAGCCTATTATAATTTTTCAGACGTAGCCAATCTGGATCACATTTACAGAGTAGCTCTCTGAAAAATAGCAATATGCTATATTGCTTACCCCAGACTATGTAGTTCTTTCCCCCATGTCTATCTTATGGACTTTTCCTTCAGAGACTTGTCCAGATCCTTTTATGACACATTTATACTTTATTTAAACATAGATGTCCTTCTGTGTTGTTACAATACAGTGCTACTTTAGCCTACATAAGCTGTTATTCCATGTTTTGGCCTCGGGACACACCTAGTCAGTTAGATTTTCAGAATAAGCACAATGAATATGTATGAGAAAGATTTGCATGCACTGCCTCCAATGACCTGTCCTGAAGCACACACTCTCGCAGGTAACAGAGGCAGAAAACAAAGCAGCGAGGTGTAAATGCAGCTGGTGTCTAAAAGGTTTATTGATGAGGAACCTCAACACGTTTCGGCTAAGCCTTCATCGGGAAGTCAAAAGCTTGTGATGTACACCTAATCTATTATACCTATATTCCTAATTCACAACTATATAAGTGTGTACCGGTATCACGTCGATTCTCACGGTACACAAAAAAAAGGCTTAGCTAAAACGCGTTGGGGTTCCTTATCAGTAAAGCTTGGGAAATTGTGTTCATGCACCCGACAGGTAACACGATGATGTTGCACTTAATGTGCTGTGATTTTCTGTACTATTTTGGCATGTAGGTGCAAAACCATAGCACACTTTAATAAAAGGACCCCATAGATGCATATGTTGCCCTTATAAAATAGGGACAATATGCTCTAGGCTGCCTTTTAGCAAATTGCCTTTCTATTGGGCAAGATTTATGTGGAGCCCTCCAGAGTAGGCGACAGAAAGGATGAAGCATTTATATGGGGCAAATGAAGCCTCAGGTCTTACTCCCCCTGTTGTTCTGTTACATGTTGGTGTATTCAATATTATGTTGAGCTAGGAATACAGTGCAGGGGCTGACGTGTGAATGGTCTCAGTGTGCAAAAGTTTTACTTTGCCATAACTTAAGATGCTAGTTTAATAGGACAGGTGTTCATGAATGAAGGAGAAAGAAGAAGGTGGACAAAGAAAACAATTTCGTTTGGATGGGGATTGGATATACATGTTTTTTTATACAGTAGATATATTGTTGTAGCTGGGGTTTTTTTTACATTCATTCCAATGAACCTGGTTCATATACAAGTCTGAGAGGATATTTAAATAAGGCAGTAGTCAAATAAAGTATAAAGAAATATTTTTGGCTTCTTGCCCAAACTGCACACTGTTATGCTATAGAGGTGCCATATATTTCCTCTACTCCATTCCAGATGTTGCTGACATCAGCAAGTAAGGTTTACATGTTTGGAAAAAATAACAAGTTTCATGCACTCTTTATGATGTCAACAATGTTGTACACATTGGAAAGTGACAGAAGACAATAAACCCCGGAAAGAGGATTTATTCAAGGTTGCCTATATGTACAGGGTCTTTTGCAGGGGCAGCGGAACATCTTTTTGGTTGGGGAGTCAGCTCAACTGGCTTCAGTCCTCACCCTCATCATCTCCTCTCCCTCATCCTCATCCCCATCCTCTTCCTCTCTTTATCTCTGCCTGCCCCCACCCCGTCACCTCTCCTTTGTCTAAACCTCCCTGCTCCCATCCCCACTCTCTCTTTCTATCTTACTGTCTTCATTTATCTCCTCCTGTTTTCATGGGGCTGGGGCAGGAAGCAACCACAGGGCAATCAGCAGGAGTCTGAGGTAGGAGGTCACAAGGAAAATGCTGCAGCAGCAGCTGCAGATCACTCTGGACTGTAGCAGAAAACCTGCAGTAGCAGAAGACAATGATGGGCCAAGAAGATCGAAAGGTGGAAGTGGAGGCAGTAATGGGAAGAAGCAGACCCATGCAGGAAAAAGACACAGCTGCTCCTGTCCCAGAAACAAATTAGGTTCCTGAAGGTGTGAGCCACTCAGAATTGTACTGGTTGATTATCTGCCTGGTCCTCTATTGGATGGGCAATTACTAGATTTCATAGAAAGTGCTGCCAATTGGTATGTTGCCCTGCCCGGTATTTATCAGACCATGCATCATATTTATTTATTTATTTAACAAGTTTTTTATACTGCCTTTTCCTTCAATCAAAGCGGTTACATCACACTACAAAGACAATACAATGCATCCAGTTTTATATCACCTTATCAATACATCAAAGTGATAAGCAGTGGATCCATATATAACAGGGAATGACAAGACTACATCAGGTTTACATGTAATACAGACATACCTCTAAATAGAAGAGAGCAGCCAAAGGGAGAATCAAACAGAGGAAGTTGTTTTACCTCAGAAACGTATATTGTTAATTAATATCTGAACTACTCATATTGTCAGGTCTTATACATATTTGTTGTTCTTCATTTTTTGCCACGGCCCTGCACCTATCATATGTCCCACCTTTTTCTGATGCCTAAGGTTTCTCGACAGCTTTTTTTCCAAACATATGCAACTGAAGATTGAGAAGCAACTCTAGACTTCATTCATTCCACCTTGCTGCTCCATATGCCTGAAACAATTACCTGAGTCAGTACATCAGACTCTTTCTCTAGCCCTATTCAAATCCAGGCTAAAACCCCATCTCTTCAAGGCTGTTTTTGCATCCTGATGCCCCTCACTCTCTTGTTCACAATTAGGTTTATCTTACCATACTCCCCAGTTTTGTGATGTTTATCTTAATTAGATTGTAAGCTCTGATGAGCATGGATGTTCTCTTACATTTAGGAGCCAATTCAAATGGAGACATGCAGGCCCAACAAAAACGTGTAAGGTGTGGATGTCCAGCGCTAAGACTGTATTCTGTGCGCACAGGAATCAACATATATGTGTGCATGTAATATAAACATGAACGTCTCTGAATGTGTTCGTCCAACCATACCAGCTGTGCATCCGCATCTTGCATATACAAATACAGAAAATGTGCACTGCTGCAGTCTGTGCAAACCGCACTGAATAGCACACATGTTACCCGTCCATGTGCGCAGATGATTCTGTGACCACCATACACATGGGAATCCTGGTGCACCGTCCACGTGTAAGTCCAAAAACATGCTCACCTGCACTATGGCCCACGTGCAACAGGACACAGGATGGAATAATACCCTCCCCCCCTCCCATAGCAAACCTCAGAGGAGAGTTATGAAAATGGCAACACGCCAGCCAATCTTTTTGCAGGCAGAGACCCGCCTGCTCTGCAGACGGGTATTGGAGGACGAGGCAGCCCTGTTCCCCATGGGGCACAGCCAGCCAGCCCATGCTGCAGCATGCAGGGACTGGGAAAGAATCAGGACCACCCTAGCACAGTAAGTAGAGGAAGGAAGGAAAGCTGGCAAACATGCATTGGTGAAAGCATGCAAACAAAATGTGAGTAAAAGACAGAGAGCAAGAAAGGGTGGGGGAGGGGTGGCAGGCAAGGGAAGGATGAATGAATGTGGAGGGATAAGAACAGTGTCCAAAGTCAAGAGTGCAGGCCCAAAGCAAAACATCAATGTGATGGAGGGACTGGTGGATGGAGAGAGTGCACACATAGCAAGACCACACCACCAAATGTCTGGAGACATACAACAGGCCCACATCCAGGAAGAAAGACCCCCCAACTAAAGCACATGTGGACAGAGCAGTGACCACTGAAGGCAGCACACAGGTAGCAACATGAAATATGCAACCAGAAACAGATTGCCGCAGAGAATACCCCCATCACCGTAGCCCCCTGGGTGGCAGGGTAGTGCCACACACAGAGTTCAGCTGTGCCAGCGCACATCTGTGCAGCTGGTGCAGTGTGCTGAGCACCTAATCTTTCAGAACAAGGCTCCTGTAGAGTGCCCTTCTGAAGCTCGAGCTCCTGCATTACTGTGTGGCCCTCCAGGAACACCAGCTAGAGGCAGCAGCGCACCTGGATGCCTCTGTTTGCCACCTTGGCTCCAGTATAGATAGACTGATTGCCCAGCTGGACAGGTCACAGGGTGCACCTGTCTCCATCCCCACAGCTGGGCTACCCTCTGTGACCACCCAGCCAGTTTCCCCACCTCCACCTCTTCTGCTGCCTACCAGAAAACCTGTCCCAGACACCATGCCATCCACCAGCAGGATCTTGATATGCACCACTGCACAGGTGGCATCGGCTGTAGGGTCTATCGGCTTGGGCCAGTCTTGCATCCAGGGACCTGTTCCTCGGAGTATGGGACCACCAATGGTGTTCCCCCCTTTCCATCAGGCTTTTGGGGGGGACCAGCGAGGAAAGCAGCAGCCGCAGCTCTGACTCAGAGGGCCCACCACCCTGCACACTAGCCTTGTCCCTGCACCATGTTAACAGCACACTGGCTCTCTTAACGCCCTTTAGTAAACATACCCCTAAAAGAGGATATCCATACATTAAAACTCAACATGGACATGTTTTGACAAAACCTACATCAAGGTTTAAAATACTCAAACTTTAAAGAACATATATAAAACATATTAAATATATAAAAATGTAAACACTGTAACTAAAAATGACAACGTATCCTTTACATTTTATTCAGTGGTAAAAGCTTCACAGACCAAGTAGTAATTATAGAATAACCTTGCCTGGGATATTTAGAAACATTGTGTGACAAGCATAGCTCCCCTGCGTCCTGGGAGGAGCCCCCAGAAGCCCCTGAAACATCCTGCAGTAGACAGCATTAATTCCTTAATTGTCAATAGTTATTGGTCCATGCATTATTTTACCCATTGGAGAAACCTGTAGACATTCTCCTAGGAGAAGAAAACAGTGGGACCCATAGAGAGGAACTGAGCAGCTAGGAGATCAAGCAGGAAGGAGTGAGGGTGTGGCTGATGTTTCTCTCTGGAAATATAGGCAGGATGTCCAGGAGCTCATGGAGGAGAGAAGCATTCTACCTGAGAACTCACTCTTTTCCTGGCCCTTCCAGACTCATCAGAGCTCATGGAGACTGAATGTGATGGAAAGTCTGGAGTAGATTCAGGGAAATAGATAGTGAATGGATCTTTTGGATTGCCTGGATCCTCCTAGGTAATACTACCTTAAATTGCATCCATGGAAGATCTGGTTTTTATCTACTTAGTGGGCAGGGAGTTAAATGGGGATTGGCAGTGATTTAAACATTCCCTGGCACTAGTTTTCAGAGCTGGCTAGGTTTCTGGTCCAGCAGTGAAAGACTGAAGTTAAATCTGTTGGATCCAAATTACGAGCCAGATCCCTTGGATCAAACTTGATTCGTTCACTACTGGAATAGAAATTTGGCTGGTGCTGTACACTAGAACCACCAGAGGTTTTTTCCGACTGTACAAGTCATTGACTCTGTTTTATTTCCCCCCTCCATTACCAGACCACTCCCCTCCAGACTGGATCTACTCAATTCACATTCTCCGGATGCAATAATAGAGGGATGAACAAAACACAGTCGATGCATCTACAGGCGGAAAAACCTCCGGCAGTGCTAGTGTGGGCGTGCACAGAGGCACAGCTAGAGTGCAGTGTTGGTAGAGTGCAAATGTAGGTGCTTTTGTGAAAATTCTAGATAGTGCCAGGGCAGTCCAGGGGTGGCGTGGCAAACTATCTGTAGAGCAACAAGTTTTATTGATGCCATATGGAGAGCTACCTGCCTAGCCTGGAAGAGCAAACGTCTGTCCTAATAGCTATCCGGATCGACTATGGGGGGTATTTTAGAAACTCTATTCATAAGACTGCTGTCTGAAAACAGGAACTTAGACATGCAAAGCACAGAGAAGTCTCTAGAGTCATTTTAGAAGCAGGGTATATCGACATCCCAGCACAAGAATGCCCATGTAGCATGTGGGTTTGGTGGAGGCGTGGCCTAGGCAAAGCAAGGCAAATGCAGATCGCAGTGCTATTTCAGAACGGCACAAGCATGTCTGGCCCTGGTTGGTAAGACATCCATGCCTATACTTGCTCCAGACCATGAATAAGGAGAAAAAAGTGCTAATTTTTGGAACTTATTGGACGATTGTAATATAATCCTGCTAAAATGTTCGCAATGGCAGTTAAAGAGGTTAGAATTTTATCAGAATACGAGGGCGAAGCTGATACATATTTGGTGCTTGGAAACACGATCTGGTCTCCTCGTTATTTGAACAGTTACATTGGCTTAAGATGTCTGAGCAGATATATTTTAAGTTTGATTTGTTGTTATATTAAATTTTTTATGAGTCTGTCCTGGTCCGCTTCTCTGATATGTTACTTTCATCTTCAAGGATTAGGCCTAGATGTCTGCAGGAAACTAGGGTTCTTCTTTTCCCTTCAAGTGGGGGGATAGTTAGTAAGTGGAGGCTTGGGTGCACTACTGCATATAGAGCAGCTGAACTTTGGTCCAGGTTACTTGTAAGGCTGAAGGAAATTGAATCAATTACTGTGTTCATAATAAACTTAAAACCTGATTGTTTTCTTAATGTACAAGGATTCTAATTTTCTACAAAGATGATTTTTTAATGTAAACCATACTGATTCAGTTATTAATTGGGAGTGCTGCTGTATAAAAGTATTTTAAATAAATAAATCTCATGGAGGTAATGCTACCAGGGAAAAGCATATAATGCGCTTTCATCCCCATAAGTATTATTTCCTGCCCAACGAAACCTCCACGTAAATACATACTCCAAACATCTTACTGGTCCACAGCTGCATGTCTGAGTAGCTGAAATGGCAGGCTAGGATGTGCAAGTCTCATAGCATAGTGGTCCCCCTTCTGAATTACCCTGCTGGCATGACCTAGTACCCGGTTCTGAGGCCGTGCAATTCAAGGTGCCCGAGTTCAGATCTCTTTACTGGGATGTTCATTTTTTGGTGGAGATGTAGTGATTTCAGAAGGCATTTATATGCAGGGTGGCAGCTTCTTGGTCGGGTACTAGCAAAGAGCAGGGAATTCAAACCTAAACGATAGATTCTGACAGCTAGGGGGGCATGAGGCTTAAGGTTTGCCTAGGGCAATGAAATCTTAATCCAGCTCTAGGGCCAGCCCTGCATATACGTGCCTGTCTTCACAGCTGTCACCCCCCCCCCCCCCCAGGAATTTTGAACCTGACCGTAACTCACCTTGAACTGCTACTAGAAAGGCCTGAGATAAACACTACTAAACAAATAAAATATTAAAATAGACACTATGGAGTCAATATTCAAAAGGGTCTAGTTGGTTAGCAGGACTTGCTAACCCTGCTCTGCCTGATATTCAGCAACACTAACTTGTTAGTGTCTCTGAATATCACCACATGCAGTTTGCTTTGGCACATTCTGTGGGCCGCAATCGGATGGTCCTGGTGCCTATATAGATAGCAGCAATATCCATCCACTAACCAGATAGGCAAACTGCATAAAGTCAGGACAAGTCAGTGGCAAAACCAGATATTCAGCACCAAATGCCAAATAGGCTCTTGGGCTGAATATCCAGTTTTACTTTCAACACTGAACATAACATAAGAACATAAGATATGCCATACTGGGTCAGACCAAGGTCCATTAAGCCCAGTATCCTGTTTCCAACAGTGGCCAATTTAGGTCATACGTACCTAGCAGTTTCCCCAAAAGACACCGGATGGCCAAGCACTTTAAAAATGCTGACCACCACCCCTATAATTTAATCTATCAAACTGTATTAGCAGTACTATTTATTTCAAAAAAATTAAAATCAAACTCCCACTTACCAATGCGATCTGATGTTCTGAAAGCTACCACTGGTGATTGCAATAAAGTAATGCCAAGGTAAGGCCTGCTAGCATGGGTCAGCATTGTAGTAAACAGAAGGTGCTATAAAGGTGTTGCCATTTTTATTTTATTTGTTCAAAAATGATTTCCTGTGCCTAAGTGACTGACAGTGCAACCTGCAGGGTTGTGCTCTGGCAGTCAATACTGTTTCAATAATGAAGTTGTCTCATCAGTTTAAATCCTGTTTGCTAAATCCAATTAATCAAACAATCTCACCATGGACTGTTTTTGTTTTTTTAATGGCAGCAGTGTTTTCTTTTCTATTCATATGATGAATATGAATAGAAAAGAAAAGAAAACACCTCTGCGATTTTTAAAATGACAGTTTCCAGCATCTATGTGATTGACAGTACAGCTGGCAAAAAGCATGGTCAACCCGCTTGGATAAAAGGACAGCTGGAAATTCTGTTCCCGTACCATCCATAACTTTTTCTTATCAGTTTAAACAAAAGTTACTAAGTCAAATAAACGTCATGGTTGACATTCAAATAAATTATTCATAAGAAGACCATGGGGTATATTTACTAAAGGGAGTTAAGGGAGCATTAGAGATTGAGCAAAAATGGCAGCGTTAAGGGTGTTTTCATGTGATAACGGCTCTGGGCGGGTAGTAGGCGTTCCAGCGTTAAGGGTGTTTTCATGTGATAACGGCTCGGGGCGGGTAGTAGGCGTTCCAGCGTTAAAGTTGTTTTCATGTGATAACGGCTCGGTGCGGGTAGTAGGCGTTCCAGCGTTAAGGGTATTTTCATGTGATAATGGCTCGGGGCGGGTAGTAGGCGTTCCAGCGTTAAGGGTGTTTTCATGTGATAACGGCTCGGGGCGGGTAGTAGGCGTTCCAGCGTTAAGGGTGTTTTCATGTGATAACGGCTCGGGGCGGGTAGTAGGCATTCCAGCGTTAAGGGTGTTTTCATGTGATAACGGCTCGGGGCGGGTAGTAGGCGTTCCAGCGTTAAGGGTGTTTTCATGTGATAATGGCTCGGGGTGGGTAGTAGGCGTTCCAGCGTTAAGAGCGCAAGGGCCCGCTTATCTTGCACTATCAGGACCCCGGAAGTTAAGGTGCCAAGCATGCACCTTAATGCCTCCGAAAACAGCTGTCACCATAATGCAGGATAAGGGAAGCCCCAGCAAAAGTCAAGGTAAAGCTGATAGAGGGAAGGACAGGAAGGAGCTGATGGATCTGACAGATATAGGAGCATACAACGTGCCAGTCAATAAGTGGGATGAGCATGCATGAGGCAGCTGTACTGAGTCAGTGAGGGATGCCCACGTAAAATGCTGTAATGTCATTGTGGGGAAGATGTGTCCTCCTGCGGAGCCAGAATCACAACGATGTATGCATCAAAAGGATGGTGGAGCAGGAATGGTGACATGCAGATCAGTCATAGGAGGGACATCAGTGATACATTGAAAGGAGGAAAAGGGTCCTGTCTGAGCCATGGTATAGCAGCTGGCATGAGAAGACATGACTGCACATAACTGGTAGATGATGATGGATGGGCTGAAGGAAGGATGATGGTAGATGAGAATGTGGTATGGACTTGCAGCACTGGTGTGACCTCACAAATGCAGTTGCAGTGTGTAGGAAAGAAGTGTGGCTGTGCCATGGAGACATGTGGGACTGGTCCACATGTCTCCATGGCACAGCCACAGTGCAGCTGTCCCAGTCTCCCCACCACCATACAACCCTCCTGACAAATGTGCATAAAACAACTGGACAGAGTCGCTCATAATGGCCATATGGGGCATGTAAGGAAATGTGATGATCAATGCAGGTGGCAATCCAAGGGGTAGGTTATGGTTGCATGTAATGCATAGATGTGATGGAGCCAAAGCTGTACAGTCACAGTTATGATGGAATACTTGAATCTTTTTTTTTCATTTATGTTATATCTGTATTTCTTTAACTGGTATTTATTGCACCGCATTATCAGTTCACTCAAAGCGGTGTACATTGTACCTAAAACCTGGTTATGTACATTAAAAACAGGAACATTGAAAACCTGCATTCTTCTGAGGCAATGGAGGATTAAGTGACTTTCAACAAGGCCACAAGGAGTAGAGGTTGTTGTATGAAGGATTTGTCATACAAAAAAAGCCTCTATAAAATTTTCAAACCAGGCATGCAAGTGGGAATCAAACCCTGTTCCCAAGCCAGTGCTCTAACCATTAAGGCTACTCCTCCACTCAGGGGCCATACATTTGCAGAATGAACATCTCTGACACTAGGCAATGGGCTACAGCAAAGCCTATAAAGTCATGCTGTTAGAAGGACATGATCTGAAATATCATGTTTGCAGACCCAATGTGCTATGGAAACACCTAAAAAGGCAGAAGAATGTGTGTCTGCCAGTCAAAGCAGACACTGGACTGTTCCTGGCATTAAAAAGAGCTGAGTGTATTGTGGGCCAAGTGATGCACATTTCCCAGAGCTGACATATTCCAGTTAATAAATTCAAAATAAAAAAGTATTTTTTCTACTTTTTGTTGTTTGTTCATTTTATTTTTCAGTTGCAATTGCTCCAGTCACTTTCTTCTGGTTCCTTCCTGTCTTCTGCTAACTCTCCATTGTCTGCTGTCCATTTGTCCTTTCTTCTAGTTTTTTTCATTCTCTCTCTATATCTGCTTTAACATACTGATCTTTCCCCTTTTGCTCTTTCCTCCATCTCTTTCTTTATTCCTTTTTCATCCACTCAAATTTTACCCTTCCATCCTCAATCCCCACTTACTCTCCCAATACCCAGCCTATCATAGATTTTTCTTCCCTCCCACACAAAATATGTTTCCCCTCTCCATTTCACTCTCCCAGCCCCATCCCATTCTAGTCCAACCCAGCATCAGCTCTCTTCTAGTTCCAGCCCCACCCAGCATCTGCTCCCTTCTAGTCCCTGCATCAGTCTATATCCAGTCCTAGCTCCCCTCACTCAGCCCATTTCTTTTTTTTTTTTTTTATTTATATTTTATTAAGTTTCTATATTTTACATATAGAACAATAAATGCAATATGAAGGAAAATAACTAAAAAAAAATACAATCAAAGGATAGGACAACTCAAGACCATCACTACCCATCACATCATACATACTAGCCCACATTACGGGAGAGTGGAATTCAAAATTTACAAAGAAAGGAAAATCATCCATTAATCACATTAAACCTTAGCAGAGCTAGAACTAAAACTCAGCCCATTTCTAATCCAAGCCCCCCATGAGCCCATTTCCAGTTCTATCTCCCCCATCTATTTCCAGTCCTATCCTAGCCCTCCATCAGTCCATTTCAAATCCTAGCCTCCCATCAGCACATTTCCAGTCCTAGCTTTCCCATCCATTTCCAGTCCTATCCTAGCCCCTCCATCACCCCATTTCGAATCCTAGCCCCCCATCTGCCCATTTCCAGTCCTTTCCTAGCCCCATCAGTCCTAGTTCCCCCACACTCAGCCCATTTCCAGTCCTAGCTCTCCCCCCCAATTTCCAGTCCAAGCCCCATCTTCATCAGCTATTTCCAGTCCTAGCTCCCCCCACTCAGCCCATTTCCAATCTAAGCCCCCCCATGAGCCTATTTCCAGTCCTAGCTCCCCCATCCATTTCCAGTCCTATCCTAGCTCTCCTTCAGCCCATTTCCAATCCTAGTTCTCTATCATCCCATTTCCAGTCCTTTCCTAGCACCATCATCAGCCCATTTCCAGTCCTAGCTCCTCCACTCAGCCCATTTCCAGTCCAAGCCCCCCCACTCAGCCCATATCCAGTCCAAGCCCACTCCCCATCAGTTATTTCCAGTCCAAGCCTCCCCCACTCAGCCCATTTCCAGTCTAAGCCCCCCCACTCAGCCCATTTCCAGACCAAGGCCCCCTCCCCATCAATTATTTCCAGTCCGAGCCTCCCCCTCAGCCCATTCCCAGTCCAAGCCCCCCCCCCACACAGCCCATTTCCAGACCAAGGACCCCTCCCCATCAGCTATTTCCAGTCCAAGCCCCCTCTCCACTCAGCCCATTTCTGGTCCTAGCTCCCCCCCCCCCCAAATTTGCAGTCCAAGCCCCCCCCCATTCAGCCCATTTCCAGTTCAAGCCCCCCTGCCCATAAGTGATTTCCTGTGCTAGCTCCCCCCACAGCTCATTTCCAGTCCAAGCCCCCCTCCCCATCAGCTCTTTCCAGTTCAAGACTCCCACTCCACTCAGCCCATTTCCAGTCCTAGCTCCCCCCCAGAGCCCATTTCCAGTCCAAGCCCCCCTCCCCTCCCCTTCCGAAGAGCCCTGCAGTTGTTTAAGATGCTTTAGAGGGAGCTGGAGAGGCCCTGGCTCACCTCTACAACTGCCAAAGTGAAGCGCGTCTATTTCCTTCACTTCAGCAGCTGTACTGACGTTTAGAACGCTGCCACGCTGAGGTCAAAGGGAACTTCCTGTTTCCTGCGCTCAGCGTGTCAGCATTCTAAATGTCAGTACAGCTGCCGAAGTGAAGGAAATAGATGTGCTTCACTTCGGCAGCTGTAGAGGTGAGCCGGGGGCTTTCTGGCTCCCTCTAAAGCCGCCCTGCCTGCAGCCGGTGTTCAGGATGTTGTTTGTGCGGGGCCCCCTGAAACGCAGGGCCCTGTGCAAACAACATTCTTGATCAATGGATGGGCCGGCCCTGCATCTATGGCACGTAAGTTCTGTGGGATGGCATACCAGAGTGTGGAGGCATATAGGGAGAAGGCCCTTCTAGATGTGGAGTGGTTGGCTTTTGTGTTGCTTGCTGATGTGGATAGGATATTCTGAAAGTTAGTTCTTCTGGATCTGCTGTTAGGCACTTTCTGTAGTATTTCATTCCCATGAATACTTGAATGTATGAAGTGAAACACCAAATACAATTTTTAAAAAGCCCTGAATATCCAACAGCCACAAAGACAACAAGTAGGATTCAAATCTCTAACCATCACTAACCAGTGCACTATCTATTAGATTATACCTCTACACTAGCCTACACAGCAATGTCTACAATCAAAGAGACTGCAGGTCCCTGCCTGCAATGAGTGAAATCCAGGACATGAAATAAGATGGCTGGCACATTCTGAGACAGTGGTACACCACACCTAGAGCCTTCCTTCAGCTGTGCACATGCAGTATGTAATGCATAGGACATGCAGTACTGTAGCTACACAACAGACACGCTGCTGCAAGATACAACTCTTGTCCAAAGACCAAGGCACATGTTGAGGTCAAGATGCCCATCCCTCCACTATAAACCCAGTGGCAGCCACATGTAGGGGTCCACTGCCCCACAGTATGCCACTAACCGCAGAGGCAGCACATATGCAGGGTGTGCCATCCCCTGTGACCTGATGCACACAGTAAGATGGGTACACCTACACATACCATATGAATGACACATGCGGTCCAGAACCCAAACCATATGAAGGACACATATGGTCCATTGCAGACCATGCTTGCCTCCCTGGGGGGCCATGCACATGTGTCCAACCATCATATACGACAAGCAGGTACTGGACAATGCCCCAGTGATCATAGTTGCTATGATGGCTGCAATTTCTGCTCTGTGTGCTGGTATAGGTTAGCCCCTCCATTACCCCATGCTGTACTGCACATCTGAATAGCTTTCTGCAACTGATCATCAAATGGAGAAAGCACAGTTACTTACCTGTAACAGGTGATCTCTGGGAACAGCAGGAATAAGTCTTCACATATGGGTACGTCGGTATCGACGGAGTCTGCGCGGGAACTCTTCGCAGCGTCCACTCAAAGAACTTTTGGAAGCATCTCACCATGCCTGCGTGCTGCCTTCCCGCCTTTCCCAACTGCCTCTCCTCAGTTAAGTTTTAAAGCTGAGACAAAGAGAGAGAGAGGAAAGGAAAGATAGATAGAGATACAACTCCTGAGGAGGTGGGTGGGTTGTGAAGACTTATTCCTGCTGTTCCCAGAGATCACCTGTTACAGGTAAGTAACTGTGCTATCTCCAGGAACAAGCAGGAATGAGTCTTCATATATGGGGACTCCCAAGCTGAGATGCCTGGAGTCCCAGCATGTCATAGGTTGGAACATGCTATCCCCCACAAAACCAGGCATCCTGAGGATGGAGGGTAGGAGTTGAAGAGAGAAAGGTGCTGTGGAACAGTTAACCTAGCATAGGATTGCAGACAAGGAGTCCATGTGTGGATGATATTTGTCATCAATGATATTGCAAAGAAAAAATATTGCAATATGGACCTCCCCTAACAGGACTTCAGAGAAGTATGGAGGTTCATGGGATCTACTGGAGAACCCAGTAGAGGAACCTCGAGAAGGACCTCACTGTAAGTGGAGGTAGTAAACCTGTAGGAAAAGTAATGGAGGTCAAAATCCTGAAAGGTAATAGGTAACCCCAGTAGGAAAAACTGGGGTAGTACAAAAACGGTGGGCCTTCAGCGGAAGGTTTTATGATAAAAGCCAAACTTTTTTGGCGGCAGAGTGGCTCACTCTTAGGAACAAAAAGAGAAAGGCTAACCGATTTGGACAAACAGGCCCAGTCCTTGTGGGGAGAAAGGGTATGGGAACCCCTTGTATCCAAAAAGAAAAGACAAACGCCGGAGGCGTTAGAGCCTGTGATTAGCTGAAGATCCGCAATGTCTCTCCTAACTGAAGTCAGCTGGGAGAGATATTGGAACATGGAGAGCTTCAGAGGTACCTAACCTTAAGGTTATGGTAGGTGTTAACTACCACCAAAGTGGTTGTGAGTGTAGGACCCCAAAACATGCTGGATAGCATAAGTATGGGTAAAGCCCATCTGTCAGAATAGCTATATGAGCCTCAACAGTCAGGTAGATAAAGCAGAATACATATCTACCGACAGTAAAATATCTTGACAGATACATATAGATATAGGTATATATAGATATACATATATATATATATATATATATATATATATATATATATAGAGAGAGAGAGAGAGATAGATAGATAGATAGATATAGATATATATAGATATATATAACATATAGATATATGAGAATATATCTATAGTGAGATATGAAGGGCATAAAATACACACAAATGATAGACATAGACATCTGTAAGATGTGTGCTATAGGTATGAATATATAGGCCTCTATATGGAAGTCTGCAATGAAGCAGACAGAGATATGCCTACAAAAAGGGATTCACATAGGAAAATGTGGAGAGGAAAGATTCATCTAATAACAAGAAGGTGGAACCTACTTGAGAAGAAATATAGAGAATCAATTCCCACTGGTTATGGCTACAGGGAAGCTAGGTAGTAGAATAACCAGGATGGTTACGTGAAAAGCAGAGGATGATATCAGTCTGCAGCTAGCAAGTCCCGAGTATTCTAGAACTCTAGCATGGTAAGTGAACAGAAGACGCATAGGAATGAGATACCATGCTGACCTGCTTAAGGGCAAAAAGGTATCATGCGTTCTTACCATGAGGACGAGCTGGAAGGAGAAAACAGTCCCTATTGGAAATACTATGGACCAAAGCAGGGAATTAGCAACTCCTTAAGCTTTCACATAAGAGGAGGCCTATGTCCTTTATATTAAAAAGGAGAACTTTTCTAGTCATGGGAGACATGACTGAAAAAGCCTTTTTCAACCATCTAGTATAGCTGTTGGAGAAAAAGGCCCCCCATGCTCTCTAGCAAGGGCCCATAGTGGAGAGCTTCTCTGTAGAATTGCAGAGAGCATGATGCAGGAGAATGAGGAGATAGAACTGGCTGCAGGAGAGCCAGTACCTATGTCAACTATGCTGCCAAACCCAGGGGAATGGAGATGGCAGAAAGAGAAGACAATCCAACAAGCTTGTAGTGAAAAAATTTCCAAGACAGATGACAGCACTGACTTGGAGCCACTACTAAGACCAGACAGAATGTTAGTGGAGGACAAATCTGGTTGCTGGTGGACAAGAGCCAGTGGTCCAAACATTAAGGCTCCTGCATTGGCAGCTGCTTGCCAGACAACAGAAGAATGGTACTGTTTAAAAACAGAAAGAACAGACAAAACAAGAGTAGAAAACTCTGGACGTGTCTGATGAACTGCTTCAAAGCAAGATTGAAAAAAGGAGTCAACTCAGAGAAGAGAACTTCGCACTGGAAAAGTAAGAAAACTAGAGAGGCTGAAGAAAAAGCCCTCCAGTGAAGCAATACCGCTCTTACAGAGGAAAAACCTGGTAAGAGGGTAAAGAGAATGGAGCTGAAGAAAACTTACAAAGTAGTAAGTTTATAGAAAGGAAAAAAGATATGCTGGCACAGGAAACTATCGTTTGATAGTGGATAGACCTCTTTCCCTAGCAGGAAAAAGAGGAGAACCCTGTGATCTAGAAGCATGAACATCCTGACAGCTCACAGAACATAGAAAGAATGGATGTCTTTCGGGAAGAGATCCATGTTTAGGATTTAGAATGACAGCAGTGGATTGCCTCTATTGAGAAGAAACAACTGCAAATTCTAATCCCAAGATTCACAAACATCTGATGGATTGATCAGAAACCCTGTGGTTGCTGGGTTTGCTGAGCCTGGTGAGAGGTTGAACTCTGCAGACCAGGACGATGCTTCCCCTGTTTGGGAACATCTGTATGATGGGCAGATGATGCATAAAACCTTCTTCTCCTATGAGAAGAAAGTTTGGCAGGACATTTCCTACCTACTGGGACAGAAGAAGGTGCAGAACAGCCCTTAGGAACTGGAAAGTCAGTGAGAACTGAGTAACCTGACGTAAAGACTCCTTGTTGAAAAGATTGTCTCCAGTGCAAGGAGTATGTCCCAGTCTGTGCTGTGCCCATTTGTCCAAGTCTGAAGCTTGGAGCCAGGCTCTACGTCGTGCCCCTATAGTTATAGCAGAGGTCCTGCTAACAAACTCAGAAGAGTCTAGGGAAGCACGAGTAAGAAACCAAGAGATATTCTGGAGGTGCTTGAGCAGTGAAGAATAGTCTGCACTCTTGGACTCTGGAAGGGAAGGAGTCAAAAGATGTAATTGCTTTGAGACCTCCTCAAGAGATAGACTCATATAGAAAATATATGAGAGAATTCTTGCAGAAAGCATAGATGTCTGGAAGATTTGATGTCCAAAGGCATCAAGTGTCTTAGACTCACAACCTGGCGGATAAGAAGAGTGTTTTTTCTTGCTCTTTACCCGCCTCATTGCTGATTCCACAACTATGGAATGATGAGGAAGTTGAGTCTTTTGAAACCCTGGAGAGGGGGGCACCTGATATAAGAGATCAGTTGCTCTGGAAGGTGGGGGTACCCTTAAAGGTGTTTCCCACATTCCTAGAAGGAGATCCTGCAAGGAATGATGCAAAGGAAGCATTATGTTCTCCTTTGCTTTGGTAGAAAGAGAGCTCTGTGCAGGATCATGTCCTGGGATAGGAAGGGCAAGAGATCTTGCTATATCCAGGAGGAAACTCTGAAAAGAGGGTTCCCCAACAGGAATTTCCCTTGGACAGGTTAGATCTGAAGAACTAGCCTGAGCACCGAGAGAGCTATCCAGATATATAGGAATAGAAGATCCTGCACAGTGCAGTGTGGAATGCTTAAAGGATGGTCACCGGTACTGGCTGTCAGGAGCAGCGACCGTCATTACCACATTGTCCATGCCAGGTATCGACTCCAAGCTTGGCATAGAAAGGAGCGATCCTGTTGAAAAAAGCATGGTAGAAGTTGGCCACGATGCTAATGTGTATACCGGTACCGATGCCAATATCAGTACCGATGTCGGAGTCGAGCCCGACAAAGACATCGGAGCAGTCATCGGTGACAGTTCAATCGGTACCGAGGTAACCGAAAACCTCCGGGTACCATCCTCAGTACCGAGCCACCGGTATCGATCGGTGTCGGTACCAAAGTGTATTGGTACCGAGTCTTCCAGACTAGAGAGCGATTCTAAACTTGGCATCGATAAGCGAAGCATGAAAGGCACCGACCGTAAGGGTAATGAGGACATCGGTACCGACTTCGGTACCGTGTCTGATACCGGTGAATGAAGGTCAGCTAGTAGCAACTCAGTCGGCCTTGGGGGAACCGAGAGTTGCGGATCCGAATCATCAGAACTGAGCCTTCGGTACCACCAAGAGCTGGTACCAAGGCGAGTCGGTACCCAGTCCTCCAGACTGGAGATCGATTCCAGACTTGGCATCGAAGGAAGCGAGGCTATCGATGCACGTCTGGAGGGTACCAACGTCAGTGGTAGTATCGGTGCTGGTACCGATAATGAAAAGTCAGTCTGGAATGTATCCACCGGTCCCGAAGGCACCAAGGACGCCAGATGACCATCCCTGGTGAGGATTGTTTCATCCAACACCAGTGCGGATGTCGGGGTATCGGTACCGCTCGAAGCAGATGCCACCACCGGACATGGCTCAGGTATGTTCTGTGAGGGGTGAACCCCAGGAACAACCTGAAACCCCTGAAAGGCTTTTGAGACCGAAGACTCCTGCCGGGGTTTTGAAGCCAGAAGGCCCTCGAGGGCAAGGCCGGAGCCGTCTACATGCTGTGCATGAGACCTACCACTCGAGGGCTGGCTAGTCTTAACAGACTGTTTGTGGGTTACCTGATCCTGTATAGAAGAAGAAGGGGACGTTGCCCCGAAGCTGGAGGGAAACCGTGTATTGAGGGAACCTGGATATTGAAGACTTCTTTTCACCAAACTGTTGTCAGGACCCAAGCAGGTTAGACACCGACTTCGAGGGTCTAAAAATAAAGTTGTACCGCCACAGTTTGAACATTTCTTGGAGAAAGTGGCTGACGGTTCCATGAAGGAAAAAGAAGAGGCCTAAAAGGCCTAAGACACTATGAATAAAAAATATTCCCTGAAAAAGGAAGATTTTACAAGAAAAGAAAAGAAAACACCTGCGGTATCGGTGGCGTCGGGAAGACAGCCGCGACCACAAGAAAACTAAAGAAATAAAACAAGAATTTTCTGCGGTGACAGGAGGACATCCTGCCGGCTCCGTGGAAAAACGAAAACTGAGGAGAGGCAGTTGGGAAAGGCGGGAAGGCAGCATGCAGGCGTGGTGGGATGCTTCCAAAAGCTCTTTGATTGGATGCTGGGAAGCGTTCCCGCGCAGACTCCGTCGGTACCGACGTACCCATATGTGAAGACTCATTCCTGCTTGTTCCTGGAGATTGCAGTGATCTATCACATCAGCTCAGTAATACACAGGGACATTGTGTGCATCAAGCACATAACAGCTGCTAACTGTGCTACTGACCAGTTTCAGCGGTCACCCTGAATGTGAGGGGGCACACATCACCTCCAGGCCCTGGAGCTGATCTATATCATTGTCAGTGTGCTGCAGGTATTGTCTGATGTCTGTAATGCGACTCACTTGGTTGTCTGCACATTTACAGTATGCCAGTGTGGTTTGCCATTTCTGGCCCTTGTGTCCTGCTCTTGTTGGCCAGGAACATTCTCTTATAACATCTCATTTCAATCTCCAAGGTTGCAGCAACTATTTTCAAGGAACCCAAATGCAGTGATTGCTGTTGAGGGGGGCAGGGAAGTGGCTGACACTAAACAGATGGCCCTGCCAAGACCCTAGTTCTCAGCCCTATAACTGCTTGCAGCCACATGCTTTGGGAATTCCAATCAGCTATAGCACTCACAATCAGTGTGCATATGTTGGCCAACACTGAACTGTGTCAGCTATTCACATAGCAACTGTGCTAGTCACCACATATTGCATATGCACAGAGTGATCTCATACACCCCTGGCTTGCTACAAACAGTATGGACAGCCAGCAGTCTGTATAGTGATTGCACCACCAAGAAAGGACCGGCCCCCATATTACTACAGCTTCACACTATATAAGTGCAATGTGGCTACATAGCCATAATGACAGCATGGTCAGAGTGAGACTGGCTTCTCAGCATGTAATGATGTGTGAACTGAGGCCATAGACGTGCTATACCGACATTAAAATGGCTCAGCGATTGATCCAACCTCTGACTCATAAACAGTGTGCAAACCACTGTGTCATGCTATACCCACAATCCTCTGCCCCTCATTATGTACCCTTTAAGTCTGAACATGGGAACTGCTTATGCAATTCTAGCCACAATGGGGAAGTGGGCCAGAGACAGGTTGCGAGTGCACACTGGCCCCACTGTGGCCTATATCCTTAACATACCCAATATGGTATCCCCCCACTCAGCTTTTGGCAGTGAAGATTGAACATATTGCCATGTTTGCATGCCCACAAATGGTCATGTCCCTAGCCATGGACACTGCAAGACTGGGTATTGCAGCATATGCACTCTCCGATGCTGCTGGAGCACTGTGCCTGCCCCCCCCCCCCCCCGAGTGCCTTGATGCATGTCAGGGTGCACATGGGGTTGGATGTTGGAACTGTTGCTGCCAACACATACCCCACCACACTCTGTCTCTTTGTACTCTAACACCATTCTTGTGACTGGCAAACACAGTGTTCATGGGGAGCCAGTGCAGCTGTCAAGGAGCCCTCTGATGTAGCACAAGCAGACATAGTGCATTGCTGAGGCTCACAATACTCTGGAGCCACACAGCCAAACATACATGCATACATGACCCGGCATATGAAAAAGTGGTGCTGGTTGGTATTCCTGCCTGCCCCTTAGGCCTCCTTGGCTGCTCAAACATTGTCAACACTACTCTTCAGAGGTCACTTTGAAACACCTACCTAGAGCATTCTACCAGCCTCAAACTATAAAATTTTTCCTGCTGTACATTCTGTATATATCTTTTAATGTAATGTTGCTCTATTAAGAGCTTCCTGCATCCCCCCTTTTTTCTATTTGCAATGTAACTCCCGTTTAGTTCCAAAGTAAACCACTTTAATTTAAAGAAAATGTGGTATAGAAAACCTGTTAAATAAATAAAGTAAACATCTGCTCAACGTGCAGGCACTATTAATGCCCTTGCAATGCTCAGGCCCTGTTAATGTCTGCTCAGTGTGCTGGTGGTATCAGCCTGCCATACAGCCATGAGTAGTGGAGCTTATCACTATGGCTGATGACTGTGTGGATCCTTGCTGGACAATTAGTTGTAGGTTGCACATGCTAATGCTGTCCCTGCAATGTAGGGTAAAGTTAACACACAAAGACATACAATTCCTGTGAACCTCCTCTCATATACACACTGGCCTTGTGTGTTGAAACACAGAGCTGTCTTATGGGCTCAGCAATCCATGGGTGTGGATGTGGTCATCGTCAGGGTGCATGTAGGCATCAGTAGGGGTATGGCTCTATCTGCTTAGATTTCTGCACACTCTGTGCCATACCTGTCAGACAAGGTGTGTTTGGAGGGTGTGGGAGGGGGACATGTTGTTCAGCCTGTATGCTGCAATGGCTTGCTGTGCTGCTGGTGCAACTGACATTGCTGTCATGTGGAATGTGTGTGGTCAGCCTTTTGACTGGACAGATCCCGTATGTAAGATATGAATGTCAGTTGAACCAGCGGCATAGCAATGCAGTGCATCATACAGACTTAACAAGATGTCTCTCCCACACCTGCCAAACATACCTTGACAGACAAGTATGACACTGAGCCTGCAGAGATCTAAGCAGACATAGCATACCCCAACTCATGCCCGCACATCCTGACAATGACCACATATATGCCCATGGATTGATGACCCTTCCCCCCCCCCCCCCGCTCTGTGGCTCAAAAGTGGGGGGAGGGGGTTCAAGACCAGCTTCTGGATCAGAAATGATACAACCAGTTGTGTTAACTTTATCCTACATTTCCAGAACTATAGTGCATCATGTGCAACCTTCAACATTTCATCCAGCATGAGTCCTTACATGAAGCTGCACCCCCAATGGCTGGTTGGCAGAGCACGCTAATAGCACGGCACACTGAGCCAATGTTGACAGTGTCCGAACATTGCATACTGCACTGATAGTGCCTGCACACTGAGCAGGCACTGACAATGGTGGAGTATTAAGGGATGCCTAAGGGGCAGGTAAGAATGCCAACTTGCACCACTTTTGGACAGCGAGGTCATGTGTGTATGTGTTTCCAAGGGGCTGTGAGCTGCAGCAATGCACTGTTCATGCATGTGATGGCCAGGCTTTATGGCTGTGCGTACAACATGCTGCAGGTCAGCCATTCAGCAAGTCGGCATACTGTGTGAGATACCACAAGCAGAAGGTTCATTTTCAGTAAGTGGTTACAACCTGTGGCTGTGACACTGTAATGCATTCCCAGTTACACCCCTCCCTCTTCCCTCTCCGTCCCTATTCTGCCTACCCCCCCTTGAAATGGCAAATGAAATGTTTATATTTCATGTCTCATTACAAGTGAATGCACATCCTTAATGTGTTCTGCAATGCATTTTGATCATGTTTTCATCAATACTTTTCCATTACACTAAAGCAACTTTGTATACTTTTGTTTCTCATTATCTCATTAGCATAGAGTTTGTCTTAATGCTATCTCATTCTAATTTACCTACCTTAATTGCTTTTGCTCCATAAAGCAGGCATTTAACACTCACTAACACTTGCAATAGAGTTAATGCACTTTAATACAACTGATCAATGTGAACTAATAAGAAGATTTACCTAAAGACACTCTGCAAAAAAAAAAAAAAGGTCAAAACTATCAATAGAAATTCTACTTCCAACAAGCAGAATATGGACAAAAAGATTGATTGTTCTTTTAAGATTTGAGATGATGTTGTCACCATAATACAACAGAATATGATATCCCGAATGCTGTCATTAACTTGATTAAATTGTCAATTGGAAGATAATTTTATAATAGGTCACCTATTTTGGGGCTATTTTATAAAAACAACATAAGCGCCTTTGTGTCTTTATAAAATACAGTAGCCTCACAACACCTGCAAAAATCATGGGTGCACCCCCATACATTACACCTCTATGGAAGTAGGTGTATATTTATATACATGAAACATGCATGTATAAACATAGGCGGGCATTTTCAAAGGCATTTACACAGTTAGTGTTGCTGAATATCCTCAGGTGCCATGGTTAGCATTGGATTAAACAGAATTACCAGAAATTCCAGCTTGCAATAATTGTCCCCAAAAAGATGTAGCCAGAAAAGATTATAGAGCAATAACTTCAAAGATCGCTTATTTTTGTTAGCGTCTTTGTCTCGCGAAGTGACCTCCTCCTCATGTAACATAATTTTCTGTTTATTCTTTTACAAAAGACGTCCACAGACATTAAATTGTGAAATCACCATCAAGTGAACCACAAAACAGATTAATAAAAACTCTGCACTTAGCTCATCGAATCTCAACAGCTGTCCCTCAAAGGCTTGTATGTTATCAGCAGTAGCAGTAGTCACAGCAGCATCAATGGTGGAAGTAAAGTGAAGGCATCAGAGATAACCCCTTAGAGTCTAAAACAAGCAACAAGCGACACAGAGGTATGTTTACTAAATGACAGTAAGGGAGCATGTATGCCGTTAATGCAGGCTATCGACACACTTGCTCCCTTAACGCCAAAAAAATGCTGCTTTAAGGTGCAGTAACTTTAAGGACGCAGGGGGAGGAGAGTGGGCATGACTGGGGTGGGGGAGTGGGTGGTTACAGTGTATGCTCCCATACTGCTGATTGTGCAATGGCCTGAAAAGCCCTTTAACACTGGGAACCCGATCGTCAATTAAAACCTCGTGAAAAAGGTGTTTGTAGAGGGGAGAGAGACAATTTCAGCGTCAGCAATGTGATGCACTGACAAGGGAGCTCAAGATAGTGATAGTAATGATCTGTTAGCAGCAACAATATAGTACTTATGTAGGAATGGGCACCATGCTGATGCAAATGGGGCACAGGGGGTGGCATTGTGGTCATGGATGACTAGGAAGCTGCCTGGGTGGCACAGACCAAAGTCCTTCAAGCCCACTATCCTCTGTCCAATAGTGGCCAATCAGGGGCACAGGTACTTAGGTGGGTCCTGAAAGGACACCCATGGTCAAAGGGGCCCATGTTTGGCCAAGCAGCTGATCCTCAGTATCCCCTGAATAAACATATAATGACCTTTCCTCCAAGACCAGGATCAAACCCTCCCGAAGCCCAGCTACACGAGGAGCTGCCACAACATACACTGCCACTGTGTGCCAGTGTTTGCCAACACATTGAATGACAAACTATATGTCTGAAATGCATTGCACTGTAGCGGCAGTGCCTGTCGCCTAGTTCCCCCATATTGTGATGGCGTTAACAACTGTGAACTGTTCCACGCCATCCAGTACTGTATAGAACCCTATCATATCTCCCCCCAGCCACCTCACCAACAGGTTGAGGAGGCCTAACCTTTGTAAGCTCCTCACATAGGGGAATCCTTCCATCTGCAGCACCATCTGTGATGTCCGTCATGATAACACCGTAACAGTGGTGGAAGACAGACATACTGCTGATGTGGAACAGTGATGTGCCATATGGGGTGGTCCAAGGGACAGGCACTCTTGGCAGAGATGCCAGTGCCCCCCCCCAGTGCCACTGAACCCAGCTGTGGAGGAAGAGGCCAATAGCACCTGCAGCTGTAGTCTTCCAGGTAGCTGGAAAATGCAGGTGCCGAGGAAATACCACAGCAGTGACTGCCATCCTCACCTGAGATGTATTTGTGGCAGGCGGTGATGGGGCCTCTGCATGGGCTGCTGATGGGGGTGCTGCATGGCTATCCATGTGTGCTCTTGCCCCCCCATCTGGCCCTTGTGTCCAAGGTGCCCATCAAACATGCATGTTTAACATGCTGGGATTGTGATCACCACCATTGACAGTGCATGGGTATGTCTGCATGGTGGTGGTGGCATGGGAAGTGGCACAAGCCTGCAGCAGACAGAAGCCTTATCTTGGTCGTGTGTGCCATGCGCATTGCAGTATGTGCCAAAGGCCAGCCAAAGGGAAGCATGTCAGCAACAGGAGCTGTTATCCCTAAAAGGCAGCACTGTGGTGCAACATGCAGGGTTGGTATGTATATGTGCGGAGGGTCACAGATGCAGGTCCCTGCTGAAGTTTCTGTATTGCATCTTCCTGTGGATAAGGTTTAGCTGACAGTGTAAGTACAGCTCCAGCATGTGCAACCCCCAAGGAGGGGGCCAGCAAGGGTGGAAACACCCCCCAGCAACACTGACAGGCTCCACTATCCACAGCTGGTTGGAGGCTAATAGCACATGGTAACAATGTGTGGTGAGGCCAAGACACGGTAATAGCACCTGCAAACAGAGCACAGGTTATCAGTCCTTGAGCTGAAATTGAGACAGGAATGCCAACCATCTCCACATTTGCTCAGTGTGCCAATGAGAGTGCGTGTGTCTATGGCTCCCCTTTGTCCTCTGGCTTTCTGCACTGCACTTTGGCTCACATTGTCAGAGTTTTTCCCAGTCTGTTTGGAAAATGTGAATAAGGCAAGGGAGAGGATTGCGGGTATCATCTGAAACAGCGCAGATTGGCCTGGATGTGTCTGCCACAATGGTAGGATCACTGGCTGAGATGCCATTGTGCCCATCTGCCACATGCTTTGTATGTCATGCTGAGATGGCACTCTCACTATGACCAAAAAGTGACTTTGGCACAGCTATATATTCACATAGAGCTATTATAATGTCTGGCTCCAGTGATGTGGTTGTATCCTCTATCTGGGGATGTCAATCACTGAGCAAATGGCTGCGTATCCCAAGGCAGGGTGCTTGTGGTCATACTACGTACATGCTCTGAGTGCTGACCAGCTGCAGTTGGTTTGTGCTTGGCTGACACAGCCCAGTGAAGGGAAGCAGGGACAGTCTTACTTCCTGTGCTGTAGTCAATTGTTAGTCCTCAATGGTTGGGGTTGCAGTGGCTCATGGCTTACTCATTGGGAACCTGGCAGGACAGTAGCAGTAGCCCCAAGGACAGTCTATACACCCCCACTGCAGGGGCAGTCCATTGCAGCAGCATATTGACACTGGACACTAGCCTGCATGGTTATCAGAAGGTTAGTGTCCAACATGGGCAGAACACAGGGCCGAGCTGTCACTGTCATCTACAGCATGCAGAAAACAAGGAGAAAAGCATAACACTGTAGACAATACCTGCCACAGACTAGCAGTGATGTGGACTTGCAGCACAGCCAACAGAGACCATCCCTAACAGTGCAGGTTCAGTGGACCAGGTGCTGGGCACCCCCCCCCCCCCCTCACCCTCAGGATTACATCTGAAACCGCTCTGCAGCACAGCTTGCTGTTGTTATGTGTTTGCAGCACACACAACCAGTGCATCTTACTGAGCTGATATGCTGGATCAGTGCATTCTCCATTGGTTCTTCATGGGTAGTGGAGGACCCAACCTATACCGGCACAGACAGCAAACAGTTTGATCAGAGATCTGCAGGCTCTACACAGCTGTGTGGCAATGTAGCCTGCTGATTGGTGCAATGTCTTCATGGTCAAAAGTCCAGGGTTTGATTCCTACTTGTTCATTTTGTGACTGAGTGCGCTTGCCCACCTCGCACAGTCCTGGCTCTGCTCTGACCTGCAGACAATCATTCTTCTACATTTCTATGCGTTATGGCCACATGAACATCTGTGAGCATGGCTTTAGTGACTCTGCTGTGGCACATTGCAGCGGGTCAATATTGTGTACACAGCAGATGTCTTGGACAACTGGTATGGATGCTTTTTCTGTTGTGCCATCATTGTGACCTCCCAGCTTTACGTAAAGAGGATATATCTCATACAGTCAGACACATAACACTTGTTATATAGACATACCCTGCACTGTTCTGTCATCATTACTTGCTCAAAACAAATCACCAATAATTTGCAAATAAATAATGAATAAATTTAACTACAATGCAAAAACATCCTTTCTTAATCATAACCACTTTAACATATACTAATATCCTTTAACTTACTAGGATGTATTTAAAATCCACAGTATACCAATGTGTACAGCATTTCTTTATTATGAATTAAGGTAAATATTGGAACATACAAATACAATATAAAATTCATACAAAATATTAACAAATATTTTAATAATCTCAAAATCCCCAATACTTGTACATTATTCATACATTATTCAATATACATATATAGGCATCTCTACTATCCAATATACATATATCAGCATCTCTGTTATCCAACCATAGGCCATGATCCATTAAACAAACATTTCATCAGGAAAATCTTTAATTATGGGATAGCATGTATTATATCACCATTTTTTCTTCATGAAAAATTCTGACGTTAAATTCTCTCTAATATTAAATACTGCACTACATCAAAGATGTTAAGAAACTTCTGAGGTATGACAGTTTCCACAATAGCAACCTGAAGAAGAATTTACCTGTTTCACAGTTTCTATGGTTATGTAGACTTTGTACAGATATTACAGAATACAATAGACAATCTTTGGACATGGCTAAAAGATTCGCTGCACGGGGTTATCCAATTGAATGTATTTATAAAGTCTATAATCAAGCTCAGCTTGCCCCCAGACAAGAATTACTCTCACCAAAGAAAAAAAAATCCCTAACAATAAGTACATTGGTATTATCCGCTTCTCATATCTTTCGTCATGTATCGAAAAGATTATGAAGAAACACTGACATATTTTACAAACTCGTCCCAGTTTTTCAGACAAGTGGCTAGTTATTGCTCTCAATAGACAATGTAATTTGGCTGACACTCTAGTTCCCTCTTTCATGCCTGAAGGTCATAATATTTCAGACCAGACCATAGGACATTTTAGATGTGGTAGCTGTTCTATTTATAAACAAGCTGTGGTCTTAAGTAATTTTTTGAGCATCCTAGTACCAAAAAGAAATATAAGCTACAGCATTGGACAGACTGCAAATCCATGCATGTCTTTTATGTCATTATCTGTCCTTGTCAACTCCTCTGTGTAGGTAAAACAATTAGAGAGGTCAAGAAATGTATCCAGGAACACAAAAGTTGTATCAAACAGCACCACACATATTGAACATTGGCTTAATGAAAGACATACCCTCTGAGACATCAATTTTTTTGTCCTTAAAAGGTTGATTCTCTCAGTTTGGGGTGGAGATATTGATTGTGCATTAACCAAGGAGGAACAAATATTGATTTTTGAACTAGATACAGTTTTTCCTAAAGGACTTAACAAAGAGATTGACTTCCAGATTTTTTTGTAATTCATATTTCCCCATTTATATGGTACCCTTCAGCCCCCCCCCCCCCCCGCCCCCCAATATATGGTATTTACTGTATGTTTTTTTACCTGGTATATTCCTTTTATTCTTTTTAAGGTCCACTCCTCTGCAGTTTTATTCTGTTTTAGTTTATTTTGTACTTTTACAAAAATGTTCACTCCCCACGAATGTCATTAGTACTAGTAATACTCTTTTTGTTTTGCAATATGACTTTGGGTCAGATTGTTTTATGGTAGTTTTTTAGATGCACGAGTTTCCAATCTGTGAGTTTTTTAATTTTGTTTTTTGAAGTGCAGGTTTCCCGCTTTTACTGATAGCACCTTAGGATAGCTGTATTTCTATGATGTTTAGCTGCTAATGTTGCTTAAACATGAACTCATATCTACACATACCCCCTGTATCCACTGTGACTGTCTAGGCTAATTAGTGGGTAATGCCTATTTCCCCTTTATAAACATTCCTGCCCATGCATGACTTTTTTCCTGCGTCTGGCTTTCGCACAAAGGTAACAGTTGTTCTTTACGGGGTTTTTTTGCTTCCCAACCTCTTTTCACATATGGTAGATCAGTAGTACCATCAATAGTAGCTTTGATTTTTATTTTAGTTACGCTTACATGCTGTCAGTATATTTTAGTTTCATTCAATGTAGTTACACATACATACTACATTGCCTAGTTTATGCCCTTCAATATTACATCATTATCTGCCATCTCGTACTTTTATAAAAATGTTCGCTCTCCATGTATGTCAATAGCACTATTGATACTCTCGTGGTTTTGCAATATTTTGGGTTATATCGTTTCACAGTAGTTCTCTACATGCACGAGTTTCTCTTTTGTTATGATCGTTTCTGAGTACAAGTTACCTGCTCCAATTGATAGCGTCTTAGGATTAGCTTCATTTCTAACCTCATTTTTAACCACCTTCCTAGGGAGATTATTTTTCTTAGCTTTAATTTTATGCTTGAGCAAAGACCAATGCAATATCTTTACATAGCGTATTTATCGGTTTTTATAGCCATTTACACACTTGCATTTATATTTACTCCTGCTCAAGTTACATTCCTGCTTCTCCCTCTGATGTTTATTACACGAGTACTCATTTTCTTTTTAAATAAACAAGTTTGTGATTGGCTTTTAAAATATATTTCTTTAAACTAGCCCCTTTTGCAGTCCTAGAAGTTATATTTTTTTATATTCCTTCCCCCTTTTTTATAATCTGTATTTTGTTAACAATTTTATACACAGCTTACGGTGCTCTTAACTTCAATATTTTTAAATAGTCCTCACTATTCAATCCCCCCTTCCCCCTCCTCTCCCTCCCCTTCCCCCTTTTCCCCTTCCCCTTCCCCCTTCCTCTTCCCCCTTCCCCAACCCACCCCACCCACTCTTCCTTCCTTCCCCTTCCCTCTTCACCCCTCCCTCTTCTCCCCTCTCTTACTCCCTTCCCCCTTCCTCCTTCCCCTCCCCCTCCCCTGCCTTCCCTCTCTCCCCCTCCCCTCCCTCCCCTCCCCCTCCCCTCCCCCTCCCCTTCCCCCTTCCTGTTCCCCCTCCCCTCCCCCTCCTTCCCTTCCTTCTTCCCCTTCCCCTTCCCTATACCTGTTTTTAGTAAGTAATGATACTGCTTCAGTACATATATCTTTGTATTTTTGGTTTATTACAATTTCAGTATCAATTTTATCAGTTTATTTTTTTCACATGATTTATTGTTCCCTTGTTTCACATGTTCTTTTATTTTATTTTTAAGTGAACATTCTATTGTGTTTTACGTTTATAGACTGGGAAAGAGTTTTCATAGTAACATAGTAACATAGTAAATGACGGCAGATAAAGACCAGTATGGTCCATCTAGTCTGCCCAGTAAGATGGCCGGAGTAAGATGGCAGGAGTAGGTGCCACTCTTTGCAGTCCACACCTCAGGCCACCCCTCCCCATGTCTTTGTTTAGGGGTGAAACCACTGATCCATTCAGGTCACCCCTATTTGTTGAGAAGGTAGATGGTTCAGTTAATTTTGTTTTTATTCTGTTGCTATAAATGGATCCATTGTGTCTGTCCCATGCCATTTTGAATTCTGTCACTGTATTTGCCCCCACCACCTCCATTGGGAGGGCATTCCAAGCATCCACCACCCTCTCAGTGAAAAAGTATTTCCTGATATTGCCTTTCAATTTTCCACCTTGCAGCTTCATGTTATGCCCTCTCGTTTTACAGCTTCCCCGTCTTTGGGGCGCCTGTGGGGCACCTTGGGCTGCGGCACTGTGGGGGTGTTTCTGCTGGCAGAGCTGATTTGGATTGGGGGAAGGTGCCTCAGACAGCCTTTTTGGATTGCACCACTGCAGGATCGGGCCCATGACCTCTGCCTCCGCAGTCTTGAAGAAACCAGTGGCCTACATCTCTATAGCTGCTACCACACTGCTGGCTGGCTACAGAAAGACTACAGGTCACCACACAAACTGTGTCTTTTGGGGATACTGCTAGGTACGTATGACCTAGATTGGCCACTGTTGGAAACAGGATACTGGGCTTGATGGACCTTGGTCTGACCCAGTATGGCATATCTTATGTTCTTATGTTCTTATGGTTTGTTTGTTCATTATTTCTCCTTAAGTATTTAAAGATCTGAATCATATCTCCCCTATCCCTTCTCTCCTCCAAAGTGTGCATATTTAGGTCTTCAAGTCTCTTCTCATAAGGCTTCTGACGCAGGCTCCAAATCATTTTGGTCGCCTTCCTCTGAACAGTTTCCATTCTTTTTACATCCTTTGCAAGATACGGTCTCCAAAACTGAGCACAGTATTCCAAGTAAGGCCTCACCAGTGACTTATACAGTGGTATTAGAACCTCTTTCTTTCTGCTGGTAATTCCTCGTCGTATGCAGCCCAACATCCTCCTGGCTTTTGCCACTGCCTTGTTGCACTGTTTGCCACCTTGAGATCTACAGAAATAATCACACCAAGGTCTTTCTACTGATCCGGGCACACCAACCTCTCGCCCCCAATCGTGTACATTTTTCTTGGGTTTCTGCTACCCAAGTGCACGACTCTGCACTTCTTTGTATTAAATCTTAATTGCCAAGTATTTGACCATTCTTCCAGCTTTTGTAGATTGTTTCTCATGTTAAGGACTCCCTCGGGGAGTCCACTCTAACAAAGTTTTGTGTTATCTGCAAAAAGACAGACCTTTCCATTCAGTCTTTCAGCAATATCACTCACAAATACATTGAACAGTGCAGGGCCCAGGTCCAAACCCTGGGGCACCCCACTAATCACCTTCCCCTCATCCGAGTGAGCTCCATTTACCATCACCTTCTGTCATCTGTCAGTCAGGACCCATCCCCAAACTACTGAGTTTATTGATAAGCCTCCTATGAGGAACAGTATCAAAGGCTTTGCTGAAATCCAGGTAGATGACATCCATCGCATGCCCCTGATCTAATTCTCTGGTCACCCAGTCAAAGAACTCAATCAGATTTGTTTGGCAAGATCGTCCTTCGGCAAAACCATGTTGCCTCGGATTTTGCAACCTGTTGGTTTTGAGAAAGTTCACTATTCGCTCCTTCAGAAGTGCCTCCATTACTTTTCCCGCCACCGAGGTAAAGTTCACGGGCCTGTAGTTTGACATTTCTTCCCTGTCACCACTTTTGTGTAGAGGTACGACATCAGCCATTCTCCAGTCCTGAGGAACTACTCCTACTTCCAAGGAACTGTTGAAAACATCCTTTAACGGCCCTGCAAGAACCTCTCTGAGCTCTTTCAGTATCTTGGGATGTATCCCATTTGGTCCTATGGCCTTGTCCACTTTCAGTTTCGGAAGTTGTTCTAACACATCATCTTCAGTGAATGGTGTCGTATCTACTTCATTCCCATCTTTATATTTGGGAGTCACAGTTGGTCCTTCTCCAGAATTTTCTTTAGTAAAAACAGAGCTGAAGTATTTGTTTAGCAATTCCGCTTTTTCAATGTCCCTTTCCACGAGTCCATTCCCAGCACTTCTGAGTCCTGCGATTCCACCTCTGATCTTCTTCCTTTCCTGAATATACCTGAAGAAAGTTTTGTTGCCATACTTCAGATCTTTGGCCATTTTTTCCTCTGTCTTTGATTTTGCTATCCTTATTTCTCTTTTTGTCTCTTTGAGTTTCATCCTGTATTCATTTCTGTGTTCCTCTGTTTGCAAGCTTTTGGATTTTGCGAAAGCTGTGTTTTTTGCCTTTATCTGAGCAGCCACTTCTTTGGAAAACCAAATAGGTTTCCTTCTCCTTTTGTTTTTATTTACTTTTCTTACATATTTATCTGTTGCCCCTTTTATTGCCACCTTAGCCCATTGCAATTCCACTTCCCTTATCTCCTTCCACCCTGTCAACTCCTCAAGTACATGGCCATTTTATTGAAGTCAGTGTTTTTGAAGTTTAGGACTTTGAGCTTGCTATAATTGGACTGCGCCTTGGTTTTTATCTCAAACCACACCATGTGATGATCGCTGCTGCTCACAGGGGCACTCACGCAGACATTTGGCACCCTATCACCGTTGGTGAGGACTAAATCCACCACTGAGCTTTCCCTTGTTGGTTCCATCACCATTTGTCTAAGTAATGCATCTTACAGAGTATCCACAGTTTTTTTGCTTCTTTCCAGATTTGCAGAAGGAGTAATCCAATCCACATTGGGTAGATTAAAGTCACCCAATATGTTTGCTTCCGCCTTTGTGGCTATTTTGACAATGTCTATAATCAATTCGTTATCTAGCTTTTCGCTTTGAGTCGGAGGTCTGTAGACTACAGCAGTATGGTTGACAGTGCCATCTCCTCTTTCCAACACAACCCAGAGCGCTTCTTCTTTTCCCCATGTCCCCTGCATTTCAGTAGCTTTTATACAGTATTGCTTTTGATATACAAGGCTACTCCTACTCCTCTTCCATTTTCTCTGTCTCATCTCTTCTGAATAGATTATAGCCAGCTATGGCTATATCCCAATCATGTGATTCATTAAACCATGTTTCTGTAATGGCCACAATGTCCAAGTCCATTTCCACCATTAGGGCTTCCAGGTCTGGAACTTTATTGGATAAGTTTTGAGCATTTGTGCTCATTGCTTTCCAGCATTTAACTGGCTTGTGTGTGTTTTGCATTGATTTTGTTCTGTCTATTTCTTCCCACTTGTTTTTGATGTGTGGTTTAAAAGTGTGTCTGTTTCTGATATTGTTCTGCTTTTGCAGGGAGTGAGGTCCAGAACTTGACCTTCCCCATCCGTCACCCCCTTTTTCTAGTTTAAATGTGTATCCACATACTGGCTGAATTTTTCACTTAGGATTCTTCTCCCTGCGACAGAGAGATGTAGTCCATCAGCACAGTATAGTCTCTTGTTGGTCCATCTGTTTCCCCAGTCACATATAAATCTGAATCCTTCCTCTGCACCAGGTTTGGAGCCATGCGTTAAAGCTGTTTATGTGATTTAGCCTTTCTGCCCCCTTACCAAGAACAGGTAGAACTTCTGAGAATGCTACAGTGTTAACAATGGGCTTTAGTTTCTCCCTCAGAGTTTGAAAGTCCCTTTGAACTGTAGTGGCACTGTTTCTAGCCAGGTCATTTGTACCCAAGTGGATGATAACATCAATTTTGGAGTGCTCACTTTCAGCGCTAAGTACATCAACAATTTGGTTTGTATTCTTGCTAGATGAAGACCCTGGAAGGCATTTGACTAACTTCCCTCCTTTGAACTGTGTTTCCAAGTTGGTGCCTCTGATGATGGAATCACCAAGTAGTAGTAGTTTTCTGTTCCTTGAGTCTTTCTTCATAATTGGTGCTTTATCAGGAGATTGAGCATTGACTATCTTATTTAAGGACCCTTGAGCTTCCCTGGCTTGGGCATCCTCATTAACCAAAGCAGAGAAGGCACTATGCAGTGATATCTCTTGATGTGCAGGGTGTTTCTGCATTACCAGACGTAGTCCACCAGAGCCCACTGTGATCCATTTGTTCCTGGGATGTTTGAGTTTCTGTGGGAGCGGCAGGGGACTTTGGTTTGCATCCTAGAAGAGGTGCATTTCTTTGCAGCTACTTCTTCCCTTAATAGAGTCAATTCATTTTGTATGGCTGCCAACTTGAGGCATATAGGGCAAGCTCTTAGCACCGTTCTTCCTGAGATGGTTTTCTACAAAGTTTTGGTAATGTATTTTCGTTTTTATCTCCTAATGTCTTATTACATTATGCATTTATTTATTTATTCATTGCTTATATGTTTACGTTTTGTTTTTAAGCTGTCTCTTTTGGTTTTATTTATGTTATAGACCCCTGATGAAGGCCTAGTGCCGAAACTTGTTTAAGTTGGATCCTTAATAAAAGCATGTTTTGAAGTTCATCCCAGTGTGGCTGTGGTTCTTCTTCTCCACTCTGTGCTTGGTTCTTAGACATAAACAGTAAAACACCAATGATATTAGCATCAGAATTGTCATGATCAAGTCGGTGACCATCCAGTAACCACTCATGATGAGCATACCATGCCCTGGTGTAGGCACATTTGATAATAGAACCGGATACCCTCTCTCCCGTAAATGGTCAGATAAATTATCCACGTTTTAAAAACTCATGTGATGTGGTACAGATCCAACGTAATCTTAAAAATTGGCCCATGGGTGATCCCCGACGTAATGACAGGGAATGGTAACTATGAAACTGTAAAAGGTTATTCCTCTAAACAGGCTTTCTGTATAAAGTAGCTGCCAATCCCATGTCATGTTTATAGATGAACAAATCCAAAAACTCAATCTGACCCATGTAATAATTCAAGGTAAATTGAATATGAGATTTTAATGAGTTAATCCAGATCAAAAATTGTTGTAATTCCAAAACAGTACCTTGCCACAAAAAAATGTCATCCAGAAACCTCACCCAAAATGGTATATGCATAAACCATGAAGATGGATAAATAAATTCTCTCTCAAATTTGTCCATATAAAGGGTAGCCGCAGAATGAGTCACTGTGGCCTCCATAGCAATCCCAAAAGATTGTAAATAAACTTAAGAACCATAAACTAAATAGTTATGTTTCAACACCAAGTCCAATAATTATAGCAGAAAAGATTTAGGTAATCTAGCAGGTAATTCCAGCATACGGCCAGCTATAGAAGCAAGAGTTTTCTCTTGATCAATGTTGGTATATAGTGATGTTACATCCATAGTAGCCAAGAATATAGTTGAGAAATCAATTTGGATAGATTCCAGAAGTGTAATGAAATGAGCAGAATTATGAATATATAACTGCACCTTGATTGCAGATTTCTATAAAAAATGGTCCACAAATTCAGATAGGAGTTCCATTACTGAGTCCTATATGACATTATAGGATGACCAGGAGGAGAGGACAATGATTTATGTATTTTAGTCACAGTATAGATAACTGGTATACGAAGGAATGAATTGATCAAAAATTTATATTCATGGTTGGTTGTCCGTCCTGCTTCCAAAGCAGACGATACTAGAGACTTTATGGTAATCATTAATGCTGGTGTGGGATCATCCTTCAAAAGATGATAATAAAATATCAGAAAGTTGAAGCAACGCCTCCTGGTGGTTAGCATTGGGGCATTCTGGGGGGATCAGAGGTGGCACCCATTGTTAACCAGGCAGTGGGGATATTAAGCCACTGCCTGGTTAGCAATATGTGGAGAAAGTGAGGCGTAGGAAACCCTGGCTCAATATTGCCGCTGCCTGGTTAGTGACAGGTGCTACACTGGATCGCTCCCGGCATGTCTCAGTGCTAAGCAGTTAGCAATGGGGCATATAACAGCAGAACCCAGGGATATTCAGCGGCACTAATCATATTAGTGCCTGCAGAGCAGCATTTATATGGTTTTCAGGTCTGCAAATTGTGTAAATGCATTTGAATATCCCTCCCCTCCCCCATAAGATTACCCCTTTAGTGGGTAGTACTAATGCAAACATTTCAGTCCGAGTTCTAAATGCCTTCATAAGCATTAAGCACTAAGAAATCTCCACCTGCCCATAGACTATTTGTGTTACATTAATAATCATCTTACATGGCAAGTAAGACTACTGTACAGTATTATACTTTATTTTCACACAACTATGACACATTTGAAATAGACCCTTTGCTGAGATATTATCTTTCCTTGTGTTCAGGCAGAGTTTCATCTTACACATTAATCTGACAAATGTCACAAACTTCTGAATGAGTATCGTCTCTAACCTGTGGGAGGATACTCTGACAGAGCTGAAGCTTTTGACCTTAGGATTAGAAGAAAATCCAGGTCTGACAGTGAAAATGAGCAATGAGAAATGCTTCTATGTTAAAAAAACGTCCTCAGTATTGTATGGTAGTATATTTTTTTTAATTTGTGCTTGATTTTCTCAACAGCAGTTCAGTAAAAGATGTGTAAGTGTTTACTGCTACAAATTTCAGATCTTCTTTTATATGTGTTATCATAGAAACATAAAACATGACGACAGAAAAAGACCACATGGCCTATCTAGTCTGTCCTTCCATATCAACAACTACAACAGTCCCCTTTTTTCCTTTAGAGATCCTCTGTGTTGGTCCCATGCTTTTTTGAATTCAGTTACTGTCATCATCTCTACCACCTCCACTGGGAGACTAATCCATGGATCCACTACTCTTTCCATAAAGAAATATTTCCGCATATCACTCCTGAATCTATCTCCCTTCACCCTCATCCCATGTCCCCTCATAGCAGAACTTGCTTTCAATTGAAAGAGGCTCTCTCCCTGAACATTTATGCCACGGAGGTGTTTAAACATCTCAATCATATCACCTCTATCCTGCCTTTCCTCTAAGGTGTACATATTAAGATCCTTAAGTCTGTCCTCATATGCTTTATAATGAAGACCACTAACCATTTTAGTAGCCACTCTCTGTACCGACTCCATCCTGTTCACATCCTTTTGAAGGTGCGGTCTCCAGAATTGCACACAATATTCCAAATGAGGTCGCATCAAAGACTTATACAGAGGCACTATCATCTCCTTTCTTCTGCTGGTCTTTCCTCTCCCTATGCACCCAAGCATCCTTCTAGCTTTTGCCGTCACCTTTTCTACCTTTTTAGCTACTTTAAGATCATCAGACACAATCATGCCTAGGTCCCACTCTTCTTTAGTGTACAAAAGTACTTCACCCCTTATACTATATTTCTCTCTTGGATTGCTGCAGCCCAAATCCATGAAAATCCATCATGGGGTGGATTTTCAAAAAGCTTTGCCAGCTAACTTTGAAAGTTAGCCCCCTGACCAGAGTGACTAAAATTAGCCAATCAAAATAAAAAAAACTCCATGGGGTTCCTGAGGTGAGCTTACAACTTAGCCAGTTAACACTGAATTTCAGTGCTAACTATGTAAGAATAGGTTGGCAGCTCTGGTCATACTAATAACAGGCCTAAATGTAGCCAGTCAAATTTTAACCAGCTAGATTTAGGTATGTTTTCAGCTAAAACCCCAGTGGGTTGCCTGGTTTCCTACAGATTACCTGTTCAAACTAGACAGTTCTGTGAAAACAAACCCAAGATATCAACCAGTACTTCTTGAAGTCATGTAAAGCAGAGATTCTCAACCCAGTTCTCGGGGCACATCTATCTAGCCAATCTGTTTTTCAAGATATCTATAAATGAATGTGCATGCATGGATGTGAGATTTTAATTTTCTTGTTGAGAATTGCAAATTTGTGCATGTATCATAATAACTGAGAACTAGATTATCCAGAAGAGAGAATATCCAGCCAGTAGAAGAAAACTATTTTTATTATATATGGCTGAAATATAAAAATCAAAGAGCAGATAGTCAAGATCAATGTTCCCTCTAATTTTCTGTAGGCTGTGTGCGCATAAAATATCAGCTGTGTGCAGCTTTTGAAGGAAGGTTAAATTTTTGTGCGCCACATAACGACACTCGGAGTTATATACTTTAAAATTTGACTACACGTCAGAATACAGTATGTATACCACATTGATTTTAATCAAATTAAATGAAAATAGACGATTACTAAATGAAGCGGGAAATTTCTAGCAATTACAATCATAACTTTTAAATTTTAAGACGTCTGTGTTGTTTTCTATCAGAATCAGAGCTGTAATTTTTGTGCGCTCTGTTGTAAAGTATGTGCGCTCGCTCGTTGAGGTGTGTGCGCGCGCACACGCGCACAGCTTAGAGGGAACAGTGGTCAAGATATAAAGAGGAAATGGAGTTAGTAAGAAGGGGGAATGAGAGAAGGCAGAAATCTTAAATAGGTTTTATTGTTCAATTTATACAACACAGGGGGAAGGTGACTTGTGAAAGACAGGGTACAGAGGCATAAATAATTACAAAAGGACTGCAAGCTCATTAATGGATCAGGGAGAAACAGTATACCAAATGTAGCTTACCTACATTTCAATAATAATTTTGGTACTATTCCTCATCGGAGACTATGCAACAAACTAACAAGTATGGTACAAGGGCAGAAATTATTGATCTAGGGAGGGAATTTCATTTTTATTTCTTTTCCTTTATCATAACTTATATATTGCCTTGTTGAGCCAACATCATTCACAGAAGCTTAGCAAAGGAACTCAGAGAGTAGAAGCCACTATTATGAATCTAAGCGGCATGTTTACTAAAATGTTGTGAGTAATGTAGGGTGAACTCATGATTAGCATGCAAATATACCAGTATGAGCATGGAGCATGCTGTGGTAGAGATGTATGGCTGTGTTAGATGTGTCTCTAGCATTGTGTGTGTGCACTGCAGAGGCACTCACTACCAGCTCCTTGCTATTGTGTGCTAGAAATACGATGTTATGGCCTGCAGTAAGCCATCTGCAGAGATATCATACAGCAATACATGGGCCCCTACCCCACTAAAAAGGCACCTAGTAAGTGGTCAGTGAAGGATATAGAGGATTGACCTAGGAATAGGCACATCCTGCTGCACAGTTCAGAGCAATGGACCAAAGTAAAAGGGGCAGGATATGCAAATCAGGAAAGGAAATGCATGCATAGACACCGTGCTGTGGTCCCTTCTGGGAAAGATAGGGGGCAAATGAAGCATCTCAATGAGCAAGGGGCTCTGAAAGAGTGTAGACAGGGTATCAGCAGTGGCCACCATGTCGAACAGATGTATGAACCCCCCTCACCCAGAGGCCTGCAATTACCTAAGCTGCACTGGAAGAATGCCAGATGTGAGAGGGGGTTGGGTCCCCCTCCCTGTCACACGCCTTCTATATATGGCACAGTACTTAGGCTAGTAAATAGTGCTTCCTCCACGGAGGACGAGGAGGAGGAGAAGGGGGTGGGGGTGGTATTAGAGCAGATTTGGAGGCTCACTACAGAGATGGCACACACATGTGGGGGATATGGAGTGGAGGAGTGGCCTAGTGGTTGGGGGCAAGATACTTCAGGCTGGAAGGTCAGGGATTCAAATCCCACTAGACAGCAACCTTGGGCCGGAAGGACTGTGGTTTCTAGTCCCACAGGTGCTCCTTGTGGTCTTGGGCAAGCCACTTAACCCTCCATAGCCCATGTTCCCTGTAAAATAGTTATCTCCAAGTTATAATGCCCTGTTCAATGTAATTTCAGTTTGTTCAATGTAAACCGCACTGATGCAGTATATAAGAGAATGTAAATAAATAAATAAATAAATATATGGCTGGGGGACCATGCCACCCACACCTTCTACAATATGGTTTTTTATGGCACCCAAAAGGAACTCCTTTGGTCTCCACACAGGCCATCCACTCTTGTGGCCTAACTATAACCAAGGGGGTGGGAGCAAATGTAAAAAGGGCAGCTACGCTCCTATCCGAGAACACTCTACTCCCCCCCACAAGAAATCACAGGAACACAAGCAACCACAATTGGTTTCCAGCCAGAACATACCAGTTCTCGGGAAAATGAAAGCCCACGGGCTTTCAGGAGCCCACATGAGCTCTCCTGGTCTGTGAAATACCTCATCTCTTAAGCAGAGACTAGGAGAGGAAGCACTACTCAAGGAACTACAACCAAACAAACCCATGTTCAGTAATAGAGATGTAGGTAGCTGCTTATGAGCCTGTAGACCAAAGACATCCTCCATGGTTAGAGTGAGGGGCCGTCTGCCCACAGGAACAGGGCCCATGGCACTGGAATAGCCCTCAGGAGCACATATGCGCCGCAGTACTACATGGCTTTCCATGCAGGATAGGTGATGGTCTGATGGCACATATTGGTGCTAAACCTTCATCTTGCCAGTTGTTGCAACACCTCATTTACATGACCCTCCCCCAGCTGTATTCTACTGTCTCCAACCCTGGCTATGTGGCTAGTACCAGCTGTTTCACTGAGCACAGACCCTAACTCCCAGCTTCTCCTCAGCTCATCACACCTGCAGCTTTCCCACATGTATCCATTGCAAATGCAAACTTGATCAATATACATTCAAGAGTGGTATAGCTTTGTATATACAGGGTGGCCTGAAAAAAGTGAGAACATCTCGTAGCATATAAGTGATTTAAAAATTCAAAAAGACAGATGTAAACGACTGACAAATTAAAAAAAAAAAAAAAAAAAAAAGATGGTGACCGGAAATTGTCGAAATAAAAATGTTATATAGCTAAAAAAGGTAAATAAGGAAACTATTTAAGCTTTTAATTTACGAGATGTTCTCACTTTTCTGAGCCACCCTGTATATATATATATATATATATATATATATATATATAATATATATATATATATATATATATATATCTATATATATATATATATATATATATATGTGTGTGTGTGTGTATATGTGTGAGCATGATTAATTTCTTTGTCTGGGCGCCAGAGAGTTGGACTGAGGGAGAGCCCTAGTTGTGGTGTACTTAGATTTCAGTACAGACTTTTACACCATTCTGCACAGGCAACTTATAAATAAATTGAGCACCCTAGGAGTGGACCCTAAAATGACTGGGTTAAAAATTAGGTGAATGGGAGGCAACAAAGCGTACAGGTAAATGGAGCTCACCCTGAAGAGAAGGAGGTTACCAGTGCTGTGCTGCAGGGATCCATCCTTTGTCTGATTCTTTTTGACATGTTTGTTAGTGATATTGCGGAAGGGCTGTCGGGTAAGGTTTGCCTCTTTGCAGATGATACTAAAATCTGTAATAGAGTAGACATCCAGGAAGGTATAGGTAACATGAGGAGGGATTTAGCAAGACTTGAGGAATAGTCAAGAATCTGGCAGCTGGGATTTAATGCTGAAAAATGCAGGGCTGCAAAAATCCAAGGGAGCACTACAGTATAGGGAGTGAAGCACTGATATCGAAAGAAGAGCGGGACCTGGACGTGATTGTTTCTGATGATCTTATGGTGTCCAAAGAAGTAGAAAAGGCAACTATGAAAGTCAAAAAAATGCTTTGGTGCATAGGGAGAGGAATGGACTGCAGGAAGAAGGAGGTGATAGTGCCTCTGTATAAGGCTTTGGTGAGATTTCATTTGGAGTATTGTGTGTAATTCTGGAGACCAGACCTTCAAAAGGATATAAACAAGATGGAGTCAGTGCAGAGGGTAGCTACCAAAATGGGCAGCGGGCTTCATCTTAAGGTATATGGGGACAGACTTACAGATCTCAATATGTATACTGGAGGAAAGGAGGGAAAGGGGTAATTTGACAGAGATATTTAACCCTCATCCTACCAACATATTTTACAAACAAATCTTACCAACTGGGGGCCGAATGGATCCCATGTAGCTTTTGTGATTGCTGATGAAAGAACACTTTTCTTAATGTGGAACACATACTCTGTGATGTTGACAACACAAAATTTAAGTTACAGACATTTTTCTTGTAGCGCTTTTAATCAGGAATAATAAATCAATCAACGAAATGTGACTTTGTAATGAAATTGTGTCCGGTTTTGATGTTACATATGAACTTAACAAACTATGAACTTTAGAAATTAATGGTAGACAATGTTTGTGATAACTTTACAAAGTCTGACATAGGAATGCACGCATTCACTTATATTTTAATGCATTCATTACAAACAGTACTTATAAACTAAAGTCCAAATAATTTGGGGTCCTTTCGGACCCCAGAGACTAAATAGTTGCTGTGGACACAATAACATTTAACATAAGTAAAGAAAAATTGATTTGGACTTACCACTGGTGAGAGAACAAATTCTCTGTTGATAACTTCTGGTGTTTACACAGCGCTAGCAAACTTCTGCGTGGGGTCCGATCTGACCCCACTTGGTAGGATGAGGGTTAAATACCTCCGTGGCATAAATGCACAGGGGGAGAGCATCTTTCAATTGAAAGAGAGCTGTGCAATTAGGAGCATAGAATGAAGATGAAAGGGGAAAGACTCAGGAGTAATATGCAGAAATATTTCTTTAAGGAAAGAATGGTAGACACGTGGAATAGTCTCCCAGTGGCGGTAGTAGAGACCAGAACAGTATCGAAATTCAAGAAATCATAGGACCAGCACAGAAGATCTTTAAAGGAAAAAAAGGGACTATAGTAGTTGGTATGAAAGGGCAGACCGGAATGGGCCATATGGTCTTTTTCTGCCATCATGTTTCTGTGTTCACTCTCCCAGCATATATACTCCTGTGTTGCAGGCCCTGTTTTTGTGGTTCACAGGCTGCAGTGCTCTGTTGCTGTAGCAGACAAACCATTCTGCCTGTCTGATACTGATGCCCTAGGTGAATGCCTGATTCAATTCTGGGCATTGCCATCCAGTGTTGTCAATAATGGTTTATGTGTGGGTGGGTTTAGGACTTTAAACCACTTGACACTTGTGCCTGTGCGGTGTGTTACTGAAGCACTAGCAGGGCAGATGCAAATACCATAGTTGCACCCATATTAGTGGCGTTTTGTGCCTCTAGCATGACACTAGTGTAAGAGCACCAGCCGTCTGCCACTATTACTGTCAAATCTTCACCTCCAACTCTGCTGTAATCCTGCCTATTCATTCAGTACCCTGGTAGTGTGGTGCTTTTAGTGTGGGAGCTTTCTGTTCTCATGCTTTCCACACAGTGAGACCACCTCCATTTTGTTTAACCCTTCAAAATGGTACCAGCAGCAGAAGTGTACTGCTCCTGCCCTTTTTCCATTGGACCATCAAGGAACTGTACAGTAAGGGTGGGGGGGGGGGGGGTGTCCAGAGGGACCCGACTGGCTGACCAGGATCTTTGTTGCTGGAGGGGAGCCTGAAGACCTCCACCAGACAACATCACATAGGGGTTGGGTGTTGTCTGGGGGGGGGGGGGGGGGTGTTGCGGAAAGGGGGGCGGGTTGTCTTACCTGTTGTTGGTGCCAAGGATCAGAGAATCCACATCATGAAACTATTTTGCAATGGAGGCCAAAGAACGGCCTGCGGGTGGGAATTGGCAATACAGAGGTACCACCAATGGTTCAGCTGCAGGTAAAGCCACCTCTTGAGATGATGCTAACTGCATCCATGCTATTGGTGATTTGGGTAGCCAGAGTGCAATAACTGCTCTATTGCCGTGCCTTTTCCCCACACTGAACCCAGCTCCCTCCTCATGTAATGCATGAAATGCAAATAGTGTGGAAAATCACCACTCTATCTGCATTTAACCCGTATTAGCTGTCAATGTGGCACGATAACCTGGGCCATCTGCCACGTAGCCTGTCAATGTGGTTTAGTAAAGATGCCCCATAGATTTTTTTAAAATGCTTGTTTCACCTAGAGGGATAAGGGATTAAAGGAGTAATTTTCCTTAAGTCCCTGTTTTTTTATTTCCACCTTCAAATTTTTTTTAAATTGTGACTTCCCTAGTTCATTAGCAGCACTTACTGTGTATGTATGGGTTTGTAAAATGGGCCTACGATATGTAGATTTGCTGACATTTGAATGTGGAAATTACAAAATCTCCACTTCCATATATAAATGCTGGCACTGCTATGTGGAAGCTGCCAATTTGATGCACATGCACTTTCGCAAAATGGCCGCTCCAGTTGTATGTGCTAGCAAATAAATGTGAAGTCCTGCAACTCTTATATGTATTTTAAAAAAAGCTTCATGTTGGATAGAGCATTTTGTAAAATATCATCGCTATTGTTAACTTTCTAACTTGAACATTTCAATTCTTGCCTCAACACTCTATGCAAGATGGGCCGTTAAGTATGCCACAATATTGCCCACTATAGTTCCTTTTGCTTACTCAGTCCTGCATGAGGTGCCTTTTAAGACTGTCAGTCTTTGGAATGACTTAGCAGATCCGAAGATAAGAGTCTTCAAAAATTAATTGAGGATAACAAAATTACAGTCATGCTGATGAAGGAGCAATGACCATTATTCAGCCCTTCATTTCTGTATTTGTGTGCCCAGAACACCTGGCTATCTATCATTCCACAGCCACACTAAGGGACCTTTATACTAAGGGTTAACACACTTTCGTGAAAGTTAACACGCATTAAGTGATATTGCGGCCATAGAAATAAAATGGCTGTGGGGACTTAATGTGAATTAACTTAATTAACATGTATTAAAACATTTAGTAAAAAGGCCCCTAAGGGCTTTAAGATTGCCTCTTGTCACAAAGTCAAAGCAATTGGTCTGACTGGTGCCTCCTTCCAATGCTGCTCATGGCCACCAGCAAGCTGTCCTCTTCTGCAGGCATCATCAGTGTCACTTTCATTCCAAATCCACAGCATTGCAGCTCTCAATTCCAGCTTGAGGATGGGAGAGAACCTGCTGGAAGACAGGCGCCTATAAGTTCAGGTTACAGAAAATTGGTGAAAGGGATGTCTTTTTTTCCTGAACCACTTGCAAGGGTTACATATTGCAAATTTAACTCCTTGTCCCATGTTAAAATATAATTTAAAAAGAAGTATCTTTGTAAATAAACCCATTATCAAGCAGCCTTTTTCTGTGTTTGCTTCTTTTGTGACATCATCTGGAAATAATTCTGTGCTGGGGAATCCAAGGAGGGGAAATTCTTCCAAAGATCACACATTCTAATATACTGCATGATTGTATCAAAAGCCATTTGGCACACTTTAGAAGACTTGAACAGAAGGATCCACCTCTGAATGATCCAAGCACCTTTTCCTTATTTCAATAGGTCAAATACTTGCTAATTGATAGAGCGTGTAGACCAGTGTACCTTTGTATAATGTAGCCATTGTCCTCTCCAAGATCTGTCTTTTTGCCTCAGGGATGTAAATCGTCTGTTTCTTTTATTAAAATGTCAGTCATGCAAGTGGTAAGGTAGGCGTGGCCTAGGCCTGAGGCGATGTAACAAAGTTCCTTTCTGGATATCAGTATCTTCAGTATATATTTATATGTCCTGGAGGAGATGAAAAGCAAGGGGGATATAACAGAGACTTTCAAGTACCTCAAAAGTACAAATATTGTACAAGAATGAAAGTTCGAAAACAAGAGGTTGTAGTTTGAGGTTACAAGGAGGTAGGCTCAGAAATACCATCACAAAATAATTCTCCACAGATAGAGTGCTAGTTGCATGAAATAGTCTGCCAATGGAGACAATAGAAGCATAAACAGTAATGGAATTGACGAAGGCATGGGATAAGCATGGAGAATCCTCAGTTGCAAAGAAATGTGAGGAAAGCCAGAGAGCATTGCCAAAGATTAATCAAGAAGTAAACTGAGCAACTAGATTGCCTTACAGTCCTTAACAGCTATCATATATGTATCGCCATAGAAACCAGGGGCATGCACTGAACATTCTTTTTTTTTTTCATTTTTTCATTTCATTTGTTATAGGGGTCATTCACAACTAGGGGCAGCACAAGGGGGGTGCAGGGCCATATGCAGAGACTCATTGCAGGCCCTCATTTGCATAAGGAGCCTCATTTGCATGAATATTTGCATAATGATAACGTGCACTAACTTTTAGTGAACATACCTCTTAATGAGTATCTGGATAAAGAAAGACTACCAGATTTCTACTTTACTATACTCCAGTGCCATCAGCCCATTTCCAGTCCAAGTCCCCCCCCCATCAGCCCACTTCCAATCTTGCTTCCCCATCAGCCATTTCCAGTCCTGTCCTAGCCCTTAGCAGCCCATTTCTAGTCCACGCCCTCCATCAGCACATTTGCAGTCCAAGCCCTCCCCCCCCCCCCCCATCAGCCCAGCCAGGCTCATTAGGAAGTACTACAAATACTGTCGATCATAGGAGCACTATCAGGACTCACAAAGCACCAAACCCTACCTATCAAAAAGGCAAATATTAAACCAATACAGTACATCTCATAGAATGCCAAGTGGCACTGTCAAATAGAAACTACATGTACAGAATACCTCAGCTCGGTTACACATGCAGAACATAGACTGTCCCCAAACAAAGAACAAGGGATCATAATTTAGAAATAGGAAGACAGTAATTAAACTGGGAACCCCAAAGGCCAAACTTGGAATGTACAACATCACTGGAGAAATAAAACTATAAATTAATTTCCTCTTGTACTAAACAAAACACAAAGGGGCATGTTTACTAAAACCCCGGTAGAGTGCGGGCCCCGGTAGTGTGCGGGTGCCATATAAGGAGTGGGTGTTCCGTCCTGAAAAAGAATAGCTGGAATTTACATATGCACTAAGGTGCGCGGCGCCTATGTGCGCCCTGCACCTTAGCGCATGAGATAGCTGCGCGGGAGGCATAAGTGGCGCACTGAAGTGCAAGAAAAAGAGCAGAGCCACAGCACAATGGTTAAGACACTGACCAGGGATCAGGGGTTCAATCCCCCACAGTGCCCCATGAAGACAGCTGGCTGAGGTGTTAATTTTTGGCGGCATATTAATACTGGGCGGCATAAGGCGGCGCACTGATGTTTATGGAGGCATTATAATACTGGGCAGTATAAGCAGCGCGCTGATGTGCAAGAAGAAAAGCAGAGCCATGGCACAATGATTAAAGCACTTACCAATGGTGCAGGGATCAGGGGTTCAATTCCCCCAAAGTGCCCAATGAACAAGGCTGGCTGAGGCATAACATATTATGGGGAAGATTGCTTTAGGAGGCATTTTATTCATATTTTAATTATCACTACTAGCAAACACACTCTCAAAGCATGTTAACATAAGGCGCCCTATAAGGCACATTATAAAGTGCACTGTCAGCCAAGGCACCCTAGAATGTTGCTTATAGGGCGCTTTAGAGGGTGCCGTATGAAGTACCGCAAGGTCAGTGTACTGTTTTTTATGGCAGCACTGTGCAGTTTAAGGAATGGAAAGCATATGTAGGTGCGCTGATAGGCAAGGAGGAGCAGCAGTGGAGCACAATGGTTAAGGCACTGACTGCTGATACAGGGGTCATGAGTTTTCTCCCCAGTGTGCCTAATACATAAGGCTGGCTGTGGCATCAGCTTTGCATTGTACATATTTGTCCTGCAGCACTTTATTTTTATGTTATTAATTGCTGCCAGCAAACACGCCCGAAAGTGCCGTATAAGGCACCCTATAAGGCACTCCATAGGGCACATTATAAATTGCACTGTCCGCCACAGCACCCTAAAATGTCCCCTATAGGGCACCCTATAGGTTGCGTCACAGGATAATGTATAGTGCACCTTATATGGACGGGAACCATAAGGTGCCCTATAGGGCGTCGTATAAAGCACCCTCAGAGGCACCTTATGGGTACAGTACGCTGAGGGTGTTTTTGCTGGCATCAAAATATGTACATTAACAAAAGATAATGCATTGGACAACCCTATCAAACAACCCCACTGTGGGTTTGAACCCATGACCTCAGGCTTCAGAGGCACTGAAGTAACCATTGGGCTACAGCTCTATAGCTGCTAGCAAGCCCCTGGCTGGCTGCAGAGAGCATGCACGTCACCACACAGACAGTCTGCTGTGGTCACCAGGATAGGGTTAGCCCACCCATAACCATGATGCACTGCACATGCAAATCAGCTGTCCACAGATTAACACAAGATGGGCAATGCACCCCCACAGCACCTCGGCCTGGTAGAGGGAAGTGACCATGTGCACCCACACACCACCTCGGCCTGGTAGGGGGTACTGACCGTGTGTTTTACTGGCACAGAGTAGCTACACACCGTCACATTGTGCGGGTACTGTGCTCACCCTGAGGGTGCGGTGAGGCTCCCAGGACCAGGTCCACAACACCTTCCATGCTTGAAAGAGGCCATGCTGGATGTCCAAAGCAGTGTTAATGTGTGAGATAGGTAGTTTCTGCACAAACACCTTGGATCTCTGTCTGTTTCAGTCAGGTGTAGCCCCCCATGGACCCCAGGTGGGCTATGCACCACCTCTCCTTCTCCAGGGCTGAGGCTGGCAAACAGGGTCTACCCATCAATAGATCCACATTCTACCTCCCTTCAAAGGTGGCAGTAATGGGGACCATCAACCCCTGTCCTGCTGAGGAACAGACACCCCACAGGGCAGTCAATGCAGCTCTATACACATCCATAACACAATAGCAGACAGACATTAGGCCTGGATATGGTGAGCTTGCACCCCACCACTATCTGATATTCTCCTGCAGCAAGTCATCAGCCACTGCACCCTGCTCCATCAAGACACATACCAGCTGCAAACAGTGTGCTAGTTTGTCTACAGTGCATGTTCCCAGTGGAGATGCATGCACCCAGAACTGGGATGTCAGCATACACTGCAAGCAGATAAATCAGTGATTGGGCCCCAAAAAGAAACCCATATCTATCACATGAGAGAAATACTATATAGCACTATGGGGGTGCCTAGCCATGCTGTGGTCACTGCACAGTCAGAGTGAGAGTGATCTCTCAGCAGGATATACTGAGGTCACCCTGTCTGTGTAGGTGGTGGCCGGGCACTAAAATGTCCCAGTCAGTGCCCTATGCCCTGTGCAGATGCACCCTGGCCAGGCCACCCTGTCCGGCCTATACCTATGGTACCTTGCTCCTCATTATGCACATTGGCAGCCCAATACTGGCAACATTGCTGGCAGTGTGGGTTGTGGAAGGTGTTTGCAGCCACCACACACTGGATAGACAGACAGCCACCCTCACACCTATGCCAGCATTGTGCTACTATAGAGGAGTCCAGCAGCCATACCCACCACACCAGTCCTGGGCACAGTACAGGTATGGATATGGTACGCAATACTGTTGGGGGTCACTCCCCAGGGTGGTAAACACTGTCAGAGACCAGACCTGCAGCGCACACCGCAGACATCACAATGATTGTTATGGTGGAGATCAATGAGCAAAATGTGCTTAACATAGGGATTGATATCTGCCAGTTATCATGGGCAACGTTTGATAGCTGTGTACCATATACCCAGGTGTAGGGTGGCATTGCTAAGGTATGCAACTGCTAGTATTGGGAGATACAGGCAGGGCCCAATGTCCTGCCTCTCCAGGAGGCATTGGCCAATGGGGCCTGTGTATGTGTGTGTGGGTGTGTCTGGCCCTGTTGGCTGCTGCTTTACGGCAGAGTGTCCCAACTCCAGTCCTGGTGTTCCAACCACTGTTCGGGTTTTCATGCTGTCCCTCATAAATATGCATGAGCTACATCAGCATACCATGGGGGTGGTGCATAGATATGCAGCACAGGCATCTTTATTAGAGGCAGCATGGATCCTGAATGGTGTGGGGCCCTCCAGGACTGCATTTGGGAGACTCTGCTCTAGGTAATGCGGCTGTTTATGGTGTCTGTGTTTGGTGTGGTAAAATATAGGCGTATGAACCATGCGTATGTTCTCAGCAATAAAGGTTTGTCCTTACTATCACGGTTTAGTTGTAGGAAAAATATGGGGACTGGATTGGCAGGAGCCCCAGCTGGGATTTGAACCTGTGACCCTCTGGTCCTACAGGCACTGGCTGTGTCCGCTGAACCACACTGTGGCCACAGAGACAGTGCAGTCTCTGGAGATAGGAAACCTGGCTGCACGAGTCAGACACCCTGCTCTGCACAATTTTACTGTGGGCTCGTTTACCTTGTATGGGGACAAAGGTGCAAATAAACCTAAAAAATGACCTCCAAAAAAGGGGAAAAAAAACAAAACCAAGCTGGGCAACAGTGATATCAATGGGCAACATGAAAAACACTCCCAGGAAAGCTCCATTAAAATGCAGTGATTTTTGAAAGAGTCTACGGAGCGTAGACCCTTCCAAAAATCATTTCTTTTTTTTGGAGCTTTCCTGGGAGTGTTTTTTATGGTTGCCCATTAATATCTCTGTTTCCCAGCTGGATTATAATTTATTTGGAATTTGTTGTGGTCATTTTCAATTTATATTTGCTATTTTGTTCTGTGCACATGTATCACACTGCTCACGTTTTCAGGTTTCCCCGGTTTTGCTGCACATTGCTGACGTAAATGGTTTCTCTTCCCTTTAAATCGGCTCTAACGCAAGGGTTTCACTTGCGGTATTTTTTTTGTCGAAATTCAGCCCCGCTCCTGTGTGGGGAGCCTCTCCCCTCCCACTCTCCACCCATTGACCCTGTCCCCCCGCCCCTCGGGAGCCTTCTTCCGCCCTCGAAATGCCTTTCCACGCCTCTATCGCACATCAGCGCGCCCCGCTCTTGTGTGGGTGGAGCGCACTTGTGCGGGGGGCGCGCACACGTGTGTGGCACCAAAAACGCACTATTAGCGTGCGCTAAGGTACCTTAGCGCACGCTCAAGTGCGCCCCGCACATTTGCGCGGTTTAGTAAACATACCCCAAAGGCGTTAATAATGCACTTTTCCAAGAGCTGACATATTCCAGTTAACAAATTCAAAATAAAAAAGTATTTTTCTATCTTTTGTTGTTTGGGTAATTTATTTTTCAGTTGTAATTGCTCCAGTCACTTTCTTCTGGTTTCTTCAGGTCTTCTACTAACTCTCCATTGTCTGCTGTCCATTTGTTGTTTCTTCTCTCTTCTAGTTGTTTTCCATTCTCTCTCTACATCTGCTTTAACATACTAATCTTTCTCCTTTTGCTCTTTCCTCCATCTCTTTCTTTATTCCTTTTTTATCCACTCAAATTTCACCCCTCCATCCCCAATTCCCACTTACTCTCCAAATACCCGGCCAATTTTCTTCCCTCCCACACAAAATATCTTTTCCCCTCTCCATCCTCACTCCCCCAGCCCCATCCCATAGTTCTTCCCCAACATCAGTTCCCTTCTAGTTTCAGCCCCACACAGCATTGCTCTCTTGTAGTCCCATTCTCCCATTAGCCATTTCCAGTCCTATCCTAGACCCCATCAGGCCAGTTCCAGTTCAAGCTCCCCCATCAGCCCATTTCCAGCAAATCTCCCCCATCAGCCCACTACCAATCCTTGCCTCCCCATCAGCTATTTCCAGTCCTATCCTAGCCCTCGTCAAGCCATTTCCAGTCCAGGCCCCCCAATCAGCACATTTGCAGTCCAATTGTCCCCATCAGCCATTTCCAGTCCTATGCTAGCTCCCCCATCCACCCATTTCAAGTCCTAGCCCCCTCCCCACCAAAGAGCACCCCCCTGTCTGGCTGACTTTAGAGGGAACTGGGCAGACCCCGGCTCATCTCTGTACAGCCGCTGAAGTGAAGAGCACCATTTTTCTTTATGTTGGCAGCTGTGTTCTAGTATAGGACGCTGGGGCGCCTAATGTCAGGAAACAGGAAATGCCCTTTAACCTCCGGCATACTAACAGCCTACACTAGAACACAGCTGCCAAAGTGAAGAAAAATGGTGCTCTTTACTTCGGTGGCTGTACAGAGGTGAGCTGGGGTCTCAGGCCTCCTCGGCTCTCTCTGAAGCTGGCCTTGCCAGGAGCTAAACAGCATGTGCAGGATGTTGTTGTCATGGGGCCCCCTGAAGTGTGGGGTCCTGTGCAAACAACATTATCACACAATGGATGGGCTGGTCCTGTTCACAACCATGAATACCGGGGATGTACATCCAGCCTGGACATACATCCCCGCTATTCGTGCAAATGCAGCTGCCAGTAAAAGACTCCCTGGAAGAACATCGGAGTCATACAGGGAGCCTTAGATGGGGCAGAATGAGGGTGGAGCGAGGGTGGGTCAATCCCTGGATGTACAGGTTCTATTCCAAGGTCAGCCCTGTACATCTAGGGTTGGCCAGAGGTGGATTAAGTGCCCCTGGATGCAATGTTTTCAGCAGCAGATGGCATGAATGAAGGAGGAAGGAATGCAGGAAGTTCCCCGCAGCTGGACCCTGGCCATGGGAGGCCAGATTGGGGGTCTGGCTAGGGGGAAAGAAACTTTTTGGCAGAAGGTGGGGATCGTGATGCGATGGCACTGCAGCTCCATTGAGGAGCCAGACTGAGGGGGCTGGGTAAGTGGCTGTACATCTGGGGTGCCTGAATAGGGGCACGTTCTAGACATCCAGCCACTGTGCTGCGGTTCTGCTCCCATGGGGATATTTAGCACCAGGCTGCGTCCGGATGTCTGTACATCTGAATGGCTGGAAGACATACAGGTCAGAATGTGCCTCTTTATATCTGGTTTTTAAAATAAAAAAAAGTAACACACACAACAAAGCAAAAGGAAAAGAATTTCCCAGGCCTCACCCCTTCCTCCCCTCCCCTTCTAATACCATCCAAGGGTTTAAATGGGGCAGAAGCAATCATCAGTCATTACTGTCCTACCACTGCTGTTTTACAAAATCAGTTTAAGGCTTGCACCATTTTGTTGCATGGCTGATTTTGATTTCATTTTTCAGAATGATACTGGAGAGGCCGGGACCCTTTTCTTTGTCCTATGAAACATCTATGGCACTAGAGGGGTGACAGAGTGCAGTAATGACCACAGTACTAAGCAGAGGTAAGTCAAGTTCACTCAGGCGGAGAGCACATGCTTTCCATTTGATCAAATGATTGACTGTGTGTGTGACTGCTCCCATCATTTTGTGAATCTGAGATTGAACTGTCACACAGTAAAATGAATTGTCAATGTGTTGCACGTGCTGCGTACATGAAGTAGTGAGTATAAACCAGTTATTGAATGCTTATTGTTTACTATGCTTTACTGTGATAGAGAAAGCGTGCCTCATTCTGCCATTTGACATTCCTGTCCATGTTGGGCCTGATATTTGAAAGGTGTTTACTGTAAACCATGTAAATGCTGCTCAGTGGGATATTGATCCTGCTGAATATCCCCTATCCTCTCCCCTACATGCCCTGATGCTAACCGCTTAGCGTCAGGGGCATGTCGTGAGTGTTCCGGCGGCGGTGACAGAGGCTAACCGGGTAGCAGCAATATTGTACCTCTAGCCGGTTAGCTTCTATGGGTAAAAGAGAGGCGCCGGCCCATCTTCACCCATAGAAGCTAACCAGGCAGCGCTGCAGTATCACTGCTATCCGATTAGTCTCTGTGACTTCTGGGCATGTGCGGCGACCCTGGATATTCAGTACCGGAGCGGCATATGACCCTGGGTTAGAGGACTACGGCGACAGCTAGGCCCTGTACTTATGCCTAGCAGTCCTAACTCATTTTGTTTTTATTTTTTAATGTAACTGCTTTTAATGTAACTGCTTTTGCTAGATGTTTAGATCTTTTTGGTTACCCCACTGACATTTTTGTAAATGTTAGAACTTCTGATAACCTCTTGTCCTTTTTTTTCTCTGTTATTGCTCCCTACCTCAGTTGTTACAACTGTCAAGTCTCTATTCTTCTATTTGATGTTAGTTGGGTCTCCCTGTGAAAAGAGAAATGTTTTTCCTGTTATCAACCTATGTGGTAATAGTTCTGGCTGTCTGAACAATTGATTTTTGCAGTTTGCTATTTATTTATTTAACAAGTTTTATATACCACCTTTCTTACATTCGATGTAATTTCTGTTCCTGTTTTTTGAGTTTATTGTAAACCGCTTTGATTCCTGAAAAGCGGTATAAAAGCACAAATAAATAAATAAATAAATAAAAATGGTTTATATATAACATATTAACGTTTAGTGTTTTACAATGAACAGGATATTGAACTTGGATTAAAGGGGGATAATGTACATCAAAGCGGTTTACATATAACATAGTGATCTTTAGCGGTTTACATTGAGCAGGATGTTAAACTTGGGCTAAAGGGGAAATAATGTGTAATACATCATGTCAGATTTGAGACAGGAAAGAATGAGAAAGGAGGAGGGGGGTGTAGTATCAGGTGCGGGGGAGAAGCAAACGAATGGGAGATTGTCATGGGGTAATATTGAGGAGACGTGGGCTGCTATTCTCCAAAGGCAGCAGAACGGGTAGGCGGAGGTGAGGGTGGGAGGGTGGAAAGAGAGAGGGAAGAGTAGAGAGGGGGCGTGGACTGGCTGGCTTTGATTATACATGGAGTGGATCTTTGATATTTACATATGGGAATAGAGCTTTAATGTCAGAGTTATGTAGTAATAATTGTTCTCGAGCTGGTCATAGTGTTCTTGGAAAAGGAAGGTTTTCAAGGCCTTTCTAAAGTCCATTAGATCTTTGATGGCTCTGATGTTCCCCGGGAGTGTATTCCAGATTGTGGGCGCTTATACTGAGAATACACATTTACATGTTGCTTGTTTAGCTTTGGTTTTGATTGAGGGGCTGAGAGGTTGGTTCTGTTGAGCTGCTCTTCTTGCTCTTAATTCTGGGTCCTTGGAGATGAGGGCTTGAAGGGAGTCTGGGTATAGACCTTGGATAATATCTTGGTAGAGGAATATTAAATATTAGAGCCAATATGTGGGTGCTCCATCAGAGTCAGGGCTGTTCTCAACCTAGTTTCCAGTTCTGTATTGCTACTTCAGACTATTTCACAGCTTTGATACTTACTTTTTCCATTACCTTCTCTAGGTTGCTTCCCTACTGTATGCTATAGCAGTACTTTTCAACCTTCTGCTAGAGGCATACCTAACCAATTGGGTTTTCATGATTACCATAATGGATATACATAAGATAAAGGCATGAAATTGCTGTCTCCAGAATTGTACACAGTCTTCTAAATGAAGTCTCATTAGAGATTTATACAGAGACACTATGGGGGTTATTCTGTGCCACAAATAGCAGGAATGTACATCCTGCCTGGACATACATCCTCGCTATTCATCCCCCAACCGCTCCCGGTGCAAAGGCTCCCTGTAAGAACAGTGCTATTGTATGGGGAACCTTAGACAGGGGCGTGAGGGGATGGTCTGGTGGTAGAGCGAGGGCGGGGCATGAGTGGACCTTTACCCCAGACATACAGGACTGATTCAGAAGTTAGCCCTGTATGTCTGGAATCTGCCACGTAGATGAGGGATGCTGGAGCTAGGGGACGGCGACGAGCTGAGTGGGCGCAGGAGGATCCTCACAGCCTGACCCTGGCCATGGGAGGCTGGATCAGGGGTTGGGCTGTGGGGAAAGGACATTGGGTCTTGCAGCAGGGGATCACAGCTCCACAATGGAGCCACAGTGCCATGACAATGATATGCCATAGCACTGTGGCTCCATTACGGAGCCTTGCTGAGTTAGCTGGGGATCGGCTGGGTGTGTGGCCCATCAGAATCGGGGGGGGGGGGGTAGACTCCTATGCGGCCTTGCATGCAGGAGCCTGTGTCTTTCTTCCACAAGAAGTCCAGAGAAGTAAGAGACACTGACCAAGCACATAGCTTTGGCCCAGCACATCCAGGGTATTGTATCCTATGTGACCTACTTGCTTGGATATAGAATATCAATCATCCACAAGCTGTCTAGATCTGAACCAGCAGCACGTTGCAACAAGGGCGAAAAGACGACACAGAGGGAAGTTTGTGAATAGGAGAAAAGAATTCATCAACAGAGGAGCTGGTGTACCAAGGGAGAGTTAACCATCTAATCATTTGAAAGAACTTATTTCATATAGTTTTTAATCCAACATGATATAAAAAAAAATGAATTTTATTTTTTTCTAGTGCCATCATGGCCTAGCCTGGTTTGTGTTGCAAACACTGGTCTTTTCAGGAGAAATTCTTACACTTCCTGGTGGCTCTGGCTCTAGTCAGCCTATCCTTAGCTGCATCTTCTATTTCTGGTAATATTAATTCCTGTTTCCTTATATGCCCATCTTCAGCTCCATGGAAAATCCTTTCTCAATTTATTGCCTTATGAATCTATAGCTCCTGCTCTAGAGATTAACTCCATGTTCTTCTACCATCTTCTTGTACCAGAAATTCTATGTAAGTTTCTTAAACATGGTTTCACAGAATTTCTGAATAGGATCACTAATTTGACAACCAGGATCTGCAGTAGGCATAGTAAATATCTGTGAATTCAATAGATTCAGAGGGCAAAAAAACCAGGGGTTTTCCATGGAACTCAAGAGAGATAAACTTTGAGCCAATCAGGAAGAGGAACTAGCATTGTCAGAAATACAATTAAGAAAAGGCTGTCTAGAGCCAGGTCCCCAGGAGACATAACAACTCTTCCTGGAAGCCCATGCTTTACAGCCAAAGCGGCACTGGCTTGAGGCCAGCCTATGTCAGCTATTAACAAAACTGCAGGTGGGGAATTCTGAGCAAATTCTGCATTGCACAGTAGCATAGAATTCCCCCAGGAATAAAGATTGTACTATTAATGTTTCAGGCACTGCATTTATTTATTTAAAATATGTGGGCCCGATATTCAAAGGCATTTACATGGTTTACAGACTTGTAAACCATGTAATTACCACTGAATGGGATATTCAATAACACTAACACGGTTAGTGCCACTAAATATCCCCTACTAATGCCGCTATATACCCCAATGCTAATCGCTTAGCATCAGGGCGTGTCATGTACATTCTGGGACGTGTCATATCGCCACTACCTGGTTAATTTCTGCAGCTGCAGAGGCTGCATGTGACCCCGGCACTGAATATCCAGGTTTAGGGGTATGTTTACTAAACCGTTCTAATGTGCGCTCTGTGACATTATCACATGATAAGGTACCTTATCACGCGATAATGGTGCTTTATCGGGCGCAGAAGTACCTTAGCGCACGATAACACGCGCAGCGGCGCAAACGAGCGCTGAAGGTGGAGAAAGGCTCACGGAGGGCGGAGGAAGGCTCCCCAGGGGCGGAGAGAAGGGGTCAATGGGTGGAGAGTGGGAGGGGAGAGTCTCCCCGCACACTAATGCTGTGAAATCCGAGGCTGAAAACTAACGCCAATGAAACCCTGGCGTTAGAGGTGATCTAAAGGGAAGAGAAACCATTTCTGTCAGCAATGTACAGCAAAACCAGGGAAACCAACAAAAAGTGATAAGTGTGATACATGTGCATGGAACAAAAGGGCAAGTAAACAGTGAAAATGTACAGAAGAAAATGGAAAAATAAAATAACCAAGCTGGGCAATAGTGATCTCAATGGTAAACATGAAAAAACACTCCCAAGAAAGCACCAAAAAAAGGATATGAATTCTGGAAGGGTCCATGCTCCATCCCCATACAAGGTGAATGAGCCCACAGTGAAATTGCGCTGTGCAGGGTTTTCCTCTCCATCGGACAGGTTTCCTAAGGCATGCACATGTGTGGCAACAGCAGGGCGGGCATGTCGGAATGGCCAACTGGACAGATGCTTGAAAATGGGATACAGAGGGCTGCAGGAGGCACATGCTGTGGTGCAGCTGGGGCACATTGCGGACTAGGGTGATGCCTAGGTGGCACTTAGGAATGCTAAAACTGTACAGCAACCAGACAGCAACTGATGAGGGCCCAACATGGGCACGAGTGTGTTTATCACAATGTCACAGGGGATAGTACCCAGCAGGTACCTCCAAGGGCACAGAACATTGGCAGGCGGTGTTGGGGGGGGAAGCGTGGACGTATATGCAGGCACGCCTACTCCAGAACACGCAACATAGGCAGCCGCCAACCTGCACACTGGATGGCCTGAGACTGCGCACCACCAGCACCACCAGCAGAAGGGCATGTCAGCATGGTGGCAGAGGGATACTGGTGGTGGAGGGGGCAGTGGCAGCTGCCCAGAGCAGACCATGGCCTAGCCCTGTGTAGGTGGGTGCCATGCACTGCAACAGACAGGCCCTGCCGGACGAACAGTCATGGTATCACCAGGGAATGCACTGTCTTCATGGCAACACCGTGGTGCAGTGCACACAACCAGTGTGTTCAGAGGCAGAAAGTCACAGGTTCAAGTCCCAGCTGTGGTTCCTGCCAACCCAGTCCCTATATTTTACCCACTACTAAAATGTGCTAATACAGACAGAACCTTTATTGCAGATGATGTAAACATGCCCAAAACACCTACATTTTACCCTACAGAGCACAGACACCATAAACAGGCGCATTACCTAGAGCAGAGTCTCCCAAATGCAGTCCTGGGGGGCCAAACACCATTCAGGTTCCATGCTGCCTCTAATAAAGATGCCTGTGCTGCATTTCTATGCACCGCCCCCATAGTATGCAGATGTATCTCATGCATTTTCATGAGGGACAGCATGAAAACCCGAACAGTGTTTGGCACACCAGGACTGGAGTTGGGAACCTCTGCCGTAAAGCAGCAGCCAACAGGGGCAGACACACCTGCACCCACAGGCTCCATTATCCAATGCCTCCTGGAGAGGCAGGACATTGGGCCCTGCGTGCATCTCCCAATACTAGCATACCTTAGCAATGCCACCCTAAACCTGGGAATACGGTACACAACTATCAAAAGGTTGCTATGATTACTGGCAGATAGCAATTCCGAAGTTAAGTACAATTTTCTGATTGAGCTGCATCATGGCAACCTTTCTGATGTCTGTGGAGTGTGCTACAGGTCTTGTGTCTGACAGTGTTTACCAGCCTGGGGAGTGACTCCAACAGTATTGCGTACCATAGCCATGCCTGCACTGTGCCCAGGACTGGAGGGGTGGCCAGGGCTGCCAAACACCTCTATAGTTGTACAATGCTGGCATAGGTGTGGGAGTGTGTGTCTGTCTGTCCAGTGTGTGGTGGCTGCAAACACCCTCCACAGCCCACACTGCCAGCACTGTTGCCAGTATTGGCCTGCCAATGTACATAATGAGGAGCAAGGTACTGTGGGTATAGCCCGGACAGGGTGGCCTGGCCAGGATGCATCTGCACAGGGCATAGGGCAATGCCTGGGATATTGTAGTGCCCGGCCACAGCATGTCCTGCTGGGAGATCACTCTCATGCTGACTGAGCATGGACCACGGCATGGCTAGGTTCCCCCATAGTGCTATATAGCATTTCTCTCATGTGATATTTATGGGTTCCTTTTTGGGGCCTAATCACTGACTTATCTGCTTGGTGTGTATGCTGATGTCCCAGTTCTGGGTGCATGCATCTCCTCCAGTAACATGCACTATGGACTAGCTACCAGACTGTCTGTAGCTAGTATGTGTCTTGCTGGAGCACCTTGCAGGGTGCAGCGGCTGGAGGCTTGCTGCAGGAGAATATCAGATAGTGGTGGGGTGCAACTGAGCATTTCCAGGCCTAATGTCTGTCTGTTTTGCTTTATGGATGTGTACAGAGTAGCATTGACTGCCCTGTAGGGTATCTGTTCCCCAGCAGGACTGAGGTTGATCGTCCCCTTTACTGCCACCATTGCAGGGAGGTAGAACGTGGATCTGTTGGTGGGAGACCCTGTTTCCCACCCTGAGCCCCAGAGAGTGGGTTGGGTGGTGGTACATATTCTGCCTATGGGTCCATAAGCGCTAAGCCTGACTGAAAAATACAGATGTATCCAAGATGTGTCTGCAGAAACTACCTATCTCACACACCAGCATTGCTGGGGACCTGCAGCATGGCCTATTTATGCTATGGAAGGTGCTGTGGACCTGGTGCTGGGCGCCCCACCTCACCCTCAGGGTGAGCACAGTACCCGCACAATGTGACGGTGTGTAGCTACTCTGTGCCCGTAACACACATGGTCAGTTCCCCCTACCAGGCCGAGGTGCTGTGGGGGTGCATACCCCATCTTGTGATCATCTGTAGACTGCTGATTTGCATGTGCAGTGCATCATGTGTACGGGTGGGTTAACCCTATCCTGGTGATCACAGCAGACTGTTTGTGTGGTGACGTGCAGTCCTTCTGCAGCCAGTCAGGGGTTTCTTAGCAGCTGTAGCCCACTGGTTACTGTGGAGCCAGAGGTCATGGTTTCAAACCCACAGTGGGGTTATTTGATAGGGCTGTCCGAAGCATTGTCTATTTTTAATGTACATTAGTGCTGCCAGCAAAAACACCCTCAGAGGACTGTAACCATAAGGTGCCTCAGAAGTGCCTTCTGAGGCACCTTATGGTTACAGTCCATATAAGGTGCCTTATAAGGTGTCCTATGGAGCGCCTTATAGGGGACATTATAGGGTGCCATGGCGGACAGTGCACTTTATAATGTGCCCTATGGAGTGCCTTATAGGGTACCTTATGCGGCACCTTAGGTTACGGCACGTGAGGGTGTGTTTGCTGGCAGCAATAATTAAAATACAAATAAAATGCCTCAAGAAACAATACCTACATGTCAAAGCTGATGCCTCAGCCAACCTTATGCATTAGGCACACTGGAGGATCAAATTCATGACCCCTGCATCAGCAGTCAGTGTATTAGCCATTGTGCTACACCTCTGCTTCTGTGGTTGCATGTCTGGGCGCCTACTTAAGATTACTGCGCGTTAACGCGCTTAGCAGCGCTTAGTCCGATAATGTGCGCAGCAGCGCGCGTTATCGCACGATAATTCCATTTTGCTACTTTAAGACTGAACGCCCACTCCTTTTATGGCAGCCTGCACACTATCGCTGGGCGCACATTAAGACGGTTTAATAAACATACCCCTTAGTGTTGAGCACCAATGGCTAGACGCTGTTCTCTCACCTAACCACTGGTACTGAATATCGGGCCCTATATATATATATATATAGATATATATATATATATATATATATGTATATATGTATATATGTATATATATATATATATATATATATAAGTGTATATATGTATATATGTATATATATAAATATATCCTGCCATTCTCACATCCTCAGCAGGTTATAATTAAATATATATAATTAAAATACAATAAAAACAACAAAAACAATAAAACAGCAATACATTATTGGTTCCATAATTTAGTGCCTATAAATGACAAAGCACGGTGTCTTGTTCTAAATAACTTTGCTGTAATCAAATAGATAAGCCTGAATATATGCCTGTTTATTTGAGTCCATATACTCTATCTCGTACACTCCATTAATCCCAAGCTTCACTGCTATCTGTTCCTCTACAGAACACGATTAGAAGCTACACATAAGACAGCATGCTTATCTTGTACCTACTCTATGGAACTCTCATCCATTACATATTTGTCAGGAAACATCTTTGGCTAAGCTTGATTTAATTTGATTAAATATAATTTGTGTCTTTATATTCCACTTAGCCAGCCAGGCATTCTGGTGACCAGAATCGCACAAAATATTCAAGGTGCAGTCGCACCATGGAGTAATACAGAGGCATTAAAAGCATCCTTGGATTTATTCTCCTTTCCTTTCCTTTTGATTCCAAGTGTTCTATATGCTTTCTTGGACACAGCTGCATCCTGGGCAGAAGGTTTCAATGTATTATCCACGATGATGCCCAAGTCTTTTTCCTGGGGGTGATTCCTAATATGGAACCTTGCATTGCAGCTTGAGTTGTTCTTCCCTAAGTGCATAACTTTGCACTTGTCCTCATTAAATTTCATCTGCCATTGGGATGCTCCGTGTTCTAATTTATTAAGGTCCTCTTGCAATTTTTCACAATCTTCTTGTGTTATCTGAAATTTGATCACCTAACTCATTATTTTCATTTCCAGGTCATTTATGAATATGTAACAAGCAGAGGGCTTAGCACAGATCCTTAGAGTACTCCACTATTCACCTTTTTCCATTGAGAAGAATGACCATTTAGCCCTACTCTTTGTTCCCTATCTTTTAACCACAATAGTACACTGCCTCCCATCATATGACTTTTTGATTTCCACAAGAGCCTGTCATGAGTGACCTTGCCAAAGCCTTTCTGAAAATCCAGATATGCTATATCAACCGGCTCACCATTATCTACCTGTTTATTCACACCTTCAAAAAAATATAAGAGATTAGTGAGCTAAGGGGATGTTTACTAAACTGCAATAATGTTACAGACCACGCGGTAGGTAACGTTAACGCATGGTAGGTAATGTTAATGTGCGTTATGTAATGTTAACGAGCGGTAACATAACGTTAACGTGCGGTAAGGTTACAACCCGCGCGGAAGCGTTCCGCGGCGTGGTAAACACCGCAGAGGGAGGAGAGAGGGCGGAGAGCTGGGGTCAATGGGTGGGGAGTGGGCATGGAGAGGCTCCCTGCACACTAACGCGCTGAACTAAAGGGCTGAATCCTACCGCGAATGAAAACCTGCCGTTAGATGCACATTTGCAGGAGAGAGAAACCATTTCAGTGTCAGCAATGTACAGCATAGACAGGGAGCCCAAGAAAGGTGATAGTAGTGCTCCATTTACAGCAACAGCATAGTGCCCAGATATGAAAGGCCACTATGGTGATGGCGCAAATGGGGCATGGGGGCTGCAGGCAGGACATGCAGTGGGGGCTACTGGGGCATGGGGTGGACTAGGCGGTTGCCTAGTTGGCACATAGGAATGCAGAAAATGGACACCAGCAGGACAGCAACAGACCAGGGTCAAACATGCCCATGGGTCTGTGTCCCACAGTGTCCCATCCATGGGACATTACCCAGCAGGATCCCCAAGGGGCACATAGCATTGACAGGCAGTGCCAGGGGAAGCGTGGACAGCTATGTAGGCACCCCTACCCCAGAACCCACACCTTGGGCAGCCGCCTACCTGCCCCCTGAATGACCTAGGACTGCACACCACCAGCACCGACAGCATATGGTCATGACAGCATGGTGGGGGGGGGGGGTGCTGGTGGAAGTAGTGGCATCCACCTGCAGTGGACCTAACCCATGCCCTGTACTAGTACGTGGTGTGCAGTGCAACAGAAGAGGTCTGGCTGGGGAACTTAAGGGTAGCCCCAGGGACCACTATGCTGCTGTGGCAACAGTGTGGTGCAATACACTCAGCCAGTATGTCCAAGAGCAAAAGGTTCAAGTCCCATCTGTGGAACCTGCAGAGCATCACCCCATAGTTTTATCCCACAATGCAGCCACAACAACATGTGCAAACCCCAATGCAGCGGTGCACATGGGTACAAACACCCACTCACACGGGCTCCACTATCCACAGCCTCATGGAGTGTCAGGCTGTTGGCCCCAGCACAGAGCTGCAGTTATCACCAGAGCACTACTACTACCCCCTGCACAGTTTAGCAATGTCGGCACTGTGCTCATGACCAGTGTGGTGGGAAGGGTTGTCAACCACCTCTATCTCTGCACAATGTTGAGATAGGTGTGGGAGTGTGCGTATGTCTATCCATTGTTTTGTGTCTGCCAACACCTCACTGAGCTCACATTGCTCACACTGTTTCCAGCATTAGCCTGCAAATGTGCATAATGAGGAGCAAGTTATTGTGGGTATTGGCCAGACAGGGCGGATTGGCCAGGATGCATCTGCACAGGGTGGAGGGCAATGGCTGGGACACTGTAGTGCTTGACCACCACCTGCATGGGCAGGGTGGCCACAGCATGTCACGCTGGTAGGTCACTCTCACTCTGACCAAGCAGTGGTCATGGCATGTCCATGTTCCCACTTAGTGATACACATCATTTGTCTCTAGTGATACCTATGTGTTCCTGATTCTGGGGCCCTATCATGGTGCTACGTGTTTGTGTTGTACATCCCACCTCTGGGTGCACAGGGTTCCCCCATGAGCATGCACTATGGAATAGCTAGTGGGCTGTCTGCAGTTAGTCTGTGCATGGTGGGACCACCCTGTAGGATACTGCAGGTGCAGTCTGATTGTGCTGGTGGATGGCAGACTGTGGTGTGGAGCCTTCCCCTGCCCACCTCAAGCATCACTGCTGGTCTGCTACGGTCATATGTATGGCTCTGGCCCATCAGCCCTGGAGGGCTGTCATCGGCCAGCAGGACTGTGGTTGCTAGTAGTACAGCCATTCCGCAGGGTGCAGGCACCTGTCCCACCACACCCTCAACTACAATAGGGGTGATTGTGGGCCCCTTGGGGTATATAATGCATACCACTTAGACTCATAGAGGCAGTACTACCTAAACCTCATGGGAGTCTAGCCCCTGCCCTGATAACAGGTACCCATGGCAACCAGATCTTGACACTACGTACACACTAATCTGAGTGGTGTTCTGTCCCACAGGGCCACATGTGATTGCAGAACCCAGATGGTAACAGAAGTACTTTCGGTTGCACTGGTGGGAGCACCTATCACACACTGGTAGTGATGGGGATGTGCAACAAGACCTATCTCTAGCACCACATGTACTGTGGACCTAGTGCTGGGCGCCCATCCTATCCTTCAGGGTGAACACAGAACCTGCATAATGGCATGGTCTGTAGCTACTCTGTGCCAGTATCATGCACTGTCAGCCCGTCTTACCACGCTGCAGTACCGGTGAGGTGCAGACCCCATTTGGTGGTCAGCTGTAGGCCGCTGTTCTGTATGTGCAATGCATCATGGGTGCTGTTGGGGTTACCCTATCCTGGCACACAGAGCAGACGGTTTGTGCAGTGACCTGCAATCTGTCTGTACCCAGCCAGTGCTGTGCAACAAGCCATAGAGCTATAGCCTACTGGTTAGTACACTGCCGTTCTAGGCCAGAGCTACTCACATCCAGTCCTGGCGGTCCGCAACCCTGCAGGTTTTCGGGATATCCCTAATGAATCTGCATGAGCTATATATGCATTAGAGATATCCTGCCAACCTGACTGGTTTGTGGCCCTCCAGGGCTGGATTTAAAGACCCTGCCTTACACCTCTGTCATTTATGATTGTGAGTGGGCAAGATACAGATGTCTAAGACATCAAAAAGGTTAGATAGAATTTGTCAAATTCCTCCTCGCTTCTCACCACCACCAAAATATTGTCTATTAGACAACTTTATGGTGGTGGTGAGAATTGAGGAGGAATGTGACACATTCTATCTACCCTTTTGATGTCTACAACATCTGTAACTTGCCCACTCACTATCTTAACTGACAGAGGTATAAGGCAGGGGTCTCCAAATCCAGCCCTGAAGTGCCACAAAGCAGTCAGGTTGGCAGGATATCTCTAATGCATATATATCTCATGCAGATTCATTAGGGATATCCTGAAAACCTGTAGGGTTGTGGACCTCCAGAACTGGATTTGAGTAGCTCTGTTCTAGGCAGTGGTCATGGGGTTCGATTCCTCGTTGTTCCTTCCTGTCCATGTCTGATGTTTTGCATGCCTGTGACAGTCATATCTATGCAGATCTGTGCTGCCAGCCCATAATACCCTCACCACAGTTGCCATCACTTCCTATACAGCGTTATAAGGCACCTTACTAGGCATAGTACAAGGCACGTTACAAGGCACATCATAAGGCATGTTACAGGGCACCTTACTAGGCACAGTACAAGGCACGTTACAAGGCACATGCCTTGTACTGTGCCTACTAAGGTGCCTTATAACGCGCCTTGTAACGCGCGTTAGCCTAAGGCGCCTTGTAACGCGCGATAACTGACACAGCTTGCCATAATGATACACGGCCCATTCCCTTATATGGGAATCCAGGGAACCTAACGCGGGGAACGTTACCACAGTTTAGTAAACATACCCCTAAGACTTTCCTTGGCTAAATCCATGTTGGTTTTCTGCAATTAAACTATGGGGTATGTTTACTAAACCGTCTTAATGTTACCAGCGTTAGTTGCAGTCTTACTGTGATGAATGCCATATAAGGTAGTGGGCGTTCCGGTCTTAAGGTAGCATTTCAGGTTATCACGTGATAAAGTCCGTTATCGCGCGATAGAGGGAGCCGTGGCACATTAATGCACGTTAGGCTTAATTAGGCAAGCTGACCTGGCAACACAGCAATAGAGGTGTAGCACAATGGTTAATACATTGACTGATGAAACAGGGGTCTTGAGTTTGATCCCCCCAGTGGGCTTAATGAGTAAAGCTATCTGAGGCATTATCCTTACTTTACATCAGTGCTGTCTGAGGCATTTTATTTTTTAATTTAAATTAGTGCTGCCAGCAAACACATCCTCACAGTGCCGTAACCTAAGGTGCCACATAAGGCGCCCTATAAGGCACTCCAGAGGTCACATTATAAAGTGCACTGTCCGCCAAGGCACCTTATAATGTTCCCTATAGGGCGCCTTATAGGGCGCTTTATAGGGCACCTTATAGAGCGCTTTATAGGGCGCCTTATGAGGCACCTTAAGGTTATAGCACTGTGAGAGTGTTTTTGCCGGCAGCACTAATTTTAATTAAAAATGGAAATGCCTCAGACAGCCTTATCAAAAGGCCACTGTGGGATCAAACCCACGACCTCTGCTTTCACAGTCAGTGAAATAACCAGTGGGCTATATCTCTATAGCTACTAACGAACCCCTGGCTGGCTACAGAAGCACTGCAGGTCACCACACTAACTGTCTGCTGTGGTTACCAGGATAGGGTTATCCCACCCATACCCATGATGCACTGCACATGCAGATCAGCAGTCTACAGATGATCACAAGATGGGGTATGCACCCCCACAGCACCTCGGCCTGGTAGGGGGAACTGACCGTGTGTGTTATTGGCACAGAGTAGCTACAGACCGACACATTGTGGGGGTACTGTGCTCACTCTGAGGGCGAGGAGGGGCACCCAGAACCAGGTCCGCAGCACCTGGCTTAGCTGTGATAGGCTATGCTGTAGGTTGCTATCAGTGCCAGTGTGTGATAGGTAGTCCTTGCAAACACCTTTAGGATACATCTATGTCTATCTGTATTTCCCAGTCATGTCTAGCCCTTGTGGACTATGATGCACCCTGAACCTGTGATTCTCTACTTCACAACACACTGGCTGTGTGTACTGTACCACACTCTTGCCACTGAAGCATAGCAGTCCCTGGGGCTACCTTTGCTGTCATCAGACAGATTTTGTTTGCTGCACTGCACACCACGCACTGCAATAGGGAATGGCTTTGGGCCATTATAGATGGTGTGCCACTGCCCTTTTTGCCACCAACCCCCCCCCCCCCTGCCATGCTGACATGCCCATATGCTGTGAGTGCTGGTAGTGCACAGTCCTCAGCCATCTGATGTGCAGATAGGCGGGTGCCTAGGGTGCATGGTCTGGGGTGGGGAGGCATACATGGACATCCACACATCCCCCCATCACCGCCTGCCAATGTTATGTCCCTTCCACATGGGGGAGAGATGACTAGGGAGTGTCAAGTTGGTGATCTAGCAACTATTGGCTAGGGTGGACCTGGTAAACGTAGATAGATTGTGTCATGCCAGCAGACTGTGGAAGGGCTAGGGCATGCAATGTGGGTACAGTGTACCCAGTTTGGATTACTGGGTGTATACATATTTCAGCCAATGTGTGGTCACACCCTGCACTTCCTTACCAGGTGCTATAGTAAAGGGTGTTCTTTTATCTGGGTTTACGGAAAGTTTGGGACTTATCCTGGGGAAGGTATGTAGACCCTTGTTAGAGTGGTCCCCAGATGTGCACCGCTTGCCCCATTACAGGCATTGTGGTTCCTGTGTGATGTTTAGGGTACCTGCTGGGTACGTGTCCCCTGGATGGGACACTATGGAACACAGAGTACTGGGCATGTTTGACCTTGATCAGACACTGTCTTGCTGATTTCCAGTTTCTGTGTTCCTATGTGCCACCTATGTGACAGCCTAGTCCACCCTGTGCCCCAGTTGCTCCCACTGCTTGTCCCGCCTACAGCCCCCTTTGCCCCATTTGTACCATCACCATAGTGCCCTTTCATACTTGGGCACTATGCTGTTGCTGCAAATGGGCACTACTATCACTGTTTTTGGGCTCCCTGTCTGTGCTCTTCTACAGTGCTGACATTGAAATGGTCTCTCTCTCCTGCAAATGTGCATTTATCGGCAGGTTTTCACTGGCGGTAATGTTCTGGAGTTAATGTTCCAGCGTTAGTGTAGAACAGGGGTGGGGAACCCTGGTCCTGGAGAGCCGCAGACCAGTCAGGTTTTCGGGATAGCCCTAATGAATATGCATGAGATATATATGCATTAGAGATATCCTGCCAACCTGACTGGTTTGTGGCCCTCCAGGGCTGGATTTGGAGACCCCTGCCTTACACCTCTGTCATTTAAGATTGTGAGTGGGCAAGGTGCAGATGTCCAAGACATCAAAAAGGTTAGATAGAATGTGTCACATTCCTCCTCACTTCTCACCACCACCAAAATATTGTCTATTAGACAACTTTTTGGTGGTGGTGAGAATCGAGGAGGAATGTGACACATTCTATATACCCTTTCGATGTCTAGGACATCTGCACCTTACCCACTCACAATCTTAAATGACAGAGGTGTAAGGCAGGGTGAACACAGAACCTGCACAATGGCATGGTCTGTAGCTACTCCATGCCAGTATCACGCACTGTCAGTTTGTCTTTCCAAGCTGGGGGACCTGAGAGGTGCAGACCCCATTTGGTGATCAGCTGTAGACAGCTATTCAGCATGTGCATTGCATCATGGGTTCTAGTGGGGCTACCCTATCCTGGCACTCAGAGCAGACAATTTGTGCGGTGACCTGCAGTCCTTCTGCACCCAGACATTGCTGTGACATACACCATGGGGGGTATATCCTACTGGTTAATACAATGCCATTCTTGGCAGTGTTCATGGGTTCAGTTCCTCATTGTTCCCCCCTCTCATGCCTGTCCTACTCATATAGTGTGCATGCCTGTAGAGGTCATATTTTTGCATATCTGTGCTTCCAGCCCATAATACCCTCGCCACAATTACCAACATTCCCTTGGTCCGTCTATCTGCGTCTGTCAGCTGTGTAGAGTCCTGTCTGCCAGTGCAGGCTGCCATCCCATGTCATACCCTTTCCTGCATTGAGCTTCTTCATGCTTGCCTCACCTGTGCCAGATCTGCATGGCACCACCACTCTTCTGTCCACCCATCATTGTAACTATCCTGCCACCTCTGCCTCCACTGGGGGACATGTATTCCCATTGTCTGCCACCAACTGTTTTTCTGGCACTTTACATTGAAAACACCCTGTGCTGTGGTACAGCTGCCCCACCATGTTTGTCATCGGTACTGGCAGGCACATGGGATGCTCGCAGATATGGCAGGTCCAGCGGCTCCCACTTCTCCCTCCTTCACTCACCTGTTCATTGCCTTTCCTGAGTGCTCTATCTAGTGTTAGGGCTACATCTATCTCTGTTCCACACAGGTCATGCATGTCATCCTGAGGCACCTTGCAGTCCCTAGGGCACACTAACCTAGGACACCATAACCTTGTTAGGCCTCCTTAACCTATGGTTCCATAGCCCAGGGTGCCTTCTACAGTGCCTTGTCCAAGGGCGCCTAATATGGCCCTTAGCCTAGGAGGCCCTATAGGGCGCCTTATGAGGCATCTTACTAGGCACCTTACATGGCACCTTATAAGGCACCTTACAGGGCACCTTACAGGGCACCTTACTAGGCACCTTATAAGGCACCTTACATGGCGCCTTATAAGGCGCCTAACAAGGCGCTTTACAAGGCGCCTTATAACGCTTATTAGTCTAAGGCGTCTTTTAACGCGCGTTAGTTGTCAGCTTGCTGTAATGATGTACTGCCCATGCCTTTATATGGGCATCTCTACTTTACCGCGGAACCTACCACGAATGACATTACTGCAGTTTAGTAAACATACCTCTTAATGTGGACAAGTGCAAAGTTATGCAACTAGGGAAGAACAACCCAAACTATGGTTACACGATGCAAGGTTCCACATTAGGAACCACCACCCAGGAAAAAGATTTAAGCGTCATTGTGGATAACATGTTAAAACCCTCGGCCCAGTATGCAGCGGCGGCCAAGAGAGCAAATAGAATGCTAGGTTTCATAAGGAAAGGAATGGAAAATAAAACAAAAGATATTATAATGCCTCTATATCGTTCCATGGTGAGACCGCACCTTGAATATTGTGTGCAATTCTGGTCGCCGTATCTTAAAAAGGATATAGCATTATTAGAAAAGGTTCAGAGAAGAGCCACCAAAATGGTAAAGGGGATGAAAGGATACTCCTATGAAGAAAGGCTGAAAAGGTTAGGGCTCTCTAACCTGGAAAAGAGATGGCTGAGGTGAAATATGATAGAAGTCTATAAATTAATGAACGGAGTGGAACCGGTAAACGTAGACCGATTGTTTATGTTATCAGAATATAGAAAGACTAGGGGACATGCAATGACGCTGCAGGGTAAACTATTCAAGACTAATAAAAGAAAATATTTTTTCACTCAACGTGTATTCAACCTCTGGAATTTGTTACCGGAGGATGTAGTAAAGGCTGTTAGTGTAGCTGGGTTTAAAAAAGGTTTGGAAAAGTTCCTGGAGGAAAGGTCCATAAACCATTATTAAGAAGGGACCCAGGATATCAGTGCTTGACCCAGTACAAGCATTTGTGGAACCTGTGTCTTTTGGGGAAACTGCTAGGTACATATGACCTAGATTGGCCACTGTTGGAAACAGGATACTGGGCTTGATGGACCTTGGTCTTACCCAGTATGGCATATCTTATGTTCTTATCCTTTAACCAGCTTTTAGTCCACAGTAGTACATTGCCTCCTATCTCATTAGTTTTTTTAAAACTTTATATGCATTAACAGTAGATTGATAGATTGAGCAATTACATCTTTTCTGGAAAATGTCAAAATCACAAGGAGGAGTTGGCAGGGTGGAAGGGGATAAGGGAAATGGAATTGCAATGGGCTAAACTAAAGGTGGCAATAAAAGGGGCAACAAATAAATATGTAAGAAAAGTAAATAAAAACAAGAGGAGAAGGAAACCTATTTGGTTTTCCAAAGAAGTGGCTGCTCAAATAAAGGCAAAAACCACAGCTTTCGCAAAACTCAAAAGCTTGCAAACAGAGGAACACAAAAATGAATACAGGATCAAACTCAAAGAGACAAAAAGAGAAATAAGGAGAGCAAAATCAAAGGCAGAGGAAAAGATGGCTAAAGATGTGAAGTGTGGTGACAAAACTTTCTTCAGGTATATTCGGGAAAGGAAGAAGATCAGAGGTGGATTTACAGGACTCAGAAGTGCTGGGAATGGACTCGTGGAAAGTGACATTGAAAAAGCAAAATTCTTCTTCTCTGTTTTTACTAAAGAAAATCCGGGAGAAGGACCACCCATGACTCCCAAATATAAAAATGGGAATGAAGTAGATACCACACCATTCACAGAAGATGATGTGTTAGAACAACTTGCAAAACTGAAAGTGGACAAGGCAGTGGGACCGGATGGGATACATCCCAGGATACTGAAAGAGCTCAGAAAGGTTCTTACAGGGCCATTAAAGGATGTTTTCAACAGATCCTTGGAAACAGGAGAAGTTCCTCAGGACTGGAGAATGGCTGATGTGGTACCTCTACACAAAAGTGGTGACAGGGAAGAAGTGTCAAACTACAGGCCTGTGAGCCTTACCTCGGTGGTGGGAAAAGTAATGGAGGTGCTCCTGAAAGAGCGAATAGTGGACTTTCTCAAAATCAGCAGATTGCAAGATCCGAGGCAACATGGTTTTACCAAAGGACGATCTTGCCAAACAAATCTGATTGAGTTCTTTGACTGGGTGACCAGAGAACTAGATCAGGGACATGCAATGAAAGTTATCTACCTGGATTTCAGCAAAGCCTTTGATACTGTCCCTCATAGGAGGCTTATCAATAAACTCAGTAGTTTGGGGATGGGTCCCAAGGTGGTAAACTGGCTCAGAAATTGGTTGACTGACAGACGACAGAAGGTGATGGTAAATGGAGCTCACTCGGATGAGGGGATGGTGATTAGCGGGGTGCCCCAGGTTTCGGTCCTGGGCCCGGTACTGTTCAATGTAGTTGTGAGTGATGTTGCTGAAAGACTGAATGAAAAGGTATGTCTTTTTGCAGATGACACAAAAATTTGCAACAGAGTGGACTCCCCCGAGGGAGTGGTTAACATGAGGAAAGATCTACAAAAGCTGGAAGAATGGTCTAATGCTTGGCAATTAAGATTTAATGCAAAGAAGTGCAGTGTCATGCACATGGGTAGCAGAAATCCAAGGGAAATGTACACGATAGGGGGCGAGAAGTTGGTGTGCATGGATCAGGAGAAAGACCTTGGTGTGATTATTTCTGTAGATCTCAAAGTGGCAAAACAGTGCGATAAGGCAGTGGCAAAAGCCAGGAGGATGTTGGGCTGCATACAAAGAGGAATTACCAGCAGAAAGGAAGAGGTACTAATGCCACTGTATAAGTCACTGGTGGGGCCTCACTTGGAACACTGTGTTCAGTTTTGGAGACCATATCTTGCAAAGGATGTAAAAAGAATGGAAACTGTTCAGAGGAAGGCGACGAAAATGATTTGGAGCCTGCGTCAGAAGCCTTATGAGAAGAGACTTGAAGACCTAAATATGTACACTTTGGAGGAGAGGAGGGATAGGGGATATATGATTAAGACCTTTAAATATTTAAAGAGAAATAATGAACAAACAAACCTCTTCCAAAGATAGGGAAGCTGTAAAACTAGAGGGCATAACATGAAGCTGCAAGGGGGTAAATTAAAAGGCAATGTCAGGAAATACTTTTTCACTGACAGGGAAGTGGATGCTTAGAATTCCCTCCCGATGGAAGTGGTGGGGGAAAACACAGTGACAGAGCTCAAAGTGGCATGGGACAGACACAGTGGGTCCCTTTACAGCAACAGGATAAAATCAAAATAAACTGAACCATCTAATTTCTCAACAAATAGGGGTGTCCTACATGTAGCGGCGGGTTCACCCCTAAACAAAGACATGGGGAGGGGTATCCTGCACAAAGTGGCAGGTGCACCTACTCCTGCCATCTTACTGGGCAGACTAGATGGATTATACTGGTCTTTATCTGCCGTCATTTACTATGTTATTTACTATATAAAGAAGAAAGAAAAAAAAAAGAACAAAAACATGGGCGATACAGGACACAATATTAGATGATCCAAGTCACAATTCCAGGAACCAATAAACTGAAGAAATTAGAAATGAGGCAGACTCACTAATACAATATGCAGATGATGATATAGATGATATCTAAGAATTAGGGGAGCTGTAAGTTAACTGCTGACATTAAAAAAAACATATTTTACACCAGAATATTTCATGATGAATTTACATGCCTGTTTTAATGATGAGTTCTCTGAGGAAATATCTCTGTTGTTCTCTGCACCCATTAATGGAGGGCAGGCCACTGGGATTTCTGTGGATACAAAATATGTTTCACACAACAAAAAAGTGGAAGGAGACCATGGACAAAGAAGTCCTTTTATCGAAAAGCTCGACTCGGCCAAGTTTCGACAAAAGTAGTCTTCATCTACAAATACAAAATCAACATAAATACAACCCATAAGCATAAATATAAGACACCATAAATATATTTTTAATAAATAAGTAATAAAATAGTGAATTATGAAGTGTATACAGATAAAAACAATAAAGGAAGCATATGAAAATAAAACAGACATATGAAACTTGTGTGAACCATGAGAACTCTCAAGAACAAGATAATAATTACTATTTCAAAAAGGCATTACAAGAAAAAATATATACTATTTTTTTTAGTGCTGCCTCCAAGTGACCCAGCTACTTCTGTTTTTTCTTGGGAATTTATCACTGGAAGTAGATTGCCAGGTCTTTTCTTCTGAAGAAATAGAGGTTAAAGTGACTTGCTCAAGGTCAGAAAGCGTGCAATTGGGAATCAAACCCTTGATCTTCTGGGTAGTAGGTAGTGGCTGGGTACTAGGCTACTCCTCCACTCATATATCAGATTAAAAATTTACAAATGGAAAAACAAAAAAGGAAGGGGTGGGGAAGGAAAGGGGGAGAGAGAGGGGCGAAGGGGACAGAGAGAGAAGGAGGAAGGGGGAAAAGGGATGGGAAGGCACAGGGGAAGAAAGGGATAGACAAAAGGAAGGAAAAAGGGAGAGGGGAAAGGAAACTGAAAAGACTGGCAAAGAGGGAAAGAGGGGAAGGAAAAAGAGAAAGAGAAAAGGGTGAAAGTAAAAAGGGAAGGAAAAGAAAATGGGGAGAAAGGGGGAAAGAGAGGAGAAAGGGAGAAAAGGGGGAGGATAGGAAGACCAACTTATGTCTTTACCACGCAATAGGCACTTAGGGGTATGTTTACTAAACCGCGCAATTGTGCAGGGCGCACTTGAGCATGCGCTAAGGTACCTTAGCGCACGCTAATAGTGTGTTTTTGGGCCCCGCACATGTGCGCGCTGCACTAACGGGCCCGCACAAGTGCGCGGCACGCTCAAGTGCGATAGAGGCGTGGAAAGGCAATCCGAGGGCGGAGGAAGGCTCCTGAGGGGCGGGGGGACGGGGTCAATGGGTGGAGAGTGGGAGGGGAGAGGCTCCCCGCACAGGAGCGGGGCTGAAATTCCATCCAAAAAATACCGCGAGTGAAAACCTCGCGTTAGAGCCGAATTAAAGGGAAGAGAAACCATTTCTGTCAGCAATGTACAGCAAAACCGGGGAAACCTGCAAAACGTGAGCAGTGTGATACATGTGCACAGAACAAAATAGCAAATAAAACATGAAAATGACCACAACAAAAGTCTAAAAAATTATAATCCAGCTGGACAATAGTGATATCAATGGGCAACATTAAAAAGCACTCCCAGGAAAGCTCCAGAAAAAAGAAATGAATTTTGGAAGTGTCTACGCTCCGTAGACCCTTCCAAAAATCATTTCTTTTTTTTGGAGCTTTCCTGGGAGTGTTTTTTAATGTTGCCCATTGATATCACTATTGGCCAGCTTGGTTATGTTTTTTCCCCTTTTTTCGAGGTCATTTTTGAGGTTTATTTGCCCTTTTGTCACCATACAAGGTGAATGAGCCCACAGTCAAATTGTGCAGAGCAGGGTTTCTGACTCGTTCGGCCAGGTTTCCTATCTCCAGGGACTAGACTGTCTCTGTGGCCACAGTGTGGTGCAGCAGACACAGCCCATGCCTGTAGGACCAGAGGGTCACAGGTTCAAATCCCAGCTGGGACTCCTGCCAACCCAGTCACCATATTTTACCCACCACGAAACAGAGATAGTAAAGACACTCCTTTATTGCAGAGAACATAAGCATGGTTCAAAAACCTATATTTTACCCTACACCGCACACACACCATAACAATGGGCATTGCCCACAGCCGAGTCCCCCAAATGCAGTCCTGGAGTGCCACAACTCAATCAGGTCATATGCTTTTTCCAAGATGAGGACATGTCAGCATGTGGGCGGAAGGGTACAGGTGGTGGAGGGGGCATTGGCTGCTAGCCACAGCAGACAGTGGCCTAGCCGTGTGCAGGCTGGCACCGTCCACTGCAACAGACAGGCTCTGTTGGATGTACAGTCATGGGCTCCCCAGGGAAGGCAGCCTATAGGTGGCAACACGGTGGTGCAGTGCACACAGACAGTGTGTGCAAGAACAGAAGGTCACAGGTTCAAAGCCCAGCTGGGGCTACTGCCAATCCAGTCCACATATTTTTCCCACAACTAAACCGTGATAGTAAGGACAAACCTTTATTGCTGAGAACATACGCATGGTTAATGTACCTATATTTTACCCCACCGAGCACAGACACCATAAACAGGCGCATTACCTAGAGCAGAGTCTCCCAATTGCAGTCCTGGAGGGCCACACACCATTCAGGTTCCATGCTGCCTCTAATAAAGATGCCTGTGCTGCATATCTATGCACCACCCCCATGGTATGCAGATGTAGCTCATGCATATTCATGAGGGACAGCATGAAAACCCGAACAGTGTTTGGCACACCAGGACTGGAGTTGGGAACCTCTACCGTAAAGCAGCAGCCAACAGGGGCAGATACACCCACACCCACACCCACAGGCCCCATTGGCCAATGCCTCCTGGAGAGGCAGGACATTGGGCCCTGCGTGCATCTCCCAATACTAGCACTTGCATACCTTAGCAATGCCACCCTACACCTGGGTATACGGTACATAGCTCTCAAACGTTTGCTTATGAGTACTGGCAGATAGAAAATCCTACGTTAAGCACAGTTTGCTGATTGAGCTCCATCATAACAATCATTCTGATGTCTGCGGTGTGTGCTTCAGGTCTGGTCTCTGACAGTGTTTACCACCCTGGGGAGTGACCCCCAACAATATTGCGTAGCATATCCATGCCTGTACTGTGCCCAGGACTGGTGTGGTGGGCATGGCTGCTGAACTCCTCTATAGTAGCACAATGCTGGCATAGGTGTCGGAGTGTGTGTCTGTCTAGTCCAGTGGTTCTGAACCAGTCCTCCTTGAACCCCTAGGCCAGTCGGGTGTTCAGGATAGCCCTAATGAATATGCATGAGATATATATGCATTAGAGATATCCTGCCAACCTGACTGGTTTGTGGCCCTCTAGGGCTGGATTTGAAGACCCCTGCCTTACACCTCTGTCATTTAAGATTGTGAGTGGGCAAGTTGCAGATGTCCTAGACATCAAAATGGTAGATAGAATGTGTCACATGCCTCCTCAATTCTCACCACCACCAAAACGTTGTCTAATAGACAATATTTTGGTGGTGGTGAGAAGCAAAGAGGCATGTGACAAATTCTATCTAACCTTTTAGATGTCTTGGAGATCTGCACCTTGCCCACTCACAATCTTAAATTACAGAGGTGTAAGGCAGGGGTCTCCAAATCCAGCCCTAGAGGGTCACAAACCAGTCAAGTTGGCAGGATATCTCTAATGCATATATATCTCATGCATATTCATTAGAGCTCTCCTGAACACCCGACTGGCCTAGGGGTTCAAGGAGGACTGGTTCAGAACCACTGGTCTAGACAGTGTGTGGTGGCTGCAAACACCTTCCACGGCCCACACTGCCAGCACTGTTGCCAGTATTGGCCTGCCAATGTGCATAATGAGGAGCAAGGTACCATGGGTATAGCCCGGACAGGGTGGCCTGGCCAGGGTGCATCTGCACAGGGCATAGGGCACTGACTGGGACATTTTAGTGCCCGGCCACCACCTACACGAACAGGGTGACCTCAGTATGTCCTGCTGGGAGATCACTCTCACCCTGACTGTGCAGTGACCACAGCATGGCTAGGCACCACCATAGTGCTATAGAGTATTTCTCTCATGTGATATTTATGGGATTCTTTTTGGGGCCCAGTCACTGATGTATTTGCTTGTTGTGTATGCTGACATCCCAGTTCTGGATGCATGCATTTCCACTAGGAACATGCACTATGGACTAGTGAGCAGACTGTTTGCAGCTGGTATGTGTCTTGATGGAGTGGCTTGCAGGGTGCAGTGGCTGAAGGCTTGCTGCATGACAATATCAGATAGTGGTGGGGTGCAGCTTAGCATATCCAGGCCTAAAGTCTGTCTGCTATTGTGTTATGGATGTGTACAGAGCTGCATTGACTGACCTGTAGAGTGTCTGTTCCCCAGCAGGACTGGGGTTGATGGTCCCCTCTACTGTCACGATTGCAGGGAGGTAGAATGTGGATCTGTTGATGGGAGACCCTGTTTGCCACTGTCAGCCCTGGGGGGGTGCATGGCCCACCTGGGGGTTACACCTGACTGAGACATCCAAGGTGCTTCTGCATAAACTACCTATCTCACAGTTTAACACTGCTTTGGACCTCCAGTATGGCCTCATTCAGTCATGGAAGGTGCTGTGGACCTGATGCTGGGTGCCTCGCTGCGCCCTCAGGGTGAGCACAGTACCCACACAATGTGACGGTGTGTAGCTACTCTGTGCCAGTAAAACACACGGTCAGTACCCCCTACCAGGCCGAGGTGCTGTGGGGGTGCACATGGTCACTTCCCCCTACCAGGCCGAGGTGCTGTGGGGGTGCATTCCCCATCTTGTGTTTATCTGTGGACAGCTGATTTCCATGTGCAGTGCATCATGGGTACGGGTGTGCTAACCCTATCCTGGTGACCACAACAGACTATCTGTGTGGTGACGTGCAGGCTCTCTGCAGCCAGCCTGGCGCTTGCTAGTAGCTGTAAAGCTATAGCCCAATGGTTACTTCACTGCCTGTTAAGCCAAAAGTCATGGGTTCAAACCCACAGTGGGGTTATTTGATAGGGCTGCCCAAAGCATTGTTGCTTTTTAATGTACATTTTTGCTGCCAGCAAAAACACCCTCAGCGTACTGTATCCATAAGGTGCCTCTGAGGGCGCTTTATAGGGCACCTTATGGTTCCCGTCCATGTAAGGTGCACTATACATTATCCTGTGACGCAACTTCTAGGGTGCCCTGTAGGGGACATTTTAGGGTGCCGTGGCAGACAGTGCACTTTATAATGTGCCCTATGGAGTGCCTTATAGGGTGCCTTATACGGCATCTTCAATTAAGGCACGTGAGGGCGTGTTTGCTGGCAGCAATTTATAAAATAAAAACAAAGTGCTGCAGGAAACAAAATGTACATTGCAAAGCTGATGCCTCAGTCAGCCTTATGTTTTAGGCACCCTGGGGAGCAAACTCATGACCCCTGTATGAGCAGTCAGTGCCTTAACCATTGTGCTCCACTGCTGCTCCTCCTTCCATGTCAGCGCACCTACTTATGCTTTTCATTCCTTAAATTGCACAGTGCTGCCATCAAAACCAGTACTCTGACCTTGAGGTACCTCATACTGCACCCTATAAAGCGCCCCTATAAGCAACATTCTAGGGTGCCTTGGCGGACAGTGCACTTTAAAATGTGCCTTATGGGGCACCTTATGTTAACACGCTTTGAGAGTGCGTTTGCTAGTAGTGATAATTAAAATAAAAATAAAATGCCTCCTAAAGCAATCTTCCCCATAATATGTAATGGCTCAGCCAGCCTTGTTCATTGGGCACTTTGGGAGATTGAACCCCTGATCCCTGCACCATTGGTCAGTGTCTTAACCTTTGTGCTGTGGTTCTGTTCCTGTGCTTGTGCATCAGCGCGCCACCTTATGCCGCCCAATATTAAAAAGCCTCCTAAATCAATAGCGTGCTGCCTTATGCCGCCCATCATTTAAATGCCTCCTAAAGTAATGCCTTAGCCAGCCATCTTCACTGGCCTCTGTGGGGGATTGAACCCCTGATCCCTGCACCATTGGTAGGTATCTTAACCATTGTGCTGTGGCTCTGCTCTTCTGCCTGTGCATGCCACCCAATATTAAAAAGCCTCCTAAATCAATAGCACGCCGCCTTATGCCCATCAGTGCGCCGCCTTATGCCGCCCATTATTTTTATGCCTCCTAAAATAATGCCTCAGCCAGCTGTCTTCATTGGGCACTGTGGGGGATTGAACCCCTGATCCCTGCACCATTGGTAAGTGCCTCAACCATTGTCCTGTGGTTTTGCTCTTCTGCTTTCACATCAGCACGCCACTTATGCCTCCCGCGCAGCTTTCTCATGCGCTAATGTGTGGGGCGCACATGGGCGCCGCACACCTTAGTGCATATGTAAATTCCGTTTTTTCTTTTTCAGCACGAAACGCCCACTCCTTATATGGCATCCGCACACTACCGCGGCCCGCACATTAGAGGGGTTTTAGTAAACATGCCCCTAATTTTTGGATTCCTGTTTACACAAAATAGAGGACTACAATAAAACATCCAAATAAATTAATGATAATAAATTACACATAATACATTTTACACATAATAAAAACTTAGCAAGCAACTAAAAATGGCAAATGTATGAAAATACAGGGAGTAATAAAACATAGAGCAACAGGAGCCTATTGTACACTCTCAAAACTTGAATCACAATTTCATCTAACTGAATAATGAGAATACTACATACTTAATCGACTCAATCAAAAACAAAGGAGTATGTTTACTAAGGACCGTTAAGTGTATAAAGGTGCCATTAGCAGGCTTTATCGGTGTCCGTGAGCTGTTAACGTGGCAGAAAGCGCCGATAGCGCTGGTTTAATATATGGTAGCATGTCCCTTAGCATTAAGGTACAAAGGGGTGGAGAGTGGGCACAAATAGTGTGTGCTCCCTTAATGCCAGGTGCTGTTACCGTGCGTTAGAAGCACCACCGCTAGGAACCCTAATGCCAACTTAAAGTTAATGCCAACTCAAAGCTGCCATTAATGTATGTCACTAGTTTAAGGCTGCATGCAGCACTGAAGTGCTGGCTGTGCCATGCTTGCAGGGAGGGAAGAATCAGTCAGCATGCTATCAATTGTGACTGATGGATCTAGGCACCTGCCTAGTTCACCTAGTGGATGGGCCGGCTCTAGGTACAGTGTGCCATGAACAACTGAGTGAGGACTGACCATGCATTTTTTAAGGAGAGACAACAGTGTGTGACCCTTAACCTGCAGAGTGAGAGAATGTGTGGGAAGCACAATTAATGGTGCCTATATACAGCACACATGTGGCCCTATAACACCCAGACACTGGGAAGTGGTGTCTGCCACCCGCTATCACCCTCATACCCTGAATGTGCATGTGGTGTGTCCTGACTACATCACCGGTCCCAAAGTGGTGGACAAATTGCCTGTGTTCACCCATGACCCCTACATCCTGCAGTAATCAACAGTGTCACAGCACTTCAACAGGAGAGGGTTGGATCAGGATGCCCCCCACATTCACATATTGAGTGGATATATGCATGTGGAGGGAACATTATGCCAGTGAGGCAGGAAGATTAGGCAATATGATAACACCCCATGTCAGAGGAAAAATACTCACACTGCTCTCTCACTTGCCAAATGATGACCAGGGTTTCTGTGTGAATCGGTAGCCCTGTCATGAGCAAGCACTCAGTTATGTGCCACATCCATCTCAACCACATGGGTTTCTAAACTACTCAGTGTGGTCTGCCAGCTATGACTTTATTCCAGGACTGGCCCACAAGCACACACCAGGAAATGCTTATGTTGGTCATTCTGCGCGGTCATTCATGGTCTTGGATGTGTGTATGTTCATGTATCATGGCCTGCTTCTCTGGCAGGACAGATCCCATATGTAAGACATGAACATCAGTTGAACCAGCAGCATATCAATGTAGTTCTATATACAGACCTAATAAGACGTCCCTCTCCCACACCTGCCTAACATACCTTGTCAGACAACTAGAGCCTTCAGAGAGCTATACAGAAAGAGTCATACCCCTGCTTATTTCCTCATGCATCTCAACAATGACCACAAATATACACATGGAATGATGTACTCCCACTCCCACATGGCAGCTCTGTGACTCTGAACACATGACTACAGTGTGAGAAAGAAGGGTCATGGATTCAAGAGCAGCCTGTGGATCAAGAATCCTATGTCCAGGAGTGTTAACTTTATCCTAAACTTCCATATCTGCAGGGAAAGGCCTCCCATCTTGTTCAGCATGAGTCCTGACAGTCTCCAGCAACATTGAGAAGCTGCACCAACAAGGGCTGTATCGAAGAGTGCACCAATAGTGCCCACACATTGAGCAGGCATTAACAATGATGTGTGTGAATGCTAATAGCATTCATCCAAGCATTAAAGGAGCCCTAAGGGCCAAGAAAGAATGCCAACTTACAGTGGGGTCATATGTGTATGTGTGTGTCTCCAGAAGGCTGTGAGCTGCAGCAATGCACTATGTGTGCGTATGATGCCCAGGCTTTGTGGCTGTGCATACAACATGCTGCACGGTCAGTTCTTCTACAACTTCATATACTGTGTGAGGCAACATTTATGGGCAGAAGTTTAGTTTTCAGTAAGTAGTTGCAACCTGTGGGAGTCATTGGCTGACTAGCTGGGCCTGTACACATGTTGTCCCTAAAGCTGTGACATTCAAATGCATTCCCAGTTACACCATTGTCAAGACCCATCCCCACAGCATGCCTTTACACTTACCTCCCAACATGACACTGCTGTACAGCTCCTATATTGCCTGCTGGTTGGACTGGAGTGAGCTGGGGGACACGGTCTCACCAGGGAGAGCTCCATCACATGTGTGTGTGCAGCAACCCTCACATCTGACTGAGCCTCCAATTCTCAGGAAACACCTATCTGCACAGGTGAGAGGCCTGAACAATGCCAACTGCTATAATAGCTGTATCCATGGCAACACTGTCAGCCCCCTTGGTGCAGCTGCAGCCTATTAAGACCTAGGCTCACGTGGAGAACTGGCCTCTGTGAATGTCCCATGGAGTCACTGAGTTGGTGAGATAGGAATGATTCTGCCATATGAGTATAGCTGCATGCACTTGTTCTTGTCCTAAGCTGCAGTCACAGATTGCAATCTTGGGGTCTCTTTGCTCCATGCACAATATGCACATACAGGCATGTCCATCTCAGGCACATCTGCACACAAAATACACTATCTCAATACTGTCTACTGATCAATGAGCACAGTATTCAGCATGACATTATGTATTACTCCAAAACAACAACCAGCCTTATGTTTAGAGATGACACACATAGGTTTGCCTGATTGTGTGCAGGGTACAAAATGGCTAGCTTGACACACTGCATGCAAAATGTGCTGCCTCAGGGACTACTGCCACCCAGCAGCCCAGCAGAACTCTGTGTGTGAAACTTGTTTGGCTTACAAGAAACAGTGCAGGGAAGGGCATCTTCATGTTAATTTTCCTGTTACTTGTAATAGGTCTGTTATATCTGACCAATTGTTGTATTGTTTCAATGTAAACCGCACTGATGACAAATAGCGTGGTATATAAGAAAATTAAATAAATAAATGTGTATTGGCTAGTGGACAAGAGATTAATACTGGTGCTGTGTGTCTGTAATGAGATCCAGTACTGAGTGTCCAGTGCATTCCATACTGCATCTGTAACGCTGCAGGCAGGCTAGCTGGTGTTTGCAATTGTCTCAGAATGTGCCTACCAGGTTGTTTCAAGTCCAGGCTTTAGGCCATTGCAGTCAGGGACTTGTAGTATGGTTTATTCTACTGAGTGCTGTAGACATGGGGCAAGGTTTGTAGGTATAGCCTAATGGCTTGAGCATTAGCTCAGTAGCAACAGACCAGGGTTTGAATCCTACTACTGCTCCTTATGGTCTAGATAAAGTTGTTTAACCTTCCTGTAATAGGGGCCTGTCTATGTAGTTACAGTCACACTGGCCCAAAATGCCAGGAACTGCTAGGTCACCAGGAGTTAGTACTGACTTGTAGAAACACACACCATTTTGAATTGCAGTGCAGACAGAAAACCTGAACAGGCTCACAATCTGAGTTCAGAAACTGGGTCATTTAACAACTCTGACCAGTCAGATTTGGCACAGCTATGACTTCTTGCTAGCTATGCTCTGTTATGTCTATGTAAAGATTTATTAGATGTGCACTAATGTGCTCACTAGCCCCACTCGCCTCAATGGCAGCAGACACTGTTTGTCACAGACAACACTGACTTTAACAGATGACATCTGTCAGCACCACACCCATAATCACAGCATTATACTTTGATTTGTGTATATATTGCTGATACCTGCATTTTCCACCAGCACCACTGGATCAATCCAGACCTAATGGTCAACCCAGGATCCCTATGAAATGCTGATAATGGCTGGCCCTATGCTGTATCTGGTACAAGGTGCACAGTCTTCCAATGACAACAACCTGTACTTGGTAACTTGTGATCCATACACAGTCATTATGGGCCCGATTCTGGGACACAGGTTGTGGGGCTGCATGTCCCGGCAGGACGTGTAGCCCTGCAAGCCATCTGGGACCGATTCCCCTTCTGTCTCTCCCAGTATATTCTGAGCAGCAGGATAGGGAGAGCTGGCAGGGGGCAGGAGGAGGCAGGATCGGGGTGGAGCAGGGGCAGGCTAGCCAGGCAGTACGTACAGAGCCGATTCAGGTCACAGCCCTGTACATCCTGCTGGGTCAAAGGGGATATGCTGCGATGCGTGACCCAGTGATTGGGCACGAGTATCTCCCCAGGGGCCGGGGCCAGGGCCAGGTGTGAGGGGGGTCCTCACCACCTGATCCAGGCCCCGGCAGGCCAATCGTGGGTTGGGTGGTAGGGAAGAGGAGGGCTTGATTCTGTGCACCATGGGAACACTTTGTTCCCATGGTCCAGAATCAGTCCAAATGGGTCCGTCTTGCTCGGGGCAGTCCGGATGGCCTAGACTTACCCCTACTTGAATTAGACTCCACGTGTGAGTGCAGCAACCTTAGGACAATTCTGGTTTCTAACTTAGTGGTCAAGCACCCAGCATACTGCTGCACACAGGACACATGTATTAGATGAGCAACCAAATCATCGCGACACCATGGAGCTGTTCATCCCACCCCTTGCACCATTCTCCAGGAACCTGTCAAGACCCCTGGACATGTTGGCATGTAGGCAATGGACATCTTCGCGATATGTGTTGGTGTCACCCATTGGGAGATGTCATCTTCCATGTAGCAGTCATGACACAGGTGGCACAGGAGCACTGCTCATTGCTTGTATGTGGTTAACTTTGTCAGACGTATACAAACCTTGTTCTTCCACATACAACTCATGAATGAGCATATGCACATTCAACTGTTATAGTTGGAAACTGGTCACCTGTGGCATGAACATTTCTGAGGGCAATTGTGGTATTTGCAGCTAATGGTATGTGCATATCAACTCTACCTATCTTAACATTCTTGGAAGATACTACTTGTAATCTATGGGGGTGAGATGCAGTCATAGTACTGCTTGAATGTACATTCACTCTGTGAATATGGATTTTGTCTATTAGCTATGAGCTACCCTGGTGATGTGCCTTCCACATCATTAATGGGATGATGGCCTTAATCATCACTATGCTTTAGCATCGATACAATACCTGCTTTCTAGACAGTGGCACTGGCAGGGGACACAAACCCCTTGTAAACGTTGCTCACGGATGCATGAATGGATCTGGGAAGGCCCCAACAACTTAGATGACATCTTGTCAGTACCTTGTCAATCACTCAAAAAATGGATACGTTCAATGTTATCAAACTACGGGAACGTTAGGTTTCTAAAGTACTTTCAAAACATACAACATTTAACTAGCGAAAAAACAGGTCTCAGAACTTTAGCCACCAAGAGACAAACGTCTACTGATATGGTGACTTGGAACATCAATGACCTTCTCTTAAACTTTTTGCCGTTAATATGTTGTTTTATTAGTTTAATTAAACAATCACCCTCATCACGAAAGCTAATTAACTGGTAAACACTGCCAGCAATAGCATAGTAGAGTAACAACTTCAACCCTTTACTCCATACTGTGCAGCTAAACCTTTAGAGCTCAAAATCATGTGTAGAAGACGCTAATCCACCACTTAGCTTTCATGGGGATGAGGACTGATTTTCAATTGAAGCTCAACTCCGTGAGGATCTCAACGCTCTACCTGGGCACCACTGAGGCGTTTCACAGCCACAGTTTCATCAGGAGATCTCACCCATCAAGTTCTACAATTGAAACAAAAACATAAACACATTACATTACTACCCCCTTCCCAAGCTCACCCAAACTACAAAACTTTAAAAAACTTTTAAAAAACATCCCTTACTTACTACCAATGCTGCCCACGTCTACACTTTTTCAAACCTGTTTAGACTTTTTTAAAACTAGGCCGGCTACTTGCTTCACCCAGCAGCAGTAGACATCTTACAAGTCCATTCAGACGCCGCACATGCGGAATGTCATGCTCCAACCAACCCTTTAAACATCCAGCTGGTCACATCGATTGACGTCACTCGAAATAGACCCCACCCACTTAACCACAAATCCCGAGACACACATCTCAGTTCAGAACCTATAAGACAGCTAGGAGATACCCAAACTATAGAGAAATGTCCACCACTCAATCAGCCCTATTCCTTAGCAATAACCCACTCAAATTCACAACCACCTCATACCACCCTGCAGAATGGCTGTAGTAGCAGCAACCACAGTTCTGCTGGTGGATGACAGCCCTCCAGGGCTGCTGGGCCAGTGCCATACCTGTGACTATTGCAGACCAGCAGTGATGCTTGGGGTAGGCTCAACTGCCCCATGCCACGGTCTGCCACGGTCTGCTATTCATCAACAGACAGCACAGTCAGACTGCACCTGCAGCATCCTGCAAGGTGTTCCTACCATACACAGGCAAACTGCAGACAACCCACTAACCAGTCCATAGTGCATGCTCACAGGGGAACCCTGTGCACCCAGAGGTGGGATGCACAGACACCAAGCAGGTATCACTGTGATTGGGCCCCAGAACCAGGAACACACATGTATCTCTGGAAACAAGCAATATGTGGCACTATGTGGGAACATAGACATGCCATGGTCACTGCTAAGTCAGAGTGAGAGTGACCCCCCCCCCCAGCGTAACATGCTGTGGCCACCCTGTCCATGCAGGTGGTGGTCAAACACTACAGTGTCCCAGCCATTGCCCTCCACCCTGCAGGTATCACTGTGATTGGGCCCCAGAACCAGGAACACACATGTATCTCTGGAAACAAGCAATAGGTGACACTATGTGGGAACATAGACATGCCATGGTCACTGCTAAGTCAGAGTGAGAGTGACCCCCCGCCCCCAGCGTGACATGCTGTGGCCACCCTGTCCATACAGGTGGTGGTCAAACACTACAGTGTCCCAGCCATTGCCCTCCACCCTGTGCAGATGCATCCTGGCCAATCCACCCTGTCTGGGCCATACCCACAATACCTTGCTCCTCATAATGCACATTTTCAGGCTAACGCTGGAAGCACTGTGAGCAATGTGGGCTCAGTGAGGTGTTGGCAGACACAAAACAATGGAGAGACATATGCACACTCCCACACCTATCTCAGCATTGTGCAGAGATGGAGGTGGTTGACAACCCTACCCGCCGCACTGGTCCTGATCACAGTGCCGACGTTGCTAATCTGTGCAGGGGGTAGTAGTAGTAGTAGTGCTCTGGTGATAACTGCAGCTCTGTGCTGGGGCCAACAGCCTGACATGCCATGAAGCTGTGGATAGTGAAGCCCTTGTGAGTGAGTGTCTGTACCCCTGTGCACTGCTGCATTGGGGTTTGCCCATGTTGTTGTTGTGGCTGCATTGTGGGCTAAAACTATGGGGAGATGATCTGCAGGATCCACAGATGGATTATGAACCTCAGACCCTCTGCTCTTGGACATGCTGGCTAAGTGTACTGCACCACACTGTTGCCACAGCAGCATAGTGGTCCCTGGGGCTACCCTTACGTTCCTCAGAAAGACCTCTTCTGTTGCACTGCACACCACGTACTGGTACAGGGCATGGTCTAGGTCCACTGCAGGCGGGTGCCACTGCTCCCACCAGCACAATCACCCACCTCCACTGCTATGCCACCATGACCATATGCTGTCGGTGCCGGTGGTGCGCCATCCCAGGCCATCCAGGGGGCAGGTAGGTGGCTGCCTAAGGTGTGGGTTCTGGGGTAGGGGTGCCTACATAGATGTCCACGCTTCCTCCGGCACTGCCTGTCAATGTTATGTGCCCCTTGGGGTACCTGCTGGGTAATGTCCCCTGGATGGGACACTGTGGGACACAGACTCATGGGCATGTCTGACCCTGGTCAGTTGCTGTCTTGCTGGTTTCTGCATTCCTATGTGCCACCTCGGCAACCACCTAGTCCACCCTGTGCCCCAGTAGCCCCCACTGCTTATCCCGTCTGCAGCCCCCATGCCCCATTTGTGCCATCACCATAGTGGCCTTTCATACCTGGGCCCTGCTGTTGCTGCAAGTGGAGCACTACTATCACCTTTCTTGGGCTCTCTGCCTATAATGTACGTTGCTGACACTGAAATGGTTTCTCTCTCTTGCAAATGTGTGCTAACGCCAGGTTTTCAGTTGCATTAGGATTCAGTGCTTCATTTCCCCGCGTTAGTGTGGAAGGGGCCTCTGCCTGCCTACTCCCCACCCATTGATCCCTTCTCTTTTCTCTCTCTCCACCCTCTGTGGGACTTACCGTGACCAGGAACGTTAAGGCGCATTATGTAACGTTAACACGCGTTAACATTACATAACGTGCCTTAACATAGCCGCTGCTACATTACCGCAGTTTAGTAAACATGCCCCTAAGTTTAGAAACATGCACATTGCAATAAGACCTGTCTGACAGCGTTACTTTGTTCACTCTGCTGCAGCACATCACCAGGATCCTGAAACTTCACCCATTAGCTGCATGACACATCAGCGATGCATGACTGGAACCTTTGTTGATAAGCTGGGCAGAATATCCGTTGATGCATCACATATTATAAGCAGCACATGCAGACAAGGCACATTCCTGGGATGGAAACCTCCACAGGTCATCACACTTCCTTCCTTACTCCAATGGCTAATATATGTGACACATATCAGTTCTGAAACATACATGGACTTCAAGTGTATTGTATCATGCAAGGGATGTAGTTCAACCATACTCTTTGATTGAGGACCTGTCACAGATACATCAGCGATGTGGCCATAACTTTATCTGTGGAGCTGCACTTTGCAGTAGCATTCAACTTGTAGAGATATGTGGCTGTTCTGTTCTTCAGTCGTAGACATACTTGTCCAGTGGTATGTTTCTGGATGGTTATTGGGTCATTATAGCAGGTGAGAGAACTGTGAAATCAACAGAGATGTTGTAAGATATTTCCTGTGGCATGGCAACAATTTATCATGCACAATACGTATAAGTGTGGTTATCTCCATCTCGGAGGGCACATCTGACACACCTGACAAAGAGCAGAGCTACTACTACTACTGCTCATCATTAATATAGTGCTACCAGATGTATGCAGTCCTGTACATATACATGTAAGATACCGTCCCTGCTCATCAGAGTCTGCAATCCAATGAAGATGAAAAAACGTTACAGAGGTGGAGACTGGGCTGTGAAGGGTTCAGGGTCGTGGCTTGTCAAGTGAACTGTATCCGGCTGCATTTGCAGATGGACAGTGCATACGCATTCATACCTACATATATAAAAACATGTGATTTTTTGCACAGCTTTCTATTTGTTTTGCTACTCACTTCTCTTCTTCAATATGCAAGGTCATGTTTCCATGTTCTTCCTGGATCATGGAAACTGCATTTGAAAGGTTAGCAGCAGATGCAATGTTCCTTCTCTCATGTGACAGTACGCATAGGGGACAGGTTGTGGTTCCAATCAAAAAGATCAGAGAAAGATATTTCACCCAGTGAAAAGCTGTATATAAACCCAGCTAAATAAATCAGTAAATAAATAAATAAACATGTGTTAACGTTACAGACAATTGATTTGGGGTGGGGGGGGGGCGGGGGGGGGGGGAGGTAACTTGTGACTGTAGTAGCGCATCTGCCTATGAGTCCTGTATAATTGCAATAGAGAAAAACAGACATTTTTGCAGACACAGCATAGCAGTGGAGGCATGACAACATTACAGCTAGCACTGGGGAAGGCCTGGTGTGACTCCATTGGACATCACTGATGTCGAGCTATGGCAGGTTGAGGGATGCAAGCTACAACATGTCAGCATCTGCTTTACGGTCACACATTCACACACACATGCGTTCTATTCACATGTGCATTACATTAACACTTGATGGGTGATTTACATGCTTTCTGCCTTAGCACACTGCATCCTCTTATAGTCGCAGCCATTGGACTAATTGGAGGTATTGCAAGAGGTTGGTTATTGGTGTGCTTGGTGACTTCACAACAGCACATGTGCCATGATTCTTAGAGTAACATAGTAAAATAGTATATGACAGCAAATAAAGACCCTCATGGTCCATCTAGTCTGCCCAGCAAGCTGGCAAGAGTAGGTGCACCTGCCGCTCCATGCAGGTCACCTCTCCCAATGCCTTTGTTTAGGGGTGTACCCAGCGATCTGTGCAGGTCACACCTATTTGTTGAGATACCTGAGACAGTTAAGGTTATTTTGATTGTATCCTGTTCCTATAAAGGGATCCACTGTGTCTGCCCCAGGCCATTTTTAAATCTGTCACTGTATTTCCCCTCACCACTTCCATCAGGAGGGCATTCCAAGCATCCACCATCCTTTCAGTGAAAAAGTATTTCCTGACATTGCCTTTCAGTTTACCCCCTTTAAGTTTCTTGTTATGCCCTCTAGTTTTACAGCTTCCCTATCTTTGAAAAAGGTTTGTTTGTTCATTAATACTTTTTAAGTATTTAAAGGTCTGTATCATATTTTCCCTGTCCCTCCTCTCCTCCAGAGTACACATATTTAGGTCCTCAAGTCTCTTCTCATATGTCTTTTGACGCAGGCACCAAATCATTTTTGTCGCCTTCCTCTGAACCATTTCCAGTCTTTTTATATCCTTTGAGAGATATGGTCTCCTAAACTGAACATAATATTCCAAGTGAGGCCTCACCAGAGACCTGCACAGTGGCATTAGTACCTCCTCTTTTCTGCTGTTAATTTCTCTCTGTATGCAACTCAGCATCCTTCTGGCTTTTGCCACCGACTTTTAACACTGTTTTGCCACCTTGAAATCCTCAGACATTATCACTCCGAGGTCCTTCTCCTGGTACTTGCACACTAACCTCTCATCCTCTATTGCATACAATATCCTTGGATTTCTACATCCCAAGTGCATGACACTGCACTTCTTTACATTAAATCTTAATGGTCAAGCATTAGACCATTCTTCCAGCTTTTGTAGATCTTTCCTCATGTTCTCTACTCCCTCAGGGGAGTCCACTCTGTTGTAAATTTTCATGTCATCTGCAAAAAGACAGACATCTCCATTCAGTCATTCAGCAATATCACTCACAAATACATTGAACAGTACCAGTCCCAGGACCGATCTCTGGGGCACGCCACTAATCTCCTTCCTTTCATCCGAATGAGTTCCGTTTACCATCACCTTCAGTCAGCGAATTTCTGATCCAGTTCATCACCCGGGGACCCATCTCCAGGCTGTTCAGTTTATTGATAAGCCTCCTATGAGGAACAGTATCAAAGGCTTTGCTGAAATCTAGGTAGATCACATCTATTGCATGCCCTTGATCTAGTTTTCTGGTCACCCAGTCAAAGAATTCAATCAGATTTGCTTGGCATCATCGTCCTTTGGTAAAACCATGTTGCCTCAGATCATGCAGCCTATTGGTTTCGAGAAAGCCCACTATTCTGTCTTTCATGAGCGCCTCCATTACTTTTCTCGCCACTGAGATAAGGCTTACTGGCCTGTAGTTTGTCACTTCTTCCCTATTACCACTTTTTTAAAGAGGTACCACATCAGCCCTTCTCCAGTCCTGTGGAACTTCTCCTGTCTCCAAGGATCTATTAAAAACATCCTTTAAAGGCCTTGCAAGAACCTCTCTAAGCTCTTTCAGTATCCTGGGATGTATCTCATCTGGTCTAGTGTCCTTGTTCACTTTCAGTTTTACAAGCTGTTCAAACACATCATCTTCTGTGAATGGTGTGGTATCTACACCATTTCCACTTGTATATTTGTCAATCACAGGCGATCCTTCACCAGGATTTTCTTTAGTAAAAACAGAACAGAAGTATTTGGCATTTTCGCTTTTTAAGGGGTATGTTTACTAAACCATCTTAATGTGCGCCCGGCGATAGAGTGCAGGCTGCCATAAAAGGAGTGGGCATTTCAGTCTTAAAGTAGCAAAATGGGATTATCGCGCGATAACGCGTGCTGCTGCGCACATTATCGGGCGAAGCACCGCTAAGCGCGTTAACGTGCGGTAATCCTAAGTAGGCGCCCAGACACACAAACATAGAAACAGGGGTGTAGCACAATGGTTAATACACTGACTGATGATACAGGGGTCATGAGTTTGATCCCCCAGTGTGCCTAATGCATAAGGCTGACTGAGACATCAGCTTTGACATGTAAGTATTGTTTTGTGAGGCATTTTATTTGTATTTTAATTATTGCTGCCATCAAACACACCCTCACGTGCTGTTACCTAAGGTGCCGCATAAGGCACCCTATAAGGCACTCCATAGGGCACATTATAAAGTGCACTGTCTGCCACAGCACCCTATAATGTCCCCTATAGGGCACCCTATAAGGCGCTCCATAGGACACCTTATAAGGCACCTTATATGGACTGTAACCAAAAGGTGCCACAGAAGGCGCTTTATAGAGCACCTTATAAGGCGCCCTATAAAGCGCCTTCTGAGGCACCTTATGGTTACAGTACTCTGAGGGTGTTTTTGCTGGCAGCACTAATGTACATTAAAAATAGACAATGCTTTGGAAAGCCCTATCAAATAACCCCACTGTGAGTTTGAACCCATGACCTCTGCCTCCACAGGCAGTGAAGTAACCAGTGGGCTACAGCTGCTAACAAATCCCTGGCTGGCTGCAGAAGGACTGCACATCACCACACAAACAGTCTGCTGTGATCACCAGGATAGGGTTAACCCACCCGTACCCATGATGCACTGCACATGCAAATCAGCAGTCTACAGATGATCACAAGATGGGGTATGCACACCCACAGCACCTCGGCCTGGTAGGGGGAACTGACGGTGGGTGTTACTGGCACAGAGTAGCTACACACCGTCACATTGTGTGGGTACTGTGCTTACCCTGAGGGTGAGGTGGGGCGCCCAGCACCAGGTTCACAGCACCTTCCATGACAGAAATAGGCCATGCTGCAGGTCCCCAGCAGTGCTAGTGTGTGAGATAGGTAGTTCTTGCAGACACATTTGGCTACATCTGTATTTCTCAGTCAGGATTAGCCCTTATGGACCCATAGGCAGATTATGTACCACCACCCAACCCACCCCACCCTCTGGGGTTGAGGGTGGGAAACAGGGTCTTCCATCAACAGATCCACATTCTACCTCCCTGCAATGGAGGCAGTAGAGGGGACCATCAACCCCAGTCCTGCTGGGGAATAGACACCCTACAGGACAGTCACTGCAGCTCTGTACACATCCATAAAGCAATAGCAGACAGACATTAGGCCTGGAAATGCTCAGCTGCACCCCACCACTATCTGATAACCTCATGCAGCAAGCCTTCCACCACTGTACCCTGCAAGGTGTTCTAGCAAGACACATACTAGCTGCAGACAGTCTGCTAGCAAGTCCATAGTGTTTGTTCCTGGACGAAATACATGCACCCAGAACTGGGATATCAGCATACACACCAAGCAGATAAGTCAGTGATTGGGCCCCAAAAGGGATCCATAAATATCACATGACAGAAATACTACATATCAATATGGGGGAACCTACCTAGTCATGCCGTGGTCACTGCTCAGTCAGGGTGAGAGTGACCCAGCAGGACATGCTGTGGCCATGCTGTCCGTGCAGGTGGTACCGGGCACTACAATGTCTGAGCCATTGCCCTATGCAGATGGGGCCAGGCCAGGCCACCCTATCCAGGCTATTCTCACAGTACCTTGCTCCTCATTATGCAAATTGGCAGGCCAATACTGGCAACAGTGCTAGCAGTGTGGGCTGTGGAGGGTGTTGGCAGCCACCACACACTGGATAGACAGACACACACTCCACACACCAATGCCAGCATTGTGCAACTATAGAGGTGTTTGGGAGCCCTGGCCTCCACACCAGTCCTGGGCACAGTGCAGGCATGGCTATGGTATGCAATACTGTTGGGGTCACTCTGTCAGACACCAGACCTGGGGCACACTCCACAGACATCAGAAAGGTTGCTATGATGCAGCTCAATCAGCCAATTGTGCTTAACGTAGGAATTGCTATCTGCCAGTTCTCATAGCAACCTTTCGATAGCTGTGTACAGTTTTCCCATGTTTAGGGTGGCATTGCTAAGGTATGCAAGTGCTAGTATGGGGAGATGCACGCAGGGCACAATATCCTGCCTCTCCAGGAGGCTTGGGATAATGGAGCCTGTGGGTGCAGGTGTGTCTGCCCCTGTTGGCCGCTGCTGTAGGGCAGAGGTTCCCAACTCCAGTCCTGGAGGGCCAAACACGGGTTTGGGTTTTCATGCTGTCCCTAATGAATATGCATGAGATACATCTGCATACAATGGGGGCGGTGTATAGCAATGCAGCACAGACACATTCATTAGAGGCAGCATGGAACCTGAATGGTGTTTGGCCCTCCAGGGCTGCATTTGGGAGACTCTGCTCTAGGTAATGCGCACGTTTATGGTGTCTGTGCTCTGTAGGGTAAAATGTAGGTGTTTTGGGCATGTCTACGTCATCTGCACTACAGGTTCTGTCTGTATTAGCACATTGTAGTAGTGGGTAAAATATGTGGGCTGGGATGGCAGGAACCACAGCTGGGACTTGAACCTGTGATCTTCTGCTTCTGAATACACTGTCTGTGTGCACTGCACCACTGTGTTGCCACAGAGGCAGTGCAGTCCCTGGGGATACCATGACTGTTTGTCAGACAGAGCCTGTCTGTTGCAGTGTATGGCACCCACCTACATAGGGCTAGGCCATGGTCTGCTCTGGTCAGCTGCCACTGCCCCCTCCACCACCAGTACCCCTCTGCCACCCTGCTGACATGCCCGTCTGCTGGTGCTACTGGTGGAGCGCAGTCTCAGGCCATCCATTGTGCGGGTAGGTGGCTGCCTATGGTGCAGGTTCTGGGGTAGGTGTGTCTGCATAGCTGTCCACGCTTCCCCCCAGCACTGCCTGCCAATGTTCTGTGCCCTTGGGGGTACTGCAGTGCCAGGTCCCACAGTACATGCTGGGTACTATCCCCTGTGACACTGTGGGAAGCACACTCATGCCCATGCTGGGCCCTCATCAGTTGCTGTCTGGCTGCTCTACTGTTTTAGCATTCCTATGGGCCACCTAGGCATCACCCTAGTCCGCACAGTGGCCCAGCTGCAGCACAGCATGTGCCGTCTGCAGCCCTCTGTGTCCCCTTTCCCAGCATCTGTCCAGTTGCCCATTCCGACATGCCCACCCTGCTGTTGTGGAACATGTGCACGCCATAGGCAACCTGCCCAATGGAGAGGGAAACCCTGATCAGTGCTATTTCACTGTGGGATCATTCACCTTGTATGGGGATGGAGCGTAGACCCTTCCAAAATACATATCCTTTTTTTGGAGCTTTCTTGGGAGTGTTTTCTGATGTTTCCCATTCATATCACTATTTACCAGCTTGGTTATGTTTTTGTTATATTTTGTTGGAGTAATTTTCAATGTTTATTTGCACTTTTGTTCCGTGCACATCTATCACACTTATCACTTTTTGTAGGTTTCCCTGATTTTGCTGTACATTGCGGACAGAAATGGTTTCTCTTCCCTTTAAATCAGCTCTAACGCCAGGTTTTCACTGGCGTTAGTTTTCAACCTCGGATTTCACAGCATTAGTGTGCCTGGAGCCTCTCCCCTCCCACTCTTCACCCATTGACCCCTTCTCTCCGCCCCTGGGGAGCCTTTCCCCGCCTTCAGCGCTCGTTTGCGCCGCTGTGTGCGTTATCGCGCGATAAGGTACCTGTGCGCCTTAAAAAGCGCCATTATCACGCGATAACGTCACAGAGTGCACATTAAGATGGTTTAGTAAACATACCCCTAAATGTCACTTTCCATGAATCTGTTCTTGGCACTTTTGAGTCTTGCAATTCCACTTCCGATCTTCCTCTTCTCCTGAATATACCTGAAAAAAGTTTTATCACCACGCTTTAGATCTTTAGCCATCTTTTCTTTTGCCTTTGATTTTGCTATCCCTATTTCTCTTTTTGTCTCTTTTAGCTTTATCCTGTATTCTTTTCTGTGTTCCTCTGTTTGTGAACTTCTGAATTTTGTGAAAGCTGTGTTTTTTTCCATTTTTTTTGTGCAGTCACTTCTTTGGAGAACCAAATAGGTTTCCTTTTCCTCCTGTTTTTATTTACTTTCCTTACGTAACTATCTGTTACTCCTCTTATTGCCTCCTTTAGTTTAGCCCATTGCAATTCCACTTCCCTTACCTCCTCCCACTCTGCCAACTCTTCCTTCAGGCACTTGGCCATTTTACTGAAGTTAGCACTTTTGAAGTCTAGGACTTTGAGTTTTCTGTGAATGGACTCTGCCTTGGCTTTTATCTCAAACCACACCATGTGATGATCGCTACTGCTCACATGGGCGCCAGTGCTTGGTGCAAGGTGTGGATGGCGTTCATCAGATGATGTCATCCCATCCCATTTAACCCTTCACTGTACTGCCCCCCCTACTGCTGGCATGTGATCTGGTTGGAGTGCAGCATCTATTCACATTGGGGGGTGCAGCTTCTTCCCCCCCCCCAACCTAACTCCTGCCCTTGTGGGATGTGTAGCACGTTGTCACTCTCTCATGCGATTAAAGGAGTGGGGGAGTAGCTAATGGTTTAGAGCACTGGCTTGGGAACTAAGGACGGCATTTTCAAAGGCATTTACACGGGTAACTGCCTTTGGATAAAAACATCCAAACAGAAAAGGATAGATGAGACACACATAATAGCCTCCAATGTATGATTTTGGTTCGGATGGGCTCAGATTGCTACTTTTAAGTATTGGTTGTATCATTGCGTGCTTTAGGGGTTGCGGCATGTATCCTTGTTGGAGTGATTCTTTTAACAATTGAATGTAATGTTAAAAATACTTCAATTAAAATCCATGTAAGAAAAAATCATAAAACATAAATCATAAAACAGGGCTAAATATCAGGCCCATTGATTCAAAGGATTTGTTTCCTATTATATAGTTTTATTATATAGTTTCCTATTATATGGTTTTGTTATATAATAGGATTTGTTTCCTATTATATAGTTTTCTTTTTTCTTGGGGCAACTGCCTGGCCCGTGTTCAGAATGAAGGAAGGGACTCTCCAGGACAGGATTTCAGCAGGGGCAATCTCCATATGCTCCTAGAGCCCAAAGGTTTAGGAGAGACTCTCTCGGATATGCACTGTAATTCAATGGTTCCTAAATGCCCTGGTAAATCAGCTACTGGCAGAAAGAAGAGTGTGTGTGTGTGGGGGGGGGGGGGGAGACCAGAGACATTAATGCTCATAGAGGTCTTTCTATTCTGTGCACCCCCTGTCAACAAGCAGCACTCTTTTTCCTGATGGTTCTTCCTCTGTTGGATTTCTTTGCAATGAAACCCATCTGGGATGCCATGTGTGAGAGCTTTAGTGCGTTTCTATCCCAATGGGAGACCCCATATACTTATTTGCCTATGAGCCACCAAAGGGATAATCCTGCCCCCTGTTTGAATTCCTTGGAGAGGGAAAGCGCTTTCTTACCCCTTGCCTCAGCCAGCAGATTGCCTTGAGCCGCCCCTGCCTGCAAGTACTTTAGATTTGTAAACAGCCAATGTGTGTAAATCACAATGTTACAAAACCTCTATTTATATACGTAAAAGCCACAGGTATAGTTTGGGAGAATGTGGGTGGGTTGTAGGTGTGGTTTGAGTGGAAACTAAAAATATCTGTGTATTTCCAATTTTGTAATGGGAATGCATGTATACATTCAAAAATGTGTATCCAGGCATTTCTGAGATTAATCACTGAGCCTCAATCGAGTTTATCTTAACTGATGTGTAAAAACCCATGTTGTCCATTTTTCAAAATATATCCAGCTTGTCCTGGATATCCAGTTTTCTGAAATCTGCTGCTGATACAAGGAAGTGCTGAGATTTACATAGATAAGTTATAAAATTGTCACAAGAGTACAAAAATTTGTGCAAATAAAGGGAAATGCATGCCTACATAGGTCTGCACTACTGCAGCCAGGAGCAAAGGGGGTATCTAAGGTGGTAACTCTTCACCTCAGATAACCAAAGCAGGCCTAGATAACAGATCCACCATTGGCAGCCTTAATAACTACTAGAGCTCCCTTCCCCAATTCACTAACTAAGCTTAGGGTGCCTGGAGCCCCTCAGACATTTCCAATTCAGACTGAAAATCATTGGTGGCCCTGGTAACCCATACCCCCAACCCCGATTCCACCCCCCCCCCCCCAAGAAAAATGCTGGTAGCCTTAGTGGCTGCAAGTCCCCCTACCCCTGATGCCCCAATAAAGATTAGGGCATGACCCCCTGTACCCTCTGATCCCCTCCCATGCCTTATCAGTACCTCAAATAATGGGGAAGAAGAAGTACTAATGGACTGATCCCACACTGTGCATCTCAGGATGCACCATGCAGGGTCAGATGCTGCCCTTTGGCAAGACGACAGCACAGAAGCAGGAATGTTTGGACAGTGCTTCTATCTCCCATTGGGAGGTGTGCGGTGGTCTGTGGGAGGTCGCACTGGGGACCCTAATCTTTATAAGAGGAGTTGGGATAGGGAGTGTCTAGCAGTCACTAGGGTACCAATGTTTTTTTGGGGGGAGATCAGGTGGGCCACCAACGATTTTTGGTGTGAATTGGGTAGGTCTGGGGGACACTGGGGACCCTAGTCTTTCTTTGGGGATGAACAGTGGGAGGTCTACCGACTGCCTTAGAGATCCTCCGTGTTGGTCCTATGCTTTCTTGAATTCAGATAGTCTTTGTCTCTGCCACCTCTACTGGGAGATGGTTTCATGCATCTACTACTATGCCCTGTGCAGATGCCAAAGAGAGCTTCCTTCTGGAGTTCATGAGATGTAATGTGAACATAAGAACATAAGATATGCCATACTGGGTCAGAACAAGGTACATCAAGCCCAGTATCCTGTTTCCAACAGTGGCCAATCTAGGTCATATGTACCTAGCAGTTTCCCCAAAAGATACAGGTTCCACAATGCTTGTACTGGGTCAAGCATTGATATCCTGGGTCCCTTCTTAATAATGGTTTATGGACCTTTCCTCCAGGAACTTGACCAAACCTTTTTTAAACCCAGCTACACTAACAGCCTTTACTACATCCTCCGGTAATTTATCAAGGTGTACTTGGAAATTCCTCTTAATCAAGCCTGTGGCACCCAACACAATGGGAAATAACTCAGTTTCTTTCTGCCACATTTTCTTGGTTTCGAACTGCATTTCTTGGTACTTGAAAATCTCTCTCTCAATGCAATCCACAAAATAGTTGTTTGAAACTGACACTTCTATAATTAATGCTGTTCTGGATACTTCTCTTGTATCACTATAAGGCACATTTCACAACGGGCCGTCCAAGTGCAATCTGGAATGTCAAAGCCAGAATGCCTCAAAAAAGCAGGCACATGCATCAAACAACTAAATAAATTTTATTTATTTATTTATTTAGACAGATTTGTATGCCACCTTTTCCTTCAATCAAGGTGGTCATGTCACATGACAATTGGAGGGTTACATTTAACATTAGGGTACATGTAAACATTTAGACAGTACAGTTACTTAACAGTAATTATACAGTACAATTGAGGTAACATTTAATATGAAGGTATTTAAAACGTGGTATGAAAGATTTGTGTGTGTGCGTAGCATGGATGTGTATTTAGTTGGTGGAGGTAGTAGTGTTATTGTTTGGGTAGGGGATGTTGCCTGAATGCTCATAGGTTTCTATAAATAGGAATGTTCTGAGGTCTTTGCGGAAGTCTGTGATGTCATCTAACGCCCTCAGGCTCATTGGGAGGGAATTCCATAATGTGGATGCCAGCAGTGATGGTGCTCTTTTTGAAGTTGTTTGTTTGGTTTTGTGATAGCCTGCGGGTGTGCCGATCATGTTGTCATTATTGGATCTTCTTGGTCTGTTGTTAATGTCCCTTGTTATAACATTTTGGAGTGTGACTGCTGAGAGATGGTGAATGATTTTAAAGATGATCATGATTGTTTTGTATTTAGCTCTTGCCACCATTGGGAGCCAGTGTAGTTGTTGTAGGACGGGGGTGATGTGCTCAGTCCTTGGAGTGTCTGTAATGATGCATGCTGTAGTGTTTTGTACCATCTGTAGTGGGTGGAGTGTCTGTTGAGGAAGGCCTTGATGTAGTGAGTTTCCATAATCAAGCAGTGGTGTAATGAGTGCTTGGCACACTGTGCGGAAGTGGTCTTAATGGAGCATTGGTTTGATTTGTCTGATTGTTTTCAGTCGATGATATGCCTTGTTTGCAGTTTTGGTGATGTGGGATTTTAGGTTCAGGACTCTGTCTAGTGTGATGCCTAGATACTTAACTTCTTCTTTGACTACTATGTGTTTGTCTAGGATGCTGATAGTTTGTGGAGTTATGAAGGTGGGGTTCCTAGTGACAAACATTGCCTCAGTTTTGTCGTAGTTGACTGTTAAGTTGTTGGCTATGATCCAGTCATTCATGTCTTCAAGGCATCTTGTTATTGTTGCAGTGTTTAGTGCTAGTAAGTTGATTGGAGCGTACACCATGATGTCGTCAGCATAGATGTGGTAGTGTAGTTTGTGGTGCTTGATGATGTTTCATATGGGCTGTATGTAGATGCTGAAGAGCATTGATGATAGGGCTGAGCCTTGAGGTATTTCCTGCGTGACGGGGAATTGTAGTAATTTCTTTTGATCACATTTGACTTGTTGCGTTCGCCCTTCCAAGTATGATGCAAACCATTTCAGGGTATTTTTGCATAGTCCTATCTGTTGTAAGCATTGCAATAGCTTAGCATGTGACACAGTGTCGAAGGCCACCGAGATGTCCATGAACACTAGCAAGAAGCCATTTTTTATGTTGTTCATGCCTCTTAGGAGATTGTCAAAGAGGGAGGTGAGTAATATTTCCACGCTGTGTTGGGGCTTAAATCCGTGCTGGTGTATGTCCAGTGGGGCATTGATATCTATATGGTCCTGGAGTTGCCTTTGCACCGCCTTTTCCACGATTTTAGCAAGGAATGGCAAGCTGGAGATGGGACGGTATGATTTTGGTTCGGATGGGCTCAGATTGCTACTTTTAAGTATTGGTTGTATCATTGCGTGCTTTAGGGGTTGCGGCATGTATCCTTGTTGGAGTGATTCTTTTAACAATTTTTTGTATGTGATAAATGTTCCGAGGATAGCATTTCAGAACCAAGACATCTAATATCATAATGGTTAGAGTAGTGGCTTAAGCCCTCACTTGGTTTGCAGCTTGTCGTGCTGTGAGGGCTTATGTGCATCAGTGATGTTGAGAGCTAAGCTATCAATAACTTAACTACTGGCAGGATCTCCCAAGATGGACAGCTCTCAGCTGAAGTGCCAGACCGACATAAATCACTCATCTGGGCAGCAGCAGAATGGGAAGGTGTTGGCAGCAGAGGATCACATTTCTGTGACAACGGCAACAACACTAGAATTACCTACATGGAAGAAAGGCCCAGCAATCTACTTCCATATCTTGCCAGTGGATATTCACAACAAAACAAATTGAACTATAGTGCTGAAAGATGAGACCACAGGTCAGAAGGCACTCAACTGGCAACTGGGGAGGAGCTGAAGACTTTTCAGAGTAAAGCCAGCATTTGTGATGTGGTTGGATCAAAGTTCTTGGGATGTCTGACTGCTGATGTAGCTGCATATGAAATGAGTCAGAAGCTGTAAAGATGTCTTACATATTGGGACATGGAACGTATGTAGCATGAACCAAGGGAAGTTGGAGGTGGTCAAGAATGAAATGAACGTGTACAACTCGATCTGTTGGGTGTCAGTGAACTGACATGGACTGGCATCGGGTACTTTGTATCTGATGATCACATGGTCTACTATACTGGAAATGAAAGACAAAGAAGAAATGGTGTTGCATTTATAATCTAAAAGAAACTTGTAAGAACTTTAATGAAATACAATGCAATCAGTGAACACTTAGGGGTATGTTTACTAAACTGCGTTAGTGCGATTCGCGTTAGGAGCCGCGTTAGAGACAGAAATCCCAAATAAGGACATGGGCGGTACATCGTTGCCGAGAACGCGCGTTACAAGGCGCCATAAATGAACGAGCGCTACAGGGCACGTTACCGCGCGTTAATCTTAAGAAGGCGCGCAGGCATACAATCACAGCAACAGAGCTATAGCACAATGGTTACAACACTGACAGATGGTACAGGGGTCATGGGTCTGATTCCCCAGTGGGCCTTATGTATAAGGCTGGCTGAGGCAGCACCCTTCACATTTAAGTTGTGATTGACATGTATTTTAATTTGTGCTGCCAGCAAACACACCCTCATGGTGGCATAACCTAAGGTGCCGCATAAGGCACCCCATAATGCACTCCATAGGGCACATTATAAAGTGTACTGTCCGCCAAGGCACCCTATAATGTCCCCTATAGGACACCTTATAAGGCTGTGAATAAAGCCCTGGCTGGCTGCAGGACTGCACGTCACCACACAAACTGTATGCTGTGGTTACCAGGATAGGGTTAACCCACCCGAACCCATGATGCACTGCACATGCAAATCAGCAGTCGAGAGATGGGCACAAAATTGGGTATGCACCCCCACAGCACCTCGGCCAGGTAGGGGGAACAGACTGTGTGTGGTACTGCCACAGAGTAGCCACAGACAGTCACATTGTGTGGGTACTGTGCCCACCCTAAGGTTGAGGTGGGGCGCCCAGCACCAGATCCACAGCCCCATTCATAGCTGAACTACGCCATGCTGCAGGTCCCCATCAGTGTGTGATAGGTAGTTCCGTTAGACACACCTAGGATATATCTGTGCCCTGCTGTATGTCTCGGTCATGTCTAGTCCCTACGGGCGATGCTGCACCCAGAATAGTGTATATCCTGTGTTGGTGCCATGGTTACCTGCTGTAGGTGAAGAGGGGGGTGTATGGACCCATGGGCAGATCATGTACCACCACACAACCCACCCTCTGGGGCACAGGGTGTGAAACAGGATCACCCACCAATGGATCCACAGTCTACCTCCCTGCAATGGCAGCAGTAGAGAGGACCAGCAACCCCTGTCCTGCTGGGGAACAGACAGAGCGGTACACATCCATAACGCAATAGCAGACAGACGGCAGGCCTGGAAATGCTCAGCTGCCCCCCACCGTTATCTGATATTCTCCAGCAGCAAGCCTCCAGCCGCCACACTCTGCAAGGTGTTCCAGCAAGACACATACTAGCTACAGACAGTCCGCCAGCTAGTTCATAGTGCATGGTCCTGGAAGAGATGCATGTACCCAGAACGGGGATGTCAGCATATACACCAAGCAGATAAGTCAGTGATTAGGCCCCAAAAGGAAACCCATAAATATCACAAGAGAGAAGCACTATGGGGGAACCTAGCCATGCCATGGTCACTGCTCAGTCAGGGTGAGAGTGACCTCCCAGCAGGACATGCTATGGCCACCCTGTCCATGCAGGTGGTGGCCAGGCACTACAATTGCCATTGCCCTATGCCGTGTGCAGATGCATCCAGGCCTGCCCACCCTATCCAGGCTATTCTCACGGTACCTTGCTCCTCATTATGCACATTGGCAGGCCAATACTGGCAACAGTGCTAGCAGTGTGGGCTGTGGAGGGTGTTGGCAGACACCACACACTGGATAGACAGACACACACTCCCCACACCTATGCCAGCATTGTGCAACTATAGAGGTGTTGGGCAGCCCAGGCCACCACACCAGTCCTGGGCACAGTGCAGGCATGGCTATGGTACGCAATACTGTAGGAGTCACTCCCCAGGTTGGTAAACACTCTCAGACACAAGACCTGTAGCACACTCCACAGACATCAGAAAAGTTGCTATGATGCAGCTCACTCAGAAAAGTGTACTTAACCTAGGAATTGCTATCTGCCAGTACTCATAGCAACCTTTTGATAGATGTGTACCATATTCCCCGGTTTAGGGTGGCATTACTAAGGTATGCAAGTGCTAGTATTGGGAGATGCACGCAGAGCCCAAAGTCCTGCCTCTCCAGGAGGCTTTGGATAATGGGGCCTGTGGGTGCGGGTGTGTCTGCCCCTGTTGGCTGCTGCTTTACAGCAGAGGTTCCCAACTCCAGTCCTGCGGTGCCAAACACTGTTCGGGTCTTCATGCTGTCCCTCATGAATATGCATGAGATACATCTGCATACCATGGGGGTGGCACATAGAAATGCAGCACAGGCATCTTTACCAGAGGCAGCATGGAACCGGGATGTTGTTTGGCCCTCCAGGACTGCAGTTGGGGGGCTCTGCTCTAGGTAATGTGCATGTTTATGGTGTCTGTGCTCTGTAGGGTAAAATGTAGGTGTCTTGGGCATGTTTACGTCATCTGCAATAAAGGTGCTGTCTGTATTAGCACGTTGTAGTGGTGGGTAAAATATGGGGACTGGGTTGGCAGGAACCACAGTTGGGACTTGAACCTGTGACCCTCTACTTCTGAATACCCTGGTTTTGTGCACTGCACCACCTTGTTGTCACAGAGTCAGTACATTCCTTGGTGATACCATGACTGGTCGTCAGACAGGGCCCGTCTGTTGCAGTACACGGCACCCACATACACAGGGCTAGGCCACGGTCTGCTCTGGGCAGCTGCCACTACCCCCTCCACCACCAGTATCCCTCAGCCACCATGCTGACATGCCCTTCTGCTGGTGGTGCTGGTGGTGCACAGTCTCAGGCCATCCAGTGCGGAGGTAGGCGGCTGCCTATGGTGTGGGTTCTGGGGTAGGGGTGCCTGATAGGTGTCCACGCTTCCCCCCAGCACCGCCTGCCAATGTTTCGTGCCCTTGGGGGTAGCTGCTGGGTTCTATCCCCTGTGACACTGTGGGAAACACAGTCGTGCCCATGTTGGGCCTTCAGCAGTTGCTGTCTGGCTACTCTGCTGCTTCAGCATTCGTATGGGCCACCTAGGCATCGCCCTAGTCCGCACAGTGGCCCAGCTGCACCACAGCATGTGCCGCCTGCGGCCCTCTGTATCCCCTTCTACGGCATCTGTCCAGTTGCCGTTCCGACATGCCCGCCCTTATGTTGTGGGACATGTGCACGCAATACGAACCCTGTCCGATGGTGGGGAAAAACCTGAGCAGCGCAATATCACTTTGGGCTCATTCACCTTGTATGGGGGAGGAGTATAGACCCTTCCACGATTTATATCTGTTCTGTGGAGCTTACCCCGGGGTGGGGGGGAGGGGTTGATATTTCTCATTGCTACCACTATTGGTCAGCTTGGTTATGGCCTTTTTCCAGTTTGTTGGGGTCATTTTCAGTGTTTCTGTGCCCTTTTGTTCTGTGCACATGTATCACACTTATCACCTTTTTTTGGTTTCCCTGCCTGGGCTGTACATTGCTGACACTGAAATGGTTTCTCTCCCCTGTAATGTGCATTTAATGGCAGGTTTTCATTCGCGTTGGAATTGAGCTCTTCAGATCAGCGCGTTAGTGTGAAGGGAGCCTCTCCCCGCCCACTCTCCGCCCATTGACCCCTTCTCTCCGCCCTCTCTCCACCTTCTGCGGTGTTTTACCGCGCCACGGGAGTTTACAATCGTTAACTACGGTTAACGCGTGTTATGTAACGTTAACGATCGTAAGCACGTCATAACGCGCGTTATGATGCGCTTACGATCCTTAACATTACATAACACGCGTTATTTACGATTACCGCAGTTTAGTAAACATACCCCTAAATGTATTAGATACACTTTTATCAGTATAAGCATCCACAACAATCCTTAGTAAAGATCTAAACACAAGCTTAAAACTAAGATGCAGAAAGCAGTCCAGCAGCGACATGGGGGCTTTTGAGTCTTTTGCATTGAGAGTCACATGTATGATTTTCTCCCAGTTGGTGAGAGGTCTGACGTGTGCACTAGGTTCTTTGCTCTCAGGGAACAAGTTCATTCTCTAGAGGCTAGAGTTGCAGACTTGGAAGACATAAGAAAGACAGAGAGGTACATAGACGAGACCTACAGGGATATAGTCCTGAAGTCACACCTCCAGTCTGGTAGCATCTCTGTTGCCATGGAGGAGAGTGGTCACATGACAGGAGAGCATTGCCCTGGTGTGGCAGGACGTGATCCTGTAACTAGGACCTGTCCTCCAGGTGATGTAAAACCCTCTCGCACCGAGAAGGTTTCTCCAGGGCCATTTGCCCATGAGGGAAGGGTTAGGAGAGCCGTTATAGTTGGTGATACGATCATTAGGCATGTAGATAGCTGGGTGGCTGGTGGACATGAGTATCGCCTGCTAACATGCCTGCCTGGTGCAAAGGTAGCGGACCTCACGCGCCACCTAGATAAGGTCTTAGATAGTGCTGGGGAGGAGTCTGCTGTCTTGGTACATATCGGTAACAATGACATAGGAAAATGTGGTAGGGAGGTTCTGGAGGCTAAATTTAGGCTTTTAGGTAGGAAGTTGAAATCCAGAACTTTCAGGGTAGTGTTCTCCGAAATGCTTCTCGTTCCACGTGCAGGACCGAAAAAGTAGGCAGAGCTCCAGAGTCTCAATGCATGGATGAGACGATGGTGCAAGGATGAGGAGTTTGTATTTGTTAGGAACTGGGGAACATTCTGGGGAAAGGAGGGGTTCTTCCGAAGGGATGGCTTCACCTTAACTGGGATGGAACCAGGCTGCTGGAATTAACCTTTAAAAAGGAGATAGAGCAGCTTTTATACTAGATAATATGGGAAAGCCGACAGTAGCCCAAGAGCACATGGTTCGGAAGAAGAGAGGATCCAAAAAAGAGTAAAGTAGCCCAAATGCCCTTGAGTATGGTGCAGACAGAGCTTAAAGATTCCAAATTACCCATGCCTACCAATAGCCAGGTCAATATGAATAAAATGCAGTATCTAAAATGCTTGCATGCAAATGCTAAAAGTCTAAAAAATAAGATGGGAGAGTTAGAATATATAGCACTAAATGAGAGGTTAGATATGATTGGAATCTCAGAGACAGGGTGGAAGAAGGACAACCAGTGGGACACTGTGATGCCTGAGTACAAACTATATCGTAATGATAGAACTGATCAAATTGGTGGAGGGGTTGCACTCTATGTTAGAGAGGCTATTGAGTCAGAAAGGATTAAAGTTTTGCAGGAAACAAAATTTGCTGTTAGCATCTCTATGGATTGAAATTCCATGTAAAAAGGGGAAGGCGATGGCAGTGGGGGTGTACTATTGACCGCCTGGCCAGAATGAACAAATGGATGATGAAATGCTCAAAGAAATCAAGGAAGCTAACAAAAGTTACAACACAGTAATAATAATGGGTGATTTCAATTACCCTGGTATCGACTGGGTCAGTGTCACGGCAGGACATGCTAGAGAGGTAAAGTTCCTAGATGAAATAAATGACTGCTTCTTGGAGCAGATAGTTCATGAACCGACCAGAAGGAAAGCCATATTGAACCTAGTCCTTAGTGGAACACCAGATCTGGTGCAAGAGATAAGGGTATTGGGGCCACTTGGCAATAGTGATCATAGCATGATCACGTTTGATTTAATTAGTAGAGGAGGGATGGTAAGGAAATCTACCTTTTAACTTTCGAAAGGGAGACTATGATAAAATTAGGAAAATAGTTTAGAAAAAACTAAAAGAAGCAGTTGCAAAGATTAAAGACTAACATCAAGCTTGAGTGTTTATAAATACTATCTTGGAAGCCCAGACCAGCATTAAGAAAAGTGGAAGGAAGTCCAAAAAACTGCCAGCATGGTTTAAAGGTGAGGTCAGAGAGGCTGTTGTTGCCAAAAAAGCATCTTTCAGGAAATGGAAAAAAGAGCCAAATGATGAAAACTGAAAACAGCACAAGCACTGGCAAGTTAATGCAAGGCATTGGACAGGCAGGCAAAGCGATAATTTGAGAAGAAACTTTCTAAGGAAGCAAAAACACGTAATAAAGAGGGGTAAAAGGGGCAGTAAGAGGGGACAAGGCTATAGTGGAGAGACTGAATGAATTCTTTGCTTTGGTCTTTAGTGAGAAAGATATAGGGATGTTGCCCATGACTGAAGTGGTATTTAAAGGTGATACTGCAGAGGAATTAAAAGAAATATCACTACACCGGGAGGATATATTACAACTATTTGATAAATTGAAGAGTAGAAAATCACCTGGACCTGATGGTATACATCCAAGGGTGTTGAAAGAACTGAAATATGAGATTGCAGACTTGCTATTATTAATCTACGAACTATCATTAAAATCATCTCTAATACCTGAAGATTGGAGGATCGCCAAAGTAACACCAATTTTTAAAAAGGGTTCCAGGGGTGATCCGGGAAACTACAGACCTGTGAGCCTGACGTCCAGTACCGGTAAAAATGGTAGAAACCATCATAAAGATCAAAATTACTCAGCATGTAGATAGTCATTTGCCTAATGGAAGACAGCCAACATGGTTTTAGACAAGGAAGATCTTGTCTTACTAATCTGTTATGTTTTTTTGAAGGTGTGAATAAACAAGTAGACAAAGGCGAGTCGGTTGATATAGTATATCTGGACTTTCAGAAAGCCTTTGACAAGGTCCCTCATCAGAGACTTTTGGCAAAACTAAAAAGTCATGGGATAAGAGGCAGTGTACTATTGTGGATCAGGAACTGGCTAAAAGACAGAAAGGAGAGGGTAGGGCTAAATGGGCAATTTTCCCAATGGAAAAAGGTGAATAGTGGAGTAGCCCAGTGATCTGTGCTGTGTCCACTGCTTTTTGACATATTCATAAATGACCTGCAAAAGGGAATAACGAGTGAGGTTAACCAAATTTGCAGATGACACAAAATTATTTAAAGTTGTTAAATCCCAAGAGGATTGTGGAAAATTGCAAGAGGATCTTGATAAATTGGAAGACTGGGCATCCAATTGGCAGATGAAATTTAATTTGGACAAGTGCAAAGTTATGCACCTAGGAAAGAACAACCCAAACTATGGTTACACAATGCAATGTTCCACATTGGGAACCAGCACCCAGGAAAAAGATTTAGGTGTCATCGTGGATAACATGTTAAAATCCTCCACCCAGTGTGCAGTTGCAGCCAAGAGAGCAAATAGAATGCTTGGTATCATAAAGAAAGGAATGGAAAATAAAACAAAGGATATTATAATGCCTCTGTCATTTCATGGTGCGACTGCACCTTGAATATTGTGTGCAATTCTGGTCGCCGTATCTTAAAAAGGATATAGCATTATTAGAAAAGGTAGAGAGAAGAGCTACCAAAATGGTAAAGGGGATGGAAGGTTACTCCTATGAAGAGAGGCTACAAAGGTTAGGACTCTTCAACACGGAAAAGAGACGGCTGAGGGGAGATATGATAGAGGTCTATAAATTAATGAATGGGGTGGAACGGGTAAACGTAGATCGATTGTTTACATTATCAGCATATAGAAAGACTAGGGGACATGTAATGAAGCTACAGGGTAAACTATTTAAGACAAATAAGAGAAAATATTTTTTCACTCAACGTGTAATCAAACTCTGGAATTTGTTACCTGAGGATATAGTAAAGGCTGTTAGTGTAGCTGAGTTTAAAAAAGGTTTGGACATGTTCATGGAGGAAAGGTCCATGAACCATTACACTGGTCAACACATTTTTACAAAAGTCATGTTACTGAAATAAAAATAGTCATTTCTTATCAATTTTTATATGCTGAACACGAATATGACAGTGAAATTGCAAAGTTGGCTCTAGTTTTTTTTGTAATCTGCAAGAATTAATGTTTACATCACGAAATGCATGTCAATAGTAAATATAATAAGCCTTCGGTTAATACCTGTAAAAAACCAAGTCATAGACTACTTCTTAGATTTTTTCGCCTGTCTCTTGTACAGTTGTCTGGGAGCGTCTCTGGGGAGTGTCCAGCAGTAGTCAGCCAGCATTGTAGTGGACCATTTTCCCTGGGATCTTTGCTCCATCATAGCGATATCCTGGTGAAAACATTCGCCCTGTTCATCACTAACCATACCACAGTTGTCAGGAAAGAAATCAAGATGGGAATCAAGGAAATGGATCTTTAGAGACATATTGCAGGCAAGTTTCTGATACTGCATCAGCATGTCTTCTACTAGTTCCTTGTAGTTTTCTGCTCTAACATTCCCGAGAAAAGTTTGTTGACACTAGGTGAAAAGCATTCCATGCTTGTTTCGCATCACCCTGCAGCAAGTTGTTGAACCGGTCATCTATGAAGAGCTCTCGAATCTGAGGACCCACAAAAACTCCCTCTTTAACCTTTGCTTTGCTGATCTGAGGGAAATTTTCATGCAGGTATTGGAGAGCTGGCGAAGTGTGGTCCATGGCTTTTCATCAAACCTAGTTTGATGTGAAGGGGTGGTAGCAGGATTTTGTGAGTCTCAACCAGAGGTGGATGCTGGATATTCTTCTCTCCAACTGTTACATTTTGTCTGTGATTCCATTCCTTCCGCAAGTAGTGCCAATCCCTTGCTCAGCTATCCCACTCACATAAGAAACACATGTATTTTATATATCCCTGCTGCAGTCCCATTAAAAGGGCAACTACCTTCAAGTCACCACAGAGGTGCCAGCTGTACTTGTTATAGTTAATGGAAGTCAGTAGATGCTTTAAGTTATCGTATGTCTCTTTCATGTGGAAGGCATGCGCTACTGGAATAGATGGAAGACGGTTTCCATTGTTCAAAAGCACAGCCTTCAGACTCAGTTTCGAAGAGTCTATAAATAGTCTCCAGTCTTGTGGGTCATGACTGATTTTTAAGGCATTCATGAGGCTTTCAATATCGGAACAGAATACCAGATTACTTTCCTTTCCGACTGCGTATAGTACACTGCTGACATCAGATGGCTTCAGCAGCCGTCTGGCAGTAGTATTGCATTGCATCAGAAAATGACGCAATCAACTCTGGATGATGTGTGCATGCTGGTATTATGCAATGTGATGCAATATTACATCATTCAAGGCTTATTTGGGATGTTGACATCCTACTGGATAAATTTACACGGTGAAACGTCAAAAATGAACTACACTCACCCACAAATCCGCCCTACTCACCCACAAAGCTCTCTACCAAACTCAAACTTCCCAGCTCCGCACACTACTGCCTCAACCAGCCCACAACAGAACAACCAGACAAACCACCAACAACTCCCTCACCATCCCACATAAAAGAACGAAATACAATCAATGGACCTGCAACAAAGCCTTCAAACTATATGCACCATCCCTCTGGAACTCTCTACCAAATCACATCAGAAGCAACAAAGACCCCTTATCTTTCAGGTAACAACTAAAAACTGCACTATTCCAAGAATTCCTCAGACCAGAAACAAGCACCCACCACTGACTCCCTCCCAACCACCCTATTTCATCCCCCCGAACATATGTCCTATGTAACCATAACACAATGTCTATGTCTATGTCCCAATTAATTTGTTAAAATCATTATTGTTGGCCACCTGGTGATGGCCCCAATCCCTTGTGTACCCCCTCCCCCCCTCTTTAATGTTCCACCGCTTTGACCCGGTGAAAAGCGGGATATAAATACAGCCAAATAAATAAATACACATGCAATATCTTCAAAACGAGAGCCAATAATTGTTTTTTAATGTTATATTCATGTTCAGCTCACCAAGATACTACAGATTAGAGCCTTTTAAAGTCAGTAGTGATTTCAGTGTTGACCAGTGATTAAAAAGGGTCCCAGGATATCAATGCTTGACTCAATACAAGCATTGTGGAACCTGTGTCTTTTGGGGAAACTGCTAGGTACATATGACCTAGATTGGCCACTGTTGGAAATAGGATACTGGGCTTGATGGACCTTGGTCTGACCCAGTATGGCATATCTTATGTTCTTATGTTCTTATCTCTGTGCTCCATCTCCCCCTCAACTGCTCTTTCTGTTTCTGTGTATTCCTTTCTGCTGGTACTCTCGCCTAGATCTCTTCCTCCTCCCTGTAGTTCTTTTTCCACGGAAGCCCTTAGTTGCTTCAAGATGTTATCACTCATTTATTTTTTTGCTTTGATCTGCGACATTAGTGATCTTAAATTTGTCTCTGTTGCTTTTTGCAGTTTTTCTTGTGGCAATTTTCCTCTTTCTTACAGTTTTTGGCGGATTCTCTTTGTATACCCTCTTGATTTAAATATAGGGTATGTAGCATAAAATAGCTGTACATTATCTCCTTTTTATCTGCAGAAGTTCACTTAATTGTAGTTAATCCTCTTTGTTTTTTTTTTCATTATTTTCTGTGGTTTATCTCCTGCTACAGTGGGTCTAGGAACAAGCTCACCAAGGCCTTTATCTCTGGTAGGGTAATATTTACATCTGCAGTGTGTGCACTATCTCAACCACCATCATTAGTGTGTAAGCTACGAGTGGGCACTTTCTATCCTGGGTGACGTGCGGCCAGTATGCATTTTTCTTTTTCATTCCTACCGTACTTCAACTGTAGTGTCACCTTGCTGAGATTTCATGAAGCCGTTTTACAACAGAGTCTCCTTGTGAACGTACTCAGCAAGACTTGAGGAGGGAACATTATTCTCTCCCCCAAAGAGATGTACACGAAGTCACTGTTCGTGAACTTTTATGTTGCACACCCCTTTGACCTCTGATTTTGTGAGCAGTTAGATATTCAATTGTTTGCATGCAATTAGCATTCTCAGTGCAGTATACTTTAGTGCAATGGTTTTGCTTCGAATTTCCATGGAATAGCTTGCTTTCTGCATTCAGAGTAAGTTTAGCATGGGGAAAACTCAAGCAAAATGCTTCACTAGAACATAGTGCAGTTTGCTACATTGGGCTGGAAATGTGTACTCCCATACATTTTTAACACTATTTTAGAGAAAGCTCAACATTCAGTGAGCTTGTCGTAAAATAACTGAGTAATTGTGAACGCTCCAACTTGGAAGTTCCTTTTCTGATCTAGATGTCTTGTGCAAAATCTGCCTTTATATCAACTGACTCATCTTTATCCACATGTTTATTTACTCTTTCAATAACACATAGAAGATTAGTAAGGCAAGACTTACCTTGACTAAATCCATGTTGGCTCTTTCCCATTAAATTATGACTGTCTATATGTTCTGTTTGTTCTTTAGAAGAGTTTCTACCATTTTGCCCAGCACTGATACCAGGTTCACAAGTCTACAGTTTCCTAGATCACCCTGGAGCTCTTTCTAAAATTTGGCATTACTTTGGCTACCTGCCCATTTCCAGGCGCCATAGACAATTTTGATAATATGGTGCTAATTACTAATAATATGTCTGCAATTTGTCTGTTAGCTACTGGAACCCCATCCACCTCCAAAACCCACTCTAGGGCATGTTTAAGGGACTCATCCTCTTGCTGGGCCCTCCTGAAGCTCCCTGGGTTTCCCCCAGCTCCCACTCTGTGAAATACAATTGTATTTGCGTCATTACTATGGAGCTCTAGGCTCTCCCTCCCTGGATCCTTCCCTCATAGCTGCTCCCGGATTCTGTTGGTAGCATAGCTTTTTCCGGCAACACTGACTCCGGGACTTAGCAGGCTTGGGAGTCTTGATATATAGATCAGGGTCTTCCAGGGGGAAACTTTTTGGGAAATGTTCTTGGTCAGACTTAGCAGAACTGTCAGTTAGTCAGGCCCATATCTCTCTGAAGTTGGGTAGTCTTGGCCAATCACCAACATGAGAGCCAATGCCCATTCAAGGTTCCCCTTCCATCCTCCTCGGCTAATAGGTGACTTCCTCATCTCACTGTCCACTTCACTCACTGGCTGGGCTTTATGGTATCCCTCAGCTATTTCCAGTGCACTCTCCAGTGTAAGCTTGGGGTGCTGCCCTCCAAAAACTGTTCCAGTAGCCCTCAAAGTTCCTTCCTTGTCCAGTAAAAGTTCCTACCTTTGTACGGCTTGCCTTAAAAGAACTCCTGGCTCTATGGGCTCTCTCTTCCTTCTGTAGCCTGCTAGGTTTATAATCTCTTCCTGTAAGCCATGCCTTTCCAGTCCTGATTTCTTGGCTGTAGGATCTCTTAAAGGGACCTGTTGATAATCCCTCTGGAAAGTAACTGACCCCATCACAGCCAATTTTCAAAGGTATTTACATGGTTTCCAGACCTGCAAACTATGTAAATGTTACTAAGAAGGATCTTCAGCATCACTAACACAGTTAGTGTTACTGGAAATCTGTGTGTGTTGCCACTACATGCCCTGATACTATGGGGTTAGCATCAGGGCACTCCTTGGGTATTCCAGGGCAGAGCGGAGGCAGCAGACATATTGCAACCATTTAAATGGAAGGAAGCCAACATTTGACATATTAACCTATTGAAAAAGTGGTCTCCAGTGATGGCTATGATGGCTCACGGAGATGATTTTGGGCTGGAAATTTCAGTCCCATCAGATCCAGCTCAAGTCCCAATTGGAGACCAGTGCTCTGCTGCCCAGAGAAAAGATCTAGAAGGGTTGATCCATCAAAATGTAAAGGTGTTTTCCACCCGTCCAGGATGAACCCACCTCATTTATCATGATGGGCCCGATTTTTGAAAGACATTTACATGGTTAAATGGGAATATTCAATGGCAGCTACACGGTTAGTGCCATTGAATATCCCCGTCTATGTCCCCTACGTGCCTCAGTGCTATCTGGTTAGCACTGGGGTATGTTGGGAGTGTTCCAGGGCGGAGAGGAGGCAGGGAGTACCGCTAACTGGGTAGCGGCGATATTGCACCACTATCCGGTTAGCGATCTGTGGCTAAAACTAGGCCAGCTTTTGGCTCCCCTAGTTTTAGCTGCGGATGCTAACCAGGTAGTGGTGCAATATCACCACTACCCAGTTAGGCTCTACAGTGATTTTCCTTGGGTGTCAAAACCGGATATTCACTGCTGTCACTGTGGCGTTGAATATCCAGGATTAGGGTTGAGCAGGCAGGGCTATGCGCCATAGCTGTGCATAGCCTGCCTACTTGAATATCAAGCATGATATCATTATACCTCCTAGGATGGTTATCCAGCAACAACCCTATCAGATTCTGGAGGCCCAATGACAGGCCGTTGCCAAAAGTTGGAAGAGATGCTTAACTTGAGAGTTATAGAAGAGTCTATGAGTGACTGGTCATCACCCATCATCCTGGAAGGTCAATGCAGCTTCTAAACTGGAAGCATATCCCATTCCAAGAGTAGATGAGCTAATCAAGTGACTTGGTGGAGCATGCTTTATATCAACCTTAGACCTGACCAAGGGATACTGGCAGGTACCCTTGACTCTGGCTACCAGAGAGAAAACTGCTTTTTCGACTCCACAAGGTCTGTTCCAGTTTAGAGTGCTTCCTTTTGGATTACATGGGGCTCCCACCATGTTTCAACACCTAGTTACCACCCACTGAGACTGCACAATGAGTATGCAGTTGCCTACCTTGATGAAATCATCATCTACTGCAGAGACTGCACCGCCCATCTAACCCAAGTACAAGCCCTATTCACAAGCCTGAGGAAGGCTGTGTTGATGGCCAACCTCAATAAATGTTTTCTGGGAGGTCACAACATTCAATACCTGGGGTATTTAATTGGGAATGGGCAGATACGACCTCAAATAAGGAAGGTGGATGCCATTGCCCAGGTCCCCACCCCAAAATCAAAGAGGTTCATGCCTTCCTTGGACTGATTGACTATTACCTCCAGTTCATCCTCAATATTGCAGAGGTGGTGGGGCTGTTAATCAATCTCCTCCAGAAGAGAGCTCTCAAACAGATTCAGTAGTCACTGGACCTGGACCTGGCCTTCCAGTGTCTCAAGATGGCCATGTGCTGTGAATCCATCCTGAGTAGCCCTGATTTCCCTCTACTGTTTACTGTGCAAACCAATGCCTCGAAGGTGGGCCTAGGAGTCGTTTTCGCCCAGGAAGTCAGAAAATCCCACAGCCTTCATCAGTAGGAAACTGCTTCCTCGAGAGAAGCATTATGCATTGATGAAGAAGGAAGCCCTCTCTGTCAAGTGGGCACTTGAAACCTTCAAATACTACCTGTTCAGCTGTCCGTTTATGCTAATAACAGACCACCAACCCCCTCAGGTGGTTGGCTCAGCAGAAAGAGTCCAATGGCCGTATTATTCACTGATTATTGAGTCTCCAACCCTATCAGTTCCAGGTCTGCCATAGGACTGTGGACTGTGGACTGTCAGACTCATCTGACTGTGGACTGTAGACTGTGGACTGTGGTTCCAGGTGAGGCAGGTGCTCAATGGGGCATGTTGAGCTGAGGGGGAGGGTGTATGATGGGTTCTATAGAGTGTTGTCTGTCCCTATCCAGAGGTATTATAAACAGGCCCCTTTAAGAGAGCTTGCAGCCCAGAGTTCAAAGCCGGGAGGCCACGGTTCACAGGATGAGGGAGGAGGATGAGGGAGGATGAGGGAGGAGTAGCCTAGTGGTTGGGGCAAGGTACTTCAGGCCGGAAGGTCGGGGGTTCAAATTCCACTAGAGGACAGCAACCTTGGGCCGGAAGGACTGGGGTTTCTAGTCCCACAGATGCTCCTTGTGGTCTTGGGCAAGCCACTTAACCCTCCATTGCCCATGTTCCCTGTAAGTATTAGTGTATGTGTGTCATATCCCCGTGTGTTAAATGTATCCTCCAATTGTGTTGTGACCGCTTTGATTGAAGGATAAGGTGGTATACAAAACTGTCTAAATAAATAAAATCTCAGCAGGCTGCAGAAAGGAGAGAGAGCCCATGGAGCCAGGAGTTCTTTTAAGGGGTGGAAGAAGGACTGGGAGACCAGCTTTGTGAACGTTTAACAAACTGGATCTGAATAAAATCACATTTTGTTTTCCCTGAACTACTACCTGTTTGATGCTTTAACAGAAATCCCCTTCCTACCACATGCCACATGCCACTACATGGGGTCTAAGGGTTTTTTGCCTCTATGGCAAGCTTCTTTTCAAATTCTTTTTCTGCTTTATGCTTTTTTCCTATTTTCTTCCCTTGGGTCTGATTTTCATTTTTTTAAATATGTTCTTTAGTCTATAATAACCTCTTTTATGTAATCATTTAACCATGCTGGCAGTCTTTTGACCGTCCTTCTGCCTTTTTCAGTGTGTATAATATATATGAGTCTAGGCTTTCAACCTGGTAGTTTTAAATAAGAACAAAGGGAGCACCCCACCTGCAGACCAACAGAAGCACAACAGAGCAGGAGGCAATGTTTTATGTTTATGTTTTATTTCACTTGATAAAAACCGCCTTTCAGTGGCAAGCAAAGCGGTGTACAATAAAATCCAATTTTTTTTAAAAAAGGCCGAAGCCAATGAAATAGAAAGGAAATACAATTCCTGGACAGAAAAGCAATAAAAGCAGGAAAGACAAGGCCAGAACATAAATAGAGACAAATCACAAGGAAAGCAGAGGATAGAACAAATGGGATTCACACAAAAGGGGAGGGGATATCAAACGCCAGGGAAAAGAGGTGGGTTTTCAGGTTTTGTTTAAATGTGGGGTGGTGAGGATCCAGGCGGAGTGAAGAGGGGAGGGAGGGAGGGAAATGCCACTGGAGGAGCAAAAGCTTTCATTCATGTCACTGGGTCTGCCTAATATGCGGTTCGACCATTCTTCCTTCTTCAGGGGACTTTGACCTCAAAAACATACACATATAAAATGCAATAATATAAACAATATAATACAATAAAATACGACAATTAAACTGTAAAAACAAATAATGAAAATGTGTATTTGTAAAAAGAGCCAAAACAATAACATAAATACATTTAAAATAATAATAAAAACTTAATAATAATAATGTATGATAATAATTACATAATAAAACAATAAAACACCAAATCAAAAACACATTAAAACATGCTTCCCAAGCGCTGGAACCTCACATGAATTAAGCCATAAAGGTTATCTCTCTAGACCACCTTATTTGTTCGGCAGCTTGAATGTAGTAATAAATAGTGAAATCCTAGCAATACATATGATTGAATTCAAATTAGCCACTGTTATTTTAACTCTTACAGTATTTCTCAAACACAAAAGCAACTTAGAACATGTATCTGCAACAAATACATGGCTTAAAAACTATATCTATCTTATCGGATCTTTGAAAATTGATATTTGTCCTAAAACACACCTGATATAGGGACATGTTTACTAAATTCTACCACATGGTCTGTTACTGCATCGTAAGTGCCACTGCAGCCCATTTTATTCCTGTGGCCATGGTAACATTTAACACATGGTAATGTTTATTAAATATGACCTATTATCTCTTAATCTCTGCAGCTGTATTTGTTTTACATTTTTTTCTATCCATTTTTCTCATATTATGATAGTCTCCCCTCTCAAAGTTAAAAGCTAGTGCAATAGTTCTTCTTAGGGGTATGTTTACTAAATCCCCGGTAATGTGCGGGCCGCGCTAGTGTGCGGATGCCATATAAGGAGTGGGCGTTTCAGGCTGAAAAAAGCAAAACCGGGATTAATCATGCGCTAATGTGCGCGGCGCTCAAGTGCGCCCCGCACATTAGCGCATGAGAAAGTTGCGCGGGAAGCAGAAGTGGCGTGCTGATGCGCAAGCACAAGAACAGAGCCACAGTACGATGGTTAAGACACTGACCAATGATGCAGGGGTCATGGGTTCAATCCCCCACTGTGCCCAATAAAGAAGGCTGGCTGAGGCATTACCTATTATGGGGAAGATTGCTTTAGGAGGCATTTTATTTTTATTTTAATTATTTCTACTAGCAAACACACTCTCAAAGCGTGTTAACATAAGGCGCCCCATAAGGCACATTTTAAAGTGCACTGTCCGCCAAGGCACCCTAGAATGTTGCTTATAGGGCGCTTTAGAGGGTGCCGTATGAGTTACCGCAAGGTCACAGCACTGTTTTTGATGGCAGCACTGTGCAGTTTAAGGAATGAAAATCATAAGTAGGTGCGCTGGCATGCAAGAAGGAGCAGCAGTGGAGCACAATGGTTAAGACACTGACCAATGATGCAGGAGTCATGGGTTCAATCCCCCACTGTGCCTAATGAAGAAGGCTGGCTGAGGCATTACCTGTTATACATAATAGTGCTGTGGGGGGCATTTTACTTTTATTTTAATTAGTGCTGGCAGCAAACACACCCTCAAAGTATTGTAACATAAGGTGCTGCATAAGGCGCCCCATAGGGTACCCCAGAGGGCACATTTTAAAGTGCACTGTCCGCCACGTCACCCTACAATGTTGCTGAAAGGGCAGCCTATAGGGCGCCATTTAGGGTGCCCTATGAGGCACAGCAAGGTCATAGCACTGTGTTTGATGGCAGCACTGTGCATTTAAACGCATGGAAATCTGAAGTAGGTGTGCTGACATGCAAGAAGGAGCAGCAGTGTAGCACAATGGTTAAGGCACTGACTGCTGATACAGGGGTCATGAGTTTGCTCCCCAGTGTGCCTAATACGTAAGGCTTGCTGAGGCATCAGCTTTGCAATGTACATATTGTTTCCTGCAGCACTTTATTTGTATTTTATTAATTGCTGCCATCAAACACGCCCTCACGTGCTGTAATTGAAGGTGCCGCATAAGGCACCCTATAAGGCACTCCATAGGGCACATTATAAAGTGCACTGTCTGCCACGGCACCCTAAAATGTCCCCTATAGGGCACCCTATAAGTTGCTCCACAGGATAACGTATAGTGCACCTTATATGGACGGTAACCATAAGGTGCCCTAAAGGGCGCCCTATAAAGCGCCCTCTGAGGCACCTTATGGGTACAGTATGCTGAGGGTGTTTTTGCTGGCAGCAATAATGTACATTAAAAATAAATAATGCTTTGGGCAGCCCTATCAAATAACCCCACTGTGGGGTGAACCCATGACCTCTAACTCCACAGGCAGTGAAGTAACCATTGTGTTACAGCTCTATAGCTGCTAGCAAGCCCCTGGCTGGCTGCAGAGGGAGTGCACGTCACCACACAGAGAGTCTGCTGTGGTCACCAGGATAGGGTTAGCACACCCATACCCATGATGCACTGCACATGCAAATCAGCTGTCCACAGATGAACACAAGATGGGGTATGCACCCCCACAGCACCTCGGCCTGGTAGGGGGTACTGACCGTGTGTTTTACTGGCACAGAGTAGCTACACACCGTCACATTGTGCAGGTACTGTGCTCACCCTGAAGGTGCGGTGAGGTGCCCAGCACCAGGTCCACAGCACCATCCATGGCAGTCATAGGCCATGCTGGAGGTCCTACAGCAGTAGTAATGTTTGAGATAGGTAGTTTCTGCAGAAACACCTTGGATATATCTGTCTGTCTCAGTCAGGTGCAGTCCCCATGGACCACCACCCTCCTCCTCCAGGGCTGAGGGCAGCAAACAGGGTCTCCCATCAACAGATCCACATTCTACCTCCCTGCAATGGTGGCAGTAGAGGGGACCATCAACCCCAGTCCTGCTGGGGAACAGACACTCCACAGGGCAGTCAATGCAGCTCTGTACAAATCCATAACACAGTAGCAGACAGTCATTAGGCCTGTATATGCTAAGCAGCACCCCACCACTATCTGATATTCTCCTGCAGCAAGCCTTCAGCCACTGCACCCTGCAAGGCACTCCATCAAGACACATACCAGCTGCAAAAAGTCTGCTAGCTAGTCCATAGTGCATGTTTCTGGTGGTAATGCATGCACCCAGAACAGGGATGTCAGCATACACAACAAGCAGATAAGCCAGTGACTGGGCTCCAAAATGAAACCCATAAATATCACATGAAAGAAATACTATAATAGCAATATGGGGGTGCCTAGCCATGCTGTAGTCACTGCACAGTCAGGGTGAGAGTGATCTCCCAGCAGGACATTCTAAGGTCACCCTGTCTGTGTAGGTGGTGGCCGGGCACTAAAATGGCCCAGCCAGTGCCCTATGCCCTGTGCAGATGCATCCTGGTCAGGCCACCCTGTCTGACCTATACCATGGTACCTTGCTCCTCATTATGCACATTGGCAGGCCAATACTGGCAACAGTGCTGGCAGTGTGGGCTGTGGAAGGTGTTTGCAGCCACCACACACTGTATAGACAGACACACACTCCCACACCTATGCCAGCATTGTGCTACTATAGAGGAGTTTAGCAGCCCTGCCCACCACACCAGTCCTGGGCACAGTACAGGCATGGATATGGTACGCAATACTGTTGCGGGTCACTCCCCAGGGTGGTAAACACTGTCAGAGACCAGACCTGAAGCACACACCGCAGACATCAGAAAGAGTGTTATGATGGAGCTCAATCAGCAAACTGTGTTTAACGTAGGAATTTCTATCTGCCAGTACTCATAGGAAACGTTTGATAGCTGTGTACCGTATACCCAGGTGTAGGGTGGCATTGCTAAGGTATGCAAGTGCTAGTATTGGGAGATGCATGCAGGGCCCAATGTCCTGCCTCTCTAGGAGGCATTGGCCAATGGGGCCTATGGGTGTGGGTGTGGGTGTGTCTGTCCCTGTTGGCTGCTGCTTTACGGCAGAGGTTCCTACCTCCAGTCCTGGTTTGCCAAACACTGTTCGTGTTTTCATGCTGTCCCTCATGAATATGCATGAGCTACATCTGCATACCATGGGGGTGGTGCATAGATATGCAGCACAGGCATCTTTATTAGAGGCAGCATGGAACCTGAATGGTGTGGTGCCCTCCAGGACTGCATTTGGGAGACTCTGCTCTAGGTAATGTGCCTGTTTATGGTGTCTGTGCTCGGTGGGGTAAAATATAGGCGTATTAACCATGCGTATGTTCTCAGCATTAAAGGTTTGTCCTTACTATCACGGTTTAGTCTTGGAAAAAATATGTGGACTGGATTGGCAGGATCCCCACCTGGGCTTTGAACCTATGACCTCCTTTTCTTGCACACACTGTGTGCACTGCACCACCGTGTTGCCACAGATATGCTGCATTCCCTGGGGAGTCCATGACTGTACATCCGACAGGGCCTGTTTGTTGCAGTGCACGGCACCCACCTGGACAGGGCTAGGCCATGGTCTGCTGTGGCCACCAGCTGCTGCCACCTCCACCACCAGTACCGCTCCATCCTTAGATTGGAGACAGCATAAACCCTGAAGGATTTGTGGCCCTCCATGACTGCATTTGGGGGAATCTGTTCTAGGTAATGTGCATGTTTCTGGTGTCTGTGCTCTGTAGGGTAAAATAGAGGTGTTTGAGCCATGCTTATGTTCTCTGCAATAAAGGTCCGTCTTTACTATCACGATATAGTTGTCGGTAAAATAAGGGGATTGGATTGGCAGTAGCCCCAGCTGGGGTTTGAACCTGTGACCTTCTGTCTCCAAACATGCTGGTTGTGTGCACTGCACCACCATGTTGCCACAGAGACAGTGCATTCCCTGATGATACCATGACTGCTTGTCCGGCAGGGCTGTCTGTTGCAGTGCATTGCACCCACCTACACAGGGCTAGGCCATGGTCTGCTCTGGGCAGCTGCCACTGCCCCCCTCCACCTCCAGTACCCCTGTGCCACCATGCTGACATGCCCTTCTGCTGGTGGTGCTGGTGGTACGCAGTCTCAGGCCATCCTGTGTGCAGGTAGGCGGCTGCCTATGGTGCAGGTTCTGGGATAGGGGTGCCTGCATATCTGTCCGCATGTCCCCCAATCACCGCCTGCCTATGTTCCATGCCCTTGTGGGTACCTTCTGGGTACTATCCCCTGTGACACTGTGCTACACACTCTCATGCCCATGTTGGGCACTCATGAGTTGCTGACTGGCTGCTGTTCAGTTTCAGCATTCCTAGGTGCCATCTAGGCATCTGCCTAGTCCGCACTGTGCCCCAGCTGCACCACAGCATGTGCCGCCTGCAGCCCTCTGTATCCCCTTTCCCAGCATCTGTCCAATTGCCAATTCCGACCTGCCCGCCCTGCTGTTGTGGAAATGTGCATGCCATAGGTAACCTGTCCAATGGAGAGGGAAACCCTGATCAGTGCTATTTCACTGTGGGATCATTCACCTTGTATGGGGACGGAGCGTAGACCCTTCTAAAATTCATATTTATTTTTTGGGGCATTTTTGGGAGTGTTTTTTGATGTTCCCCATTACTATCACTATTTCCCAGCTTCATTATAATTTTTTTATAATTTGTTGGGGTCATTTTTAATGTTTATTTGCCCTTTTGTTCCGTGCACATGTATCACACTGCTCACGTTTTGTAGGTTTCCCTGGTTTTGCTGTACATTTCTGACATAAATGGTTTCTCTTCCCTTTAAATCGACTCTACCGCGAGGTTCTCACTCACGGTATTTTTTTAGTTGAATTTCAGCCCCGCTCCTGTGCAGGGAGCCTCTCCCCTCCCACACTCCACCCATTGACCCCTTCCCTCCACCCCTGGGGAGCCTTCCTCCGCACTCCCGGAGCCTTTCCACGCCTCTTTCGCACAGTTGCGCGCCGCGCAATGAGCAGGCCCGTTAGTGCGGCGCGCACGTGTGCGGGGCACAAAAATGCATCATTAGCTTGCGCTAAGGTACCTTAGCTCACGCTATTGTGCGCCGCGCACTTGTGCGCCGTTTAGTAAACATACCCCTTAGTGTCCTCCCTCCAATCGTCAGATTTCATCATATTGTGATCACTTGGCGGAAGTGGCTGATTACAATTACTTCTCTCACCAAATCCTGTGTTTCACTAAGGATTAAGTCTAAAATATGTCCCCTTCTCATCAGTTCCTTGAACCGGTTAGTCCATGAACCACTCATTTATTTTATCTAGAAAAACATAAGCTCTTTTACTTTTACTCAGGGTGGACAATTTTCAAATACATGGGTAAATAACTTCTGCAAATAGCCTTTCCCATATACGAGTTTAACTTAATTAGATCTGGTTTTCCAAGCACTATGCCAGAGGGTAGAAACCTCGGAAAAACTTTTTTTAACACTTTTGCAATCAAATGTTAATATCTCATTGGACTGATATACCAGCGATAATATCTTGCTGACAAGTTACAGTAGTTGTGCTGTATCAAGTCCTAGTTCATTAACAGATCAGCGCCTCAGTCTCTTAAGAAGATCTTCTGTCTAAAAATAAGTGCTTCAGAAATTTTCTGAGAAAAGGGCTGCTTCTCCTCTCCAGAGCTATCATCACTTGAGTATCAAAGGTAACATGCCTTTTATCGTTTTTTTATGAAGACAAATATAAATCAGACCCTAACCATTGTCTTCATCACACTTGAATATTTAATACAAGCATTCATGACCTATGAAAATTATTAGTCTGCTAAACAGGTTTTGGAAAAATTCATTGAGGAATATGAACATCTTATATTAGACTGTAGGCTACGTCACATGTTTGCTGAACACTTAACTGGAATTATAAAATGTTAGCTTTTATTATTGAATTTATCACCATATTAATGTGTCTGAACATTCAGTTTGATTGTAATTCTACATTTTCTGAAAAATTTAGATTTTCATATGAACTTAAATTGATGTGTGAAATTAAAAATAAAACTGTAGCAATACTGCAGTATTTGCTTGTCTCTGTTTTTGTAGGAAAAATAGTTTTAACTTGGCAATAGATTAATTTTGCACATTGGGAGGGTTATTTTATAAGGGAGCACCTAGTTTAAGAGGGCACGTACTATACTGCTTAGGCGCTACTTTACAAAGACACATAGGGGTATGTTTATTAAACTGCGTTAGTGCAATTCGCGTTAGGAGCCGCGTTAGTGGAAGGAAAGCCAAAAAAGGACATGGGTGGTACATCGTAACCGATAACGCGCAGTTGCGCGCGGTATTGCATGCCGCGCAGCAACGATCGCTACTGCGCGCAAGCTTAAGACAGCACGCAGACACCCAAATACAGAAACAGAGCTGTAGTACAATGGTTACTACACAGACTGATGGTACAAGGGTCATGGGTTTGATTCCCCAGTGTGCCTAATGAAGAAGTCTGGCTGAGGCATCATGTGTAACCCTTTGAAGGCCTACTATAATATTTTATCCACATTTTGCAGCTGGGTTAATGTTTGCACATGTCAGGAAAATTGTACCCGTCGTATCCAATATGTTCCAATAGTGATGTTCCCTCTGGCATGGTCATGTATGCTATACCATTTGATAGGAATATATAGGCAGAGGTTTGGATCCCAAAAGTACTGGGCTTGGACTGGAAAGGGTTAAGTAGTGGGCTGTGAGGAAAGTTACTTGTACCTGAATAGTGCTGCCAGCAAACACACCCTCACAGTGGCGTAACCTAAGGTGCCACATAAGGCACCCTAGAGGGCACTCCATAGGGCACATTATAAAGTGCGCTGTCTGCCAAGGCACCCTATAATGTTCCCTATAGGACACCATATAAGGCACATTATAAGGCGCTTTTTAGGGCCACCCTAAGGGGACAGTACCCTGAGGGTGGTCCTGCTGGCAGAACTAATATACAATAAAAACAGACAATGCCTAAGACAGCCCTATTGATGAACCCCACTGTGGGTCTGGACCCATGACCTCTGGCTCCACAGGCAGTGTAGTAACCAGTGGGCTAGAGCTGCTAACAAACAACTGGCTGGCTACAGGAGGACTGCACGGCACCACACCCACATTCTGCTGTGGTTACCAGGATAGGGTTAACCCACCCGTACCCATGATGCACATGCAAATCAGGAGTCGAGAGATGGGCACAAGAGCGGGTATGCACCCCCACAGCACCTCGGCCCTGTAGGGGGGACAGACCGTGTGTGGCACTGCCACAGAGTAGCCACAAACACTCACATTGTGCGGGTACAGTGCCCACCCTGAGGTTGAGGTGGGGCCCCCAGCACCAGGTCCACAGCACCTTTCATGGCTGAGATACGCCATGCTGCAGGTCCACATCAGTGTGTGATAGGTAGCTCCATTAGACATACCTAGGATACATCTGTGCCCTGCTGTATGTCTCGATCATGTCTAGTCCTTAAGGGTGATGATGCACTCAGAATAGTGCATATCCTGTGTTGGTGCCAAGGTTACCTGCTGTAGGTGAAGGAGGAGGAAAAGGAGGAGGAGGTGTATGGACCCATGGGCAGATCATCTACCAACACACAATCCACTCTCTGGGGCTTAGGGTGGGAAACAGGGTCACCCACCAATAGATCCACAATCTACCCCCCTGCAATGGCAGCAGTAGAGGGGACCAGCAACAGCAGTCCTGCCGGGGAACAGACAGAGTGGTACACATCCAAAACACAATAGCGGACAGACAGCAGTCCTGGATATGCTCAGCTGCCCCCCATCATTATCTGACATTCCCCAACAGCAGGCCTCCAGCCGCTGCACCCTGCAAGGTGTTCCAGAAAAACACATACTAGCTGCAGACTGTGCGCCAGCTAGTCCATAGTGCATGGTCCTGGAGGAGATGCATATACCCAAGGGATGTCAGCATACACACCAAGCAGATAAGTCAGTGATTGGGGCCCCAAAAAGAAACCCATATATATCACATGAGCAAAATGCTACTATAGCACTATGGAGGAACCTAGCCATGCCGTGGTCACTACACAGTCAGGGCGAGAGTGACCTCCCAGCAGGACATTCTGTGGCCACTCTGTCTGTGCAGGTGGTACCGGGCACTACAATGTCCGAGCCATTGCCCTATGCCCAGCACAGATGCGGCCAGGCCAGGCCACCCTATCCAGGCTATTCCCATGGTACCTTGCTCCTCATTATGCACATTGGCAGGCCAATACTGGGAACAGTGCTAGCAGTGTGGGCTGTGGAGGGTGTTGGAAGCCACCACACACTGGATAGACAGACACACACTCCCCACACCTATGCCAGCATTGTGCAACTATAGAGGTGTTGGGCAGCCCAGGCCACCACACAAGTCCTGAGCACAGTGCAGGCATGGCTATGGTACGCAATACTGTAGGAGTCACTCCCCAGGTTGGTAAACACTGTCAGACACATGACCTGTAGCACACTCCACATACATCAGAAAGGTTGCTATGATGCAGCTCACTCAGACACTTGTACCTAACCTAGGAATTACTATCTGCCAGTAATCCTAGCAACCTTTTGATAGACGTGTACCATATTCCCCGGTTTAGGGTGGCATTACTAAGGTATGCAAGTGCTAGTATTGGGAGATGCACACAGAGCCCAAAGTCCTGCCTCTCCAGGAGGCTTTGGATAATGGGGCCTGTGGGTGCGGGTGAGTCTGCCCCTGTTGGTTGCTGCTTTATGGCAGAGGTTCCCAACTCCAGTCCTGCGGTGCCAAACACTGTTCGGGTTTTCATGCTGACCCTCATGAATATGCATGAGATACATCTGCATACCATGGGGGTGGCGCATAGAAATGCAGCACAGGCATCTTTATCAGAGGCAGCATGGAACAGGAATGGTGTTTGGCCCTCCAGGACTGCATTTGGGAGGCTCTGCTCTAGGTAATGTGCATGTTTATGGTGTCTGTGCTCTGTAGGGTAAAATGTTGGTGTTTTGGGCATGTTTACGTCATCTGCAAGAATGGTTCTGCCTGTATTAGCACGTTATAGTAGTGGGTAAAATATGAGGACTGGGTTGGCCGAAACCACAGCTGGGACTTGAACCTGTGACCTTCTGCTTCTGAATACAGTGGTTCTGTGCACTGCACCACCATGTTCTCACAGAGATGGTGCATTCCCTGGTGATATCATGACTGTTGGTCAGACAGGGCCTGTCTGTTGCAGTGCATGGCACCCACCTACACAGGGCTAGGCCACGGTTTGCTCCGGGCAGCTGCCACTGCCCCCTCCACCACCAGTATCCCTCAGCCACCATGCTGACATGCCCTTCTGCTGGTGGAGCTGGTGGTGAGGGGTCTCAGGCTATCCAGTGTGCAGGTAGGCGGCCTCCTATGGTGCGTGTTCTGGGGTAGGGGTGCCTGCATAGACGTCCACGCTCCCCCCCAGCCCCGCCTGCCAGTATTCCGTGCCCTTGGGGGTTGCTGTTGGGTACTCTCCCCTGTGACGCTTTGGGAGACACACTCGTGCCCATTTGGGCCCTCATTAGTTGCTGTCTGGCTCTACTGTTTACGCATTCCTATGGGCCAACTGAGCATCACCCTAGTCCCCACTGTGGCCCAGCTGCTCCACTGCATGTTGCGCCTGCAGCCCTCTGTATCCCCTTTTCCAGCATCTGCCCGGTTTCCCGTTCCGACATGCCCGCCTTGATGTTGCGGGACATGTGCACGCCATAGGAACCCTGTCTGATGGTGGGGAAATCCCTGAGCAGCGCTATTTCACTGTGGGCCCATGCACCTTGTATGGGGACGGAGTATGCACCCTTCCACGAATTATATCTGTTCTATGGGGCTTACTCGGGGGGGGGGGGGGGTTGATGTTTATCATTGCTACCACTATTGGCCAGCTTGGTTGTTGTTTTTTTCCAGTTTGTTGGGGTCATTTTCGGTGTTTCTGTGCCCTTTTGTTCTGTGCACATGTATCACACATATCACCTTTTTTTGGTTTCCCTGCCTAGGCTGTACATTGCTGACACGTAAATGGTTTCTCTCCCCTTTAAAGTGCTTTTACCGGTAGGTTTTCATTCGCGTTGGAATTCAGCTCTGAAAATCAGCGCGTTAGCTCTCCCCGCCCACTCTCTGCCCATTGACCCTTTCTCTCCGCCCTCTCTCCACCTTCTCCGGTGTTTTACCGTGCCGCGGAGTATTACGCGCGTTAGCGCGTGATAGCGCGCGCTATAGCACGCTAACAATCATTAACATCGTACAACGCGCGTTATTCACATTTACCGCAGTTTAGTAAACATTCCCCATAGAAGCTCTTTTGCTAAAATGCACTAAACAGTTAATACGTGGTAACCATTAGCACAGGCCTGTGGCAATGGCTATTGTGCATTAAAAGCAGTCCGCGTGATAAAAATCCTGTGTAAACTGCTTAGCGTATGATGGGGGGGAACTGGACAGAGAGTGGACATGAAGAACATAGTGTGGTTAGCACAAAGTAATTAGCATGCACTATTAATTTTGCACTTAGTACAGGTGGGCACCCACACTAAACATGCAGTAAGAGACTTTTCTGTGCAGAAAGTACAGAGGACAAGCCAGACACAACCTCAGCAGTTTTCAGTGGCTTTTGCACCTACTGCACATTGGGTTTTGCTCCTAATTTGAGATAAGTACAAAACCACACTGCACTTTAATAAAAGAGCCCCATAGCACCAATGTGTCTTGCGTAAGCAGAGATTGTGCCTTAAATACAAGCACAAATATTTATACCTGCTCAAGAGCAGATGTAAATGAATGCATGTTAAATACACCAGCAGTGGCATGCAGCAACATTCACAATAGGGAATTCAATAAATGTGCTAAATATTCGCGAAATGTTTAACCTTAACGAAAGTTAATGACCTCCCCTGTTTTGGGCTGAATTGATGGTACAGCTTCCTGAAAGGATCATGAAAACATCCTTACTGTTTGAAAAAAACTAGATAACAATGTCACATCTTGGTCTCTGAGAGAGACTTGCAACATTTGCAAGTGGTCACTTTCTGAGAGACACTTTCAAAACTATGTAAGTCTATTCCACAAGAAGAGGGGCTTGGCCACCACAACATAAAAGTTCCCATCCCCATAAAAACAATACCCATAACCCTTCCCAATCCTCTTTCCTCTGCACACTGTGCCCGACAGCTTCCTCCTCTCTTTCTGCCACCCTTTGTGCTTTTTCATACTCGTCTCCCATCCCTTCACCCCATACTCCTTTCTCCCTTCTCCTGCTGTCCCCTCTTACTTCCTATCTTTACCCCACCCTCTTACCACTCCACTCCCCACTTTTTCCCTCCTGTTTCTGTACCTCTTCACTTCCTAGCTCTTTTTCTTTTCTTTTAATCCCCCACTGTCCTTTCTCTTCCCATCTTGCAACCCCAATCTCTCTGTTGTCTTCCCCCTTTTGTCCCCCCAATCATCCTCTCTTATCATTCCAAGACCCAAGGCCACTTGCACTCACTTCTGTGCTCCACTGTCCCATCCTTTCTCTTGTTCCTCTCTTGCTGCTTAAAACTTTGCTTTCTCTGCCTCCCACTACTTTAAGAGGTCATTTTTTTCTCCTGTGAATGTGATGGTGATAACTAAGCCTATCTTTTTTTCTTTTCAATGACCCATTAGCCTAACTGGGTTGCCCTGATTTCAGCAGGCAGTAGCACTACAGCTTTGAGGGAAGGAACAGAAGGTGGCAGTTTGATCAACAAAGTTGGTACTGCAGTGCAGTGACCAAATCCAAGACAGGAGCGGTCTGATTTGGGGCTTGGAGGGTGGTGGTGGTGGTGCATGGGGGCTACACCTGACTGAAACAGACAGAGATGTCCAAGGTGGTCCTGCAGAATCTACCTATCTCACACAATAACACTGCTTTGGACCTTCACCATGGCCTCTTTCAGCCATGGACGGTGCTGTGGACCTGGTGCTGGGCGCCTCACTGCACCCTCAGGGTGAGCACAGTACCCGCACAATGTGACGGTGTGTAGCTACTCTGTGCCAGTACAACACACGGTCAGTACCACATACCAGGCCGAGGTGTTGTGGGGGTGCACATGGTCACTTCCCCCTACCAGGCCGAGGTGCTGTGGGGGTGCATTCCCCATGGTGTGTATCTGTGGACAGCTGATTTGCATGTGCAGTGCATCATGGGTGTGACTGGCACAATCCAACCCTGTGAAACCCCAGCACCTGCTCACAGGCTCTGATAAACCATAGGCCATCACACGTACATCTAGCATAATGCATAGGTGCAAGACACCCTACAGAGTCTGTAAAATAAGATGCCCACACTGGTAAAAACACACGTACCCACGCACCTAAAAACACATGTACCCACGCTCCTCCCCCCCCCTATGGTTCGATTATGTCTAAGTGCTCCTTTTGTGGAAAACCCAAATTGTTATTTCCTAATCAAAAGATCTAGATATGAAATCTTATGGTTAAATTTGGAACCCAGCAGAGAGCTGTAGCTTAAATTTCATAATAAGTTAGAGCCTAGCAGCAGCAAAGAGCTATAATTTAAATCAAATAAGAATATAGCTTACCTCAGCAGCACAGGACAGGGTACTGTGTAGCAGCCCTCTTTTAATCTCTAATACCTGAAGATTGGCGGATCGCCAATGTAACACCAATTTTTAAAAAGGGTTCGAGGGGTGATCCGGGAAACTACAGACCGGTGAGTCTCACTTCAGTACCAGGAAAAATGGTAGAAACCATCATAAAGAATAAAATTACTCAGCATGCAGATAGTCATGGCCTAATGGGAGACATCCAACATGGCTTTAGACAAGGAAGATCTTGTCTTACTAATCTGTTATGTTTTTTTGAAAGTGTGAATAAACAGGTGGACAAAGGTGAGTCGGTTGATATAGTGTATCTGGACTTTCAGAAAGCCTTTGACAAGGTCCCTCATCAGAGACTTTTGGCAAAACTAAAGAGTCATGGGATAGGAGGCAGTGTACTACTGTGGATCAGGAACTGGTTAAAAGATAGAAAGAAGAGGGTTGGGCTAAATGGCCAATTTTCCCAGTGGAGAAAGGTGAATAGTGGTGTACCCCAGGGATCTGTGCTGGGTCTGCTGCTTTTTGACATATTCATAAATGACCTGGAAAAGGGAATAACGAGTGAGGTTATCAAATTTGCAGATGACACAAAACTAAAGTTGTTAAAACCCAAGAGGATTGTGGAAAATTGCAAGAGGATCTTGATAAATTGGAAGACTGGGCATCAAAATGGCAGATGAAATTTAATGTGGACAAGCGCAAAGTTATGCACCTAGGGAAGAACAACCCAAACTATGGTTACACGATGCAAGGTTCCACATTAGGAACCACCACCCAGGAAAAAGATTTAGGCGTCATTGTGAATAACATGTTAAAACCCTCAGCCCAGTGTGCAGCGGTAGCCAAGAGAGCAAATAGAATGCTAGGTATCATAAGGAAAGGAATGGAAAATAAAACAAAAGATATTATAATGCCTCTATACCGTTCCATGTTGAGACTGCACCTTGAATATTGTGTGCAATTCTGGTCGCCGTATCTTAAAAAGGATATAGCGTTATTAGAAAAGGTTCAGAGAAGAGCCACCAAAATGGTAAAGGGGATGGAAGGATACTCCTATGAAGAAAGAATAAAAAGGTTAGGGCTCTTTAACCTGGAAAAGAGACGGCTGAGGGGAGATATGATAGAAGTCTATAAATTAATGAACGGAGTGGAACGGGTAAACGTAGATCGACTGTTTACGTTATCAGAATATAGAAAGACTAGGGGACATGCAATGAAGCTACAGGGTAAACTATTTAAGACTAATAAAAGAAAATATTTTTTCACTCAACGTGTAATCAAACTCTGGAATTTGTTACCGGAGGATGTAGTAAAGGCTGTTAGTGTAGCTGGGTTTAAAAAAGGTTTGGACAAGTTCCTGGAGGAAAGGTCCATAAACCATTATTAAGAAGGGACCCAGGATATCAATGCTTGACTTAGTACAAGCATTGCAGAACCTGTGTCTTTTGGGGAAACTGCTAGGTACGTATGACCTAGATTGGCCACTGTTGGAAACAGGATACTGGGCTTGATGGACCTTGGTCTGACCCAGTATGGCATATCTTATGATCTTATGTTCTTATGTATGATGATCGTACGTGATCTGAAACCGCAGGTTAGCATCTAACTGATTGATCCAAATATTAAATAATAATTCTACAGTGCCTTTCCAAAGAATGAGAATGTTGTTGATGTATCTAAAGTATGATTCTATTTAACTATTTATAATTGTGTATCCACACTTTCCATTATTTTTATTAATTTTATATTATATTTTTTATATTTATTATCCTAACTATTTATGATAACTATTTTCACGCATATATGTATGTTTTATGGATTATATTTATTGCTCTGTTCTTTCACATTATTTTAATTATGTTTTTGTATTAAATGTTTATGTTTTCTATGTTTGTAGGATTATGACCTGATCAACCCCTGATGAAGGTTTGCGAAACACGGCCTGTGTCGGGTTGACAAGAGGCTTTTGTTAAACAAAATTGTTTTTCCACTTTAGTCACGTTTTTGGACTGTGTCCCTGGTTTTAACGTGATTTCTTGCCTTTTTTGTTGGACTATTTCTGCCTATCGGCATGTTCTCCCCGTGGAAAGACATTCTTAGTTTGGGGGAAGAAACCTTTGAGAAGCTCATACCACAAGAATCCCTTATTGATTCAAACGATGAAGTCCTCGAGGATTCTTGGAATAAATGGGAAGACGTGGTGGAGCAGACAAAAAGATTAGTGAAGGAACAAATGCATTCAGCATATCTCCTGGAGTGCTGTAAATCTAAGATCATTCCGAGAGTATTACGGATGAATAAAGCACCAGGGCTCTATACTACAGAAGAAGGTTTTATAAAGTGTTGGAACGCAATACTTAATAAATGTTCCTTGGATCTTATGATCCTTTTAATTAGTACTGCGAATAAAAAGTCTGAAATTTTAAAGTCAGAGATAGACGATAAGCTTACTGATTTGAAGAAATGTGACAAACAATTTGATATAGTCCTTGAGGACTATCAAAAAAAATACAACAGTTTAAACAACAAATTAAAAATATTAAAATAGATAAGTTTAAGAGGGACGAAGATGACTACAGGATAGGTTATGTATACCATTGGAGCAAGAAGATAGATAATGATAGAGGTCCTCTTCTTAAACCAAAGCCTTTTCAGAATGACTGTGTATCAGAGAGATAATGCATGGCTACTGCTCTGCGAGCCAAGAGTAATTTGAGCCCTTTATAAGCACGCTATGTGACCGAGGTACGTGGAAATAGAAATTGTATAATATAAGCAGAATGCTTACAACGTCAGTACAGTGTTATTATTTCTATACACTCGTTGCTTTCAAGTTTTCTTTAGTTAGAATAGATCCTCTCAATTACCTTTCTTCGACTATGGTTCGATTATGTCTAAGTGCTCCTTTTTATATGATTTTTATATGATATTTATTTTAAGGTATGGTTTTACATGAGATCGTCGGTCCTGAGCAGCCTATTTTACATCGTCTCTTAGACAGCAACAAATTAGTGTTCATTTTATACTCAGCTGAATGCTTAAGAAATGAAGCCTGCAATCGTAAATACGGCCTCCCACCCTTCCATTTTAGCAAACAAATTTATGAATGTTTTTTGTAGATATCGATAATGGTATCTAGAGGAATAAAGTCTGTGATTGATAGTATTCCCTCTGTCCATTTTCGCTCCTGCTGCATTCTGTTCCTTTTTAGTTACAATTGTCCCCAGTTAGATTTAGTTGGTTTTACAATTATGATATTTATTATGTATGTTTCAAAAAGATATTGCTATTTTTATCTATTTATTTGACTGTGGGTCATTTTTTGCTCCTGTTGCCTTTTGTTCCACTTTGTCCCTAGTTTTACTTAGTTGGTATTATACTTTTGATATTTACTATTGATGTTTTAAAGGAAATTGTTATTTATAGTTATTTATTTGTCTGTGGGTTATCTATTTTAGCTTGACAAGTACAGTTTCCTTTGAAGGCCACAGGTTTGCTGGGTCTTCTTGCAGAGGTACCTCTTGTTTGTCACATTTCTGTTCTGTCTTCGAATCTTTTATTAGTTTATACTTAGTTTTATCAGTTATATGTATATAGTATGATTCTATTTAACTATTTATAATTGTGTATTCACACTTTCCATTCTTTTTATTCGTTTTATATTATATGTATTATCCTAACTATTTATGATAACTATTTTCACGCATATATGTGTTTTATGGATTATATTTATTGCTCTGTTCTTTCACATTATTTTAATTATGTTTTTGTATTAAAGGTTTATGTTTTCTATGTTTGTAGGATTTGACCTGATCAACCCCTGATGAAGGTTTGCGAAACATGGCCTGTGTCGGGTTGACAAGAGGCTTTTGTTAAATAAAATTGTTTTTCCACTTTAGTCACGTTTTTGGACTGTGTCCCTGGTTTTAACGTGATTTCTTGCCCTTTTTGTTGGACTATTCTTGTATTCCCCATCTCCATGCAGGTTAAGGAAGTGTTCCTTTAGTTTTGCCGGTACTAGACTAGAATTGCTTAACTTGGTATTGCAAATCATGCAGATAGGACGCTGACTCCCATCACATTCTGTTCTATATGCAAATCCATGTTATACATATTCGTCTGACCACTTTCTTTTTTTGCTCGACATAGTTAGTATGGATTAAAATATTAAGAAAGAAATCACACGACATACCATCACGACAGTCACAAGTCGACTACTGAGTGCACCAAATTCCCTGCAGCACAGATTGGCCAAGCAATGTAGCGTGATCACCTGCAGCCAATGATGGCCAAGCAGGGCGTGTCATCACGAATCATATGAGTCGGGTGCGTGTCTTGTGTCTTGACCTCCGCCGAACCCCTGAGACTGACTCACCGAACCTCTAGGGTTTGATCAAACCCAGGTTAAAACCTACTGTTCTAGTCATATAGAGGCCAGGAAGACGTATTTCTAGAGGTGTGCAGGCAAATAAAAGTCCTTTTGTTTAATTGCCTGTATTATTTGCAGGTTTTCCAGTTTGTTTTGTAAGTTTTCATTCTATGACAATTTTGTTAATTAAAAGCAGGCTGTGGCTGCTGCTCCCCCCCTCCCCCCCCCCCCAAAAAAAAAGAGGCTACTAGAAGTTTTCAGGCAATTAAAGCCTCCCAAATTTTGTTTTTTTGCCCAGATTGGTCAACAGCTATCATGGGCTGGACTTGAACTGGTGACCCTTAGGATGGAAGGCAGGACTCTTCTAGGAAGAGTTAGAAGCATGTTACCAATTTCTGGGAGCCTTTTGCAGCTATTGCAGTTAAGCCCAAAACCTTCATGGTATCTGCAGGTGCATCCCAGCTTTCCTCCTGCAGATATCACAGAGGAATATGTGGAGGAGTATGCTACCACAGAGGTGGCCCAGAGATCAGTCCAATCTGCCCCTACAGTATATATTAACCATTTATCCACACTGAATATACAGTCTTGTGTCTTGCATAGAAAGGCACATTCAGTCCTAAGATTAAAGCTATTAATACTTATTCTTCACACTTCACTTTGTTTCCATAGAGTCTGGGTCCTCACATTTTGAATTCATGTTATTAATGGTGATTCTCATAGTCTCCAGGAAGAGCTGGCTGTATCATATCTTAATTTATTTCAGCCGTGGTGGTAATCTTACAAGTCCCTTTGTCAATGAACTATGGTGGTATGCAGACCCAGAGCGACTTGCACAATATGTCCCTGATGCTTAAGAGGAACTTTAAGTTGAGCAGCTGAAGAATCAAGGAAGCATTTTGGTATTTTAATTACTCGATCCAAGAGGCCATGGGTGCCTTGCTCCCGGTGCTTTTTGTGATGGTGTCCTACGTGCCTGTTCACCTCAAATGGGTGATCAAATTCAAGCCCCATCAGTTTCAGCAGCTACTCCTCTTACAAATTAGTTGGATCATTCCCATCTAAGCCTTTGGAAATCCTGTGTTTTCTCAGATTGTTCCTTCTTGAATGATTATTCAGCACATCTAAGCTATTTTGCAGCACCTGCACTGATTTTAATCTACATTGCATTGAGGTAAGTTGCTCAGCCTGAGCTGCAACTTTATTTTCTAGAATATTTGTGTGCTTGAGCCACGGCCGGCCTGTCCACTAGGCAGGCTAGGCAGCAGATCTCTGTTGGCGACAGTCCATGTGCTTTGGCACACATGGCCTGCCAGCCCCTGCAAATCAAGCTATGTGCCCTTCCCCCCCCCCCCCCCCCCCTGTGCTGAGCCATGCCGCGCTGCCACTGATTACGGCAGCAGAGGGGCTGGCTAGCCTCGGCAGCAGGCCATATGCTTTGGCATACATGGCCTGCCGCTTCTGAACCCCCAAAGTTATGTCAGAGGGGGGTCAGAAGCAGCAGGCCATGTGTGCCAAAGCACATGGCCTGCCACCAAACCCAGCCACATCCCCCTTCGACCCGACCATTGGAATCAGCGGTAGCATGGTTCAGCATGGGTGGGTGCACTGCTCAGCATGTGGGGAAGTGCAGCACGGCTCAAAGGGGGTGGCACAGCCGAGGCTTCTGCCTAATGTCGAAGAAACCCTTGGGCCGGTCCTGACTCGAGCAATGAGCTCAGCTGTATCTTGATTCCACCAGTTTCTTCTATAATTTCAGACATTGCCTCCCTGTTATTGTTTAACAGGTCTTTTATTCAAGGTATTTAAGCCACTAATGATTGCAGGGTAACATCTGCTTCTCTAGGTCTCACCATCTTTTGAGGTGAATGGGAATCCTAGTTTGATGTCTTGACTCCTTGGGATGGCGAGTTTACAAAATCTAATTTCACGGACTTGGTCGCTGACATATTTGTATCCATTCAGCTAGTTGATCACCAAGAAGAAGCAGACAAATGGGCAGGCAAGAATCCCGAAAGTCCAGTTCTAACAGAACTCAAACAGCTAGCTTGGATGATTCTCATCTTTGCCCCCCTCCACATTAATATCTGTTTTATCTTGGTTAGTTACCATAGTATTAACCAAGCTGTGGTAACATCCATTTGTGGGCTCTATCTTCCCCTTCAAAAGCATCACAGCCCTCCCAGAACACCCCTAAGGCATCCAACCTTGACTCCATCCTTTTCTGCCTTTGAGGCATTCAACCGCATTCTGCACCTCCTAAGGAAATCCCCCAAACTTGAAAGGGACTGTGAGCCTGCATGTTCCACTCCTTCCCTCCCACATCCTACAACTTAAAGTGGGGCAAAAAGAAACGTGATGTCAGTTGGTATCATTTGGTCAGAGTCACTCCTGCTCCTTCACTAGACATTTTTGGGTAGGCAGGAGGACCAAGTGATGGTTCGGAGGGATGAGAGGGAAATGGATGAAGTAGGTTCAAAGCATTGCTTGAAGATTTTATGGATGAGAGTAGAATACTGTATTTAGGAGAGGCGAATTTGGGGTGAGCGTCACTGTTGGAGGGGAGAGTTTTGAACTAAGTATTGGCAAACACATTAGCATGCCAATGCTGAGCTACAAAAAGTTAACTACAACTGTTTGCAGAACTGCAGCATTAACATGGGTTATGTAAGTCACATTAACACACCAATAAGAATATTAATATGATTTTTTTAGCATAATAATGTGCTTATTTGAATTTTGGCATAGAAATTCGAGTTACTACCATGTTAACTAGAAAACTCAGGATGTTGTTTTGGAAGGCTTGCAGGTGAGCTAGGTGGGAGGCCTGGGTGGGCGGTGGCAGCGGCACACATGACTAGCCGTGCCACTCCCTCTCCCCCCAACTACCGCTGATTCCGTTTGGCGGGGGAGGCAGGTAGTGACAGCAGCAATATTTCCAAAAGTGGCTACTTTTTTCGGTGGCAAAAATTTGCTGCTTTTTGAAATACTGCTACTCCTGCTGCCTGCTTCCCCCTCCTGGGGGCTAGGGTTTCTGCCTAGTGTGGCTGAAACTCTTATGCCATTCCTGCAGTGAGGCATGTGTAAATAGTGGCATTGATTCATGTAGATTGCATAAATGTGTAAATGGTGATCTCAGCATGGCACTATTTGCATGTGAAAATGACCCAAGATGCCCAGATTGAAAGAGGGCATGTCTTGGATATAGTTTGGGCAAGCCCCAAAAATGTATATGTATTACCCATTTTACAATGCAATACAAATATTTTTTGAAAAATTTCTCCATCGATGTTTGCACCTCCAGCAAGGCACACAAAGGGGTATGTTTACTAAACTGCGGTAACGTTACATAACACGCGTTATGTAATGTTAACAATCGTTAAGTAACATTAACGCGCGTTATGAGACATTAACGATCGTTAACGTCTCATAACGCGCATTATCATTACTTAACGATCGTTCACGATCCGTGGCGCGGTAAACACCGCAGAAGGTGGAGAGAAGGCGGAGAGAAGGGGTCAATGGGCGGAGTGTGGGCGTGGAGAGGCTCCATTCACACTACTGTGCTGATCTGAAGAGCTGAATCCTAACGCGATTGAAAACCTGCCGTTAGATGCACATATGCAGGAGAGAGAAACCATTTACGTGTCAGCAATGTACAGCCCAGGCAGGGAGCCCAAAAACTGTGATAGTAGTGCTCCATGTACAGCAATTCCATAGTGCCAAAGTATGAATGGCCACTATGGCGATGGTGCAAATGGGGCATAGGGGGCCGCAGGTGGGACATGTAGCATGGGCAGCTGGGGCACAGGGTGGACCAGGCGGGCACATAGGTGGCACATAGGAACATAGACACCGGAGATCAGCAAGACAGCAGTTAACCAAGGCCAAACACAATCCACCAATATCTACCTGGTCCACCCTAGCCAATAGTCGCTAGGGCACAGACCTGACATCCCCCCAGCCATCCCGCCCCCATGTGGAGGGGGCATAATAGTGGTAGGCAGTGATGGGGGGATGTGAGGGTGTCCATGTATGCCCCCCACCCCGGAACCTGCTCCCTAGGCGGGTGAATACCTACACAGTGGATGGCCTGGGACTGCGCACTACCAGCACCGACAGCAAATGGCCACGTCAGCTTGGCAGGGGGGCGTGTACCCGTACTGGAGGGGGCAGTGCCACCTCCCTGCAGTGGACCTAGGCCATGCTCTGCAGCAGTACGTGGTGTGCAGTGCAACATAAAAGGTCTGACTGAAGAAAAGTGCAGGTAGCCCCAGGGACTACCATGCAGCTATGGCATCAATGTGGTGCAGTACACCCAGCCAGTGTGTCCAGGAGCAGAGGGTCACAGGTTCAAGTCCCAGCTGTGGTTCCAGCAGAGCATATTTTACCCTACAATGCAGATACAACAGCAACATGTGCAAAGCCCAAAGCAGCAGCGAACAGGGGTGCAAACACTCACTCACACAGGCTCCACAATCCAATGATGCATGGAGCGGCAGGCTGTTGGCCCCAGCAGTGGGATGATGTTATCACCAGAGCACTACTACTACCCCCTGCACAGTTTAGCAATGTTGGCACTGTGCTCAGGACTAGTGTGGCGGGCAGGGCTGCCAACCACCCCTTTCTTTGTATAATGCTGCAAAAGGAGTGAGCGTGTTTGTATGTCTATCCATTGTTCTGTGGCTGCCCACACTTCACTGGGCCCAAAATGTCCCACTGTTACCAGCATTAGCCTGATTAGATGCATAATGAGGAGCAAGGTATTCTGGGTATGGCCCGGACAGGGCAGATTGGCCAGGATGCATCCTCACAGGGTGTGGGGCAATGGCATGCTGGGAGGGCACTCACTCTGAATGAGCAGTGACCATGGCAGGTCTAGGTTCCCACAAAGCGCTCTACATTATTTGTCTCTAGTGATATATTGGTGTTCCCTGGTGCTGGGGTCCCAATCACTGAGATGCCTGCTTGCTGCACATAGTTCCTGGTGGACTGTCTGCAGTTAGACTGTGTCTGGTTGGAACACTTTTAAAGTACAGTCTGACTGTGCTGTCTGCTGGTGACTGGCAGACAGTGGTGGGAGACACTTGGGGTTTCCAGACCTACCCCCAGCATTGCTGCTGGTCTGCCACTGTCCCAGTCATAGGTATGGCTCTGGCCCACCAACCCTGGAGGGATGTCTCATACAAACAGGATGGAGGTTGCTTCGCTGGGGTGGGGGGCACCATTTTTTACCTACAAAAGGGTGATGTGGGCCCTTTGGGGTATGTAATGTATACCACTGTGACCTATACAGCCACTGCTACACACACCTCATGCAAGTCTAGGAATCCCTCTGCCCTGATAACAGCTGCCCATGTCAGCCAGACCCTCCCACGGGGTACACACTAATCTGGCTGGTGTCTGGTCTCACAGGATACAAATGGACACCAAATTACCTTCAGCTGCAATGCACAGAACACCTGTCACACACTGGTAGTGATGGGAACGTACAGCAGGACCTATCTCTAGTAGCACATGTACTGTGGACCTAGTGCTGGGCACCCATCCTATCGCTCAGGGTGAACACAGAACCTGCACAATGGCATAGTCTGTAGCTACTCCATGCCAGTATCACGCACTGTCAGTTCGTCTTTCCAGGTTGGGGGACCGGAGAGGTGCAGACCCCATTTGGTGATCAGCTGTAGACAGCTATTCAGCATGTGCATTGCATCATGGGTACTGTCACCAGGTGCCCCCAGTGGCCAGTGGCTATAAGGTCATCCGGCGCATTTATTATTTTTAAGGAGCAATGTGACTTTAAGGGCCTAGTGCATTTTGGTCCTTGTAGTTCTAGCTCCTTGAGAGCACAAATGATCCAAGCCAAGAGTGTAGGGTTACAAGGCTTCATTTCCCCTGTAACGCAATGATTCACTAAGACAAGTAGAAAATAAAGACAGTCCTTTCTTTATCAAAAGGGGTTCCACCAATATTCAAGCAGATAACTGTTATAGGCTTCACAGTTGAATGCAAGTCCTAGCTGAGGCTTCCTTTAGTTCAAAGCAATTTAAACAATTCAGCAAACAAACGGTTATAAGGTTCACCATCTGTTGCACAGTTCTTTTCTATCTACAATTCTAGCAAGGATTCAATGCTAGTTGCAGAACAGAAATTACAGTCCATGGATTCCTCCTGAGGCATGGGAATAATATTCTCACATTCAATTTCCATAGACTCTGTGTCACTGGCTTCTTCCTTTGAATAGTAGTTTTCATTCCCTGTTACAAACTTACAGGGTCTATCTTGCTCCCAGTAAAACTTTCCTGTTAAGCTGTGCGGTATTGTCTTAAAAAGCTCTGCTTTGCTTCCCCTCCCCTTATAGGGAATAGCTGCTTTAACAGGGTTTCTATTAGCAAGGCTTTCCTTTAGAATTAAAGATTCAGCATACCTTGGCTTCCTGGAATTGCCACACCTAGAGCTCTCCTTCTGATGTACTTCTCTTGGGAGATAGGCTTTTCTGTGCAGTGCTTTGCTTTCATGGAATTCAGGAAAACCTGGTAAGCATTCCCAATCACTGGGGTTCTCTGAAAAGGTATCTTTATAATAGGAACCTCTCTTCCTTGTTCCTTGTAATCCAGATCCAACAAGGTTACTTGGGCTGAGAGAGTCTCTCCTACCAGACAAACTGTTCCTTCTGGCAACTTTTCTCTGGACTCCGTCCCTCTGTGCTCTGCCCCTCTGGACTCTATCCGTCTGAGTAAACTTCCTCTGGATTCTGTCCCTCTGGGCTGGCTCTGTGTGGAATCTCTCCTGTTCCACGTTCCTCTTGTCCTGCACGTCCTGCAGGTTCTGTAGGTTCTCTACCTTCTCCTCCTTTTGTCTTGCTGCTCTCTGTTTCTTCTTATAAAGGGAGTTTTGGTTTGAACGTCCCGGGCTTGGCCTCAGGTGCAACTGATTGCCACTTATACAATTAGTGTCTGAGCGCATTGCTTCAGCCTCTGTGGGATAACTCTTGCCCCCTCTGGCTGTGCTGCGCTGCAACTGCACTCTCTGCACATTCTCAGCTCTATGCAAAACAGGGTTTTTTTTCTAAGGCTGCATCTTCCATGGCTCCAGCCTCATGACAGTACTGGTGGGGTTACCCTATCCTGGCACTCGGAGCAGACAATTTGTGCGGTGACCTGCAGTCCTTCTGTACCCAGACATTGCTGTGACATACATCATGGGGGTATAGCCTACTGGTTAATACAATGCCATTCTTGGCAGTGTTCATGGGTTCAGTTCCTCATTGTTCCCCCCTCTCATGCCTGTCCGACTCATATAGTGTGCATGCCTGTAGAGGTCATATTTTTGCAGATCTATGCTTCCAGCCCATAATACCCTCGCCACAATTGCCAACATTCCCTCGGTCCGTCTATCTGCGTCTGTCAGCTGTGTAGAGTCCTGTCTGCTAGTGCAGGCTGCCAGCCCATGTCATACCCTTTCCTGCATTGCGCCTCTTCATGCTTGCCTCGCCTGTGCCTGATCTGCATGTCACCACCACTCTTCTGTCCACCCATCATTGTAACTATCCTGCCACCTCTGCCTCCACTGGGGGACAAGTATTCCCATTGTCTGCCACCAACTGTTTTTCTGGCACTTTACATTGCCAACACCCTGTGCTGTGGTACAGCTGCCCCACCATGTTTGTCATCGGTACTGGCAGGCACATGGGATGCCCGCAGATATGGCAGGTCCAGCGGCTCCCATTTCTCCCTCCTTCACTCATCTGTTCATTGCCTTTCCTGAGTGCTCTATCTAGTGTTAGGGCTACATCTGTCTCTGTTCCGCACAGGTCATGCATGTCATCCTGAGGCACCTTGCAGTCCCTAGGGCACACTAACCTAGGACACCATAACCTTGTTAGGCCACCTTAGCCTATGGCTCCATAGCCCAGGGTGCCTTCTGTGGTGCCTTGTCCAAGGGTGCCTAATAGGGCGCTTAGCTTAGGAGGCCCTATAGGGTGCCTTATGAGGCACCTTACAGGGCACCTTACTAAGCACCTTATAAGGCACCTTATAAGGCACCTTACATGGCACCTTACTAGGCACCTTATAGGGCACCTTATAAGGCACCTTACATGGCACCTTATAAGGCACCTTACTAGGCACCTTATAAGGCACCTTACACGGCACCTTACATGGCACCTTACTAGGCACCTTATAAGGCACCTTACAGGGCACCTTACTAGGCACCTTACAGGGCACCTTATAAGGCGCCTTGCAAGGCGCTTAACAAGGTGCTTTACAAGGCGCCTTATAACGCTCGTTAGTCTAAGGCATCTTTTAACGCGCGTTAGTTGTCAGCTTGCTGTAACGATGTAACGCCCATGCCTTTATATGGGCATCTCTACTTTACCGCGGAACCTACCTCGAATGACATTACTGCAGTTTAGTAAACATACCCCAAAGTGTTTATTTTGGCCAAGACTTGAAATAAGTGATTGAGGGGGTACTTGTATTTAGCCACTTGCTAATTTGTATAAACTATAAAATTTTAAAAATCATCTTCAGGGCTCTGCACGGTCATATAATTGTCCTCTTATATGTACACTTGCCAGCACTTACAAGTGACGCCATTCTTTTTCTGCATGTGAAGGTTTCTGAAATTCACGCTCTAGTTCTATTGCCTTAAATGTATTCAGCATAGCCTTTTGCAAAACACTAGGGGAGATATGAATACCCCAAACTGGACATCGCAATTCTTACCTAAATTTTCTATGCAAATGGGACGTTCTATTTACCAAACTGTACGAGGTCTATCCAAAAAGAAACCAAACTTGCTAAAGAGGGTGCCAGCAAGTCAATATAGCAGACTCACGATAATGGTGATGTGTAATGGTGACCTTGAGCTTTAGCCTCCTACCTGCTTGATGACGCCATGTGAATTTGTTATGGACTACATGCAGTAAAGTGAACTCGTCTCATGCGCCTTTTGCTATTTCTGAAACATGTCATAACAGGTGACCTTTCAGAATGGATTTCAACTTCAGGAACAAAAAGAAGTCCAAAGAGCCAACTCTGGAGAGTAGGGAGGCTGCGGAACTAGAGACATCTCATGCTTCACCAAACATTCACGGATAAAGAGTGATGAGTAATTGCGACACGGTTTGCTTTTTGCTCATCTGTCCAGAGATGTGGGACAGGTTTTACAGCAACACAATGCATCTGAGGTTTTTCAGTCACAATTGTGTGACACAAACGTTTACTGATGCCTATTTCTTCAGCAACTTCACGGACAGTTAGATGACAATTTTCAAGAATCAAAGAACACACTTTCTTAACGTGATCATTTTCCATTGATGTGGAAGGTCGTCCAGTTTTGGGATCATATTCAGTAAACATTCTGCCCTATTTGAAATGTCGATACCATTTGTAACATTGTTTGCATCTTAAAGAATCCTCTCCATAAACTTGCTGCAACCTGAAGAGTCTCAGTAAAAGTCAATTTCACACAGAGGTTCATGCAAACACGTGGTGTGGTATGGCGTGAGTGAGCAAGTTGGAGGCTAAAGCTCAAGGTCACAACTACGCATCATCATTATCACGAGTCTGCTGTGTTGGCTCGCTAGTGCCCTCTTTAGCAAGTTTGGTTTCTTTTTGGACAGACCTCTTATTATTGCTTTTTATATTAGTAGTGTTTATCACATGTGAAGGCCTAAGTTAGCACTAACACAATTTAGTAATTAGAACTTTTAGGTAGGAAGCACGCTTTCTAATTGAAAGAGTAGTTAAACACTAGAACAAGTTATAAACAGAAATGCAGCATCTCCATCTTTATCAAGAACACATTAGGAGACTAATAATCAAAGCCAAATATATGTTTGCTAATGGTAAATGCATTACTTGCTTAGATCTCAATTTTTGACACTTATATGGCTAAAATTGGGCCAGTTTACTTTTTAAACAGCCCAATTTTATCCGTATGGAATGGGATTTGCATCGGGGCCAAGCAAGACTGTGCCAGCACTTCTACATTTAGCAGCAATATTCTGATACTAAGGGGGTAATTTTATAAAATATTTTCCTCACGAGGAGCATGTTTTATACCAGAAAATGGTTCTTATAAAATTCTGAAACTGAATACAAATGTGTAAGCATGTATGCATTCCCAAGATCATAGCTTAGGCAGAGCAAGTACATATCTTGAGCATACACACACATTTACACCTTGCGAGAGAGAATTTATGTGCTACTGGAGGCCACTGTATGAGAGGTATATAGACAAGACCTACAGGGATACAGTAGAGAAGTACCAACTCCAGTCTGGCAGCCTCTCTACTGCCATGAAGGAGAGAAGTCACATGAAGGGAGAGCATCACCTTAGTGTGGCAAAAGTGATCCTGTAGCTAGGACATCTCCTCCAAGTGATGTAATACCCTCTCATACCAAGGAGGTTTCTCCAGGGACATGTACCCATGAAGGAAGGGTTAGGACAGCCATTATAGCTAGTGATTCGATCATTAGGTATGTAGATAACTGGGTGGCTAGTGAATGTGAGGATCACCTGGTTACCTGTCTGACTGGTGTGAAGATAGTGGACCTCATGCTCTGCCTAGAAAAAGTTTTATATAGTTCTGGGGAGGAGCCTGCTGTCTTGGTACATGTTGGTACATGTTGGGTTGGGTTGGGAGGGTGTGGCTCATAGGGAGATATTAAGAACCTAGCAGGTGCCAGCTGAGGAACGGAGGAGGGCTGTGAGATTCAGTCAGCAAGAAAACCACATCCTGCTGACCAGTGTGTTGGAGCGGTATGAGGTGCTGTATGGCCGGCTGAGCAACAGCACCACTGTGGCAACACGTACACACGTGTGGGAGGAGGTGCAGGAGACCATAGCCCAGGCAGGGGGACCAACCAGGGACCTGGAGAGCCTGAGAAAGAGATTTAATGACATTAAGCATGGTGTGCTTGCACACATGGTGGCTGAGAGGCAACATGCCATGGGCACCGGTGGGGGTGTCCCCTTTTCCCTAAATCTCACACCCCTGGAGCAGGAGCTAGCAGACCGTCTTGGGCCCATCTACCTGTGTGGACTGCCAGAAGCGCTGGACACCGCCCATCCACAGGCAGGTAGGTATGCACCTTACACCTTGCTGCTCCTTACGCTTCGAATAAATGCCCTTTGTCTAGGCATCAGGCATCTGCCTTGCCCCTCCTCACAGTTGGGTTCATAGCTCATATCTTTGCCTCTGCCTTTGGCTCATGAGTGTGCTGTTCCCCATTCCACCCCTTTTAAATTGCACGTTTCTATCTGCGTCTCACAAGTGTTCCTACCACCATCCTTTGTCCTGTCTCCCCTGTTCCTGACTCATTGCTCCTGCTCCAAACCTCTTGCCACACCTGTTAGTGCTATGTCTATTTAGATTATGAGCTCCACCGAGCAGGGATTGTCTTTTTGTGTGTTCACTTTCACAGTGATGCGTGCGCTTGGTAGTGTCCAATAAAATGCTTAGTAGTAGTAGTAGTAGTAGGAGGAGTAGTAGTAGTAGATATGCAGCACACATACAGGGCACGCCCAAGCACATGTGGCACATGGAGGGGAATGGTGGTGGTGGACTATGTCCTGAGGGCATGCATGGCTGAACACAGGTAACTGTGGGGTGATGACACAGCAGCACATGGCAGGGTAGGTACAGGGTGTGCGTGACAGGTACCTGGACCTGTGTGCATGATAGACACAGTCCTGAGTGTATTCGAGGTGCGCAAAGCAATGGTGAAGCAGGGGGCGTGGCAGACAAGACCCATATCTGATTCAACACTGCATACATCCATGGTCCAGACAACAGACAAGCAAAGCCCAGAGGGTTAAGCTGCATAGCAACAAATCACAGCACCACAGATCAGCAATGTAACAGTGATGTAAAGGACCTATCTGAGGAGTGGCTAATGATATCCCATTGTAATCAACAAGAAGCACAGCATACCTGAGCAGCACTGTAACAGTAATGAGCCACATTGGGATATCATTTGACAGTATGCAGATAAACATCTGGTATCACCTCTACATTGCTCTCTAGTGCTGTGAAGTCTGGCTGTGCTGCTGGACCCTTGGGACCTTTCATATAGGTAAGTTTGGCCACTGATGTATGCAGAGTTCATGTAATTGCAGGGCTGGTCTGTCCTTCTAAGTACCCCTCCTCCTAAGGATGGGTGGTTGGGGGACTAACTGAGGTCAGATGCCTCTACCACTGGAGTAACCATACCCAGAATGGTCTAGCGTTCCATCCTCACATATGGTTTATGAGGGCTTATATTTAATTCAGTTTTGTGCCCACTCCATTTGTGGTGTGTACCTCATTACCTGCCTGCATTGTCTGTCCCCCTGAGGTCTACTTGCTAATATAGTATCTGGCATATAGGTCACAGCCAGTCATCATACATCTGCAGCCAGTCCCCAAACACATTGAGACAGGGGGAGACATACAAGAGGGACATACAACTAGCCCAGAACACAGTGGCCTGTGGGTACCCACAAACCCCACCAAAACACATATGTCATCTGTATGCACCTACCTATCCAGGGACATATCCCAGGCCACTGACAGAGAATGGCCTAACACACGGGGTTGATGACGTAGACGCAAAGAAACGGCAGCAGAAACATAACACACGTCACACATTTAACACTCTGTCGGAGCCCACATAAAGTGGGGATACCCCACCCACCCTCACCAGACCTTGGATGGTACATACACATCCATACAAAATGCACATAGCACAACCCCCATAACACCTCGGATCAGCCCATATACATGTCCTGCAGTGCCACACATGCATTCCCATACCCCCGCATACTGTGCAACCCCATACCCAGCAGTGCTCCACCCATCCCCCCAGACACCCCAACACACCCATGGAGTATGTGATAGCTCTCCACCCACACCGCACAGTGTCTTGCAAAGCGGAGGGCCCCCACACATGTCTGGCTGACATGGACACATCCTGCAACTCCTAACGTGCATACACTCAGGGTAATGCAAGCACATCACTCACACACACAATGATGGCACACAATCCCACTCAGGACTCCCACATGTGCCACGGCCACATATATTGATGAGGCCACAGACAGGGTCAGGTGGACAGTCCATATCTGATACTGCAGATAGGGGGCACGGCACTCAACACACCATACCCAACACACTGCATCCCATGTGTCACAGCTACACCAGGGAATGAGCCTGCTACACCCCCACCCCCTGCCAGGCACAGCACACTGTAGGCACCTGTGCTGTCCCTATTGTAGGCGCAACAACAGCAGGTACAGGCAGACAACACAGTGATTGTGGGGTGGATGTACTACACAGGTGTACATAGGTGCACTGTGCAAACTTATCTGTGCTGTGTACCCTTTTCCACAACCAAAGTGACTACAGAACCATGGAAGCACATGAGGAGAAGGATGTGGCAGGGCCTCAGGATGGGGAGGGGACAGAGGCCACAATGTCCGGGGACACCGCCAGCAATGGCGAAGGCACAACAGGAACCAATGTGCTGGCCGAGGCAGAGGACACGCCCCCGGATGTCACTGCTACAGTGGGGGCCACTGGCAGCCACTCACAGGCTCTAGAGGGTGCTGAGATGGAGAGAAACCACCACCCCATGCAGGCGCCAGGGACATCAGCCACCCCTCCCACAAGCATGGCTACAATCTTGGCAGAACTGCGGGCCCACAGTGCCTCAGCATGGCATGATGCCAAAGGTGAGTAACAGCATACACAACAATCCCCATGGGGGTTTATGTAACATTCACAAGGAGATTGCATGTGCACCACAATATGTTGGCAACATAGCAGATCGTTTCTTATGTGGGGGAGGGTGTTCTGTGCCATGTGCGTTCCACCCTCCTGTAGCATAGCTTGTGAGGTGTCAGCATGTGTGCCATGACCCCTCACGCACACATGCTCAGACACACGCACACTGTTCACAGCCATATACCCCAAGGAAGCGCACAGCGGAAAAAACCTATCCTAGGTCACCCAGACACCTTACATGACTGACACCTCCCCATGGGTATTGTTATGCAGCATAGTTTGTCAGCATAATCTGTACTGTGTGCCAGTGTTATAGAAAAGAGGGCCCCCCAAATATATGTAGGTGTGTGCCATGACCCCTCACATCATCTGACCTATCTCAGATGACCAGTGTGCACATATGACCAGAGGACCCACAACATGTATTTGTATATAGTTTATTGTACATAGTTACAAGTCAGTTTTGCTTTTATGCATTAGTTCATACTGTAAACCTTTACTTTTATTGTTACAAAATGTTCAATATTACAAAATGTTCGATGTAAAACTAAGCGTCTGCTTTGTGGATTGTTGTTTTATTGTGAACCGCAACTGAACCCTGGAAGTTGCGGGTTATAAATATATGTTAAATAAATAAATAAATATCAAGCATTGACAGATTGAACTGCGACACTGTGCTATGTGTGAGATCTGTGATTCACATGACCCCTCATCAAGACCCCTTCCAGGCATGAGAATGGCTCATGGGACACACAGATCTAAACATGGTCATGCGTTGCTAGTTGTTGCATGCATGATTGTTCTACAGACTGATCTGGTGGGATATGCCTGACATGTGCATGTGTCACGGTGGGGGTTGAAACAGGTGTCTCACATATCACCTTGTGTCCCACCCACAGGCACTCGTCAGGCTCTGTTGGCCATTCACCAAGAGATCCGCCAGCTGCGGGCTACAGCAGACACAATAGCAGGGGCGCTCCTCCGTATTGTGGATGCCCAGGAGGCCATAGCAGCCCATATACAGCAGCCAGCACCGGCACTAGAGGCTGCACCAGAAGTCCTGCAACAGAGGGGTGGGTTGGGCCGTGGTCGCCGTGGCCAGCCACAGAGGATGTGAGCATTACAAAAAAACCATCACAAACTATTACAACCTATGTGTTTGTTTCCAATGTGTGGCACTGTGGTCCCCTACATACCCTGCACCTCATGTTGTCTCCCTGCCCACATGTGCCTACCCATACCCCTCAGGGGTGGGGTGTCTGTACTGCCACCTATCATCGTGCATAGGTCATACCATGCCCTGTATGCCATGGACTGTGGCAGGTGGTCACCCCCCTACCTATGCGTGGGGGTATACCCAACCTCTCCCATTGCCCTGGAAGATGTTCACGGTGGTACATGTCTGTTGTAGGGATCTGTCACCCTCTCCCACCCCATATACTCTCCATCATTGGACACACATGTGTGACCATTCTCCCTGCCCACACCAGGGCCTACATGGCTGTCTTCCCACATAGGCTTGTATGCAGCACAGGCAGACAAAGGTGGCTTGCTTCAGTCAGCTGATCACTGTTCACTAGCACTTGTAGTCCCCAACTGCTCATCCTCGTGACATGCATTGACCTGTGTTGCCCTCAACAGCTATCCCCCTGTGCAGCTCCTGGGTACAGCATTCCATCTTACCCTCCATGCCACATACCTGCTGCTAGCCTTTTCTCCTATTGCCCCACAAGCATGGTGCATCAGATATGGTGCCCACACATCGCACACAGCATGCATGTGACCATAGCTTTTGGGACACGCTCCACATTGGCACACCATGGGACACAGACGCCTACACATATGGGCAGCCCCCAAACCTGTGTGTGGAGGTGGTCCATGTATGTTACTTATGTCTATCACGCATACACATAGAGATCTACACACATGTCCCATGCTCACGTACACACTCAGTCTGTGGGGGAGACACGTGACCATTGTGCCATACGTACAAGCTTTTTTATTTACATATATATATTTGTACATATATATAGATGTACCACCGAGATTGAGATCGTTGGATGGCCTCACACGCATCCTCAGAGACCTCAGGACATTGTTAATTGTAGTAACATAGAAGCAGTCAGGCAACATCCTCTACACAAACATTAACACTACTACCTCCGCCAACAAAACACACACCCATCACATCCACACACACATATCTAGCATACAACGTTCCAAAATACCTTTATGTTACATGTTACCTCCATTGTAGTATCCACACAATGATAAATAACATTGACATTGTTACTGACTTTAAAAGGCCCTAATCTGTAGTATCTTGGTGAGCTGAACACGATTATAACATTAAAGGAATTGTATTGGCTGTCATTCTGAAGATATTGCATGTAGCTCATTTGTGAAGTTTCACCGTGTAGATTTATCCAGAAGGGCATCAACAACATCCCAAATATGCCGTGAATGATGTAATATTGCATCACATTGCATGATGCCAGCATACACACATCATCCAGAGTTGATTGCATCATTTTCTACTGTAATGCAATACTACTGCCAGATGGCTGCTGAAGCCATCTGACGTCAGCAGTGTACTATATGCAGTCGGAAAGGAAAGTAATCTGGGATTCTGTTCCAATATTGAAAGCCTCATGAATGCCTTAAAAGTCACTCATGACCCACAAGACTGGAGACTATTTATAGATTCTTCAGAACTGAGTCTGAAGGCTGTGCTTTTGAACAATGGAAACCGTCTTCCATCTATTCCAGTAGCACATGCCTTCCACATGAAAGAGACATACGATAACTTAAAGCATCTACTGACTTCCATTAACTATAACAAGTACAGCTGGCACCTCTAAGGTGACTTGAAGATAGTTGCCCTTTTAATGGGACTGCAGCAGGGATATATAAAATACATGTGTTTCATATGTGCGTGGGATAGCCGAGCAAGGGATTGGCACTACTTGTGGAAGGAATGGAATCACAGACAAAATGTAACAGTTGGAGAGAAGAATATCCAGCACCCAACTCTGGTTGAGGTTCACAAAATCCTGCTACCACCCCTTCACATCAACCTAGGCTTAATGAAAAACTTTGTGAAGGCCATGGACCGCACTTCGCCAGCTTTCCGATACCTGCATGAAAGGTTCCCTCGACTCAGCGAAGCAAAGATTAAAGAGGGGGTTTTGTGGGTCCTCAGATTCGAGAGCTCTTCAAAGATGAGTTCAACAACTTGCTGCAGGGTGATGCGAAACAAGCATGGAATGTTTTTCGCCTAGTGTCAACAAACTTTCTCGGGAATGTCAAGGCAGAAAACTATAAGGAACTAGTAGACGACATGCTGATGCAGTATCAGAAACGTGGCTGCAATATGTCTCTAAAGGTCCATTTCCTTGATTCCCATCTCAATTATTTTCCTGACAACTGTGGTATGGTTAGTGATGAACAGGGCAAATGTTTTCACCAGGATATCGCAACGATGGAGCACAAATACCAGGGAAAATGGTCCACTACAATGCTGGCTGACTACTGCTGGACATTCCCCAGAAAAGCTCCAGAACAGCTGTACAACAGACCGGCGTGAAAATCTAAGAAGTAGTCTATGACTTGTTTTTTTACAGGTATTAACCGAAGGCCCATTATATTTACTATTGACATGCATTTCGTGATGTGAACATTAATTCTTGTGGATTACAAAAACACTAGAGCCAACTTTGCAATTTCACTGTCATATTCTTGTTCAGCTTATTAACATTGATAAGAAATGACTATTTTAATTTCAGTAACATGACCTTTGTAAAGATTTGTTGACCAGTGATTGTACTGTCTAAATATTTACACTTACCCTATTTTAAAATGAAATCCTCCAATTCCAATGTGAGGTGACCACTTTGATTGGAGGGGAAGGTGCCATACACATCTGTAACTGTATTAAACATACCTTTCAACCAACCCATGTTCTGTGCCGGTAGACAGGACAGCACAGGGCACGTGTGTGGGTGCCCCTGTGCCCCTTAAGCGCTCCAGGGACGCCCATCAGGGGATGGCTGCCAAGATGCACCACGCTTAGCAGCTGCACGCTGAATGTGTGTCTCGGCAGGCAACCACTGAATGGTGCCTGCCAACCACCGAATGGTGTGGTCCTGGGTCCGCTGTTGTTGCAGCACGCCACCCACTGCCACATACAGGTCCCGCACACATGCGCCACCATATCCACGCCAGGTGGCCGGTGTTTGGGTGGTGGCATGAGCACGGGACCTGTCTGTGGCAATTGCTGGGGACACAACTCCCAGGAGGACACTATCACCGCAGACATGTGGCAGCTGGCAGGGACCCACAGTGCCCTGTGCTGTCCTGTGTCCTGTGGCACCCACTGAGATGCCCTCCCCCCTCCACACACCCCTCCTAAACCCCTGACCCCTCCCATCCACCCTCTCTTTCACCCCCTCCACACTCTCCTCCCCCCTCCTCCTCCTCAACCTCCTCAATCTCCCCCTCGCCATCCTCACCCCCTGCCACATAAGGCTCCCCCTCCTCTCCCTCTGACACCGCCCCACACTCCGCCCCCTCTATGGTGTCCTCTTCTTCCTCATCCTCTGGCCCCTCTTCCTCCTCCTCCTCCTCTGTTAGGTTTTGTACTATGGGGCATGTTCTGGGGTGCCCCTATGTTGAGGGGCCCTCGCCAGCAGAAATATCCTCTGTGGGGGATAACAGTCATTAGCACACTATCATGTGAGTCACATACCACATGTACATAGTTTGGCCTCCCACAGGCTGGTGGGCCACTGTGACATTCCTTACTGAGCTGCAGAGGCCACAACACTCACCTCCACTACGTTACATCGCCCCCCTTTGGAGGCGGGCAAGGACCTTCGGGCAGTGCAGCCGCAACTCCCGACCCTTTTTCCATAGATCCTCTACTTGGGAGGGAAAGCAATGGGTGGGAGCATTAATGACCATATATCTCTGGTGGGTGCCCAATACATATCATACATCTCTGTGAGTAGCACTGTGCTGCTCCTGCTCCTCTGGCCAGTGTGTCCTCTACTAACTGTTGCCAGTGCCACCTGCATGTGTGGCTGTGGGTCTGGCCATGTGTGAGGTGCCACCTATGTGTACTGTGCGTAACCCCCCGGACACCCCATACCCTGTTCCTACACTCTCCTTGAATGACATGGCAGCACCATGCCACATGTGGTTTGGCTATGCTGGTGTCCAGGGGAGGTCTTCCCTAACTCCTTGTGTGGTCTGGCAAACACATGTGTGTTTGCCTTACCTACACACATCATCCGACACACCCTCCATGGCACCATGATATCCTACAATGCATGGGTGATGTGTTCTGACATAGCGGAAGGTGGGTGGCCCTGTGCAAATTACCAGACACCAATAACATGACACTTGGCTTTCTACTATACCTCTATGGTCATGACTAAGGCCTCCTGTGATTAGCGCAGTTGTGACTGACTACAACAGGAGCATGGCCCACCACACCTAGCTGGCCTATTAACATCTGAGATCCTGTCTGGGGTTACGGCAGAGATGTGAAACCCCAACAGGTGCATGTACCCTTACACCAGCATCTATAATGTTCCTCTGCGATCAGGTACGGGACTCCTGGGGAGTGGGCAGATGTGTGACCTGAAACTGCGTATACCTCCATGATATATGGATTTGTTACAGACCTTTGTAATCAGGTCTCAGGGCTCCTGGGGGTGGGGTGGTTTGGAGCACATCCACAGCTGCACCTACCATACCATCAGGATCCATAACAGACATGTGTAATGAGGTCTGGGCCTCCTGGGAATAGGGCAAATGTGTGACCTGACCCTGCATAACCTACTACAATATCTGGATGTCATACCCACCTTTGCAATCAGGTCTCAGGGCTCCTGGGGGTAGGGTGTCTTAGCACACTTCATCAGCAATATAAACCATATCACCAGGGTGACTGACAGAACACTTTGATCAGGTCTCAGGACTCCTGGGGGTAGGGTGGATTATAACACATCAACAGCAACATAAACCATACCACCAGGGTGACAGACAGACTATTTTGAACAGGTCTCAGGACTTCTGGGGGTAGGGCAGATGTTTTAACTTGCAAATGCACACGCAACCATATCACCAGGGTGACTGACAGACCATTTTGAACAGGTCTCAGGACTCCTGGGGGTAGGGCAAATGTTTTAACCTGCAAATGCACACACAACCATATCACCAGGGTGACTGACAGACCACTTTGATCAGGTCTCAGGACTCTTGGGGGTCGGATGGATTATAACACATCAACAACAACATAAACCATACCACCAAGGTGACTGACAGACCATTTTGAACAGGTCTCAGGACCCCTAGGGGTAGGGCAGATGTGTGACCCTGCAACTGCAATACCTACCATATCAGCATGCTGTTTACAAGACCTCTTTAGGCAGATCTAGGGGCTCCTTGTGTTAGGGTGGATTTTAACACATCAACAGCAGCAGATGCCATAACACCAGGCTGACAATTGGACCTCTGTGATCAGGTTCTTAGCCTCCTGGGGATAGGGCAAACCACTTTGATATGACAAATAGGCGGTATATCACATGCGTTTAACTACAAAACATAAATGAGATAGAATGCCTACACACAGCAGCATACACAGCTACAATCAACACTGGATATGTATATGGATATACTGAACTGTCCCCATACACTTACCTCACGTGGGTAGTCAGCAAGACGATTATACCGCCTCGTGGCACGGCCCCAAGCCCTCCTTACGTGCCTGAGGTCCTGCCGCTTGGAGGAGCCAGGGAATAGCTTCTGCTGCCTAGTGCAGATCAGCCCTGCAAGGTGGCGCAGCTCCCTGCGGGTGAAAGCAGGCTTTCTCGATCGAGTCACCATTTTCACTGATGCCTTGCTCACGCACGTCACATATGCACGCATGCACGCCTCAGCGCATCATTAAGGCGCGCTAGCTATGTGCCCATGCCTGTGCCACGGCCGGTACACAGTGAACGGTGGCGCCGTCCATATATATAAACATTTATGCTGCAGACACACATTGCAGTGATGTGTCTGACGTTTCTTACCACAATTTGCTTATTATGCATTTATCTCAGTGTTGGCACACTGGGGTCTCAAAACCATCACCACTGGCTGTGAGGGCATTGTATTAACCGGTGTGCTATGCCTTGTCACATAACAATGGCTGGCTACACAGTTATACCAGGTCATCTACATACATGTTCTACTCTGCTTACCAAGCTAGTGTAAGGACACAGCTAGGGCACTTTACAGGGCACCTTGGTTTCGCCAACTGAGCTGAGGGTGTTTTGGGATGTGCACACGTATTTCAGATCTATGTCAGACTGCTATATGCATAGATGGCCATATCCTCTGACAGTTATACTGACGGATACACTTTGTATACAGCTCACCAGCTAATCTAGCAACCTGTAGCCCACACCACTCTTCCAACATACCCACTGCATGCAACTGGCCACACTTTTGAACATATTGTTATGTGGTAACATGCTCTGATGTGATGATAATACACTATATCCTATCCATCCAGATACATCACTATACAGGCCCACTGGGGTATTGACCCATGACCTCTCCCACTGAGGTCAGTATATTCACCATTGTCCTGCAACAATATTGGTTGTAACTAAACTATGGCTAGCTACTCAACCAGTGAAGGTCACCAGACACACTGTCTGTTGTGGCTACCAGGATAGGTTAGCACCAAGGGTACCCATGATGCAATGCACATGCAGATCAGCAGTCTACATCTGCTCACCAGATAGGGGTTTGCAACTCTGCAGCACATCAACTGGGTAGGGGGACCAAGCATGTGTGTTACTGTTACAGTGTGCCTACTGACCATGCCATTGTGCGTGTTCTGTGATCATCCTGAGAGTAAAGTTGTGGGGACAGCACCAGGTCCACAGTACCCTGGATATTTGCAGTAGGTTTTGCTGCAGTTCACCATCACTGCCAGCGTATGGGGTATTCTTTGCAGACAGCCTTGGAAGTTTTCTATGTGCATTTCTATATGCCATTGATGCGTAGCCCGGGTGGGCCATGATGCTTGCAACATAATGCATATTGAGTGAGGTTGCCATGGACACCTGCTCTTTGGAGCAGGGGTGTGTCTGGACTCACATGAGGATGATATATAGAGCAAGCCCACCCTCTTTGGGTCAGGGTAGGGTACATGATCTGGAAACAACAGACACACACTATCATTGTTTTCAATTGGGCCAGTCGAGCTAAATGATGACAGACTGTGGGATCAGCAACCCCCAGCCAACTAAGGAACAGAGAGCTGATGCAGATCTGAACATGGAACTGGACCACTAAGCTGCCCCCTACTACATTCTGACATTCAACAGCAGAGGGCAGTCAGTGTGCACCTGCTGCATCCTGCAGGGTGTTGCAGCCATACACATGCTAGCTACAGACAGTCTGCTAGCACATACATAGTGCATGTTCCAAAAGGAACACGGCGCACCCTGGTGTAGGATCTGGCACACACACCAAGGAGCTATGTCAGTGATTGGGCCCCAAAAAAATAAACCCATAAATGCCACTTCAGAAAAATGCTATATAGTACTATGGGGGAAGCTAGCCATGCAGTGGTCACTGCTCAGTCAGGGTGAGAGTGACCTTCCAGCATGACACGCTGTGGCCACCCTGTCCGTGCAGGTGGTGGTCGGGCACTACAATGTCCCAGCCATTGCCCTATGCCCTATGCAGATGCTATCCTGCCCAGGCCGCCCTGTCTGGCCCATACCCACAGTACCTTGCTCCTCATTATGCACATTGGCAGGCTTACACTGGAGACAGTGCAAGCAGTGTGGGCTCAGTAAGGTGTAGGCAGCCACAACACACTGGATAGACAGACACATACTCCCACACCTATGCCAGCATTGTGCAAATATAGAGGTTTTTGGCAGCCCTGGCCACCACACCAGTCCTGGACACAGTGCAGGCATGGCTATGGTACGCAATACTGTTGGGGTCACTCCCTGGGGTGGTAAACACTGTCAGAAACCAAAACTGAAACACGCTCCACAGATATCAGAAAGGTTGCTATGATGAAGCTTTGTGAACAAAATGTGTTTAACGTATGATTTGTTATCTGCCATTAATCATAGCAACATTTTGATATATGTGTAACGTGTTCCCAGGTTTAGGGTGACATTACTAAGGTATGCAAGTGGGAATGTATTGGGAGATGCTGCTCCGCACAGGGCCTAACAGCCTGACTCTCCATGAGGCTTTGTATAGTGGAGCCTGTGGGTGTGGGTGTTTATGCCCCTGTTGGCCACTGCTCTAGGGCTGAGTTCCCCAACTCCAGTCCTGGTGGGCCAAACATGGTTAGGTTTTTCATGCTATCCCTAATGAATATGCATGAGATACATTTGCAGACAATGTGGGTGTGGCATACATTTGCAGCACAGGCATATCTATTACAAACAGCATGACACCTGAATGGTGTTTGGCCCTCCAGGACTGCATTTAGGAAACTCTGCTCTAGGGATTGCACATGTTTATGGTGTCTGTGCCCTGTAGGGTAAAATATAGGCATTTATGGATTGTTTATTTAATCAGCAATAACAGTTCCATCTTTATTACCACGGTTTAGTACTGGGTAAAATATAGGGACATTTTTTACAGGAGCCACAGCTGGGGTTTGAACCTGTGACCGTCAACACACTGGCTGTGTGTACTGCACCAAACTGTTGTCACAGAGGCAGATCGTTCCCTGGGGCTACCATTAGTGTTCGTTAGACAGACCTTGTCTGTTGCACCGCATGGCACCCACCTTGGTCTGCTCTGGGCAGATGCCACTACCCCCTCCACCACCAGCACCCCTCTGCCACCATGCTAACATGCCCTTATGTGGGTGGTGCTGGTGGTGCGCAGTCCTAGGCCATCCAGTGTGCCGGTAGGCAGCTGCCTATGGTGTGGGTTCTCGGGTAGGGGTGCCTCCATGGACATGCACGCTTCCCCCCGGTACCACCTGTCAATGTTATGTGCCTTTGGGGGTGCCTGCTGGGTACTATCCCCTGTGTCACTGTGGGATACACACTCGTGCCCATGTTGGACCCTCATCAGTTGCTGTCTTGCTGCTTTACAGTTTCGGCATTCCTATGTGCCACCTAGGCATCTGCCTAGCCTGCACTGTGCCCCAGCTGGACCACAGCATGTGCTGCCTGCAGCCCTCTATATCCCATTTACAGCATCAGTACAGTTGCCCTTTCCTACATGCCCACTCTGCTGTTTCTGCACATGTGCACACCATAACAAACCTGCCCAATATAAACGAGAAAAAACCCTGATCAGCACTGTTTCAATGTGGGATCATTCACTTTGTAGGGGGACAGAGAATAGACCCTTCCAAACATGATATCTTATTTTTTGAGCTTTGTCAGTGGTGTTGCTTTATGTTTATCATTAATATCACATTTGGCCAGCTTGGTTATTGGGATTTCAAATGTGGTTCTGGTCCTTTTATATGTTTATTTGCCTTTTTGGTTCCTGCACATTTATCAAACTATCACTTTTCTGTGTTTCCCTGCCTTTGCTGTACATTGCTGACTGAAATGGTTTCTCTTTCCTGCAAATGTGCCTTAACGCGAGGGTTTCACTGGCGTTAGTGTTCAGACCCAGATTTCACAGCATTAGTGTGCCTGGAGCCTCTCCCCTCCCACTCTCCGCCCATTGACCCCTTCTCTCCGCCCTCTGGGAAGCCTTACTCCACCCTTCAGACCCAGATTTCACAGCGTTAGTGTGCCTTAACGCTGCCGCCGTGTTATCGCGCGATAAGTGACATTATCACGCGATAAATTGCGTGATAACGTCACTTATCACGCGATAATACCACCGCTGTGACGTTAAGACGGTTTAGTAAACATACCCCTAAGTATGGCAATAAAGACCTGTTGCTACAATATCAAACTCAGGAATCATCAATGCAAATGGCATGTGTTTTGCCTTATTCAACTTTCTCTGATGCAATCACTTGCATAATTCACAAACACTGGCATGTTTTACAGATGCATACAGTACCATATTTTCGTATTCCCCTTTGTTTGCTTTTCAGAGGGAGCGTACTACTGGGGACCAGGTTTATCCACCCTTCTAGATCCCCTCTTTTATGGAAAGTAAACATGTGGCATGTGGACACTGTGCTGGTGTTGATATAATTTTTAAGGAGCAGAATGGATTTATCCCAGAGATGGTAGGAAAGTACAGTGACGATCTCTTGTGTCTCTACATATGTTATATATATAGGATCCTCTGCACTTGTTTGTTGATATATATTGGATGCATGAAGAGGAAGATACAATTACATTTTAATGAGCATAAGAGCAGGGTACTTGCTAAGAATTTGACAGCACCTTTGGTGGATCATTGTATAACAGAGGGGCCTTTAGTCACTGACATCTGCTGGAGTGCTTGACTGTTGAAATGACATAGCAAGAAGGAAATTGGGAGCAATTCTTAAAAGAACAATAGTGGATCTATCATTTGGATATTGTGATGTCTGGGGGTATAAATCAAGAGACTGAATAGAAAACACTTTTCTGAGTAGTGATTGGTGGAAGATAATCAAGTGATGTCTTTAAAATAATGACTCTGATCTGGATTTTCTTATATTACTGGTAAAAGCTGATATGGAAGGATTGTGTTCTTTCTGGATAGACTGACAAGGACCATCGAAACATGACATTACATTGGTTATTCACATATTAAATCTGCAAGAAGACTGCCATTTTCTTGGTGTTATCTGTATCAGTGAAGTGTATAAGATAAGATAATTGTTTGCTGTTCCTGTATTGATTCTGCGTTATTGTGGATTCCATGGAAAAAAATTTGGATCAATGATGAAAATATGGGCAATTAGAGAATGACTTGAAACTTTTTGCCCTCTCTGATTGAGGTCCTGATATCCCTTTTATAGGAGAAGCATATGAGAAAGGTGGCAAAGAAAACTTTTTGTTTTGTATGGTATGTTACTGTTACCCTTGCTGTTTTTTTTGGGAGCCTTTATAAAATAGGCATAAAAGGCACCTTTTTAGCTTTTTCCCATAGGTGCCTTGTCATAAAATTAGCCCCCAAATGGATGTTATTCATTTAAAGTTAAGTCTATAAAACAAACCCCTAGCCAGAACATTCACCAGTCACATGCAAATTCAGTGGCGCTAGTTAAATGGATCGCACCACTGAATATACAAAAAATGTTAAGCACTAGCACTTAATTTCATATGCCAGCCAGCCTTTTAAATACTGGGCCCTAGACAAACATCCATCTTGGATGGTTTAGGCGCAGCAGATCTTGCCTGGAGGTAGGGGAACAAATAAAATGAGTTCTTGAAATCTCTTTGTACCAAACCTGTTTAGAAAACATTTGTCTGTCCCTTAGTGTGAGATCATATATCTTTTTTCTTCATTTCATGATTCACGTGCTAGCTTATAATGTAATTTTGTCAAGAAAATATTTTGTCTTTGCATTTGTCAGTTCAACTGTATCCATTGAGTCACCACAGTACAAATCCTTAATTTTGATTTGGAAACTGAAATATAATTTGGACATAGTTTTATTTTTTTATGTATAATATCTTCCTTTTGAGCATTCCACTTAATTCACAGTGCTAGTACAGAAGTTCCACAGGAGGTGAACTCATTCAGTGAATGAGAACATTTATAACTAGATTCCATAAATAATCACATCAGACATTCCTGCCAAAATATACCATATTTGAGTTTTGGACAAAATTAGTCATACAATACTAATTATCTCTCAGCAACCTGACCCTACCCAGAATTTATGTAGAATAAAATTTAAATATTTACCTAATCCAGCTGTCTTGTCATATTTGAGAAATGGATATTTTTCACTTGTGTTAATGTCTACTGACACAATGGAATTTGGATGTATGTTTTTTTTCTAGTTTTTGGATAGTGTTCTGAATTCTATAATCCATGATGTTTCCACTCATTGAATTTAGTGGGAATAAAAATTTGCTTAATGTTTTTGATCTATAGAATAATAAGGCATAGAAGAATAGTTAATACAAAATTATATGAAATATTGCCAACAATTCCTTTTTTATAACATGCACTTGCACACACTACTCACACCAATGCTGAAATAAAATTCACAGAGTACAAAAATTACCCCATTCATTCACCAATATCAAAAATACTAAAAAACTTTCTTAGGAACAGGTCTCAGACTTCAGTGGGGAGAACCCAGGAGGTATACCTCTGCTGTGGTTAACAAACCCCGTATCTTGCTTCAAGGACCTTGTGTTCCCTATCTTTTTCTACTAGATTGCTCATGGAAATATATCATATCCAACGGATGTTGCTTCAAACACAACCGATTGACAAACACTCTCTCCAACAGTCCAATCAGAACAGTCCTTGTCTTCTAAATATTTTCACATAGCAATATTTGCGGTCTGTTGTACTCTTCAGGCTGTGTTATATTAACAATGATGGCACTTAGCACAAAACCAGACTTATCTGTAATCCCAACGCCAGTCAGGCGCGCTCGTGCGTTTCACTGCTTGAGCAGTTTCATCGGGGGATCCAACTGAAATGTTGTGCCGAAGAAAGATATAGCCATGTAGCTTCATAAATTCTTTTCCTCATGTGCGGCTGCTTTGCTCCAACTCTAGAACCAAACACATTACATAAACTTAGGGGTATGTTTACTAAACTGCGTTAGTGCAATTCGCATTAGGAGCCGTGGTAGTGACAGAAACCCCAAATAAGGACATGGGCGGTACATCATCACCACTAACGCGCGTTCAAAAAATTAACGAGCGTTACCGGGCGCCGTGGCGCGTTACTGCGCGTTAATCGTAAGAAGACGTACAGACACAAAGCACTGAAACAGAGCTGTAGCACAATGGTTACGGTACTGACCGCTGTTACAGGCAGCATGGGTTCGAGTCCCCAGTGTGCCAAACGCAGAAGGCTGTCCCAGGCATCACCCTGTACATTACAGAGGGAATGAGGAGGCATGTTTTTCGTTACGTTGAGTAGTGGTGTCAGAAACACACCCTCGGAGTGTGCCTAGCCATGTACGTTGGTGCGTGCGAGGCTGCGTGCGTTGGTACGGGCATAGCCCCGTGCGTGGCTGCGCGCGTACAATCGTGCGTGGGTACGTGTGTTTTTACCAGTGTGGGCATCTTATATTACAGACTCTGTAGGGTGTCTTGCACCTATGCATTATGCTAGCAGATGTACGTGTGATGGCCTATGGTTTATCAGAGCCTGTGAGCAGGTGCTGGAGTTTCACAGGGTTGGATTGTGCCAGTCACACCCATGATGCACTGCACATGCAAATCAGCTGTCCACAGATACACACCATGGGGAATGCACCCCCACAGCACCTCGGCCTGGTAGGGGGAACTGACCATGTGCACCCCCACAGCACCTCGGCTTGATAGGGGGTACTGACCGTGTGTTGTACTGGCACAGAGTAGCTACACACTGTCACATTGTGCGGGTACTGTGCTCACCCTGAGGGTGCAGTGAGGTGCCCAGCACTAGGTCCACAGCACCGTCCATGACAAAAGGGTAGATAGAATGTGTCACATTCCTCCTAGATTCTCAACACCACCAAAAAGTTGTTTAATAGACAATATTTTGGTGGTGGCGAGAAGCAAGGAGGAATGTGACAAATTCTAACCTTTTTGATGTCTTGGACATCTGCACCTTGCCCACTTACAATCTTAAATGACAGAGATGTAAGGCAGGGGTCTCCAAATCCAGCCCTGAAGGGCCAAACACCGATCAGGTTGGCAGGCTATCTCTAATGCATATCATTAGGGATATCCCAAAAACCTGCAGGGTTGTGGGCCACCAGGACTGGAATTGAGTAGCTCTGCCCTGTTGGCTGCTGCTTTACAGCAGAGTTCCCCAACTCCAGTCCTGGTGTTCCACACACTGTTTGGGTTTTCATGCTGTTCCTCATAAATATGCATGAGCTACATCTGCATACCATGGGGGTGGTGCATAGCTATGCAGCACAGGCATCTTTATTAGAGGCAGCATGAAGCCGGAATGGTGTGGGGCCCTCTAGGACTGCATTTGCGGGACTTTGCTTTAGGTAATGTGCCAGTTTCTGGTGTCTGTGTTTGGTGTGGTAAAATATAGGCCATGCGTATGTTCTCTGCAATAAAGGAGTGTCTTTACTATCACTGTTTAGTGGTGGGTAAAACTATGGGGATTGGGTTGGGTTGGCGGGAGCCCCAGCTGGGATTTGAACCTGTGATCCTCTGGTCTTATAGGTACTGGCTGTGTCTGTTGCACGATACTGTGGCCACAGAGACAGTGCAGTCCCTGGAGTTAGTTAAACCGGCCTGACGAGTCAGAAACCCTGCTCTGCAACAGGTTTACTCTGGCCTCATTTACCTTGTATGCAGACAAAGGTGCACATAAACCTCAGAAAAGGGGCACACACCCATAACCAAGCTGGGCACCAATGATATCATTGGGCAACATTACACAACACTCCCAGGACAGCTCCATTACAATGACATGATCTTTGAAAGGGTCTGCGGAGTGTAGACCCTTCCACACATCATTTCTTTTTTATTTGGTGCTTTCCAGGGAGTGTTGTTCCTTGTTTCCCATTGCTATCACTGTTTCCCAGCTGAATTATGCTTTTTAAAATGTTTCTTGTGGTCATTTTTAACGTTTTATGTGAAATTTTGTTCTGTGCACATGTATCACACTGCTCACGTTTTGTGGGTTTCCCCGGTTTTTCTGTACATTGCTGACGGAAATGGTTTCTCTTCCCTTTAAATGCCTTTAACGACAGGTTTTCATTCGCGTTGGAATTGAGCTCAGAAATTCAGCGCATTAGTATGAGGGGAGCCTCTCCCCGCCCACTCTCCGCCCATTGACCCCTTCTCTCCGCCCACTCTCCACCTTCTGCGCTGTTTTAACGCGCCGCGGAGGTTTACGATCGTTAACTGCGGTTAACGCGCGTAAAGTACGTTTAACGATCGTTAACACGTCAGAACGCACGTTCGGACGTGCTAACGATCGTTAAACATACTTTACGCGTGTTAATCACGATTACCGCACTTTAGTAAACATCCCCCTTAGTATTTTCAATTAACGTGGAAAGATTACATCGCTAAAAGGGCCCATTCCTACCAGTCTTCTCACTTCAACAGCATACTCTGTCTGAAAAAACGCCGCGCATGCGTAAACGCCGAATGGCAGCTGTGTTTTATACTGCCCATGTGCTACGGACTCAATCAATCAATGTAACACTACATCCACCAAAATTCTTCCGCTGGAAAAATACAGCAATTCTTTGATTCTCATTGATTGGAAATATGCCATGCTCCACAAAACTCTAACAATATCCGGCATTCAAACGCATCCTTTTTTTAAAAATGTTAGTGATGCTTTGCAACTTTCATTTTACTATAATGAAAATCCAAATTCATGTACAAACTCCACAGTCAATCTGAGCATTTAAACCTCCCGGAATCACTGTGGCAAGAGTGTATATCCAGCGCTGTTCAATATATAGCAGGTTTTGTTCTCTTGTTTTCTTGGCATAACCTGCCAGTACGTGGTCTACACAAAAAACTTGTAGCTGTTCAAAACAGTGAGAATGATCTAAACAATGTGACACTATCGGTGCTTCCCTCTTCTGGCAGCGTAATTTGCTGCGATGTTCATTAATACGAACTCTCAGAGGACGAATAGTTTTACCCATATAGAGCAAAGAACAAGGGCAACGAAGAGCATAAACTACATAACTTGACCCACAAGTGGTGGAGGTTTTTAACTTATATAGAGTATCATGATAGGTAAACTCAGATAATTCTAATGTTACTGCACAAATGTTGCAATCGCCACATTTAACATGCCCCTTTCGAGCAGGGGGTTCCGTTGGAGAAATTGGTCTCAACACTGTAGGACTGAGCAATTCTTTGAGATTTTTGTGCCGCTGCCACACGCAGCGAACTGTTTTGTCCTCTAAGCCAGGAATACCTCGTAATATGTTGGAATGGCGCTTAAAGATTTTTTGCAAATGCCCACTTAAAACTTTACTTGAGAGTTTGTCGGATTGCGTCTATCACCCTTGTAGGATAGTAGACTCTCTCTGTGGTTATAACGAGCTCGAGTGTAAGCTGCCTTAATCACATGAGCTGGGTACCCTCTATTTGCAAAATTCCTCATTAAATGTTGGCTTGATGCTTAAAATCTTGCTCTGCAGAACAGTTTCGCCGATACCGAAGAAATTGCGATAGCGGAAAACTGTTTTTTAACTGGGTGGGATGTGCACTTTGATAATGCAACAGAGCATTTCTATCCACTGGTTTCCGAAATATAGATGTACTCCAATGACCCTTCTCTTTCATGATCTTTACATCCAAATAAGTAATCACATCTTTATCATACAAAGATGTAAACTGAATGTGTGGATCCTGTTGATTCAGCCAATGGAAAAACTTAATTAGAAGACTCTCTTGACCCGTCCAGATCATAAACATCTTTCAACGGAAACACCACCATGACCTCACACTTAGATTTTAGCAGAAGTAAATCATGTCCATGTCCACCCATAATCATTAATTGTTGACCCTGGTGATGGCCCCTTCCTAAAAGAAATTACCCCTCCCTATGTTACATGTTACACCGCTTTGACCCGGTGAAAAGCGGGATATAAATGCAGTTAAATAAATAAATAAATAAATAAATAAAGACGTCGTCAATATATCTCCCACAAAAAGAAATGTGTTGTTTAAAGGGGGAAGAATCTAGCCAGAGGCGCTCAAACTCAGCCATATAAAGATTGGCTAGAGAAGGGGCACACGTGGCGCCCATCGCTACGCCCGAGACTTGATGATATAAAATGCCCTCAAATAGAAAAAAATTCTGGAATAACACCAAATCGAGTAATTTAGACAAAAAACCCAAGTGAGAATCGGACAAGTCTCCCCTAGCTCGCAACGCTGCTAACGCACAGGAATGGGCTGCTGACTGCGGGATACTAGTATATAAAGAGGTGACATCAAGAGTCACCAACATTACTTCAGTATATCCCGCCAGTGTAGAATGCTGCTCCAATAGTTGCAAAAAATGAGTGGTATCGCGAATATAAGAGGGAATGGCCAAGAGCAATGGTTTTAAAAAAGAGATGAGATATGTAGATAAAGGCTCTAAAACTGTGCCCCTTGTTGACACAATTGGGCGCCCTGGAGGGTTGTCCAGCCTTTTATGGATCTTTGGTACCAAATAAAATTTGGCCGGCACTGGACTTGTGACATTCAAATAATGCCACTCTTTCTTCAATATTATTTTCGCCTGTAAAGCTGTTGCAGTTAATGTAGAGATAGACCCCTGTAACCCTTTGGTGGGGTCTTGCTCTAAAATCTTATACGTATCCTGCACAGAGAGTTGCCGGTGTGCTTCCAAAATATATTGTTCCCGATCTTGAACTACTATTGCTCCCCCCTTGTCTGCTCGTCGAATTACTAGGTCAGGGCGTTCTATAAGAGACTGTAACGCTTGCCGCTCATCCTTCGTCAACGTATGATGAATGGTATTTCGGTTCTTTTCCAGTTGACTAACATCCTTAAGAACCAATTCACGATATAAAAGCAGTGAGGAATGCATCGGACCAGGAGGGTTCCAAGTGGACACAAGTGGTAACGGCACTCTATTCATTCCTAAATTCGGGAATTGTTCGGTAGACACTACATGAGAGGAAAAATAAATCTTCACATTGAGTTTCCGAATCAACTGTTCAAAATCTAAACGGAATTGAAATCCATCATGAGCTGTACGTGGAACGTAGGACAATCCTTTATCTAACAAGCCAAGCTGCGTTTCCGTCAAATGATGTGAAGAAAGATTGACTACCAATGACTGCTCCAAACTAGAACGTCTCAAAGTTACAGGGCTTTGTATCGTGTAGTCATGCGACTTTGCACTTTCATCTTGTCTTTCAAATATTTTGACTTTTTCTTTTTGGAACCTTCGTCCCCTTCTTCTAAAAAACTGCTCCGTGAACTTTTACTGGAGTCTGAGGAGTGGGAATAGCACATGGGCAGTATAAAACACAGCTGCCATTCGGCGTTTACGCATGCGCGGCGTTTTTTCAGAGTATGCTGTTGAAGTGAGAAGACTGGTAGGAATGGGCCCTTTTAGCGATGTAATCTTTCCACGTTTATTGAAAATACTAAGTTTATGTAATGTGTTTGGTTCTAGAGTTGGAGCAAAGCAGCCGCACATGAGGAAAAGAATTTATGAAGCTACATGGCTATATCTTTCTTTGGCACAACATTTCAGTTGGATCCCCCGATGAAACTGCTCAAGCAGTGAAACGCACGAGCGCGCCTAACTGGCGTTGGGATTACAGATAAGTCTGGTTTTGTGCTAAGTGCCATCATTGTTAATATAACACAGCCTGAAGAGTACAACAGACCGCAAATATTGCTATGTGAAAATATTTAGAAGACAAGAACTGTTCTGATTGGACTGTTGGAGAGAGTGTTTGTCAATCGGTTGTGTTTGAAGCAACATCCGTTGGATATGATATATTTCCATGAGCAATCTAGTAGAAAAAGATAGGGAACACAAGGTCCTTGATGCAAGATACGGGGTTTGTTAACCACAGCAGAGGTATACCTCCTGGGTTCTCCCCACTGAAGTCTGAGACCTGTTCCTAAGAAAGTTTTTTAGTATTTTTGATATTGGTGAATGAATGGGGTAATTTTTGTACTTTTTGGATATTTACTCCGATAAACCCGTGGATTTGTTTTGTTTGATGAAATAAAATTCACAACAACAGCATTTGATCACAGTTTTATTCATCCTTCAGTGAATCATCAGTCAGAAATAACTTTGTTTAGCCCCATCCTCTTCACTCAGTTTGGCCACCACTCAAAATTTCCTCAGCATCATCTCCAATGTAGTGCATAAATTCTCATCATTCTATTTTCACAACAGTATTCAGCCACCCAGCTAGTCAGTGTTGACTTAGCCATAATGAGGGCCATTTCAGAACCCTGCGAATACTCCAACCCACCAGTTATGCATAGCCTGCGGTGACACCAGACTATGTTTCTAGGCCTTGATAGGCTACACATCATACTCCATACACAGGGCAGCTTTATCCATCTATTGGGCCCTGGGCAAACCTTTGGGGCTAGGATCCCCTTTCCCGCCCCCATGTCCAGTGTCTTCCTTTCCCTCCATAGTCTAGCATCTCTCCTCCCTCCCCCATCCATAGTCCAGCATCTCCCCTTAACTCAAGTCCGTCCACGGGTCTGGTCCCTTACTCCTCGCTGACCTGATTGACAGTGTTCAGGTCAGGCAGCACTGCTGAATGCACACACTCTAGCTGCTGGCTGTAAATTTTGCACAGTTCAGCAAGTCCACCATGCCCCAGGGCCCACACTCACTAATCACCACTACCGACCCCCAGGGCTGGCACCGTAGACCCTTTCAAAAATCATTTCAGTTTATTGGAGCTTTCCTGGGAGTGATGTTTAATGTTGCCCAGTGATATCACTGTTGCCCAGCTTGGATATGGGTGTTTGCCCCTTTTTCCGAGGTCATTTGTGCGGTTTATTTGCACTTTTGTCTCCATACAAGGTAAATGAGCCCACAGTAATATTGTGCAGAGCAGGGTTTCTGACTCGTCAGGCCAGGTTTCCTATCTCCAGGGACTGCACTGTCTCTGTGGCCACAGTGTGGTGCAACAGAAACAGCCAGTGCCTGTAAAACCAGATGGTCACAGGTTCAAATCCCAGCTGAGGCTCCTGCCAACCCAATCTCCACATTTTTACCCACCACTAAACAGTGATAGTAAAGACACTCCTTCATTGCAGAGAACATAAGCATGGTTCAAACACCCATATTTTACCCTACACCACACACAAACCATAACAATAGGCATTACCTACAGCTGAGTCACCCAGATTCAGTCCTGGAGTGCCACCAGTCAATCAGGTCATATGCTTTTTCCCAGGTAAGGACATGTCTGCATGTTGGCGGAAGGGTACAGGTGGTGGAGGGGGCAGTGGCTGCAAGCCACAGCAGACAGTGGCCTAGGCCTGTGCAGGCTGGCACCGTCCACCGCAAGACAGGCTCTGTTGGATGTACAGTCATGGACTACCCAGGGAACACAGCACATCTGTGGCAACACGGTGGTGCAGTGCACACAGAGAGTGTGTGTAAGAACAGAAGGTCACAGGTTCAAAGGCCAGCTGGGGCTACTGCCAATCCTGTCCACATATTTTTCCCACAACTAAACCGTGATAGTAAGGACAAACCTTTATTGCTGAGAACCTACGCATAGTTAATACGCCTATATTTTACCAAACACAGACACCATAAACAGCCGCATTACCTAGAGCAGAGTCTCCCAAATGCAGTCCTGGAGGGCCCCACACCATTCAGGTTCCATGCTGCCTCTAATACAGATGCCTGTGCTGCACATCTATGCATCACCCCCATGGTATGCAGATGTAGCTCATGCATATTTATGAGGGACAGCATGAAAACCCAAACAGTGTTTGGAACACCAGGACTGGAGTTGGGAAACTCTGCCGTAAAGCAGCAGCCAACAGGGCCAGACACACCCACACCCACACCCACAGGCCCCATTGGCCAATGCCTCCTGGAGAGGCAGGACATTGGGCCCTGCCTGTATCTCCCAATACTAGCAGTTGCATACCTTAGCAATGCCACCCTATACCTGGGTATATGGTACACAGCTATCAAACGTTTCCCATGATAACTGGCAGATATCAATTCCTAAGTTAAGCACATTTGGCTCATTGAGCTCCACCATAACACTCATTCTGATGTCTGCGGTGTGTGCTGCAGGTCTGGTCTCTGACAGTGTTTACCACCCTGGGGAGTGACCCCCAACAGTATTGCGTACCATATCCATGCCTGTACTGTGCCCAGGACTGGTGTGGTGGGTATGGCTGCTGAACTCCTCCATAGAAGCACAATGCTGGCATAGGTGTGGGGGTGGCTGTCTGTCTATCCAGTGTGTGGTGGCTGCAAACACCATCCACAGCCCACACTGCCAGCAATTTTGCCAGTATTGGGCTGCCAATGTGCATAATGAGGAGCAAGGTACCATGGGTATAGGCCGGACAGGGTGGCCTGGCCAGGTGCAGCTGCACAGGGCATAGGGCACTGACTGGGACATTTTAGTGCCCGGCCACCACCTACACAGACAGGGTGACCTCAGTATGTCCTGCTGAGAGATCACTCTCACCCTGACTGTGCAGTGACCACAGCATGGCTAGGCACCCCCATAGTGCTATATAGTATTTCTCTCATGTGATAGATATGGGTTTCCTTTTGGGGCCCAGTCACTGATTTATCTGCTTGTTGTGTATGCTGACATCCCAGTTCTGGGTGCATGCATCTTCACTAGGAACATGCACCATGGACTAACTAGCACACTGCTTGCAGCTGGTATGTGTCTTGATGGAGTGGCTTGCAGTGTGCAGTGGCTGATGATTTGCTGCAGGAGAATATCAGATAGTGGTGGGGTGCAGCTTACCATATCCAGGCCTAATGTCTGTCTGCTATTTTGTTATGGATGTGTATAGAGCTGCATTGACTGCCCTGTGGGGTGTCTGTTCCTCAGCAGGACCGGGGTTGATGGTCCCCTCTACTGCCACCTTTGCAGGGAGGTAGAATGTGGATCGATTGATAGAAGACCCTGTTTGCCACCCTCAGCCCTGGATGAGGGGGGTGATGGTACATAGCCCACCTGGGGGTCCATGGGGGCTACACCTGACTGAGACAGATAGACAGAGATATCCAAGGTGTTTCTGCAGAAACTACCTATCTCACAATTTAACACTGCTTCAGATCTCCGGCATGATCTTATTCAGCCATGGAAGGTGCTATGGACCTGGTGCTGGGCGCCTCACCGCACACTCAGGGTGAGCACAGTACCCGCACAATGTGACGTTGTGTAGCTACTCTGTGCCAGTTAAACACACGGTCAGTACCCCCTACCAGGCCGAGGTGCTGTGGGGGTGCACATGGTCACTTCCCCCTACCAGGCCGAGGTGCTGTGGGGGTGCATTCCCCATCTTGTGTTTATCTGTGGACAGCTGATTTGCATGTGCAGTGCATCATGGGTATGGGTGTGCTAACCCTATCCTGGAGACCACAACAGACTGTCTGTGTGGTGACGTGCAGGCTCTGTGCAGCCAGCCTGGGGCTTACTAGTAGATATGGACCTGTAGCCCAATGGTTATTTCACTGCCTGTAAAGCCAGAGATCATGAGTTCAAATCCACATTGGGGTCATTTGATAGGGTTGTCAGACGCATTACCTTTTTTTAATGTACATATTTTGATGCCAGCAAAAACACCCTCAGCGTACTGTACCCATAAGGTGCCTCTGAGGGTGCTTTATAGGGCACCTTATGGTTCCCGTCCATATAAGGTGCACTATACAATATCCTGTGACGCAACCTATAGGGTGCCCTATAGGGGACATTTTAGGGTGCTGTGGCGGACAGTGCAATTTATAATGTGCCCTATGGAGTGCCTTATAGGGTGCCTTATACGGCACCTTCAATTATGGCAGCAATTAATAAATTAAAAATAAAGTGCGGCAGGGAAACATATGTACAATGCAAAGCTGATGCCACAGCCAGCCTTACATATTAGGCACACTGGGGAGCAAACTCATGACTCCTGTATCAGCAGTCAGTGCCTTAACCATTGTGCTCCACTGCTGCTCCTCCTTGCCTGTCAGCGCACCTACTTATGCTTTCCATTCCTTAAACTGCACAGTGCTGCCATAACAAACAGTACTCTGACCTTGCGGTACCTCATACGGCACCCTCTAAAGCGCCCTATAAGCAACATTCTAGGGTGCCTTGGCTGACAGTGCACTTTAAAATGTGCCTTATAGGCCGCCTTATGTTAACACGCTTTGAGAGTGTGTTTGCTAGTAGCGAAAATTAAAATAAACATAAAATGACTCCAAAAGCAATCTTCCCCATAATATGCAATGCCTCAGCCAGCCTTGTTCTTTGGGCACTGTGGGGGATTGAACCCTTGATCCCTGCACCATTGGTCTGTGTCTTAACCATTGTGCTGTGGTTCTGTTCCTGTGCTTCTACATTAGCGTGCCACCTTATGCCGCCCAATATTAAAAAGCCTCCTAAATCAATAGCGTGCTGCCTTATGCCGCTCAATATTAAACTGGCTCCTAAAGTAACACCTCAGCCAGCTGTCTACATTGAGCACTGTGGGGAATTGAACCCCTGTTCCCTGCACCATTGGTAAGTGCCTTAACCATTGTGCTGTGGCTCTTCTTTTCTGTGTGCACATCAGCGCGCCACTTATGCCTCCCGCGCAGCTTCCTCATGCGCTAATGTGCGGGGCACACATGGGCGCCGCGCACCTTAGCGCATATGTCAATCACTGCTTTTCTTTTTTAGGACGGAACGCTCACTCCTTATATGGCATCCGCTCACTACCGCGGCCCGCACATTAGCGGGATTTTAGTAAACATACCCCATAGATGCAGTATGCCCTGATGCAAGTCATAGCTTCCCATAGCACAGCACGCCCAATTTGAGTCGCAGCCACCCACAGCACACCACACACCTAGTGTATGCATCTACCCTTACTGACAACAACACGTGCCTTTGTTTCCTTCTAGAATGTGCACATTTGGAGGGACAGCATTCATCATGAAGGCGGAGTGATTGGGGAAGCAACCAATCAATTACTGCAACTGCCTGCTTTTTGTTCTTCTCTGAGCCTCATGGAGCCATGGTGAGAAACAGCACACACTGAGAAGGGGCTGGGCTGGGACAGCTACTCCATGGTCCTGGCACAAAATCCTACCGTGTCACAGAGGAAAAGAACTTCCAAGAAAAGAAAATGGGCCAGTTCTTTTAGCAGTCTACACATGGGGCTATTTACAGCTGGCCCCCATTTGCAGCAGCTGCCCTTTTTGCCCATAGGTAAATGCGTCCTTGCCAATACGCAGCCTGTGGTTTTTCCAGTCAATGCTCTAAGGCTGGCAGGAGTGTCACTCATCAAATTCTGAATCCTTCTCACTTCTCAGTCTTCAGTCCAATTTCTCCATCATCCTTGGCTTTTCTGGGAGAAGGGCAACCTTTAACTGCCCAAGTGTAACAGCCTCCAGCTAATCACCACTCCCCCCAATATTGTAGCTGTGGCAGGTCTGTCATCCTATCAAGCCTAAGCCCAACTTAAGGCTATACCTAAGAATATGTCCCACACATGTCCAAAGCAATACACTGTCAAGGAACAGAGCCCAGTCAGGCAGCAACATCCGCCCCTGAGCCCCTACTACAATTCAGCCTCATACCACCCCTAACAGTTGCTATCCCCACCCTCCTACTAATAACCCCTTCTAACACTGCCCTTACCTGACCTGGAAATAATGCACCACCAGACATGGCCAACAGAGAATCCAAACCACTCCCTTTGTTCTGCCCATAACAGGAAGCACTGATCCACCTTAAACAGCTGAGCTATCCTGTCAATTGCCATCTGTCACTGATGGACCCAGTACTCCTACCACCAGGAATACCCCTTAGCCATTATCAGACTAAAAGGATGTGAATTGTTATCATATACACCAATAAAAGCACCCAAGAAAGTGAGACAGATGTGAGAGGATATGATTCCCCTCCCGATGAAAGGAGTATCAAGTGACTCTATGCTTAATTTACAATGATTCCTTAAGTCTTACGTAAGAACTTCCACAGCCAAATCATGGAGAGTTCTGGATTTTGCTTCAAGGCTCTGAGGGAAGTCATTTCCCTACTCATGGAATGACTCCGTTGAGAGTATGTGCAAGTGATGAAGAGAAGGGGGGCAGGTACAGAGTAAAAAGGAAAAAAGACGGAGCTTCAGACCCTTAGGGTAACAGGCCGCTTGGTAAGGGGAGATCCTTGTGCCCATCCTTCCAAATAGTCCTGCTTGGACTCCATCAGAATTCCTTATCCAGCCTGGATTTAGGCATAGGCAACACAGGAGAAGGTGAATGACTTGCTGAAGGTATACAATGGATGCAAACTTGATTTGAAGCTATGCTTCCTAGCTCACCTCCTGCACTCAAACTTTTAAGGGGCTATGTACATGCACTGCCCCTTATGGGGGCACCACTGTGGCAGCATAGTCCTGTCCTGTTCCCCATCTGATTCCCTGAACCCTGGAATTTGACACCTCCCATCCACTGGGACCTGCCATCTACCCCTGTTCATGATACCAAAATTGAAAATCCAGCCCTACACCGATCCCAAGAACTGAACTCACCCTAGCCTAATACCCTCTACCGTCCAGCTAGGTACATACACTAAGGGGTATGTTTACTAAACTGCGGTAATCGTACATAACGCGCGTTATGATGCGCTAACAATCTTTAACGTTACATAACGCGCGTTATGATGCGCTAACGATCTAACGCTCCGCGGCGCGGTAAAACACCGCAGACGGTGGAGAGAGGGCAGAGAGAAGGGGTCAGTGGGCGGAGAGTGGGGGGGGGAGAGGCTCCCCACACACTAACGCGCTGATTTTCAGAGCTGAATTCCAACGCGAATGAAAACCTGTCGTTAAATGCACATTACAGGGGAGAGAAACCATTTCAGTGTGAGCAATGTACAGCCCAGGCAGGGAAACCAAAAACCAGTGATAAGTGTGATACATGTGCACAGAACCAAAGGGCACAGAAACACTGAAAATGACCCCAATAAACTGGAAAAAAACAATAACCAAGCTGGCCAATAGTGGTATCAATGAGAAACATCAACCCCTCCCCCCCCCCGAGTAAGCTCCATAGAACATATATAAATCGTGGAAGGGTCTATACGCCGTCCCCATATAAGGTGAATGAGCCCACAGTGAAATAGCACTGCTCGGGGTTTTCCCCACCATCGGACAGGGTTCCAATGGCATGCACATGTCCTGCAACATCAGGGCGGGCATGTCGGAACGGCAACTGGACAGATGCCGGAGAAGGGGATACAGAGGGCCGCAGGCGGCACATGCTGTGGTGGAGCTGGGCCACAGTGCAGACTAGGGTGATGCCTAGGTGGCCCATACGAATGCTGAAACAGTGGAGCAGCCAGACAGCAACTGCTGAAGGCCCAACATGGGCATGAGTGTGTTTCCCAAAGTGTCACAGGGGATAGTACCCAACAGCTACCCCCAAGGGCACGGAACATTGGCAGGCGGGACTGGGGGGGAGCGTGGACGTCTATGCAGGCACCCCTACCCCAGAACCCGCACAATAGGCAACCACCTACCTGCACACTGGATGGCCTGAGACTCCGCACCACCAGCTCCACCAGCTGAAGGGCATGTCAGCATGGTGGCTGAGGGATACTGGTGGTGGAGGGGGCAGTGGCAGCTGCCCAGAGCAGACCGTGGCCTAGCCCTGTGTAGGTGGGTGCCATGCACTGCAACAGACAGGCCCTGTCTGACCAACAGTCATGGTATCACCAGGGAAAGCTCCACCTCCATGATAACATGGTGGTGCAGTGCACAAAACCAGTGTATTCAGCAGCAGAAAATCACAGGTTCACGTCCCAACTGTGGTTTCTGCCAACACAGTCCTCATATTTTACCCACTACTATAACGTGCTAATACAGACAGAACCTTTCTTGCAGATGATGTAAACATGCCCAAAACACCTACATTTTACCCTACAGAGCACAGACACCATAAACATGCACATTAGCTAGAGTAGAGCCTCCCAAATGCAGTCCTGGAGGGCCAAACACCATTCAGGTTCCATGCTGCCTCTGATAAAGATGCCTGTGCTGCATTTCTATGCGCCACCCCCATGGTATGCAGATGTATCTCATGCATATTCATGAGGAACAGCATGAAAACCCGAACAGTGTTTAGCACTGCAGGACTGGAGTTGGGAACCTCTGCCGTAGAGCAGCAGCCAACAGGGGCAGACACACCCGCACCCACAGGCCCCATTATCCAAAGCCTCCTGGAGAGGCAGGACTTTGGGCTCTGCGTGCATCTCCCAATACTAGCACTTGCATACCTTAGTAATGTCACCCTAAACCTGGGAATATGGTACACATCTATCAAAAGGTTGCTATGATTACTGGCAGATAGCAATTCCTAGGTTAAGTACAATTTTCGGAGTGAGCTGCATCATAGCAATCTTTCTGATGTCTGTGGAGTGTGCTACAGGTCTTGTGTCTGACAGTGTTTACCAATCTGGGGAGTGACTCCTACAGTATTGCGTACCATAGCCATGCCTGCACTGTGCCCAGGACTTTTGTGGTGGCCTGGGCTGCCCAACACCTCTATAGTTGCACAATGCTGGCATAGGTGTGGGGAGTGTGTGTCTGTCTATCCAGTGTGTGGTGGCTGCCAACACCCTCCACAGCCCACACTGCTAGCACTGTTGCCAGTATTGGCCTGCCAATGTGCATAATGAGGAGCAAGGTACCGTGGGAATAGCCTGGATCGGGTGGCCTGGCCTGTCCGCATCTGCACAGGGCATAGGGCAATGGCCGGACATTGTAGTGCCCAGTACCACCTGCACAGACAGGGTGGTCATAGCATGTCCTGCTGGGAGGTCACTCTCACCCTGACTGTGCAGTGACCATGGCATGGCTAGGTTCCCCCATAGTACTATATAGCATTTTTCTCATGTGATATTTGTGGGTTTTCTTTTGGGGCCCAATCACTGACTTATCTGCTTGGTGTGTATTCTGATATCCCCATTCTGGGTACATGCATCTCCTCCAGGACCATGCACTGTGGACTAGCTGGTGGACTGTCTGCAGCTAGTATGTGTCTTGCTGGAACACCTTGCAGGGTGCAGCGGCTGTAGGCTTGCTGCTGGAGAATGTCAGATAATGGTGGGGGGCAGCTGAGCATTTCCAGACCTGCTGTCTGTCTGCTATTGTGTTATGGATGTGTAGGGATGTGTTTGATCCCTAGCAGGACTGGGGTGATGGTCCACTGTACTGTTACCATTTCAGGGGGGTGGAAAGTGGATCTGTTGGCGGGAGATTCTCTCCCCCACCCTGAGCCCCAGAGGGTGCATTGGGTGGTGGTATGTAATCTCCCTGTAGATCCCAATACCCCCCTTCACTTGCATCATGTGACCATGGCACCCACACAGGGTATGCACTTTTCTGGATGCATCATAGTCCACAAGGGCTAGATGTGACATACAGATGAACGCAGGCATATGCTAGGGGTGTTTGCAAGGACTACACATTGGCACTGATGGGGACCTGCAGCATAGCCTACCTCAGCACAGCCAGGTGCTGTGCGAATGATGCTGGGCACCATACCTCTCCCTCAGGATGAGCACTGGACCCGCACACTGTGACGGTCTGTAGCTACTCTGTGCCACTAACACACACCGTCGGCACCCCCTACCAGGCTGAGGTGCTGTGGGGTGCATACCCCATCTTGTGATCATCTGTAGACTGCTGATTTACATGTGCTGTGCATCCTGGGTACGGATGGGTTGACCCTATCCTGGTAACCACAGCAGAATGTGGGTGTGGTGCCGTGCAGTCCTCCTGTAGCCAGCCAGGTGTTTATTAGCAGCTCTAGCCTCCTGGTTACTTCACTGCCCATGGAACCAGAGGTCATGGGTTCAAAACCCAAAGTGGGGTTCATCAATAGGGCTGTCTTAGGCATGGTCTATTTTAATTGTATATTAGTGCTGCCAGCAGAACCACCCTCAGGGTACTGTCACCTTAGGGTGGCTCATAAGGTGCCCTATAGGGCGCCTTATACGGTGCCCTATAAAGCGCCTTATAAGGTGCCTTATATGGTGTCCTATAGGGGACATTATAGGGTGCCTTGGCAGACAGCGCACTTTATAATGTGCCCTATGGAGTGCCTTCTAGGGTGCCTTATGTGGCACCTTAGGTTACGCCACTGTGAGGGTGTGTTTGCTGGCAGCACTATTAAAGTACAACTAAACTTCCTCACAGCCCAATACTTAACCCTTTCCAGGCCAAGCCCAACACTTTCGGGATCCAAACTTTTGCCTAAATATTCCTATCAAATGGTATATAATACATGACCATGGCAGAAGGAATGTCACTATTGGAACATATTGAATAAGACGGGCACAATTTTCCTGACATATGCAAACTTTAACCCGGCTGCCAAATGTGGAATAAAATATTATAGTAGGCCTTCAAAGGGTTACACATGACGCCTCAGCCAGCCTTATTCATTAGGCACACTGGGGAATCAAACCCATGACCCTTATAAAATCAGTCTGTGTAGTAACCATTGTGCTACAGCTCTGTTTCTGTATTTGGGTGTCAGCGCGCCTTCTTAAGCTTAACGCGCAGTAACACGCCCTGTAACGATCGTTGCTGCGTGGCGCCTTATAACGCGCATTATCGGTAACGATGTACCGCCCATGTCCTTTTTTGGCATTTCTTCCACTAACGCAGCTCCTAATGAGAATCACACTAACGCAGTTTAGTAAACATACCCCTAAGAGTCACCCAATCCCCCCAGCACACCCTTCACCCTTCACCCTGCACACCCTTCATCCAACCCCCCCAACCACCCCACCAACTCCCTCCTCTTCCAGAAATAAGTCTGCTGCTAAGAAGCCCCCAACTTATGCCATCCTCAGTCCAACATGATTTGACTATGAACACCTCGACCCATCATGTCGAACCGGTGAACCACCTTACACAAATGCCTGCTCACAGCTGCCCTGAAAGAGCCTCTGTTGTAGACTGCTGCAACTGCAAACCCAGGTAGCCCCCAACACCAGTTCTCAGACCCTCCTGCACCATAGTTCCAGTACATCTATCCCAATCTGAAGCCCCAACTCCCAACATATACAATGGACCACCTGCAAGTCGCAACTCTGAATTGGGCCCATAACTATCATGTTCAGTAATTAAACTATATATGGGAAGGCATCTCCCATCAGAGTCAGTATTAGTACACATCTGGGAAGAGCAAACAATACTCCAAGGGGTATGTTTACTAAACTGCGGTAACGGTACATAATGCGCGTTATGTAATGTTAATGATCAAAAGCGCATCATAACGCTCGTTATGATGCGCTTACGATCGTTAACGTTACATAAAGCGCGTTAACCAACATTAATGATCATAAAGCTCTGCGGTGCAGTAAAACACCGCAGAAGGTGGAGAAAGGGCGGAGAGAAGGGGTCAGTGGGCGGAGAATGGGCGGGGAGAGGCTCCCTTCACACTAACGCGCTGATCTGAAGAGCTGAATCCAAACGCAATTGAAAACCTGCCGTTAAATGCACATTACAGGGGAGAGAAAACATTTCAGTGTCAGCAATGTACAGCCCAGGCAGGGAAACCTACAAAACGTGATAAGTGTGATACATGTGCACAGAACAAAAGGGCACATAAACACAGAAAATGACCCCAACAAACTGGAAAAAATCCATAACCAAGCTGGCCAATAGTGGTAGCAATGATAAACATCAACCCCAACCCCCCCCCCCCCCGAGTAAGCTCCATAGAAAAGATATAAATCGTGGAAGGGTCTATACTCCGTCCCCATACAAGGTGAATGAGCCCACAGTGAAATAGCGCTGCTCAGGGTTTTCCCCACCATCGGACAGGGTTCCTATGGCGTGCACATATCCTGCAACATCAGGGCAGGCATGTCGGAATGGCAACTGGACAGATGCCGGAGAAGGGGGTACAGAGGGCCGCAGGCGGCACATGCTGTGGTGGAGCTGGGCCACAGTGCGGACTAGGGTGATGCCTAGGTGGCCCATACGAATGCTGAAACAGCAGAGCAGCCAGACAGCAACTGCTGAAGGGCCAACATGGGCACGAGTGTATTTCCCACAGTGTCACAGGGGATAGTACCCAACAGCTACCCCCAAGGGCACGGAACATTGGCAGGCAGGGCTGGGGGGAGGGTGGACGTCTATGCATGCATCCATACCCCAGAACCTGCACCATAGGCAGCCACCTACCTGTACACTGGATGGCCTGAGACTGCGCACCACCAGCAGAAGGGCATGTCAGCATGGTGGCTGAGGGATACTGGTGGTGGAGGGGGCAGTGGCAGCTGCCCAGAGCAGACCGTGGCCTAGCCCTGTGTAGGTGGGTGCCGTGTACTGCAACAGACGGGCCCTGTATGACGAACAGTCATGGTATCACTAAGGAATGTACTGACTCTATGACAACAAGGTGGTGCAGTGCACAAAACCAGTGTAGTCAGAAGCAGAGGGTCACAGGTTCAAGTCCCAGCTGTGGTTCCTGCCAACCCAGTCTCCATATTTTACCCACTACTACAACGTGCTAATACAGACAGCACATTTATTGCAGATGACGTAAACATGCCCAAGACACCTACATTTTACCCTACAGAGCACAGACACCATAAACATGCACATTACCTAGAGCAGAGTCACCCAAATGCAGTCCTGGAGGGCCAAACACCATTCAGGTTCCATGCTGCTTCTGATAAAGATGCCTGTGCTGCATTTCTATGCGCCACCCCCATGGTATGCAGATGTATCTCATGCATATTCATGAGGGACAGCATGAAAACCCGAACAGTGTTTGGCACCGCAGGACTGGAGTTGGGAACCTCTGCCATAAAGCAGCAGCCAACAGGGGCAGACTCACCCGCACCCACAGGCCCCATTATCCAAAGCCTCCTGGAGAGGCAGGACTTTGATCTCTGCGTGCATCTCCCAATACTAGCACTTGCATACCTTAGTAATGCCACCCTAAACATGGGAATATGTTACACATCTATCAAAAGGTTGCTATGATTACTGGCAGATAGCAATTCCTAGGTTAGGTACGACTTCCTGAGTGAGTTGCATCATAGCAACCTTTCTGATGTCTGTGGAGTGTGCTACAGGTATTGTGTCTGACAGTCTTCACCAACCTGGGGAGTGACTCCTACAGTATTGCGTACCATAGCCATGCCTGCACTGTGCCCAGGACTGGTGTGGTGGCCTGGGCTGCCCAACACCTCTATAGTTGCACAATGCTTGCATAGGTGTGGGGAGTGTGTGTCCGTCTATCCATTGTGTGGTGGCTGCCAACACCCTCCACAGCCCACACTGCTAGCACTGTTGCCAGTATTGGCCTGCCAATGTGCATAATGAGGAGCAAGGACTGTGGGAATAGCCTGGATAGGGTGGCCTGGCCTGGATGCATCTGCACACGGCATAGGGCAATGGCTCGGACATTGTAGTGACTGGCCACCACCTGCACGGACAGGGTGGCCATAGCATGTCCTGCTGGGAGGTCACTCTCACCCTGACTGAGCAGTGACCATGGCATGGCTAGGTTCCCCCATAGTGCTATATAGCAATTTTCTCATGTGATATGGGTTTTCTTTTGGGGCCCAATCACTAACTTATCTGCTTGGTGTGTATGCTGACGTCCCTGTTCTGGGTATATGCATTTCCTCCAGTACCATGCACTATGGACTAACTGGCAGACTGTCTGCAGCTAGTATGTGTTTTGCTGGAACACCTTGCAGGGTGCAGCAGCTGGAGGCTTGCTGCTGTAGAATGTCAGATGATGGTGGGGTGCAGCTGAGCATTTCCAGGCATGCCGTTTGTTTGCTAGTTTGTTATGGATGTGTACTGCTCTGTCTGTTCCCCAGCAGGACTGGGGTTGATGGTCCTCTCTCCTGCTACCATTGTAGGGAGGTTGCCTTTGGATCTTTTGGTGGGTGATCCTGTTTCTCACCCTGAGCCACAGAGGGTGGGTTGTGTGGTGGTACGTGATCTGCCTATGGGTCCATACACCTCCCCCCCCCCCGTTCACCTACAGCAGGTAACCATGGCACCAAAACAAGATATGCACTATTCTGGGTGCATCATCGCCCATATGGACTAGACATGACCGAGACATACAGCAGGACACAGATGTATCCTAGGTGTGTCTAATGGAACTACCTATCACACACCGCTGGGGACCTGCAGCATGGCGTATTCCAGCCTTGAATGGTGCTGTGGACCTGGTGCTGGGCGCCCCACCTCAGGGTGGGCACAGTACCCGCACAATGTGACTGTCTGTGGCAGTGCCACACACGGTCTGTTCCCCCTACCAGGCCCAGGTGCTGTGGGGGTGCATACCCAATCTTGTGCCCATCTCTCGACTGCTGATTTGCATGTGCAGTGCATCATGGGTACGGGTGGGTTAACCCTATCCTGGTAACCACAGCAGACAGTTTGTGTGGTCATGTGCAGTCCTTCTACAGCCAGCCAGGGCTTTGTTCACAGCCTTATAAGGTGTCCTAAAGGGGACATTATAGGGTGCCTTGGCAGACAGTACACTTTATAATGTGCCCTATGGAGTGCGTTATGGGGTGCCTTATGCGGCACCTTAGGTTATGCCACCGTGAGGGTGTGTTTGCTGGCAGCACTAATTAAAATACACGTCAAATGCCTCAACAATCACTACTTAAATGTAAAGGGTGCTGCCTCAGCCAGCCTTATACATTAGGCCCACTGGGGAATTGAACCCATGACCCCTGTACCATCAGTCAGTGTTGTAACCATTGTGCTACAGCTCTGTTGCTGTCCTTGTATGCCTGCGCACCTTCTTAAGATTAACACGCGGTAAGGTGCCCTGTAGCGCTTGTTCATTTATGGCGCCTGGTAACGCGCGTTATCGGTAACGATGTACCACCCATGTCCTTATTTGGGATTTCTGTCTCTACCACGGCTCCTAATACAAATCGCACTAACGCAGTTTAGTAAACATACCCCCAAGTGTTCCATTGTTGATAGAGTACAATATCCTCTTATAAGTAACTAGTTGGGTGTGACACCTGTGGAGATAGGGGGCTAGTTACTAAGATGCAGTAACATTAACATGCATTAATTCATCCAAACATGCATTATTTTAGCACAGGTCCCATGTTGTTCAATGAGACCATTATTAATTACAGTAATTCAATGGGGCCATTACAATAACATTGAATTAATGCATGTTAAACTTAGCACACTTTAGCAACTTGCCCCAGAAGTTGGAGAAATGGAAGCCTTTCTCATATAATAGCTCTAAAGGATGAAGCCCTGCCTATTTTATAAAGGCATATAGGTACCTATTCTTGCCTTTAGCAAATAGGCTTAAAATATAAATCATTTTTATACATCACATAGACATCCTGTTATAAAATTATTGTGCACATGTGTGGATAAAGTTAGAACATAAGATATGCCATACTGGGTCAGACCAAGGTCCATCAAGCCCAGTATCCTGTTTCCAACAGTGGCCAATCTAGGTCACAGGTCCCCAGAAAAAACAGGTTCCACAATGCTTGTATTGGAACAAACAGTGGATTTTCCGGGTCCCCTTTAATAATGATTTATGGACCTTTCCTCCAGGAACTTGTTCTAACCTTTTTTAAGCCCAACTACAATAACAACTTTTACTACATCCTCCGTTAAGGAATTCCAGAGTTTGATTACGATTTGTGTGAAAAAAATATTTTCTCTTATTAGTCTTATATGGGTTACACTGCAGCTTTATTGTCTCCTAGTCTTTCTACATTTTGATGGTATGATCTTTGTTTACCCATACCACTCCATTCTTTAATTTTTAGACCTCTATCATATCTCCCCTCAGCCTCTTGTATGAGCATAACGTTATCCGTATGTTGGGGAGGCATTCCTGAGGACAGTATTGGGAAGGGTTTTTATTTACACATATACTTTTGGACTTCAAAATTATGTGCTTATTTTACCTCAGAAAAATTAGCTTCACCAAATAGCAGGTGTAAATATGTGTGCATTGCTCTCATGATGTACTTTTCAAGGCTTTGAAAATCTAGCAGTCTCCAGAGTGAAAAGTACATGCACAGGTTTCACAAACACATGCAGTTATAAAATTATCCTTAATACCTTAACAACATAAGAATTGCCACACTGGATGAGATCAAAGGTCTGCCAAACCCAGTGTCTCGTTTACAACAGTAGCCAATCGAGGTCACAAGTACCTGACATATCCCAAAAGAAACCAGTTCCACGTAACTTATCCCCCAGGATAGGCAGAGGTTTTCTCTTGGACTGCTTTACTAATGGTTTTTGGGCTTTCCTCCAGGAATTTGTCCAAACCTTTTTTTAAACCCAGCTACACTACCTGCTTTTGCCACATCTGTTGGCAGTGAGTTCCAAAGACTACACACTGAGAGAAAAAAAATTTCTCCTGTCTATTTTAAATATACTACTTTGTAATTTCAAGGCGTGTCCCCTAATCCTTGTGTTTTCTGAAGAGTAAACAATTGATTTGTATCTACCCATTTCACTCCATTCAGGATTTTATAGAACACAGTAACATAGTACATGATAGCAGATAAAGACCAGCGTGGTCCATCTAATCTGCCCAGTAAGGTGGCCAGAGTTGTACAGCTGCACCTGCAGCTCTATGCACACCCAAATTCTTTTCTTGGGTGGCAACTCCTTATTTGAAATCTAGCATTGTGTATCTGTAGTTCGGGTTATTCTTCTGTATGTGCATTGCCTTACACTTGTCCATATTAAATTTCATTGCCATTTGGATGCCTAATCTCCCAGTCTCACAAGGTCCTCCTGCAGTTTCTCACAATCCACATGAAATTTAACAACACCGAATAATTTTGTATCATCTGCAAATTTAATCACTTTGCTTCTTGTTCCCAGTTCCAGATCATTTATAAATATGGGGCTCAATATTCAGTTGTGATGGATATGTGCCTATAAAGCACATAACCATCGCCGCTGAACCTTAACCCTGAATATTCATTGCCGGGGCCATATCTGGGCACCAGAATTGAATATCTGGGTCTGCCGCAACACGCCACATGGCGTATAACCGGACAGTGGTGATATTGAACTGTTGCCCAGTTAGCTCCCACAGGTAAAGATAGGCCAGCGTTTCACTCGCCTATCTTTACCCACAGATCACTAACTGGGCAGCAGTTCAATATGGCTGCTGCCTGGTTAGCAACAGGTACCGCCTCTGTTCCTCCCTGGAATGTCCACAACACACCCCAATTCCACACAGACAACATGGAGTGGAGAAGTAGCCTAATGGCTAGAGCACTGCCTTGGGAACTCAGAGACCACAATTCAATTCCCACTAGCACTCTTTGTGGCCTTGAGCAACTCACTTAACCCTCCATTTTCTCAGAAAAATCCAAGTTTAATGTAAATTACCAATTTTAAGTTGCAATTAAACCACTTTGATTGAAATGATAAAGCAGTAAATAAATAAAAAATAAATCAGGGCATATAAAAGCAGAACCATGGATATCCTTCTATAGCAGCACTTACATGGTTTCAGGTTTTTAAACCATGTAAATGCCTTTGAATATGGGTCCATGATCTTTTCAGCTTTCTGGGTCATGGTGTGTCTTAGAAACTGGATCCGACATTTCAACCACCATGCTAAGGGTGAAGTGGTTATGCAGTGATGTCTGTTCTTTTATACAGTAGTTCTCAAATCCAATTAGTGGGATTGAGGTGGGAAATTTGAATTTTGAAATTTGGCAGGAAAGTTCATTCGTAAAAGACTAGAAACCTCTCTTCCCAAAAGTTGGGAGGTTCTCTGGTGAATTTAAAGATGTTCTCCTTGTAAAGTTGCTTTAAATTTTCTCTTGGGCTTCTGCAACTAGTATGATAATCTTTGCAGCTCTGCAGAAAGAACATCTTTAAACTCACCAGAGAACATTCCAGAAAATGCAACAGATAATGTTGGATGCTTGTCAAAAGCTGCAACAACAAGTGTCAGAATAGATGGAGAAGCAGTAGAGGCCTCTCTTAGAAATGCTGGAGAAGCAGCTCCAGACCACCCAGAGCTTATGTGAACTTTTGCTCCCCACAGAACACCCTTCTAATCCAGTAACACAGTAGGACTGGGAACCGTGGGCTCTATGGGGTATGTTTACTAAGCAGTCTAAACGTGCGCCCGGCGATAGTGTGCAGGCTGCCATAAAAGGAGTGGGCATGTCAGTCTTATCGTATCGTAGCAAAACGGGATTATCGCGCGATAAAGTGCGCTGCGCACATTATCGTGCGAGAAGCCGCTAAGCACGTTAACGCGCGGTAATCATAATTAGGCGCGCTGATGTGCAAACAGAGGAGCAGAGGTGTAGCACAATGGTTAATACACTGGCCAGTGATACAGGGGTCATGAGTTTGATCCCCCAGTGCACCCAATGCATAAGGCTGGCTGAGGTATCACCCCCTACATTTAAGTAGTGCTCTATGAGGCCTTTTATTTCTAGTTTTAGTATTGCTGCCAGCAAACAAACCCTCACAATGCCGTAACCTAAAGTGCCACATAAGGCACCCTATAAGGCACTCCAGAGGGCACATTAGAAAGTGCACTGTCCGCCAAGGCACCCTACAATGTCCCTTATAGGACACCTTATAAGTGTGTGTGTGTGTGTGTGTGTGTGTGATAGATAGGCAGTTCCTGCAGACCCACCTAGGGTCCCTCTGTAGGGGTCACTCAGGTCTAGCCCTTATGGGCTATGCTGCACCCAGAATAGTGCCTCTTTTGGTTCATGGTAACATGAGGTGGGTGAAGGGGGGTGTTTGGACCCATAAGCGGATTATGTACCACCACCCAACCCACCCTCTGTGGCTCACAGTGGAAGACAGGGGTCCCCCCCCCCAACAGATCCACATTCTACCTCCCTGCAACGGTGGCAGTAGAGGGGGGCCACCAACCCCAGTCATGCTGGGGAACAGACACCCTACAGGGCAGCCAATGCAGAGCTGTACACATCCCTAGGGCAATGGCAGGGAGACAGTAGGCCTTGAAATGCTCAGCTGCCCCCACTACCATCTGACATTCACCAGCCACTGCACCCTGCAAGGTGTTCCAGCCATACACATATAACTGCACACAGTCTGCTAGCTAGTCCACAGTGCATGATCCAGGAAAAGATGTGTGCACCCAAACATTGGGATGTGAGCACACCCACCAAGCAGATAAATCAGTGATTAGGCCCCAAAGAAAAGAACCCATATATTTCACAAAGAAGAAATATGACATAACACTATGGGGGAGCCTAGCCATGCCATGGTCACTGCACAGTCAGGGTGAGGGTGACCTCCCAGAAGGACATGCTGTGGCCACCCTGTCCGTGCAGGTCATGGCTGGGCACTACAATGTTCAAGCCATTGCCCTATGCCCTGTGCTGATGCATCCAGGTCAGGCCACCCTGTCCAGGCTATACCCACAGTACCTTGCTCCTCATTATGCACATTGGCAGGCCAATACTGAGAACACTGCTAGCAGTGTGGGCTGAGGAAGGTGTTAGCAGCCACCACACACTGGATAGCCAGACACACACTCCCCACACCTATGCCAGCATTGTACAACTATAGAGGTGTTTGGCAGCCCTGGCCACCGCACCAGTCCTGGGCACAGTGCAGGCATGGCTATGGTACGCAATACTGTTGGGGTCACTCTGTCAGAAACCAGACCTGAGGCACACTCCACAGACATCAGAAAGGTTGCTCTGATGCAGCTCAATCAGCCAATTGTGCTTAATGTAGGAATTGCTATCTGCCAGTTATCATAGCAACCTTTTGATAGCTGTGTACAGTTTTCCCAGGTTTAGGGTGGCATTGCTAAGGTATGCAAGTGCTAGTATTGGGAGATGCATGCAGGGCCCAACATTCCCAGGAAGCTTGGGATAATGGAGCCTGTGGGTGCGGGTGTCTGCCCCTGTTGGTCGCTGCTCTAGGGCAGAGGTTCCCAACTCCAGTCCTGGAGGGCCAAACACTGTTTGGGCTTTTATGCTGTCCCTAATGAATATGCGTGAGATACATCTGCATACCATGGGGGCGGTGCATAGAAATGCAGCACAGCCATATTTATTAGAGGCAGCATAGAACCTGAATGGTGTTTGGCCCTCCAGGACTGCATTTGAGAGGCTCTGCTCTAGGTAATGCGCATGTTTATGGTGTCTGTGCTCTATAGGGTAAAATGTAGGTGTTTTGGGCATGTCTATGTCATCTGCAATAAAGGTTCTGTCTGTATTAGCAGTGGGTGAAATATGGGGGCTGGGTTGGCAGGAACCACAGCTGGGACTTGAACCTGTGACCTTCTGCTCCTGAACACACTGGCTGTGTGCACTGCATCGCCCTGTTGCCACAGAGACAGTGTATTCCCTGGGGATACCATGACTGTTCGTCAGACAGGGTCTGTCTGTTGCAGTGCATGGCACCCACCTACACAGGGCTAGGCCACGGTCTGCTCTGGGCAGCTGCCACTGCCCCCTCCACCACCAGTACCCCTCTGCCACCCTGCTGACATGCCCTTCTGCTGGTGGAGCGCAGTCTCAGGCCATCCAGTGTGTGGGTAGGTGGCTGCCTATGGTGCAGGTTCCGGGGTAGGGGTGCCTGCATAGCTGTCCACCCTTCCCCCCAGCACCGCATGCCAATGTTTTGTGCCCTTGGTGGTACCTGCTGGGTATTATCCCCTGTGACACTGTGGGGAGCACACTCATGCCCATGTTGGGCCCTCATCAGTTGCTGTCTGGCTGCACTACTGTTTCAGCATTCCTATGGGCCACCTAGGCATCACCCTAGTCTGCACTATGGCCCAGCTGCACCACAGCATGTGCCGCCTGCAGCCCTCTGTGTCCCCTTTTCAAGCATCTGTCCATTTGCCCATTCCGACATGTCCACCCTGCTGTTGCGGAACATGTGCATGCCATAGGACACCTGCCCAATGGAGAGGGAAAACCCTGCTCAGCGCAATTTCACTGTGGGCTCATTCACCTTGTATGGGGACGGAGCATAGACTCTTCCAAAATTCATATCTTTTTTTTGGAGCTTTCTCGGGAGTGTTTTTTTATGTTTACCATTAAAATCACTACTGGCCAGCGTGGTTATGTTTTTATTACATTTTCTGCTGGTCATTTTCACTGTTTATTTGCCCTTTTGTTCCGTGCACATGTATCACACTTATCACTTTTTGTAGGTTTCCCTGGTTTTGCTGTACATTGCTGACGGAAATGGTTTCTTTACCCTTTAAATCAGCTTTCACACCAGGGTTTCACTGGCGTTAATTTTCAGCCTCGAATTTCACAGCGTTAGTGTGCAGGGAGCCTCTCCCCTCCCACTCTCCGCCCATTGACCCTCTCTCTCCGCCCCTGGGGAGCCTTACTTCGCCCTCCGGGAGCCTTTCTCCACCCTCAGCGCTCATTTGCGCCGCTGCGCGCGTTATCGCGTGCTAAGGTACCTCTGCGCCTGATAAAGCGCCATTATTGTGCAATAAGGTACCTTATCATGCAATAACGTGGCAGAGCCACATTAAGACGGTTTAGTAAACATACCCCTATGTTTCTGGGGACAATTACAGAAAGAAGCTTTTCTGACTGCTTTTGAGAGGGTAGCCCAGGGGGTAGGGTGACCCATAACTCAGAGACCCTACAGGCTGGCCCTGTTTTATGGGTGATTCCTTAAGTGGGCTTAACTGTGGAACAATCTAAGCATTACCAGACAGTAAAGGTTGCAATAAAGGAAAGGTTAGGCTTGATTTGGGAGCATTATCAGAGGTCCTTCAGGGCTACCAGAATAGAATCACAGGAGATACCCAAAGTGCTGGCCCAGAGGTTATGGGGCTCATTCTGAGAAAGACGTGCATGCCAGAAAAAACATCCTGGTCGTGAACGGGAAAACTTGTACCGCATTCCAAATGCATGTACTATGATGTACCCCGGTGTTCGGAATATGGGCATGCTTGTTTCCGTGCCCACATGTGCAAGTTTGCCCACTGCATGTATCAGAACTACATGCATGAACATCTGAAACGTCTGCATTCGCTGTCCATGCAAATTGCATTGGCTTTGCATACGCGCTACATATCTACATGTACCAACGATTCCGGGTTCTCCGTCCATGTGCATGTGCTGGTGGACATCCACGTGTGGGTACGAAAATGTGCCCACCTGCTCTGTGGTCCATATGCAACAGGAAGCAGGATAGAGTGATGCTCCGCCCCCAGCCAAACTCCCATTAGAGCAAGTGAAATATCAACCAGTCAGGCCAACCTTTCTGAGGCTGAGACCCACCTGCTCTGCAGGATGGTCCTCCAAGATGAGGTAGCCCTCCTTCCCAGGGGGCACAGATGGCCAGCCCAGGCTGCCGCATGCAGGGGCTGGGAATGGATAAGGACCACTTTAGCACAGTAAGTAGATAAAAGCAGGAAAGGCCAGGAAAGGGTGGGTGAGGGCAGGCAAGGACAGAAATGCATGTGGAGGGACAAGAACAGTGCACGGAGTCAGGAGAGCAGCCCCAAAACCAAACATCAGTGGAAAGGAGGGTCCAGGGTGTACAGACACACACAACAGGGCAGACAGCCAGGAAGAAAGACCTCCACCTGAAACACATGTGGACAGAGCTGTGACAACTGAAGGCAGCACAAAGGTTGCAACAGGAAGCATGCAACCCGAAACAGACTGCCCCAAAGAATACCACAGAGGCAATGCAGGTGCAAAGGACAAATGAGCCAAAGGCGAAACATATACATGCACACAGAAAACAATGTCCCTGCACAAGTCAAAATGCCAAGTGCTGTGACTGAAATGGTAAAGTCAAAATAAACCCGTGAGGCAGAAAAAGAAATTAAATAACAAACACAGTGAATCACACCAACCACCCCACACAAATGTACCAGTGTAGCAACACTGCCAGAGCATGTCAGCTAAAGCAGTGCACAGTGCTTCAGAAATATAGCAATGCACACACAATACCAATAATCTGAATATATCACAGGCAATGGAAGACAAAGTGAAATGCCCATGCAAAACAAGGGGAGCTGGTGGAAATCCAACCCCAGACACCTGTCTCTCAAGCTGTGTCTCAAACCACTAGGCCACCGCTCCCTACCAGCCTAACACACAAGCTGAATGAACATGCCACATGCATCTGGTAAAAGGCAGCGAGAGCCTCAAGACATAAGGAAAAGGGGAAGGAAACCCTGCAGTGCACACAGAAAAGTGATCATACCTGTGGGAGGCACCCTGAAAGAGGATGCAGAGAAAGACATAGAGACCATGGTCATCCAGAACGGAGAGAATGTGGGAGGCATAGCAGCAACCCGTGCAAAACAAGGCCAGATGTGAACCTGCCATGAGACACCAGTGCAAGCACCAAAACAGGCATGTCCGAATATACAGTTGCCATTACAACATGGTGCATTGCCGCAGTGTGCCCTGCGTGTTATATACAGGTGTGCCCCAGATGTATGACAAGAGACTGTTAGGTCCACATGCAGTATACATGTCCCACAAGGTACATCCCAGAGCAGGAAGTAAAGGTGTAAGGTCCCCCTAAATGCTGTTGCTAGCACAGGCTGTTCAGTGAATCACTGTCCCCGTGGTGCCCTTGCCCATGGCCCAGCCAGTAAGATCTGCAGGCACACATGAACCAGAAGGCTGGGAGGAGCAGGGCAAACTGCTGTCCATGGTGAGGTGTCATTTTAGAGGTGTCAACACAATGAGACTGAGTTGTGCGGCCACAGGTCATGGGACGAGAGGCAGGCAGCTTCAGGAACAGACCTAGTAGGGAATGACACATGCATACAGTGAGTCCATAAACCTTTGTGTCCACAGATAATTGCACATCATGAGGGACACTGAGGCATACAGGGCATGCTACCGGGCAATCCGCAGGATGAGGTCATGAATGCTTAACCGGATCCTCCAGCAACTGCAGCGTGAGCAAAGTGAGGGACAATGTCACCAGACCTGCCCCAGATCCCATGTGGCAGGGCCATGTATGAGGGGACAGCATAAAGAGCATGTAAGCAGGGATTGACAATGGGAACATGACACCCAGACCACACCACCCTCTAATGTCCACCTTCTTGTATCCCACACACAGCTATCCCAGTTGAGGACTTGCCCCCCACCCAGGCCAGAGGAGAAGGAGGAAGTCTCACAAGGTGAGGAGGCAGCAGACCAGCCGGAACCTCGGCGAGTTGGCAGGAAGCGTCCCCCCAGCATGGACAGTACCAGCAGTCAGACGATGGAGGAGACTGCAACCACCAACACACTCAACCCCATAGAGCTCTCTAGCACCTCCCCCTTAAGAACATAAGATATGCCATACTGGGTCAGACCAAGGTCCATCAAGCCCAGTATCCTGTTTCCAACAGTGGCCAATCTAGGTCATAAGTACCTAGCAGTATCCCCAAAAGACACAGGTTCCACATTGCTTGTATTGGGTCAAGCATTGATATCCTGGGTCCCTTTTTAGTAATGGTTTATGGACCTTTCCTCCAGGAACTTGTCCAAACCTTTTTTGAACCCAGCTACACTAAAAGCTCTTGCTACATCCTCCGGTAACAAATTCCAGAGTTTGATTACACGTTCAGTGAAAAAATATTTTCTCTTATTTGTCTTAAATAGTTTACCCTGTAGCTTCATTACATGTCCCCTAGTCTTTCTATATTCTGATAGCATAAACAATCGAGCTACGTTTACCCGTTCCACTCCATTCATTAATTTATACACCCCTACCATATCTCCCCTCAGCCGTACCTTTTCAAGGTTGAAGAGCCCTAAACTTTGTAGCCTCTCTTCATAGGAGTAGCCTTCCATCCCCTTTACCATTTTGGTGGCTCTTCTCTGTACCTTTTCTAATAACGCTAAATCCGTTTTAAGATACGGTGACCAGAATTGCACACAATATTCAAGGTGTGGTCATACCATGGAACGATACAGAGACATTATAATGTCCTTTGTTTTATTTTCCATTCCTTTCCTTATGATACCTAGCATTCTATTTGCTTTCTTGGCTGCCGCTGCACACTGGGCGGAGGGTTTTAACATGTTATCCATGATGACTCCTAAATCTTTTTCCTGGGTGGTGGTTGCCAATGTGGAACCTTGCATCGTGTAATCATAGTGTGGGTTGTTCTTTCCTAGGTGCATAATTTTGCACTTGTCCACATTAAATTTCATCTGCCATTTGGATGCCCAGTCTTCCAATTTATTCAGATCCTCCTGCAGTTTTCTACAGTCCTCTTGGGTTTTAACAACTTTAAACAGTTTTGTGTCATCTGCAAATTTGATAACCTCACTAGTTATTCCCTTTTCCAGGTCATTTATGAATATGTCAAAAAGTAGCGGACCCAGTATAGATCCCTGGTGTACTCCACTATTCATCTTTTTCTATTGGGAAAATTGGCCATTTAGCCCTACCCGCTGCTTTCTATCTTTTAACCAGTTCCCGATCCACAATAGTACATTGCCTCCTATCCCATGACTTTTTAGTTTTGCCAAAAGTCTCTGATGAGGGACCTTGTCAAAGGCTTTCTGAAAATCCAGATACACTATATCAACTGACTCACCTTTGTCTACCTGTTTATTCACACCTTCAATAAAACATATCAGATTAGTAAGACAAGATCTTCCTTGTCTAAAGCCATGTTGGCTGTCTCCCATTAGGCCATGACTATCTACATGCTGTGTAATTTTGTTCCTTATGATGGTTTCTACCATCTTCCCCGGTACTGACGTCAGGCTCACCAGTCTGTAATTTCCCGGATCACCCCTCGAACCCTTTTTAAAAATTGTCGTTACATTGGCGACCCTCCAATCTTCAGGTATTACAGATGATTTTAATGAAAGTTCACAGATTACTAATATCAGGTCTGCAATCTCAAATTTCAGTTCTTTCAACACTCTTGGATGTATACCATCTGGTCCAGGTGATTTGCTACTATTCAATTTATCAAATATTTGTAATACATCTTCCCGGTGTAGCGATATTTCTCTCAATTCCTCTGCAGTATCACCTTTAAATACCACTTCAGTCTTGGGTAACATCCCTACATCTTCCTCAGTAAAGACCGAAGAAAAGAATTCATTCAGTCTCTCCGCTATCGCCTTGTCTCCTCTTACTGCCCTTTACCCCTCTATCATCTAATGGTCCAATTGACTCTCTCACAGGCCTTTTGCTATGAATTTAACTTGCCAGTGCTTGTGCTGTTTCCAGTTTCCGTCGTTTGGCTCTTTTTTCCATTTCCTGAAAGATGCTTTTTTTTGGCAGCAACAGTCTCTCTGACCTCACCTTTAAACCATGCTGGCAGTTTTTTAGACTTTCTTCCACCTTTCTTAATGCATGGAATACAGCTGGTCTGGGCTTCCAGGATAGTATTTTTCAACAACCCCCAAGCTTGATGTAAGTCTTTAACCTTTGCAACCGCTCCTTTTAGTTTTTTCTTAACTATATTCCTCATTTTATCATAGTTTCCCTTTTGATAGTTAAAAGGTAGTACTGTGGATTTCTTTACTTTCCCTCCTGCACTAATTAAATCAAACACGATCAAGCTATGATCACTATTGCCAAGTGGTCCCAACAACCTTATCTCTTGCACCAGATCTGGTGTTCCACTAAGGACTAGGTCCAGTATGGCTTCCCCTCTGGTCAGTTCATGAACCAGCTACTCCAGGAAACAGTCATTTATTTCATCTAGAAACTTTATCTCCCTAGCTTGTCCTGCCGTGACACTGACCCATTCGATACCGGGGTAATTGAAATCACCCATTATTACTACTCTGCTGTGACTTTTGTTAGCATCCTTGATTTCTTTGAGCATTTCATCATCCATTTGTTCATTCTGGCCAGGCTGTCGATAGTACACCCCTACTGCCATCACCTTCCCCTTCATACATGGAATTTCAATCCATAGAGATTCTACAGCAAATTTTGTTTCCTGCAAAACTTTAATCCTTTCTGACTCAATGCCCTCTCTAACATAAAGCGCAACCCCTCCACCAATTTCATCAGTTCTATCATTACGATATAGTTTGTATCCAGGTATCACAGTGTCCCAAAAAACCGTAGCAAAAAACCTGTGAGAGAGTCAGTTGGTCCATTAGATGATAAAGGGGTTAAAGGAGCACTAAGAGGCGACAAGGCGATAGCGGAGAGACTGAATTAATTCTTTGATTCGGTCTTTACTGAGGAAGATGTAGGGATGTTACCCATGACTGAAGTGGTATTTAAAGGTGCGGAAGAATTGAAGGAAATATCGATACATCGGGAAGATGTCTTACAACTATTAGATAAACTGAAGAGTAGCAAATCACCTGGGCCGGACGGTATACATCCAAGGGTGTTGAAAGAACTTAACTATGAGATTGCAGACCTGCTATTAGTAATCTGTGAACTATCATTAAAATCATCTCTAATACCTGAAGATTGGAGAATCGCCAATGTAACACCAATTTTTAAAAAGGGTTCCAGGGGTGATCCGGGAAACTACAGACCGGTGAGCCTGACGTCAGTACCAGGAAAAATGGTAGAAACCATCATAAAGAATAAAATTACTCAGCATGTAGATAGTCACAACCTAATGGGAGACAGCCAACATGGCTTTAGACAAGGAAGATCTTGTCTTACTAATCTGTTATGTTTTCTTGAAGGAGTGAATAAACAGGTGGACAAAGGTGAGTCGGTTGATATTGTGTATCTGGACTTTCAGAAAGCCTTTGACAAGGTCCCTCATCAGAGACGTTTGGCAAAACTAAAGAGTCATGGCGGGCCCATGGCAAAAATTATTCTCTGTACAACCTTCTCCTTCTGTCTCTCCCTTAGGCTGTTCCTCCGTTTAGAGGTATGTCTGTATTATATGTTAACATGATGTAGTCTTTCCCTGTTACCTATGGATCCTTTGCTTATCACTTTGATATTTGGATAAGGTGGTATAAACTGGATTTATTGTTTGGTCTGTATAGTCTGTTTGTATGTTTGTATTTTATGCTAACCTGATGTAGTCTTGTAACCGCTTTGATTGTAAGAAAGGCGGTATAAAAAACTTGTTAAATAAATAAATAAATAAATAAATAGGAGGCAGTGTACTATTGTGGAACAGGAACTGGTTAAAAGATAGAAAGCAGAGGGTTGGGCTAAATGGCCAATTTTCCCAATGGAGAAAGGTGAATAGTGGTGTACCCCAGGGATCTGTGCTGGGTCTGCTGCTTTTTGACATATTCATAAATGACCTGGAAAGTGGAATAACGAGTGAGGTTATCAAATTTGCAGATGACACAAAACTATTTAAAGTTGTTAAAACCCAAGTGGTTTGTGAAAAATTGCAAGAGGATCTTGATAAATTGGAAGACTGGGCATCAAAATGGCCGATGAAATTTAATGTGGACAAGTGCAAGGTTATGCACCTAGGGAAGAACAACCCAAACTATGGTTACACGATGCAAGGTTCCACATTAGGAACCACCACCCAGGAAAAAGATTTAGGCGTCATTGTGGATACCATGTTAAAAACCTCGGCCCAGTGTGCAGCGGCGGCCAAGAGAGCAAATAGAATGCTAGGTATGATAAGGAAAGGAATGGAAAATAAAACAAAAGATATTATAATGCCTGTATATCGTTCCATGGTGAGACCGCACCTTGAATATTGTGTGCAATTCTGGTCGCCGTATCTTAAAAAGGATATAGCGATTTTAGAAAAGGTTCAGAGAAGAGCCACCAAAATGGTAAAGGGGATGGAAGAATACTCCTATGAAGAAAGGCTAAAAAAGGTTGGGGCTCTTTAACCTGGAAAAGAGACGGCTGAGGGGAGATATGATAGAAGTCTATAAATTAATGAATGGAGTGGAACAGGTAAACGTAGATCGATTGTTTACGTTATCAGAATATAGAAAGACTAGGGGACATGCAATGAAGCTACAGGGTAAACTATTTAAGACTAATAAAAGAAAATATTTTTTCACTCAACGTGTAATCATACTCTGGAATTTGCTACAGGAGGATGTAGTAAAGGCTGTTAGTGTAGCTGGGTTTAAAAAAGGTTTGGACAAGTTCCTGGAGGAAAGGTCCATAAACCATTATTAAGAAGTGACCGAAGATATCAATGCTTGACCCAGTACAAGCATTGTGGAACTTGTGTCTCTTGGGGAAACTGCTAGGTACATATGACCTAGGGGTATGTTTACTAAACTGCGTTAGTGCAATTCGCGTTAGGAGCCGCGGTAGTGACAGAAACCCCAAATAAGGACATGGGCGGTACATCGTCACCACTAACGCGCGTTAAAAAAATTAACGAGCGTTACCGGGCGCCGTGGCGCGTTACTGCTCGTTAATCGTAAGAAGACGTACAGACACAAAGCACTGAAACAGAGCTGTAGCACAATGGTTACGGTACTGACCGCTGTTACAGGCAGCATGGGTTCGAGTCCCCAGTGTGCCTAACGCAGAAGGCTATCCCAGGCATCACCCTGTACATTACAGAGGGAATGAGGAGGCATGTTTTTCGTTATGTTGAGTATTGGTGTCAGAAACACACCCTCGGAGTGTGCCTAGCCACGTACGTTGGTGCATGCGAGGTTGCGTGCGAGGCTGCATGCGTTGGTACGGGCGTAGCCCCGTGCGTGGCTGCGTGCATACAATCGTGCATGGGTACGTGTGGTTTTACGTGCGTGGGTACGTGTGTTTGTACGTGCGTGGGTACGTGTGTTTTTACCAGTGTGGGCATCTTATATTACAGACTCTGTAGGGTGTCTTGCACCTATGCATTATGCTAGCAGATGTACGTGTGATGGCCTATGGTTTATCAGAGCCTGTGAGCAGGTGCTGGAGTTTCACAGGGTTGGATTGTGCCAGTCACACCCATGATGCACTGCACATGCAAATCAGCTGTCCACAGATACACACCATGGGGAATGCATGCCCACAGCACCTCGGCCTGGTAGGGGGAACTGACCATGTGCACCCCCACAGCACCTCGGCCTGATAGGGGGTACTGACCTTGTGTTGTACTGGCACAGAGTAGCTACACACCGTCACATTGTGCGGGTACTGTGCTCACCCAGAGGGTGCAGTGAGGCGCCCAGCACTAGGTCCACAGCACCGTCCATGACTGAAAGAGGCCATGGCGCAGGTCCAAAGCAGTGTTACTGTGTGAGATAGGTAGTTTCTGCAGGAACACCTTGGACATCTCTGTCTGTTTCAGTCAGGTGTAGCCCCCATGCACCACCACCACCCCCCTCCCCCAGGGCCGAGGGTGGCAAACAGGGTCTCCTATCAAAAGATCCACAGTCTACCTCCCTGCAAAGGTGGCAGTAGAGGGGAACATTAACCCTAGTCCTGCTGAGGAACAGACACCCCACAGGGCAGTCAATGCAGCTCTGTACACAGCCATAACACAATAGCAAACAGACATTAGGCTTGGATATGGTATGCTGCACCCCACCACTATCTGATATTCCCCTGGTGCAAGCCATAAGCCACTGCACCCTGCAAGCCACTCCATCACAACACCTACCAGCTGCAAACAGTCTGCTAGTGCCCAGTGGAGATGCCTGCACCCAGAACTGGGATGTCAGCATACACAGCAAGCAGATACATCAGTGACTGGGCCCCAAAAGGAAACCCATATTTATCACATGAGAGAAATACTAGATAGCACCATGGGAGTGCCTAGCCATGCTGTGGTCACTGCACAGTCAGGGTGAGAGTGATCTCTCAGCAGGATATACTGAGGTCACCCTGTCTGTGTAGGTGGTGGCCGGGCACTACAATGTGCCTGTCACTGCCCTATGCCCTGTGCAGATGCACCCTGGCCAGGCCACCCTGTCCGGCCTATACCCATGGTACCTTGCTCCTCATTATGCACATTGGCAGCCCAATACTGGCAACATTGCTGGCAGTGTGGACTGTGGAAGGTGTTTGCAGCCACCACACACTGGATAGACAGACAGCCACCCCCACACCTATGCCAGCATTGTGCTACTATAGAGATGGTCAGCAGCCATACCCACCACACCAGTCATGGGCATAGTACAGGCATGGATATGGTACACAAGGCTGTTGGGGGGTCACTCCCCAGGGTGGTGAACACTGTCAGAGACCAGACCTGCAGCACACACCGCAGACATCAGAATGATTGTTATGGTGGAGCTCAATGAGCAAAATGTGCTTAACGTAGGAATTGATATCTGCCAGTTATCATAGGGAACGTTTGATAGCTCTGTACCATATACCCAGGTGTAGGGTGGCATTGCTAAGGTATGCAACTGCTAGTATTGGGAGATACAGGCAGGGACGAATGTCTTGCCTCTCCAGGAGGCATTGGCCAATGGGGCCTGTGGGTGGGTGTGTGGCCCTGTTGGCTGCTGCTTTACGGCAGAGTTCCCCAACTCCAGTCCTGGTGTTCCAAACACTGTTCGGGTTTTCATGCTGTCCCTCATAAATATGCATGAGCTACATCTGCATACCATGGGGGTGGTGCATAGCTATGCAGCACAGGCATCTTTATTAGAGGCAGCATGAAGCCGGAATGGTGTGGGGCCCTCCAGGACTGCATTTGCGGGACTCTGCTTTAGGTAATGTGCCTGTTTCTGGTGTCTGTGTTTGGTGTGGTAAAATATAGGCCATGCGTATGTTCTCTGCAATAAAGGAGTGTCTTTACTATCACTGTTTAGTGGTGGGTAAAACTATGGGGACTGGGTTGGCAGGAGCCCCAGCTGGGATTTGAAACTGTGACCCTCTGGTCTTACAGGCACTGGCTGTGTCTGTTGCACCACACTGTGGCCACAGAGACAGTGCAGTCCCTGGAGTTAGTTAAACCGGCCTGACGAGTCAGAAACCCTGCTCTGCAACAGGTTTACTGTGGCCTCATTTACCTTGTATGCAGACAAAGGTGCACATAAACCTCAGAAAAGACCTCAGAAAAGGGGCACACACCCATAACCAAGCTGGGCAACAATGATATCATTGGACAACATTACACAACACTCCCAGGACAGCTCCATTACAATGAAATGATCTTTGAAAGGGTCTGCGGAGCGTAGACCCTTCCACACATCATTTCTTTTTTATTTGGTGCTTTCCAGGGAATGTTGTTCCTTGTTGCCCATTGCTATCACTGTTGCCCAGCTGGATTGTGCTTTTTAAAATGTTTCTTGTGGTCATTTTTAACGTTTTATGTGAAATTTTGTTCTGTGCACATGTATCACACTGCTCACGTTTTGTGGGTTTCCCCGGTTTTTCTGTACATTGCTGACGGAAATGGTTTCTCTTCCCTTTAAATGCCTTTAACGACAGGTTTTCATTCGCGTTGGAATTGAGCTCAGAAATTCAGCGCGTTAGTATGAGGGGAGCCTCTCCCCGCCCACTCTCCCCATTGACCCCTTCTCTCTGCCCACTCTCCACCTTCTGCGCTGTTTTAACGCGCCGCGGAGGTTTACGATCGTTAACTGCGGTTAACGCGCGTAAAGTACGTTTAACGATCGTTAGCACGTCAGAACGCGCGTTCGGACGTGCTAACGATCGTTCAATGTACTTTACGCGCGTTAATCACGATTACCGCACTTTAGTAAACATCCCCCCCTAGATTGGCCACTATTGGAAACAGAATACTGGGCTTGATGGACCTTGGTCTGACCCAGTATGGCATATCTTATGTTCTTATGTTATGTTCTTATATCCTCCTTCCACCATGTCTCTGAGTTTGCAATCATATCTAACTTCTCATTTAGTGCTATATATTCTAACTCTCCCATCTTATTGTTTAGACTTCTAGCATTTGCAAATAAGAATTTTAGAGACTGTATTTTATTAATATTAATCTGGCTATTGGTAGGCATGGGTAATTTGGAATCTTTAGGCTCTGTCTGCAGCATACTCAAGGGCATTTGAGCTACTTTACTCTTTTTTGGAACCTCACTGCTTTTGGTAGTATCCTTCAAGGATACCATCTTCCGAACCATGCGCTCTTGGGCGACTGTTGGCTTTCCCCTATTTTCTAGTTTAAAAGCTTCTCTATCTCCTTTTTAAAGGTTAATGCCAGCAGTCTGGTTCCATTCTGGTTAAGGAGAAGCCCATCCCTTCGGAAGAGCCCCTCCTTTCCCCAGAATGTTCCCCAGTTTCTAACAAATCCCAAACCCTCATCCTTGCACCATCGTCTCATCCATACATTGAGACTCTGGAGCTCTGCCTGCCTTTCTGGTCCTGCACATGGAACAGGAAGCATTTCGGAGAACGCTACCCTGGAAGTTCTGGATTTCAACTTCCTACCTAAAAGCTTAAATTTAGCCTCCAGAACTTCCCTACCACATTTTCCTATGTCATTGGTATCGACATGTACCAAGACAGCAGACTCCTTCCCAGCACTATCTAAGATCCTATCTAGGCGGTGCTTGAGGTCCGCTACCTTCGCACCAGGCAGGCATTTTACCAGGTGATCCTCACATCCACCAGCTACCCAGCTATCTACATGCCTAATGATTGAATCACCAACTATAACAGCTGTCCTAACCCTCCCCTCATGGGCACATGGCACTGGAGAAACGTCCTTGGTGTGAGAGGGTTTTACATCACCTGGAGGACAGGTCCTAATTACAGGATCATGTCCTGCCACACCAGGGTGGTGTTCTCCTGTCACGTGACCTCTCTCCTCCACAGCAACAGGGATGCTGCCAGACTGGAGGTGGGACTTCAGGACTATATCCCTGTAGGTCTCGTCTATGTACTTCTCTGTCTTTCTTATGTCTTCCAGGTCCGCTACTCTAGCCTCTAGAGAACGGACTTGTTCCCTGAGAGCAAAAAGCTCCTTGCACTTAGTGCATACGTAAGACCTCTCACCAACTGGGAGAAAATCATACATGTGACACTCAATGCAAAAACTGGAAAGCCCCCATTTCGCTGCCAGACTGTTGTCTGCATCTTAGTTTAAAGCTTGTGTTTAGATCTTTAAATCCTGTATTTACTAAGGGTTGTTGTAGATGCTTATACTAATAAAAGTGCATCTAATACCTCTAATATACCTTGTTCACCTGAAGGTTAATTAATCTCAGGTCCTCAATGTATGACTGATTTGGATAAAGAGCTGCACCTGAGAGCAGCCCCTTTCCTCTAAGACATGTAAGTACCTATAAAGCTACAATTATCCCAGGGGCGGGTGGGTGTTGGGGAGGGAGGGGGGAGATAACACCTATTAACACTGGGGGACAGTGGGGAGGGAGAGGAGTTCACCCTCATGCTGATGGAGGTGCCCCACTCCCCTAAAGGGGAGGGTCCAGATAGCACTGTGCAGGCTGGGGAAGGGAGGCCACAATGGAGGGCACAGGGAGGTGTCAGGGACACCCTAGGGGTGCCACAGCATGGGCTGACATGGGGGGGGGGTGCCAAGGCACAGATGGGTGATGTCCCAATGGAGTATACAGCAGAGGGGAGGCATGGATGGAGCAGAGTCCATGGAGGAGGGGGAAGTGTGGGACACACCGCCCATGGCCATGTGGCCAACAGAGGAGGGAGAGGTGATGGGGTCACTGGGGGAGTGCTGCATGGATGAGGGCATGCAAAGGGAGGAGGGAGGGGCCAGGAGTAAGCAGGGGGAGGAGGGAGGGGACATGAGCGTCATGTGTGGCGAGGGCCAGAGCATGGTGCAGAGTGGTGAAGCACTGGCCACATGCACGGTCTGCATGAGCCCACAACAGAGCGAGGGCACTGAGACCCCTGTACTGCAAAGCCCTGCAGCCCAGCACAGTCCAATGCACATCATTTTGCAGCACCTGCAGGGCATCTATGCTGACCTCCAGGTGCTGACTCAGGCAGTGTACAGCCTCCCTGATGCCCTCACATCCCCACCTGGGCCACGGGCCAGTGTGTGTGTGTGTGTGGGGGGGGGGGGGGTAATAGGCAACCAGGGACAGGGTATTGGGTCCGCAGCACCACCCACAACCATGATGTCTGTTCATGGGCCATGTTGACCGTTGTGTTACATATTGCTTGTTGCAAAGCTAGGAATGTTGGTAAAAATAAAGTTTGTTATGTTCATCAGCCTGCCTCCATGTCTATACTCACGGGGGCCAAAGGGGTCACAGTGACATATATGATGCTGTGGCATGGTTGGGCAGGCACAGGAGCACAGCCACAAGGGCAGAATATGGAACAAACATGCACAGGCAGAATGGGTGTGTGAGGGGCTGAGGGGAACAGTTCACCTGTGGGGGAGGGGAAGAGCCATGCCTGTCTGGGACCTGGGAGGGTGTGTGTGGAGGGTGGCGTGTGCCTAGAGAGGGGGATATGGATGCCAGACTGCAGGGGTGTAATGTGCAAATGGGGAGGGACAGCAGAGTAGTGCAGATATGGAGGGAGTGATGGCAGCTGGCAGGGGGTGTAGCAGTACATGTGACAGCAGGGGATGGAGGGTGCACAGGGGACAGGAAGGGACCGGAGATGGGACAGTGGAGCAGGTTCAGCTGTTGGGATCCCCTAGCACCGTACCCATATCTGACTCCCCTCACACTGTCTTCTGTTGCCCTTACGCTGCCACATTTTTGTCTGCACAGCCATGGTATCACAGACATCAGCAGAGCAGAAACACTACATCAAAGAAAGAAAGAAATGAGATCATGTGGGTCCTCCCTCTGCACATGGTCGACCATCTGATCCTACTCTCCCTTCCCTGATGTAGGTTGCGGCAGGGTAGGGAGGGTCCAAGCCAGCCACTCAGATGTGTAGCTGCAAAGACACGCATCTGAATATCTGGGCTGGTCCCTCCTTCACCCAATGCAAAGCTACATCAGAGTAGGGGAGGGATCAAATTTGCTGACAAGCATGGAGGATAGATCCATGTGCTTGTGTCTGGAGAAATATGAGGTCAGTTCTGCTCATCCAGCTGCTGGTGTGACTGTGAATACGACATGTGGCAGCAGGAGGGCAGGGGCAGGCAAATGGCTGGACAGAGGTATGGGTGTGTGAGGGGGTGGCACCCCAGATGTGCAGGTTTTGCAGGGTGCAAAAATGGCTTTGTAAGGCCCTGGGAGGAGCACACCCACATAGGAGTGAACCTAATGGTTGATCTGTCTCATGTGCTTGGTTGGTACAGCCTTGGGGACTGTGCAGTGCCCACAGCAGTGTGGTATTGCAAGGGTGTGTGGGCATGGACCAGCCCTCAGGATGCCCAGGGAGCTCACCACCCACACATGTCAGTGCTGCTCTCCCCTATCACATATATGGTTCTGCCAAGCAAATGTCACCAAGCTTTAACATGCTGTACATGTGGGTCACTGACTCAGGGGCCACCATCTGGACAACCTGTGGCTCAGCACCCCCCAACTGCAGTCAACTTATTCTAGCTTCCCCTGTACCCCCTGTGCCTGCCCACTGTACTATACCAACCCAGACCACCAGTACACCCTAGCTGGGTGCACAACTGATTACCATAACTATTATTACTATTGGGCATTTATATAGTACAACCAGGCATAGACAGTGCTGTACAGATACAGAGAAAGATAGTTCATGATTGTTGAGCTTACAGTCCACAAAGGCAAACATACATGTAAGGAGAAGGATAAAAGTGGCAAAAAGGAGCTGAAACATAAGGATGGGGATTATGAGCCAAAAGCGGACTCAAAGAGATGCATCTTGAGCCTATACCTGAAGAGATTGAGGAAGGGATCTAATGCAGTGATAGGAGTAGGCTGTTCCAAGCAACAGGGGCAGCTAGGTCAAGGGAGCGATGCCAAGAATGATCAGCAGAAGAATGCGGCACAGAGAGAGCTGATAAGCAGAAGATGAACGACGATTACGGGAAGGAGTGTAGGGAAACAGGAGAGAAGAAAGATAAGGAGGAGCATCAGAGTGAATGCATGTATCTATGACATTAAGGAGGCTGACCTGACTGTGGCAATGGATGGGGAGTCAGTGAAGGGACTTTAAAAGAGGAGTAATGTGACAGAAACGAGCATGGTGGAAAATCAGATGGGCAGCTGAGTTTGGAGTATGTTGAAGTGGTAAAAGATGAGAGTGAGGGAGACCAGCAAGGAGGAGATTACAATAATTAAGACATGGAATTATTAAGAAATGTACCCGAATCTTAGTGGCACACAGAGAGATGAAAGGACACTCGTATTAAAGAGAAAAAAAGTGACAGCAGTTAGCAATTTCTGGGATATGAGAGGAAAATGATAGGGTGGAATCAAGGAAAATCCCAAGATTGCATGCTGAGGAAATGGGACAAACAGGTATGTCATCAATGGTGATTGAGAAAGGGGGTGCGGGGTGGGGAGGAGGGATTAGAGGACAAAACCAGATGCTCAGTGTTGGTGATGAGACATCCAGACAGCAATATCAGATAAGCAGGAGGAGATTTGTGCCTGGGGAGAAGGAGAAAGGTCAGGTGAAGACATTTAAAGTTGGAAATCATTTGCATAGAGGTGACACTGGAAGCCAAGAGAAGAGATAAGGGAACCAAGGGACTGAGTATAAAAGGAGAAAAGGAGGGGACTGAGGACGGATTCTTGTGGAACGCCAACTGAGAAAGGGATAGAAGAAGAGGATGAACCTTGAGAACAGACACTAACGGAATGATGAGAGAGGTAAGAGGAAAACCTGGAGAGGACATAACACTGACAGCCAAGGGATGATAGAGTGGGGACGAGAAGGGAATGGATGACAATATTGAAGGCAGTGGCCAGGGAGAAGGAGGAGAGATTAAAGACCCTATGACCCAGCTGAGAATAAATCCCAAAAGATGAAAAGATAGAATGGCATGCCCAATATGTTTTGAGGTAAAAGGAAGACGGAAGATGGGACAATAGTTAGATGGAGCAGATGGATCAGGAGATGGTTTTCTGAGAAGAGGAGTGATCAGAACATGTTTGTAGCCAGCAGAGAAGATAGCAAGAGAAAGAGATAGGTCGATGATATGGGAAATCACAGGGAGAACAGAAGAGATAATGGAGGTTAGAAGATAAGTGGGGATGGGATTGAAGAAACAGGTGGTAGGATTAGCAGCAGAGATGAAGGAGGATGTCTCATCATCAGAGACAATAGAGAATGAGGAAAGGATGGAAATATGAGAGGATGGTGGCTGTGAAATAGGTTAAGAAGGGGTAAAAGACATGGGAGTGAAATGAGTGATCATTCTAGTGGTTTTATCATGGAAGACAGTGGTGAGGGTATGAGCAGTAAGGGAAGGGGGAATTGGGTAGGGAGGATCCAGATGTAAAGAGTAGAGAAAAGATAGTGGGGATTGGCAGCTAAGGAGCTGGTCTGGGGAATAAAATAGTCGTGTTTAGCAACAGAAATGCCAGAATTGAAAGAAATGAGCATGAACCTGAAATGAGGGGAATCAGAATGAGAATGGGATTTCAGCCAGGGGCGGTCAGTGGAACAAGCACAGAATTTATTTATTTATATATTTATTTAGACAGTTTTTGTATACTGCCTTATCCTTCAATCAAAGCGGTCACAACACAATTGGGGGATACATTGAACATGTGGGGATATGAGACACATACACTAATACTTACAGGGAACATGGGCTATGGAGGGTTAAGTGACTTGCCCAGGACCACAAGGAGCATCTGTGGGACTAGAAACCCCAGTCCTTCCGGCCCAAGGTTGCTGTCCTCTAGTGGGATTTGAACCCCTGACCTTCCGGCCTGAAGTACCTTGCCCCAACCACTAGGCTACTCTTCCCTACAGTGTAAGTAGCAGGTTGTAGAGGTGAGCCAAGGATGAGGTGAGGAATGCCTTGTAAGGAGTGATGTGAGGGAAGCAAAAGCAGTGAGAGCAGAGGAGAGAGCAGAGTTCTAGCCAGCCACAGCAACGTCAACAGAGATGGTGGAGAGTATAGTAGAGAGAGGTGGAGAAAAGAAGAAAATAGGGATAGAGGATCAATAGCCAGCAGGTTTCTAAATGAGTAGAAGGTGACAGGATGGTAAGGTGGAGGAGCATGTTGGAGTGAGAAGCTAGGGAGTTGAAGGTCAGATAGTGGCAGAATAGATATTTGGAGATAGAAGGGGAGCAATTCCAAAAGGAAACCAGATCCAGGCAATGGCCACAATGATGAGTGTATGCAGTGGAGCAAAGCTGGAGGTTATAAGAAGATGTAAGGGAAAGAGGTTTTGATGCATAAACATCTGAAGGGCAATCAACGTGGACACTGAGGTCACGAGGGATAATAGATGGTGATGATGAATCTAGAAAAGAGGGGAGTCATGAATCACATACCTCACAAGAAGTGTGTATGCACAAGATTCTGCTGTTTTCCGCACCCCTCTGGTATGCCGCCCCATCTGTGGCTTCACGATGATGTCCTACTGGTCTTCGAGTGGTATGTCATCAGGTGCGGGCTGCCTCCTGCTCAGTGCACAATTGTGCAGCATGCAGCATGCCAGGAAAATCCTTCCCACCTTAACTGGCTCATAAAGGAGCTCACCAACCAAGCGATCCAGGCAACGGAAGCGTCTCTTAAGCAGCCCAAATGTCTGCTGGTGCTCCTCGTCATAGCGCTGCTCCTCTGGTGTGCTTGGCCAGATGAATGGGGTCATCAGCCAGCCCTGCAACATGCATGTGATATACACCAGTGCAATGCCACCCATGCCCATGTGCGCTGGTGCCCCCACACCAGGTTGCCCATGCAGCTGTGTAGCGCATGCTGTTGTGCTGGTCCACCCACCCACCAGTCCATGTGTGCAATGTGTGCAGCCCCATCATGCTGTCATGCACACATAGCCAGTGGCCATGGTTGCGTTTCTCACACCCATGCCATGGTGACATGCTGTCCACAGGCAGTCTGCATGCACGCAGCAGACCTTTCCCCTGTGCTGCATGTGGGTGTCCATAGGCATGTGTGTATGTTGCTGGGCTGTTTCCATATACCTAGCAGCCAGCCACCAGTGATGGTATCTCCCTTAAAGGCATCATGGATACCTGACTGGGACAGGATATAGACATCATGGCACGAGCCAGGGAAGCATGCCATGACATCCATGATCTCCATTTGGGCACTGCAGATGACCTGCATGTTCATTGAGTGGAATGCCTTGTGGTTGTTGTATGCAACCTCGTGCTGGCATAGTGGGTGGAGGGTCACATGCATGCAGTCAATGTCTCCTAGGACAGATGGGAACCCAGCAAGCTCACCAAACTGCAGCATGACCCTGCTGCTGTGGTGTGTGTGGGAAGACTATGTACTGGGCTGCCCATCCCACAAAGGCATCAAGAAACTGGCTGATGCAATGTGATACTGCTGCCTGGCTCAGACCTGCTGCTTTTACCAGCACAGATTGGAAGTTACCCATCCCCAGGAAACCTAGGGCCATCAGCACCTTCACATGGACAGGCACTGTGTCCTGTCTGAGGGTGTGCAGTGCCAAGTGTATCTCCAGCTCCTGGCAGAGGTTGTAGATGGCTGCACGATCGAACCTGTAGTGGGTCACACAGTGTTCGTCGCTCAGCTCCATGTACTGGCTGTGTAGCCTGGAGACACCAGCAGAAGGGTGGCGCCATCATGCCCTGTGGCACTCCTGGTCTGTGCACACCACTAGGGCACAGGCAAACCAGGCAGCAGACTCTGCATGGGACCTCCTGGATCAGGGTGCAGCAGCCATGAAGACCTGTGGGGAAATATGATAGGTCAGTGTGTGTGCATTGGTATACGTTGTGACTGTTGGCATACGCCTGCACATGGGGCCATGGCCCTGCTGTGCAGCAATCATACTCACACATCTTTCTCTCCTGGGCATCTGTATGCCCACTCAGTGTCATCTACCCCGCTGGTCAGACACACTTTCTGCATATGGTCTGACTCCCTGATACGTGCTGGCCGTTTGCTGGGTCCAAGGTGGGTAGGTCTGTGTTGGGGGGGATTTGTGCCAGTATGGGACTGGTGTGACAAGCATGGAAGAGGAGGGGGCTAGGGACATGCAGGGGGTGTTAGGTCCGGGCATGGTGCTGTTGGGGGATGGGGACCTGGTGGGGCTACAGCTGTGGTTGACTGGGTATGGACCTCCCCTAGGGGATCTGCCTGATACTGTGACAGTGCAGAGGGCTAGGTGATTGGGACCAGGCTGGTGTGAGTGTTAGAGGGGGGGGACTGCAACTTGCTGGTAAGTGGGGCTGGGTATGAGGCTGGAGGGTGATGTAGTGGCCTGCAGGGAAGGGTACAGGTCCTCTATATGGAATGGGGGACCTGGCCATAATAGGCTGTGTTTTGGGTGCATCTCTGTGGATGGTGCATGGAAGGGTGCTGTGTGTGTGGATGGTGACAGTCTATGGAGGGGAATGGGGAAATGGGCACAGGGGCAAAGTCAGAATGTCCAGGCAGATGTGGAGGGTGCATAAGAGACACTAGCCGGGAAATGTACAGGCACATGGACAGCAGTCTATGGAGAGCTAGTGGTGGACACACAGATACCAGACAAATGTGACCAATGCAATTGCACCTGCATGATGATATGTCCATGCAACTGAAGGGGGGAATGTACCTTTCCAGCATGTAAGTGCTGTTTGGAGCATGTCAGCTGTGGGATATGTGCATTACTAGCAATCATGCATTCTGTGTCATGCAGGGGGAAGGCGTGCTAGCATTGTATGTCCCCAGGTGGGATGCACATTCCACGTGTGGCTTTATATGTGCCCAGTTAAGTGTTGGTCAACACATCTCTTTATCAGGGTCCTGTGTTCTATGCAAGGTGACAGTCTCTGTTCTAAATGTGTGACAGAGGTGGGGAATTCTGTTCACGTGGTGCCTGTGTGACAGCGCCACCTGTTCCCTTTTCACAGTAAGGGGCATCGGAACATAGGATATGCCCTACTGGGTCACACCAGGGTGCATAAGGCCCAGTATCCTGTTCCCAAAGTCCCCAGTCTAGGTCACACATACCTAGCAGTTTCCCAGAGGGACACTCAGGTCACACAATGCTTGTATTGGGGCAAGCAGTGGATCTCCACGATCCTCCTAAATAATGGCTTATGGACCTTTTCCCCAGGAATCTGTCAAAACCATTTCATAAATCCAGCTACACTAAAAGCTTTTGCTGCATCCTACAATACTGGCCTCCAGGGTTTGCTTATGTGTTGCGTGGAAACATATTATCTCCAATCAGTCCTTTATGGATTACACTGTAGCTTCATTGCACATCCCCTAGTCTGTCTATGTATTGATGGCATAAACAATGGATCCACGTCTACCTGTTCCACCCCATCCATTAGTTTATTGACCTCTATCATATCTCTCCTCAGACTTCTCTTTTCCATGTTGACGTGTTCTAACATTTTAAGCTTATCCTCATAGGGTATCCTTCCATCCCTTTCCCCATCTTGGTGGCTCTTCTCTGTATCTTCCCTAAGTCCGCTATATCTTTTTTATGATACGGTGACCAAAAGTACACAATATTCACGTTGCACTCATAACATGGAACAGAACAGAGGCATTGTAATATCCTTTGTTTTATTCTCTAAGCCGTTCCATGGAAATGTCTTGGTATTCCCTGTGATGTCCTGGTTCTATAGTTGCAGTGTTCCTTTTTGTTATGTGGGGCATGCTGCTTTGTGAGTCCTGGCAGTGCTGTATTGATACAGCAGGTTTGCTGTGGGTTCTGGGTGGACAGGGTGCATAGTGCATCCTACTGTGCCTCGGAGTTGGCACTGGGGGGTTGTGATATGTGCTGGTCCATCTTTATCCCCACTGCCCATGCTAATGGTATGCATACTGTCACCATGCCCCCTGCTGGTTGCTTGTTGAAGGGACAAGGTGGACATTTTAATTATTTTGTAGAAGTAGGAAACCTTTTTGGACCAGAGGGATCATGGTCCTTGTAGTCCTTCTTCTTAAAGAAATGAGTTGTGTATGCCTTGTGTAGGGTCAAACAAAAAGGCTTTTATTCCCCTTTAGCACTAAGGTTCGCTAAGAAACCAAAAGTAGAATTTACCTTATTTTCAGGTTTATGCCAAAGTAATTACAGAGCAAGAAAACTGTTATGAGAGCTTCACAGTTCCTTGTAAAAATACACAGGGTTTTCAACACTGTAGTAAAACAAATAAACAAGCTCTTCTTTAGTTCAACACAGGCAAAAGATATTGTTAAAGCATGTTCTGGTAATTACAGCTCTTGGAGAGACTCTAGTCTTTCAGCAATACACATCGAACAGTCCATTTGTTCTTCAGGCATCAATGGCTCTGGTTCCCCAAGCTCAATCTGAATGGGTTCCAGCTCAGCCGTGCTTTCTTCTACACCTGAGCTTTCCCTGGCTGAAATAGTTTGCAGTTCAGAAGTTCTCTTCCCTAGTTTCCAGCCTGGCAGTTCTGGGTTTTGCAAACAAGTGGTATGTCTTGTTCCTATGCTTCTTTGTAGTGGTTTCCAAAACTTCTGCCAGCTTTCTTTCCTCTCAGTATTGCTATCTGAGTTATAAGTCTTTCTAGGACCTGGCTTCTTTGTGAGAAATAAAGTATCACTGTACCTTGGCTCCTTGAAGTCTGTGCCACTGGTATTCCCCCTACCAGGCACCCTCCTTCTGATACTGTCTTCTCTGAAGACTGTTTCTTGGATTTCTCTGGGCTGGGCTCGTCTTCCATGGCGCTTAGCTTTGCCATGTAAGGATTCCAAACTCCTCTACTTTGCAGTATAGGAGGTTCCTCTATCAGGTCTTTTATTCCCAGTATCCTTGGGTTCCTTTCCAGATCCTTTCTCAGAGCTTCTCTCTATGCGTAGGCCTCTTTCTAGGCATGGCTCTCTCTCTAGGCATGGCTCTCTTGGCAGCCGTGGCTCTCCCTCTAGCCGGAGCTCTCTCTGCTGCCGTGGCTCTCCCTCTAGCCTTGTCTCTCTCTCTTGCCGAGGCTCTCTCTGCAGCCTTCCTGCAGAGCCCTGCTTATAAAGCCCTTTTTCCCTTGAGTTTTCTGACCCTCTCCTCAGGTGCACCTGATTAGTTTCTGCTTCATCAGTACCTGGGTGTGTCAGCTCAGCATCTGCAGGCTCGTGCCTGCCCTCTCTAGCTGTCCTGCTAGGTAATTGTACCCTCTGCAAGTCAGTTGCTTTATGAAAAACAGCATTTTTTTCTAAGTTCATAGCTTCACTAGCTTCACTAGCTTCGGCTCTATCACAATACACTCATTAAGTAGCATGGTTAGGATATGTTGTTGTGCATGCACAGATGTTACTGTGTGTTACATGCAGGAACACCCAATTCCTTCTATTGGCACTGTGACACATGGCATCTTATTCATTAGTGTACCTCCCACTATCCCATTGGCAGGTGATAACAGTGGCCTGTGATGGGTTTCTCTGGAGTCCACCTAGACATTTGGATGGATAACATGTGGATATGCAGATGTGTCTGCCCACCGCCCTTGGCGTGCCTGTACCCAGTGGTATCCTGTCCTCCTGTGTTCCAGCTGAGTACCTACCTTCCTGAATGCTGCTGCACTGTGTGGTGGGCTGTAACCCATCAGCCACACTAACAGCAGACCTATTTTCCTGGGTGGGTGTTCCTAGTGTGGGGGAGGGGTATGGGAATTATACTGAGTGGCCCTCCCAATAGCAATTCTATACTCCTAACAGACCCCAAACTCTCAGAAAAGGTGCCTGATATTGTTAGTAAGTAAGAAAGGTATTATAAAGAATACCATCATATTTATTTATTTACAGTCTCTTATATACCGCGCTATTCAGCATCAGTGCGGTTTACATGGAACACAAATTTACAACAGGGCAGCAAGCCGCTCTGTGTTTACAGAGAATGAGTGCTAAAACTTGGGTAACAGGGGGTAACTATTTACACATAGGCATCATGTTTAAGTCATATTGGAAGTAGACTAAGTTGAGGTTGGATTGCGGTATGTTGGTGTGGCTGTACTAGGTTGGGAGGGAGCTGTTAGTGTGCTGGCTACCGGGTAGTACTTGAGGAAGAGATGGTGCTTCACTGACTTTCTAAACTGGGTTAGGTCAGGAATTTCATGGATGTTGGGTGGCAGGGCGTTCCAGCATCTGAGTGCACAGAACTTGAAGGCCCTGTTTGCTGTTGCTTGGGTGCATTGAGTTATCGCTTTTGGGACTTTCAGTGTATTGACTGCTGCAGATCTTCTGGATCTGTTGGGGGATATGGTGTGGATAAGCTCCGTGAGGGAAGTAGATGAGAGCCCATTGATGGCCTTGAATGTCAACAGTAGGGTCCTGAATGCAAGTCTGCCATGAATCAGGAGCCAGTGCAGCTGTTTCAGGATGGGCGTCACGTGTTCGCTTCTGGGCGCCCCGTGAAGGACTCTCGCCGTGATGTTCATTGCAAGCTGAAGTGGGATCAAGGTGGATTGTGGGAGCACTTGTAGTATTGCATTTGCGTAATCAAAATGTGGTATAATCAGTGCTTGGTAAACTGTCCTGAAGTCGTCCGGCTCTAGCAAGGCACGTATGTGCTTGAGTGTTCGGATCCTGTGGTACACTGTTTTCACTTTGTTACTTATGTGCACCTTCATGTCGAGGTGTTGGTCTAGTGTGACGCCCAGGTATCGGATTGTGGTTTTGGTCTATAGTTCTGCTTCATTAACCTTTAGATGGGAAGGCGGGTTGAAATTTTGTTTCCTTGTAATGAAAAGGACCTCTGTTTTCTTGTGTTGTATTCGAAGGTTCTGGGTTTGTAGCCAGTTGGATACTGCATTAAAGCAATCTGTTAGTGGGGAGAGGTCCAGTTGTTCTGTTGCGAAAGGCATGTAGAGTAGTACGTCCTGCATATATTAGGCATTCGACGTTGAATGATCTGATGAGATTACAGATAGGCTGCATGTATATATTGAACATCAGGGCGGAGAGGGAGGATCCTTGTGGGACGCCCTGCCTCTGGTGGAAAGGTTCTGATGATGAAACTCCAGATCGTACATGCTGCCATATGTCGGATAGGTATGACTTGCACCATTCTAGTGCCGTATCATGAATGCCCTTCTCCCTATCATTAGGAATAAACTATACTATTGAGACTTCCTTTTCTTATATAACCCTCTCTGTGTTTTTGGCCCAGTATACTCTGTAGCCACACCACTTGGTCAGCGTCATCATCATTCCATTAGCAAAACACTCTATCATGAACCAAACAGCACATAGCTTTGTAGTACCACAACAATCAAAAAGAGCCAAGAGAGTAGAGACACCCCTAAGACAGGGGGGCAGGAGACCATTACTGCATCACAGCAGCTCAGTCAGTGGTCCTCAGAGCTGTTCCTGTAAAGGGGGGGGGGTGGACCTAGGGTCTGGGAAACAGTTCCCTGGGGGAAAGATACATAGACCATTCTTACTGAGGACCCAGAAACTCCAATGTTTGCCCCACTACAGACATTGTGGTACTTGTGTATCTCCTTGGCGTACTGCAATGTACCTGTGACCTAGATTGGCCACTGTTGGAAACAGGATACTGGGCTTGTTGGACCTTGGTCTGACCCTGTATGGCATATGTTATGTTCTAATCCTCCTATGTTACACAGTCTAGCCCTCCCATATGCTGGTGTCGGGCAACCACTCCCTGGTCCAAACGTCCCTCTGCCCACAGGGCCTCTGCCCTTGGGTCCCTCCCCACCACTGTCACCCACAGGGGCATTAGCACTACTCACCTAGCCCCGGGGGCACTGGGTCAGGGGAAACAACACACATGGCATCCCATTTGCACAATGCTCCCTTGGAATCTACCTTGTTTGTACCAGTTGAGTTGGGGAAGCCATGAAGTATGTCAAAATAGCCATGTGGAAGTTGTGTTGCCATCAGGAACGTTTCCCGCAGATGTGGACCACTGGAAAGGACACAGGTGGATGCATGCACTCTTTTTATCCGTATATATAACAAAACCCCCCACAAAATTGCAAAAAATTCACACTTGCCCAAATTCACAATGCAAAAATCCTAATGAAGAAATGCCACACATATAATCATGCATCAATATGAAAATTCACAGAGTATATAAATAATACAATTATTAGTGTGTTATAATGTATATTTATTAATCTCAAACTATGTTACAAAATTACAAAATTAATCAACTATACAAACATTTAATCACCATAAATTAAATCACAATGAAATGACAATACTTAATTAATTAACAACATTTAAGACACATGATAAATATTACAAATAGAAGTTCCCACAAATATAAAACTCTAATTGTATTATACAAATTTGATTTACTGTCACGGCCCCCTCCCCCCAGCTTTCTTTTTGATATACTGATACCCTAATATATATATAAAGATATAATTTTTTATATATTTCTATCTCATAATAAGCAAATGACAAAAAGCTTACATATCCCCATATCCCATTAATCACCTCTCTTTTAAAATATTTAAATTAATAATTCATAGAGAGAAAGAAATGAACAATCATATAACATACTGCCATATCCCTACTATTACCCATGGTATTTCACGCACATAAACTCCTTTATTCATTGATGTTGTACAAAAGATTTTCTGACAGAAACACAGATGTAAAGTGTTCCACCATTGCTTGCAAAAGAACACAGATGTGAAATGTTCCACTGTATGAGATCACTCGTGATTCTGTCAAACGTAAATGTTCTCTTCCAAATACTTGAAATGGATGCACAATATCAACCCACAAGATCTAAAAATGCCCCAGTAAAAAAAAGCAGATATTACATGTGGGATACCATTGCATCTTAATCCTTCAAAGGTTAACTACACATCCAGCTGTCACCATAATGAAATGCCAAAAAACACCTACAGGCTAACAGACATTATTAAATCTCCTTCAAAACCCCAACATCCTGAGATATAGGAAAAAACTGTAACCTTTAAACGATACTGCTGAACAATGAAGGACCGTGAAAGTAGATGTTCACCGAATGACCAATTATGAAATCATAGTTTTGCCGTGTAACGGCTTCTTCAGGGTAACTTCCTTAATCAAAAATCATGCTAAAAACAAAAATAACCATGACAATTAAAACTTCCATACAACTTAAAACATATATGAAACACACGTTATACCAATATTGACCTCAAAAATCGCCAACCATCTTTCAACAGCTATTGCGTCCCAAATGAGAAGCAATCTAAAAAACGCCAGCACCTGTACTCTTATAGCTAGGTTCCTCAATCCAATGCCACTCGATTCGAGAATTTAACCCATAAGGCGCCATACTCCTCCATCTGAAAATAAACTGTTGTTCCCTACTGCAAAGTTGCCATTGAAAATTATCACCCTTACCACCCCTAACTTGTTCTAAAACAAAGCAGTGAAAATCGTCTAAAGAATGGTTCTTCAATTTCCAATGCATAACTAAAGGTGCAGATTCCACCCCTTGTAAAACACAAGTTAGCATTGGTTCTATCGTCACCTGTGACCTCAAAAAGAACCATTCCTGGTGGACATTCGAAGCCCGTTTATAGGCTCTGTGAACCACACGAGCCAGATAACCCAGTGCGTCAAATCTCTTCTTCATATTTTGTGCCTGTACAAGATATTCTCCTTAGAGGAACATAACTTCTGTATTCACAAAAACTGTCCAACAGGTATGTTATCCTGTATGTGACACAGATGGAAACTAGCATAATCCAACAAACTATTCCGATCCCTAGGCTTTGAAAAAAATAGATGTGCAGAAACCACAGTTATCCAATATAATCCTAATATCTAAAAAATGGACCTCTGTCCTCAATATCTCTGGAGTAAATTGTAAATGTGAGTCTTGGGTGTTCAACCAACACAAAAATTCTTGTAAATGACTCTCCGAACCGTGCCATATGAAAAAAATATCGTCAATATATCTAACCCATTTAACAACAGAAGACCAATACTGAGATTTTGATACAATATTCTCGTCAAAATACCGTACATATAAACCCACCACTGACGGGGTTACTGCAGCACCCATAGACACTCCCTCTATTTAATGGTAATAATGGCCCTGAAATTCAAAATAATTTCTATATAGAATTAATGTCAACAATTTATGAAAAAATTGATTTCATTTGCTTTAAGCAGCTCCCCTGCCCGATCGCAAGCTGAGCTTCCCTGCTCCAATCGGGGCTGGGGGAGGAGCCTCTGGTGCCGTTAAACAGCTGCTGCCATCAGGCACGCCTGCGCCTTGCGGTCCCGTGCCTGAGGGCCTCGCTAGAGGGTCCTTTGGTGTGGCCCTTAGGTGAGGCACAGAACCTGGCTAGTCAACAACTGCTGCTCTTTCTACCATCCGGGCATAGGTCAGTAACTCCCAATATGTTTCATAACCCTAATTACCTCTCTGCATTTCATACTATCTTTTATAGATTTCTTCCCTTTACACAAGCCTTTATTCCCAGTTTACATTTTCCTCTTTCCGATGTACATCTTATGCAACCTATTTGTTCCACTAGGTTACCACACTATGATGATTGTTGGCAATCTAAGCACAAGACACATGATGCCACATGTTTTATGCCTTCTCATTCCATAAATTCTTCACATATTAACCCAATCAATAAGCTAATATCAAGTATGCTCTTTTGAATGCAGAAATAAATTAAATACGATCCGTGATATAATATTAAATAAACAATTAGACATTATTTGCATTACAGAGACTTGGTTGGATGACTCTGATCAAGTTATCTTAAATCAGCTGGTTCTCAGCATTTAATTGCATTAGAACACAGAAGAAAAGGGGAGGTGTACTCATATTAACCAGAAATGAATATAGATTTAAACTGATTTCCTCCAGTAACTCCTTTGAATCTAGTACAATTACTATTGCAAATAAATTTCTTAGCATCTCTCTAACCTACAGACCACCAGTAGCCACAACTGAATACTTATCCTCTGTCCTCGAAACTGTATGTGCCAACACCTCTAAGCACAAGCCCCTCATTGCTTTAGGTGATTACAATCTACCATCTACATCCTCTAAAGAAGCAGCAGCATTTTTAAAAGCTATGACTTCATTCAAGTATCACCAGATAATTACTTCTCCTACACATCAACATGGCTCTATTCCAGATTTGATCTTCATTCCAAAGCAACTAATGAGGCACGATAAGACTTTAACAACAGCAATTACTCCAGTTCCTTGGTCAGATCATTACTTAATTGAATTTTCCTTGACATTAAATAATTCCTTTCAACAATTAGACTATGAGGGCACAACCAGACGCTTCAAGGCCTTTGATAGAGATTCATTTATAAATGAAGTCATTCCACAATTACAGCAAAACCTTGATATCCTTGATTCAAGTATAGACAATTGGAATTGCACTTTACCTAAGGCAGCATCAGCTCTCACTTGTTCTCAACCAAAGGCACGTAGGAGATCCAATGCTCCTTGGTATTCAAGTGATATCAGGATTATGAAACGCACTCTCCGAAGGTTAGAAAGAAAATGGAGGAGGTTTAAATATCATGATTTACTGACCCAATACAGAGCTAAACAACTTGAATATAACAATCTTATAAATGAATGTAAGCAGCTTTATCATACCAATATAATTATGAAATCTATCATTAGACCGAGGGAGCTTTTTAGCAATGTTCTAAAGCTCACAAAAGACTCTATGCAGCATCGTGCCCACCACATAGACCCACAGGTTTTTGCAGATTACCTAAGATCCAAAAATATCACTACTCATACATGCCCCCCTTCTACACTGACAAATGGCTATAGTATCAACAATTCTCAACACATTTGGGAGAACTTCACTATTCCTTCACCCCAGCAAATTGAAGACATAATACAGGGACTTAATACAACAACATCACCTTCAGATCCTTGTCCAGTGTCTTGGATCAAAGCAACAAAATATCAACTTTCATCTTACATTCATAAGATTGTTAAGAACTCCTTTCAACAAGGATACTTACCTAAGTCATTAAAACAAGCCATGATTCGGCCAGTCCTTAAGAATAACACACTAGGCCCTTCTGATCCGAAATCTTACCGCCCAATTTCCAACTTACCTTTTCTTACCAAAGTCATTGAAAAATCAGTACAAAATCAACTTCAGGATCACTTGGACTTACATGCACCACTGGACATTCACCAGCATGGCTTCAAACCACAACACAACTTTGAAACCTTGCTCACCTCTCTGTTTGATAATCTTTTAAGAGGTATCGATAACATTAAGAATGGATTCCTGCTAGTATTCATGGATGTTTCAGCTGTTTTTGACACAATATCTCACTCTATGCTACTGCAACGTTTGCATCATATAGGTTTACAGAATAATACTTTAAACTGGTTTAGCTCATACTTGGAAGGTCGTATGCAACAAGTCAAATGTGACCAAAAAAGATCTTTGCAATCCCCAATCATTCAAGGAGTGCCTCAGGGTTCAACTTTATCTTCTATTCTGTTCAATATTTATATCCAACCTCTATGCAATATTATTAAACTACACAAATTCCATTATCACCTTTATGCTGATGACATAATGTTAACCAGGTAGCCGGACCCGGCGCTTTCCTCCTGCACTTAACCTCCCACCCCTTCAACTCATCTTTCACCTTTCCCCACAAATTGCACGGACAACTCTTTATGGCAAGAACTGGTCGCAGCTTTATTTCCAAACAACATACTGAACATTAACAGTAACAATGCCCAAACAAACCCCCAGCGGAGTGATGCGTCACCAGCCATGCAATTAGAAAGGCAACCTCGCCTCCGCTCCAGCCATGGTCACACCACCGGCAACGTTCCTACCACCCCTATCCGACTTCGCCATATTACTAGCAAAAGTCTTCCAGGGGTAGTCCGGGTCGAGGGCACCCTGCCCCCGTCCCAAGTCGCCTAAGGCTCCGGACTCCGGAAACCTCTGGGATCCCGCCACCGGCACAAGCACCAAAGCCTTACCTGTGCCGCCCCCCCAGCCCGACAGGAAGCTGCGACCAGTGTGCCTCACCCTGAACCACCCTCTCCAACACCTCCTGCCAGTCGTTCAGGAGCAAATCCATCCCAACCGGAGATAGGTGCACACCATCCGCCCTATACAACCCAGCACAGGCTACCTCTACCCAATCATGCTGCACGTGATATCCCCCCTGCTCACATACCCACCTCCTAATCTGCCTATTTATCTTAGTCAGTCCCCAGGACCATCTCCTCTGCCCCCAGGATGCCGGCCTCGGAATAATATCGGACCATATTAACACGACCCCCGCAAACAAACGCAACAGTGCAGCAAAGTCCCTCTTGGCGGCTCTGATCAGCTGCTTGCAGGACCACGCAGCCAGATCATTGCCCCCCAAATGCACGAGAACCATCGCTGGCTGATTCCTGACGTGCTGATAATGACGAAGCAAAGGCATCAGCTGAGGCCACCGCAGCCCCCGCTCGCCCAGCCATGAAACAGTCACCACCGCCGGATCCAGTCCAAGATTCCGCCCGATAGGCCGCACTGCCGCTCGCTGCCCAGCCCAAAACACGAAGGAGTGCCCCATCATCCAGCAGCCCCTTGCCAGCAGCCCCCCATCTGCAACAGAAATTAACATCATTAATACCCCCCCACCGTATTCATGCGTTGCACCGAAGCAGATATGTGCTTCACAGACGCACATATCCCCGAAAAGCTTTCGAGCGCCATCTTCCAATACTCTGTATCTGTTCCCCAGACAAACACACAGCAGCCGCGCTGGTCGCCGCCCCAATGCGAAAAGAGTGCACGGAAAAATGCCACGGATCCTCCCTGATCTGACGTAATACCAGGCGCAACACTGCAGTCACCTGAAATCGCGTCACCGCACGGGTATCCTCATGCACAAAAAGTTCCTCTTCGCCCTTAGGCCGCACACCCAGGTAAGCCTCCATGGCAGAGACTGGGCAGGTAATCCCCCCCAATCCTTTTGAGCACCACCCACAAACCTTTTCCTCTCTGGTCCGTTTTGGATTTCGCCAGTAACACTAGTACGAGCCGCTGGTCACTCCACACATGCTGGAGGCGCAAACAATTACCCAAACCTGCTGTCGCCGAATCAACTTCCAATTCGCCGACCCTAAAGGCCCCAAAGAATGCCAAACAGAAGACCGCGCGAAAGAGAACGGCCTCATATGGCGACGCCGCCACTCCCGGCAGCCCGTGGCACAGCCGTGTTAGCAAATCGTGCCTAATCGGAAGTCGCTGATCCCGCGGCCGCGGCTGCGAATGCTCCCAACCCTGCAGTAACCGCCAAGCCAGGCGCACGCTTCCCGAGACTCCCCAACCCACTGCCTTGGCAAAAAATTCGAACCCCGCCAGATGACTCCTGACGGCCGATCTCGCCACCCCTCTTCCCTTCGCCCACCCGACATACTCCCCCAACAGGTACTCCGGCAACTCCCCCCCGCCCATCCGTTACCATACAAATATGCCAGCACTCGCTCGCACCCACGTCAGTAGGCCGCCCACGTGCGATCCGCTACCGAATTCTTTAATAGGTTCCTCATCTCAGCAGGCCACAGCTCCACAAACTCCAAGGGACCTCAAGCCCATCCTTGTCCACCTCCGACGCCAACTGCCGAAACCGCTCCCACTGCAAACGGGAAAGAGCATCAGCGATTTCGTTAGCAATCCCTGGTATATGTCGCGTCTTTAAATCAGCATTCATCCGCAAGCATGCGAGTATGACGCGACGCATCAAAGATGCTACCTTACAACAACGTGGAGAGTAACGATTAACGACCGCCACTACCGCCTCATTATCACACCACCAAACCACCTTGCTGTTGGCCAATCTGTCCGGCCATAACTCCAGCGCAACCAATATGGGAAAGAGCTCTAAAAAGGTGATATTACTTAACAACCCCTCATCCCGCCACTCCTGCGGCCATTTGTCAGCGCACCATGCCCCGCTGAAGTATATTCCCAGCCCGACACCTCCGGCCGCGTCTGTGTACAGCTGCAAATCTGCACTGGAGATCTCTGGCTCACGCAACACAGTAGTGCCATTGAAGTCCCTCAAAAAGACGTCCCAAATCCGCAAATCATCACGCACCACTTTTGACACTCGTATGCGGTGATGCGGCCTGCGCACCCCTGCCGCCGCCGCTGCCAACCGCTGAATGAACACCCGCCCCATTGGAATCACCCTACAAGCAAAATTCAGCGAGCCAATTAGCGCCTGCATCTCCCTCAACGTCAACTTAGTAGAGGCTAAGGCATTAGCCACCAGAACCCTCAATTTCTCCACCTTTTCGGACGGCAACCTAGCCACCAATCTCTGTGTATCCAACTCAATTCCCAAAAAGGTGAGATTTGTCGTCGGGCCCACCGTCTTACTCTCCACTAATGGCACCCCCAACTCACTAACTAGACCAACAAAACCTTCCAACAGAGCGCTACAACGCGCCGACCCAGCTGCGCCAACAAATAAGAAATCATCAAGATAATGCACCATCTCCGAGCTCCCCACTCTCTGCACCACCATCCAGTGCAAGAAAGTGCTAAATTTCTCAAAGTAGGAGCAAGATACAGCACAGCCCATCGTCATACACTTATCAAAATAAAACTCCCCCTCGAATTGGAAACCCAACAACCGGAAGGCCGACGGATGCACTGGCAGCAAGCGAAATGCCGATTCGATATCCACTTTCGCCAGCAACGAACCCTGCCCCGCCATCCTAACTAAGTCCACAGCCCTGTCAAAAGAGGTGTAACGAACCTTACACAACTCATGTGGGATACAATCATTCACTGATGCCCCCACGGGACAAGACAAATTGTGGATCAACCGAAACTTCCCCAGTTCCTTCTTAGGAATAATGCCTAACGGAGACACCACGAAATTCCGAAAAGGAGGATGTCGAAAAGGACCTGCTATTCTGCCCAATCGTAACTCCCCTGCCAACTTCTCCCGAGCTATCAACGCCCAGCACCGCACACTTGGGGAATTCCGCGCCGTCGAACCAGCCACAACACCCTGAACCGGAACCACAAAACTAAACTGAAATCCCAACTGCAACAGTAACCTATCCCTTTTTCTTGGATAACGGTGAAGCCACCCACACAGAACCGTTACCCATATAGGAGAAGGAGCCAACCCCCATAGAACCCACTTACTTGGGCCCTGGCACCAGCGGAGCAACTGACCCCTTCTTAACACATTTTGCCGCCGAGTGGGGACCACTACAGACCGAGCACGCGTGACGGAATTTACAGTCCGGAAAGGGACACATAGATCTATTAAACCTCCAGCACACGTCTCCACCCCCATTGGGGACCGGTCTAGTCTGCACTGGGGAGACTCCGCCGCGAAAGGAACGACCTGTACCTGCAGCAACCCCTGTCCCGACCCTTCCCCCTCCCCCCCTCCCTTGACTGACATCTGGGTTAACCACAGGTTAATGTCCTGTGTACCCCAAGTCAACAACCTGTTCTCCTCCATTTTATCCCTGAACATTTCATCATAATTAAGCCACGACCACCCCTCGTGGACCTGTAACGCTTCCAAAATCGAATCTGCGTAGGACAACAACATCCCATATTGCTCAGGAAAATGCTGTCCCCACACACTCGCCAACCGCAGAAAAGACCTCATCCAATTGACCACATTCCTCGAGACCTTCCGAAGCCGACCCGCCTTCTCATCCTCCTTGCGCTTTTTCTTACTATCACCAGAACGCTTCCTCCCTTCCAACAAACGAAAAATATCAATATACTTCCTCTTTCGAATCTTCCGCCTCAACTTCTTAGGGACCCCTTCCCATAATTCCGATAAGGCCGCCAAAGAAGAAGAGCCAGCACCTACTTGACTCCTGGCAGACCCTCGCCCCGACGCGGCCACCCGCACCCCGACCTCGCCCCCCGATGACTCTGACGATTCCGAAAACGACGAGGAGGATGATGCAGAACTATGCCGATGTCGACACGCGTGCTTCCTTTTTCTGCGTGCCTTTCCCAACTGCTCAGCCCGCGACCCGCACCCCTCAAACTCACCCTCCGCAGCCGGCCATAACTCACCCGTCCCGTCGTCATCCGCTCTCCCATCTGACGAGGGCGTTACGCCAACTAGAGAACTCTCTGTTCCCGGCTGATCATCCACTCCTTGGGCCCGGTCGCCGTCCATCGATGTCACCCCCCGCAGCGGTGGCTTTCAGCTCTGTGGTCCTCACACCCGCTGATGCCCCTGCAGACGGCGCACCTCCAGGAGCAGACATAAAGGGGACCTGTGGAGACAAAAACGGGAAACCCAAGGAAGGGGTTCAGGGGTTCTTCTACTCCAACAGGAGTAGAAGAACCACTGAACTAAACATGCTAAGAGTTCCAAAAGAGTCCTTAAGATACAACTCCGCAACTGTAAACCGATCCTTCAGTTTATGTGCTCCAAAGCTATGGAACACCCTCCCACCACAAATTAGAACCATCACTGACCTCTTCCAGTTTAGAAAGGCCTTGAAGCATCACCTTTTCATCAAATATTTCCCAGAAAACACAATAACACAAGATCACTCAAATAGCACCATTCCCGTTCTTAACACGCCACCTCTGCTAACCCAATAACTTTTCACACCTCTCTCTCATACTATGAAAATTCTTTTAGGCTTTATTCCGTTCATATGTAAATAGCCAATGTGTTGTATTCATTGTAAATAATTTCCCCGGTTATCCAAGTTTTTGTTCCTTGTTCTATGTAAAAAACAGATAACATGTACCTTATCTGATGTTTTCTTGTTCTATGTAAACCGCGCTGATTATAAATAGAGCGGTATATAAAAGATGTTAAATAAATAAAAATAAATAAATAAGGGAAACCTGGAGCCCAAGTCGGTTGCCAGGCTCCCGCCCAGTCCGACATCGAAGAGCCTTGCCCCCCACCCAACCAATGCTCCCAGACTGCCCGATGCCCCGGCAGCCCGTATCCCCTTGGAGAGGACGTACTCCCGCCTGGGGATGCCCAGCCGCTACCCTCCCCCCCACAACCCCAAACCCCAGCCTGGCCCCTTCCCCCCCCTTGGCACCACGGGTTTATTCCCCACCCTTGCGCTTGCTCCGATCCATTCATCCCAACAGCCACCTCCGCCACCCCTGTCTCGACTCCCATTTGCCCATCTACTCCTTCAGGGAGCGCAGCCGCCACCACCGAGGGACTGGCCAATAGCTTCTGGGCCCCAGCACCCCTAACCTGCAAGTTGCCCCCCCCATGCGCTCTCCTCAAAGGAATCGCAGGCCCTCCATGCCCCATCCCCGCATGCTGCGCACTCCCCGCCCCCCTCCTTGCAACACCATCCGCCGCTCTATGGCGCGGCCCAGACCTCCCCCCCGTCAGACCCCCTCCCCCTCTGGCATCCTAACTGCCTGCCTACAGTGGCCCTGTAGGCAGGCAGTTAGGACGCCAGAGGGGGTGGGGGTCTGACGGGGGGGAGGTCTTTACTTCGGTCTTTACTTCGATCTTTGCTTCGGTCTTTGCTTCGGTCTTTACTGAGAAAGATGTAGGGATGTTACCCATGACTGAAGTGGTATTTAAAGGTGCAGAAGAATTGAAGGAAATATCGATACATCGGGAAGATGTCTTACAACTATTAGATAAACTGAAGTGTAGCAAATCACCTGGGCCGGATGGTATACATCCAAGGGTGTTGAAAGAACTGAAATATGAGATTGCAGAACTGCTATCAGTAATCTGTGAACTATCATTAAAATCATCTCTAATACCTGAAGATTGGAGGATCGCCAATGTAACACCAATTTTTAAAAAGGGTTCCAGGGGTGATCCTGGAAACTACAGACCGGTGAGCCTGACGTCAGTACCGGGAAAAATGGTAGAAACCATCATAAAGAATAAAATTACTCAGCATGTAGATAGTCACAACCTAATGGGAGACAGCCAACATGGCTTTAGACAAGGAAGATCTTGTCTTACTAATCTGTTATGCTTTTTGAAGGAGTGAATAAACAGGTGGACAAAGGTGAGTTGGTTGATATTGTGTATCTGGACTTTCAGAAAGCCTTTGACAAGGTCCCTCATCAGAGACTTTTGGCAAAACTAAAGAGTCATGGGATAGGAGGCAGTGTACTATTGTGGATCAGGAACTGGTTAAAAGATAGAAAGCAGAGGGTAGGGCTAAATGGCCAATTTTCCCAATGGAAAAAGGTGAATAGTGGTGTACCCCAGGGATCTGTGCTGGGTGCGCTGCTTTTTTTTTTTTTTTTTTTAAATTCTTTATTTTCGTTTTATAACAACAAAGGAAAGGAAGACATACAGCTAAAAGACAAATACATAACGTGTAATACATACACCAAAGTAAACCCCTACCACCCCCCTCCCCCCTGCTTCTTCTCTAGAAAACTAAGCATTCCCGAAGCGGGCGTGTACTTACATTATTGTATTACAAAACCTAACGGTGATCTAAAACATGATGAGTGCACATTATACAGGCATGTTGGAGCAATGAGCAGATTGTACATAATCATTAAGCATCTGCCATTTAGACAAGCAAGAGTGAGTTTGGACATGGGGAATAGCTCTCCGAGGTATCTGCTCATATTTACTATAAGCAGACGAGGTTCCACCATTCATTGACAGTAAGTCGAGAGCTATCCTTCCAATTCCTCGTGATTAAGCATATGGCTATACCCAGCATGAAATCAAGGAGAAAGCGACCCTTCTTAGGAAGAGAGGGGACCTCCGCCACAGAGCGGAGTCCCACGACCTTCCAAGAGAGAGGCTCATGAAAGTGTAAGATAGATTGAATACGACCCCAGACCCGCCCCCAATAGACCTGCAGTTGAGGACATTCATAAATAACATGAGCGAAGGTTCCCACAGCAGTATGGCAAGACCAATACAGGTCCCTAGCATTTGGGTTCCATTTGGCTATTTTTTCTGGGGTATAAAAGCATCTGTGTGCAAAGAAGAAGAGAGTTTGGGTAACAGAGGCAGACCGGGAAACCCGCACTACTTTACTCCAAAAAACGCTCCATTGCACAGGGGTTATAGTGGTTTGCAGTTCGCGCTCCCAGGCTTGTTGGGCTCTAAAAGTGTCCGTATCTGTACCCTGACAAATTATTTTATAAAAATTAGAGGCTAACCCATGTGCACTACTAATGGAGTGAACTATCTCTAATAGCCCATCCTCAGTAGGGGCAGAGGGCGGCATGATTCGAGCACTTTTGAGGCAGTGTTGAAGCTGCATCAATTGAAAGTAGTGTTTCGCTGGTAACGCAAATTCCTTTTGTAAATCAGAAAAGGTTTTCCAACGAGCTGCAGAGAAAAAGCTGTTGGGGTGTCCAGATCCCCCTGGAGTACCAGGGTTTCCAGGCTATTGTTCTATTTAGGACTTGAATTCTGGGGTTATTCCATAGCGGGAGTCCGTCCTGAGGACATACATTCGGGCCCAGTGATAGAATGAGAGTGTTAAAGGCCGCAAGAGTATCGACAATCATTGGTGGATGGCGGGTGTCTACTTGATAGGACATACCGGGGAGATGGGTCAACGGAATTGGGCTACTAAGCTCCTCTTCTATGTCAAGCCAAACTGGTCGGCGGTCTGTTGAGGTATCTAGCCATCGGGCACCTTGCTTAAGTAGAAAGGCTTGATGATATCTAAGAAAATCAGGAAATCTGGTACCCCCTCGTTCCTTTGCAGACTGCAGTTTATGTTTAGCTATCCTTGGTGGCTTGCCCTGCCAGAGATAACGGACGAGAAGGCCCTCAATATCTTTATAAGTATGTAACGGAAGTAAGCATGGCAGCATTTCTAAAATGTAGTTCACTTTGGGGACTATCATCATTTTCACAGTTTCTAAGCGGCCCCACCATGTGAGAGATAAGGGAGACCAACGATTTGTGAGTTCACGGACTTTGGAGACTACCTCTTTGGCATTAAAACTGATAGTGTCTTCTAAAGGAGAACAGTAATGGACCCCGAGATACTTCACCATGCGGGATTGCCAAAGGAAGGGAAAGGCCTGCATGTCAGCCTCATGTACCCAGCGGTTCAGTGGGAATGCTACAGATTTGGTCCAGTTAATTTTATAGCCCGATAATTGTGAGTATCCGTCAATCAGATCCAAGACAGCTGGAACCGAATCGAGGGAAACGAAGAGCATAAGGTCATCTGCATATGCAGAGAGTTTAATCTCCCTATGACTAAAGGGGACACCTCGAATACGTGCAGACTGTCTAATAAGGAGGGCTAGGGGTTCAAGAGCGAGATCAAAAAGCATTGGTGATAGGGGGCAACCTTGACGCGTGCCTCTTTGGAGGTTAAATGGCTGAGATTTGATGGCGTTTACACAAATACTGGCGACGGGTTGAGTGTACATGACTTGGAGATATCGGAGGAAGCCCTCTCCAAAGCCATACCATCGGAGAACTGCAAATAAGAAGGGCCATTCTAGACGATCAAAGGCTTTTTCGGCATCCAGGGAAAGACCCACCCATGGATGGTCGAGATTGGCAGCACTAGATAACACATGGCACAAGGTCCGAGCATTGTCAGCAGTTGATCTGCCGGGTATAAAACCGCATTGGTCGGGGTGAATTAGGGTAGCCATCATGTCAGATAGCCGGGTGGCCAAGATCGTTGCGAAGATCTTATAGTCGGCATTAAGTAGGGAGATTGGACGGTAGTTGGCGGTCAGTAGCGGGTCTCTGCCTTCTTTCTCAAATACAACCACATTAGCTGCAGAAAAGGATCCCAAAGAGGATGTATCTACCGCAAGGGCAGTAAAATAGAGTTTTAAATAGGGAACTAAATCTGCACTGAACGTTCTGTAGAATTCGGTCGGGAGACCATCGGGCCCTGCGGCACGGCCCGAGGCTGTTCGTTTTAGGGCAGATTGGATCTCTGAAGTAGAGAAGGGTTCATCCATCGCATCTCTATCATCTTCAGAGAGGGTCGGCCGCTGAATGCCAGAGAGCAATCGCTCGAATGTCTCTGACGAGAACTCACATTCAGATTGATATAGGCGGGTATAGAAATCCCGAAAGAGCTCTACAATGTCGGAGTCTGTGGTCACTATGCCCCCTCCCTGTGGAGCTCGAAGGGCCGCAACGCGTTTGGCTTCTTTTTGACCTTTCAAGGCATTGGCTAAGAGTCGACCGGCTCGGTTATTTTCACGATAATATGTCCCTCGCTGAAGCTCAATACTCTTAGAAGCTGCAGTTGAGAGGATTGAATTATATTGAAAACGGAGACGCTGTAATCGAATTAATACACATGGGTCAGTGCGTGAAGTTAGAACTCGTTCGCCTGCTTTTATTTGTTGGTCTAGTATGAGCAGCTGCTGTTTACGTTGTTTCCGCAGGCGGATTTGATAGCTAGTGATCGTTGCCCGAATGGCCGCTTTGAAGCCCTCCCACCAAGCCCAATTCGCAGTATCTTGGGGTAGATTAAAATGGAAGTAATCCTGTATGGCTACTCGAATTTCTGACTGGAACTCTGGCTGAGTTAACAGGGCTCTATCAAAGAACCAGGCACCCGAGTTTCCCTGGGGTTCAGTAGTGTGTAATTGAAAGGAAACGGCAGCATGATCTGAAATATGTTGGGAGTGAATCTTTGCAGTGTCCACCTGAGGAACTAACAGTTTTGAGATTAGAAAGAAGTCTATGCGAGACTGAGATTTATGAGGGGAGGAGAAGAAGGTGAAGTCAAGCTCATTGGGGTGTAGTAACCTCCATAGATCAACTAAAGCAAGATCCTTGATCAGGGAGGTAAGCGTGGCGTGACTCTTGGGGGGACCACTCGTCCTAGGCGGCTGTTTGTCAATCAGGGGATCAAGGACTAGATTGAAATCCCCCCCAATGATCAATGAAGTATGAGCAGAAGCCTGCGCAACCTGAGCAATGGTAGCAAAAAAGGCAGGGTCATCAACATTAGGAGCGTAAAGGCATATACATGTAACTTCTAGGCTACCTATCTTGAGGTGAACTCTAGACCATCTACCTTCTGTATCTGAGCTAGTCGCAATAACAGTAGCATGCAAAGATTTCCTAACCAGTATGGCAACCCCACATTTCTTAGAAACGGCTGGGGAATAAGCGGCCACCATGTAAGGTTTAATATTGAGTTTAAGAGTTTCCTTTGAATTTAAATGCGTTTCTTGGAGAAAAATCAGATCCGCTGCTTCCTGATTGAGGTAGCTTAGGATTTTCTTCCGTTTTATCGGATTATTGATGCCTTTTACGTTCAATGAAAAAATCTTACATGGTGCCATCAATCGGTAGTAAACATATTAAGTAAGGGCACCTGATAACATGAAACATAAGCAGAATCTGTACAACAATGTCACAATCACCGAGTATTCTGGCTAATACACCCCATATTGAAAAGTATGTACCAACGTATCTTAGAGAAGAAGCAAAACCCCCAAAGAAAATGGCGACCATGTGTCTGCGGGAGGAGGCCCTGGAGAGGAATAAAAGACAGGTAAAAGGAAAGAAACACCAGAGTCCATAATAACACTGTCTCTGATACTCATCGAGGCTACTGTGGGTAGATGGAGTCGGGTCACAGGTACCATCAAGAGTAAGGCAACAGACTGCCCACGCCAGACTCTTCGCTAGGCTGCGGCAGATCCAATATAACAGGTACAGCGGATATAAGGAGACTTGCAAGAATATTCTGGAAGTCAGCGCATCAAGTCGGCCTCTTTGGAATCCAAAAACTCCGCTAGTAGATCAGGGTCCTCGAATGTTCGTGTCTGATTGTGAAGCGTGACTCGGAGCTTGGCCGGGTACATCAGGCCGTAGCGTGCTTGTAGTTGTTGAAGCCTCGGCCGGAATTCCAAAAGGCGCTTTCGACGGTCGACGGTGGGTTTAGACAAGTCAGGATAGAAGGAGATCTTGTGGCTCTCAAACTCCATATGGCCCTTTGCCCGAGAGGCACTTAGAATTTGCTCCACGTGTTGATATCTCAATAGTCGAAAAATGATAGGCCGCGGGGTCTTCCTGTTGAGCGTTATGTTTGTGGGTACACGATGAGCGCGATCAATCTCCAGATCTTTGGTAAAGGTGATTTGGAGCAAGGAAGGGAGGATTTTGCATAAAAACTTTTCATGTCTCCCGATTCCGCTCCCTCTGGTATGCCCACGAGTCGTATGTTGTTGCGACGCGCTCTATTATTGCCATCTTCCACCTCTTTCTGCAATGCCCGCACCTGTCGTTCAACTTTGTCGAGTTTGGACAACCGGGCCGCATGGGAGTCCAATATGCCCTCCATTTTGTCCTGACGCAAAGAAAGCCCTTCTAGTTTGCTTTGCAGCACACCAAAGTCGTCCCGCAGCGCTCGAAGTGCTTCACCGTTTGCCTGCACAAGGTTTTTGACCCCTCTGATCTCTACGAGGATTTCCTGCTGCATTTCGGGGCCCTCGCACGAGGCCGGCCCCTTCTGCGGAGACGGAGGTTCAGTTTTGGAACGTTTGCCGTGAGAAGCCGCTGGAGACCCAAATTCCAGGCGCGTAGGTTTGGTCCCCGCCATCTCACCACTGTGCCCCGGCAAGGTCAGAGTAGAAGTTCCAAAATATGAGGTGTTAATTCAGGATTCTGAGTAGGCCTCTCGGGAGCCTCAGCGTTATGCGACCATCCCGCTGGACATCAGGCTCCGCCCCCGCCAGTATGGCATATCTTATGTTCTTATGTTCCCCGGCCTTTGTTAGCCTGCTTACCAGTCATAGCCTGCCCTTCAGCCCCCCCCCCCCTCTTTCCTTTGCACACACTTGGATAAAGGATAATTCCCTTAGTGGCTTTCAATGTATTTATTTTTATTTTTTGTTTTACTGCCGTCGCACAGGGTCCCGCCGCTTTTTTATCTCTTTTTTTTTTTAACACCCTCTACCACCACAGCCCAACCTGCTGTCCCTTCTGCTGACTTCTCCAGCTGTGCGCCCCAACTCGCCTGCTCCCTGAATCGGAGGTCGCTCCTCGAGCAAACTGCCGCCGCTGCACCGACGCCGCTCCGGGATCCCGACTCCGCCAAAAAATTGTTTGAATTCCGCCGCCGCTCCGCACACAGCTTCTGCTTGCCCTGCCGACTCGCTGCATGTGCTCCGGCCCAGACTGCGCACGCCGGAGCACATGGCCTCACCTCTCTCTGATTGGCTCTGCTCGCTCCCCACCTAGAGCGGAGCCAATCAATTCAAAAATTGCACACAGCGTCTTTACGCTGCTGCACTTCAGCCCTCCTACCTCCACGAACGCGAGCAGGGTCCCCGCGCCGGGCCGGGCACCTGGTAACGCGCGGGCGCCGGGACCCTGCCCGTGCCCTTATTAGTATATACCCCAATTGTTTTACAGTCTCTTGGCTTCTCAGCAATTTCTAGATGTCTCCAAGACATGACTACCTGGCTTTCAAATAATAACTTTACTCTTAATTATGACAGAACTGAGGCAATGTTTGTTACTAGGAACCCTAACTTCATTCCTCCAAATACTATTGATTTATTAAACAGGCCCATCATAGTTAAAAGCAAAATCAAATACCTTGGCATAATTTTGGATAAGGCATTGAACCTTAAATCTCATATTGCTAAAACTGCTAATAAGGCCTATCATTGTCTAAAGATTGTGAGAAAACTAAAGCCATTACTCCTTCAAGACCATTTCTGTACCGTTTGTCAGGCTCTCATCACCCCCCTCCTAGACTACGGAAATCTGCTTTTTCAAGGCCTCCCTCAGCTAACTCTACACCCTCTCCAGATGGTTCAGAATACTGTTGCACGTATTATTACTGGTTCAGCAAAAACGGATCATATCTCCCCTGTCCTACAACAGTTGCACTGGCTTCCAGTAAGCATCAGGTCAAAATTCAAGACACTTTTAATTATCTTTAGGATTTACAATCACCTGTCAGCAGATGCATTACAAAATATTATAACTAGAGATATTATCAATAGACCAAGAAAATGACAACATAATTAGTACCCTGCTCTTTAACCTGGAAAAGAGACGGCTGAGGGGAGATATGATAGAAGTCTATAAATTAATGAACGAAGTGGAATGGGTAAACGTAGATCGATTGTTTATGTTATCAGAATATAGAAAGACTAGGGGACATGCAATGAAGCTATAGGGTAAACTATTTAAGACTAATAAAAGAAAATATTTTTTCACTCAACGTGTGATCAAACTCTGGAATTTGTTACCGGAAGATGTAGTAAAGGCTGTTAGTGTAGCTGGGTTTAAAAAAGGTTTGGACAAGTTCCTGGAGGAAAGGTCCATAAACCATTATTAAGAAGGGACCCAGGATATCAATGCTTGACCCAGTACAAGCATTGCGGAACCTGTGTCTTTTGGGGAAACTGCTAGGTACATATGACCTAGATTGGCCACTGTTGGAAACAGGATACTGGGCTTGATGAACCTTGGTCTGACCCAGTATGGCATATCTTATGTTCTTATGTTCTTATGCTGGATACTGTAGGACTAAACAAGCAACTTCAAAAAAGAGCTCCTTCTTTACTGGCTTCCAAACTTTGGAACTCTCTCCCGATGGACCTCAGAATTATGACTGATATCAAAGATTTTCACAAGGCCTTGAAGACCCTGCTATTTGCTGAAACTTATGATTTGATATATAACACAGGTACACTAAAAAAAAAAATTTTTTAAACTGCCTCTAATGTTTCAATTGATTTTTACGTTTTTTGGTGCGCTGAATCCAAATCTGGTAACCAATTTGCTCCATCACGTGCAGATTTTTTGCTACATTGGGTTAGCAGTTTGAGGTGAACGTTTCAGATTGAGTGCGATCGAGATAAAAGTTTCTTGGATGAATTCTTTATACTAATTGTTTAGTAGTTATTCAAATAAGAATAAAGAAATTGTAACAAGGCAGCACATAAGAATAGAGTAATGTCAACAAAACACACTGTGATGGTAGCAAAATTGTCTGCACTTAAAACAGCCACATACATGTGCACAAACATTGAGCATATAAGAGCGAGGTTAGACACAAAGCAAAGCAAAGAAATGTGCAAAAAATGTTGTACAGGTATGTATGTAAGAATAGAAAACGCAAACCGCACCATTGCAATACATGAAGACAAACACCCGATGGTGTGAAAATAAAATTCTAATAAATGAGATCCGACACTGTGGTAATAACTAGCAAATTTTTATTTCAAAGTTTAGTAAAAACACAATATTTGTCAACACAGTTTAGATTTTAAAGTCATTCTTGGGTCAATCAATCTCCTGGTGGGCCCGTTTTTTCTTCCCCCGAATGCTTCTCTTGGTGCGCTGCTTGGCGTAATTTTCATCTGGGGTTTCCTGCAGCAGCAACCAGCAGAAATCAGCCATCATAGTGGTGTTCCATCTTCCTTGGTACCTTCTCTCTGCGTCCTTGATGTCCTGGTGAAACCTTTCACCTTGTTCTTCACTGTACGCCCCCAAGTTTTCGGGAAAGTAGTTCACATGGGAGTGCAAGAAATGGACTTTCAGGCTCTTGTTACAGCCTTGTTCTTTGAAGGCATTGAGCATCCTGGCAACAATATCCTTATAGTTCTCATCCTGCCTGTTCCCTAAGAATTTGAGAACAACATCCTTGAAGGAATCCCAGGCTTCTTTTTCCTTCTCAGACATCGTTTCAGCGAATGCTCCATCCGAAATGAGTTTCCTTATATCAGGGCCAACAAACACTCCTTCCTTTAGCTTTGCTTCAGAAAGTCGGGGGAACTTTGAGCAAAGGTACCGAAAGCACTCACCATCTTTTGGAAGGGACTTGATGAATTGCTTAATGAGACCCAACTTAATGTGGAGAGGTGCTAATAGAATTTTATCACGAGGTACCAAGCTCTCATGAAGAACATTTTTCTCACCGGGTCTCAAATACTCCCGAATTGGCCAGTCTTTTTTCCCCCAGTGTAGGTCGCGGGCCCGGCTATCCCACAAACAAAGGAAGCATGGATATTTGGTGAAAACCGGATTGCTGCCCTAATAGCATGGATAGAATTTTAAAGTCTCCACAAATCATCCACTTATGCTCATCATAACGAATCTTCTGAAGAATCAGGGCCAAATTCTCGTATTTTTCTTGGAGAATAACAGAGTGAGCAATAGGAACTGAAGGGAATGTGTTGCCATTATGAAGAACACCTTTTATGCTGTCTTTTGACGAATCAATGAACAGCCGCCATTCAGCAGGATCATACTTGAGTTTAAACTTTTCCATCACTCCGTATATATTGTTGCAAAATACCAAATCTTCCTCTTTGCTGAAATACTTCAAAAATTGTGTCTCGCGGTTGCGGTACCAATAAAAAGTTGTTCCTGGTGACAATAGATTTTTCTGTTTAAGCCGAGAACCTAGCAGTTGGGCAGCATCTTTTGGGAGTCCTAAATCCCGGACTAAATCATTCAATTCAGCTTGAGAGAAAAGTTCAGGTTTCGGATCTGGTTCAGTTTCAAACTCGGAAGTACTGGACTCATCGGGAAAAGCCATCTGAGTCTCATCATGATCAGAACCGTCCACACAAATATGATCCAAAGATTTTGGTAGTTCAGGCAAGGTACTTCGTTGCTATGAGGCATAGGCCTAATTGCTGAGGGAAGGTTGGGGTAACTTATTACGTTCTTATTTTTTAAGTTGTATCCCTTCACAATGCAAGAGCAAAAATAGCAGTCACTGCTGTGGTCTCTTTGTTCACGCCACATCATAGGTATTCCGAAACGAAATGCTTGTTTTTTACCTTTCATCCATAAGCATAGATCTTCCTCACATGTCTTGCACACTTTGTGAGGAGCCCACGGTTTGTCTTGATCGCCTAACTTCAAACCGAAATAGGCGAAATATACTTTTTTAATAAATGCAGAAATGTTCCTCTGCCGCTTTTTCACGGTATATTCCCCACAAATAAAACAAAAACTGTCCGGAGAGTTGACGCAACCTCTGGCTCTGTGAGCCATCACAAATACACAGCACTGCAAACTACAGCTGTAGTGAACCACTTCAGAATAAAGCTGGATTACGACTGAGCAAACAAAAGGTAATAATGAACTTGCAAGAAACTGAAATTTGACAGGAACGTTCATGTCGCAACCACCGTGTTTGAGCGAGCGAACGAGGCGAGGCGAACAGGAAAGAACATGCGCCAGCGCGAGTACTGGATTTAGCCCCCCGCCTCCCAATTGTCCTGTTAATGTATAAAATGAATACAAAACACTCTAAAATATCATGAGGGAGTGTTTCTAGTTAGTTAACCATTACAACCTCTATTTTGGGCCAAGAAAATAAACTGCAGTCGGCTAAAAAGAAATTATGTGAATATTCCTTATATGGGTAAGAAATCTAATTTTGCAAGAAAACGTGACGTGATGGAACATTTTGGCTATTTTTCCTGGATTCAGCACCCCAAAATCTATAGGAATCAGTTGCAAAACTGGAGGCAGTTTTTTGGTAGTGTACCTGTGTAATCAATAGTTTTTACCAATAGGCCCATTTTATTATGTTAATTCATCTTAGTTTTGTTTGTTAATGTCTTATATACCCTATGTTATTTGTAACCATCCATTTGTATTGTGACTACTTTGATTGAAGGATAAGGTGGGATACAAATCTGTCTAAATAAATAAATAAAGATTTCCGGCCCATCGATAATCCTGTAGTTGATAAATGAATGGCCACGGGGCCATGTAACTGCAGGCCATGGTAACTGGGGGAGTTGGCGCGGGTAGCTCCTTCTGGTGGCGGGGTGCCGGTGAGTGGGAGGATTGGGGGGGAGGGGGTAGGAAGTGAGGTCCTGTGGCATCCTTTGAATTGATTGGCTCTCGGGTGTGATGGTGGTGCATGGGAGCCAATAGGATGCCGAGGTTAGAGGTAGGGAGAGTGTGGGGCCAGCGGGCAAAGTAGTGTGCTGGCGAGCAGCGGGAGGACAGGACAGCTTCCCACCCACCCACCCTTAAGGGGAGGGAGGAGTGGGGTGGGGGTGTTGCAGCTGGAAGGGGGGGATAGGCGGGATCCTGGAGGTTTCCGGGGTCTGGAGCCTTGGGCAATACCTAGGGCGGGGGTGGGATACCCCTGACCCGGATAACCCCTGGGGGGCTTTTGCTAGTAATATGGTGAAGCCGGAGGAGGGGCTGGGTATTAAAGATAGCCATTGGGGCTGTCCGCGGCGGAACCAGAAGGAAGTCACTTTGCTAATCATATGGCTGGTGATGCCTGGAGCCACAGATGGGACGGCTAGGATGTGGGATCTAAAATGTTGTTGGATAAAGTTGTGTTAATTTGAATAAAGCTGCGACCAGTTGAATTCCAAATCATTGTGGTATTGTGGTTATTAAAGGGGAGTGGGGGTAAAGGAAGGGATATTTTTTGGGGGGGGGGGGGAGGGGAGAGGGCAGATCGTGTCCATGGCATGCTTCTTTTCAAATACTCTCTTTGCCTGCCTTGTCAATGCCTTGCATTTTACTTGCCAGTACTTATGTTGTTTCCTGTTTTTGTCATTTGGCTCTTTTCCATTTTCTGAATGATTCTCTCTTAGCTACAGTATGACAGCCTCACTGACATCACCTTTAAGCCATGCTGGCTATCATTTGGCGTTCCTTCCACCTTTCTTAAAGTGTGGAATATACCTGATCTGGGCTTCCAAGACAGTATTTTTAAATAATGCCCAGGCCTTATGTAACTCCTTTTCATTTTTTCTTTACCATTTTCCTCATATTATTATATTCTCCTTTTTGAAAGTTAAATGCCAGCACAATGGATTTTCTTGTTATCCTCCTTCAATTTATTAAATCACATGTATCATATTATGATTGCTACTTCCAAGCGGTCCCAACACCATTATCTCTCACACTAGATCCTGCATGCCGCTAAGCATTAGGTCTAAAACAGCTTCCCCTCATGTCAGTTCCTGAACCAAATGCTCCATGAAGCAGTCATTTATTCCATCTAGAAACTTGTACTCCCTAAGAAAGGCCTGATGTAACATTGACACAAACAATATTGGGGTAATTGAAATCTTACATTATTCCTGTATTGTAGTCTTTGCTATCTTTCATAATTACTGTTAGCATTTCATCACCTGTTGGTTCATTCTGGCCAGGCGGATGGTAGTACACTGCCATTCCCTTCCCCTTTTTACATGGAATTTCTAATCATAGAGATTGTGCAGTGTATTTCTTTTCCTGCAAAACTTTTATCCAGTTTGACTCAGTGCCCTCTAATATATAGTGCCACTCCTTCAACTATGTGATCTACCCTGTCATTGCAATATAGTTTGTAGCCTGGTATATTAGTGTCCCATTGGCTACCCTCCCTCTACCAGGTCTTCGATATGCCAATTATATCTAACTTTTCATTCAATGCTATATATTCTAACTTTCCCATCTTATTTTATAGACTTCTAGAATTTCAAAATTTGTATTTTGTTCATATTAATAGTCTGGCTATCGAATGACAGGAATAATTTGGAATCTTTCAACTTTGTCTGATTTTTACTTAAAGGGACCTAGGTTACTTTTACCTATATTGGAAGCTCTCTATCGGGATGCCGTAACATCTCTGTTTTGCTAGTATTTTTCAAAGATATATCATTCTAAACTATGCGCTCTTGGGTGACTGTAAGCTTTCCCCCATTGTTTAGCTTAAAAATTGCTCTATTACCTTTTTAAAGGTTAATGCCAGCAGCCTAGTTCCTTAAGGTGGGGCCCGTTATGTTGGAAAAGTCCCCCCTTCCCTGGAATGTTGCCCAGTTCCTAACAAATCCAAAACCCTCTTCCATGGGAGTTACAAGAACAAAAGGGAAGCTGCCTTGACTTATTCCCACTTTGGAAAGAACTAAATATATTTGGGGTAAAGACTTCCAAATAGCAAACTAAAAACTGCGGGCCCAATATTCAACAAGGCGCCAAGGCTGGCCATACCCACAGAAAGGTATCCATTCAGGAAAAGTGCCTGAATCATGAGTCATGTGCTGACAAAATGGGCAAGCAACAAAAATGCAGCACAAACCAGGCACAGCAGCAGGCGCCCACTGCAGCATATATGAATAAGCACAGGGCATGTAACCCAGGCACTGCGCTCAAGGCACAGATGATACCTATGTATGTGACCACCACAACATCGGCCAGAGAAGCAGGATGGTTTGGGGTCAGGAACCTGTGTATTTCCCGTTCGGCATACCCATGCATTGCCCATCTGGCATACCCGTGCATAGACAACACCATCATACAGGACCCGCGAGCTGCCTGTGTAGGAGTCCCCTGTGGCTGGGTGGACAGACACCAGGGTAATGGCGGTGAGGAGAAGTGCAAACTTCATCTTCTGATGAAAGTGAGTGCCTTTTCTGCTCTGTGCTGTAGCATGAGGGGGGCCCTCTAACCCAGGGGACCCCTCGCCTAAACCTGAAAGCCATATGGAGGGGAATCTAACTTTGGCTGCATAGGTAAGGAGGCCACAACAGACGGGGAGGGGTGTTGAACACCATGCTAGGCAGACACACCCTGAAAGGCATAACTGTATGCCTGCACAGGGAGACAGGGCATGATGTCAAAGCCACATGCTGGTGGCTGCCCCAATGTATGCCTATCAGGTGGTGGTGGGGGATAGGCCATGCATTGGTACAGGTGCCAGCCCTGATTGCCTGCAGCAGGGGGCATATCTACACACTGCAGGTGCTGAGGGAGCTGCCCCCCCCCCCCGGTGGTGGTTAGTAGCAATGCCACAGGGCATGCATAGCAATGGAAAAGTCTGGTGCAGATGGAGCTGTGGCTGGGCTGGGCACCACAGGGGACACTGGCAGCCAGTGTGGATGTCCCAGACACCTACTCCTCCCCCTATCCCTTATGCCCTGGTGCAAGGTTCTGGCGGGACAAGTGGCAGAAACCACACATGTGTTGCCTGTCTGTCCCTGCAAGCTGCTATGCCACCACAGTCTGCCACCCATGCCCCTGTCCCCAGGACGGGCATGTTGCCAGATCATTGCAGGATACAGGTATGCACAACAGGCAATATGGTAGTGGCCAACTGAGCTCATGTGTATCCCCTCTCTCTCCCACGGGGAATATGGTGTATGTCGCACATTGGAGGCCCTCAAGTGCCACTTCTGCAGGCTGTGCCGGAGGAGACCCAACCAGCTACAGCAGATCAGGGAGCGTCTGGTGGCCAAGGAAGGTCAGTGCGGTACACAGTTGTGCCCAGCAGATGCAGGGGGCAGCAGCTGTGGCTGCCAGACTGGTGAAGGCAGACTACCTGGTGGTGGACACTCCCTTTATGCAATGATGGAAATGTGCTATGGGCAGCTGTGCCATCCCCTAGTGCCACAATCCTGTGTGTGCCCATCACCTGAGGGGCCAGCAGGGCACAGCACGGCATATGAGGGGGAGAAAAGAGCTGGCTGGAGGTGAGCATACATTGTGCACTGTGGGGGAGGCAGGTCCCTTTGGACTGAAGGTGGGTTGAGCGATGCATGTATGGGCCCCCCAGGAGTGTGCCAGTCCAACCCCAGGTCCATGCCTGTGCAGACCAGTAACTCACCTCCTCATTCCCCATAGCTGACTCCAGGTGTGCCCAGAATACTGCTGGCCTACCACATCGACCACCCAGGAGTGGCGGGGCTGCATCGCCTGAGCAGAGCAGCAGCATTACCAGCAGCAGTGATAGGGATGAGGAGGAGATATCAACATCCAGCGACACCATGCCCCTCGACTGCACCCCACAGCCCACAGGCATACCTACCCACTACCCTACCAATGGACCATGTGCCCGCCCAATGGCTCAGTACTTGCCAGGTGTGACATGCAGTAGGGATGTGGCCCACCTCCCACAGCTTGGGTCCCCAACAGCCACCCCAGCACCCATGGGTGCATGCTAGCCATGCCACACCTGGCCCCCCTGCACCACAACCCCCTCGCCCATTGAGTGACTGGACCCTGGCCACCCTGATAGCGGAGGTGCATCTTCTCAGGGAGGAGGTGCGGACTATGGCATGGACCATTGCCATGCACCTGGATGCTCTCACTGCAGCAGTGACAGGGCACTAGCAGGGCCCCCCTTCACCATAGGGAGACCCCTGTCAGGTATGCCCTGGGCTGGGGTGGTCAGCATATGTACATATGTGCATTGTCTGCCACTGGTGGCAGTGTTGTAGATATGTTTGGCACATTGTTTAATAAATGGTTAATGTTTGCAAATGCTGTGTTGTCCATTTTGTGGGGACAGGGCATTGTGTGAATAGTGCAGGGGACCAGGGGAGGGGACAAGGGGGGACTGGGGGTCCATGGGTATGGGGTGTGGACATGCCTGTATTGTGTGGGTATGGCAGAGGGCCACTACCTGAGCAGATGGTCACGGGCAGAGCCCTGCATGGGTAGCGCTTCTGGGTTGTGACCGTCTGCATGGGTAAAGCCCCCTGAAGTACCCACACAACACAGGTGAAGCCCAGTAGAGCTGCATGCGAGGGATGCTCCCTGCCCTGTGAAGGCACAGCGCCAGGGCAGCACACACCACTGTTGTCATATCCGCTTACTGTGTTATGCAACCTACTTGGGTATTGTAGTCTGGGCGTCCCTGCATGCCTATGTTGCCATTGCTCAGTGCTGTGCAGTTATGGCATCCTATGGTGGCAAGCTGACATGCAGATATTCAAAACATCGGCACCCATGGGCCTATGTGGATACCAGATATGCCTTTGGATGGGGTGTAGCCCCACTGTGCACTCTACCCATGTATGCATAAGAGGACCTACATGGGTAGGCGAATACCACCTTAGCGTGTTGCTGCTTCACGGTGACTGACAACGACAAGGCACCGGCAGCAGCAAAGCTCACAAGGAAGGTGAACTTTACACCATCTGAGATGGCTATGGCCTTGGGACTCATCCTGCAGCAGCACAATGCTGTGGCGTGACATTGTTAACAGAGTCAATGCAGTACACCACCACAACTGGGATGTGGAGGACCTGAAAAAGAAGTGGCGCATGGTCTGGCAGGCAGAGAAGGAGAAGAGGGCCAGCAACAGCACGCACGTGGCAGACAGGCACTATGAAGCCTCAGCCATTGATTCTATCACCAAGGCAGACACATCCTGGCCAATCCGCTCTGTTTCAGGCCATACCCACAATCCTCTGCTCCTCATCATGCATATTTTGACTAACTCTGGGAACATCTTAGGCAATGCGAGGCACAGTGAAGTGCAGTAAGCCACAGAACAATGGAGAGACATACACACACACACACACACACACACACATACTCAATCACTCACATCGCCGTGCTGTGCAAAAGTGGGGACAGTTGGCATTCATGCCTGCCACTTTGATCTCCATATCAGCTCAAGCATTGTTAACGTGTGCTCATTGTGGAAGTGCTAGTAGCATGCTCTGATATTAACACCTGTTGTTAGCACCCTCTAAGTGTGCAGGTGCTATCAGTCTGCCTCATCTAGCTGTGGATAGTGGAGCCTGATTGTGTGGCTGATGGGTTTTTGTACCCTTGCTGGCCGATTCATTGGGAGTTGCACATGCTGGTGCTGTACCTGCACTGTAGACTAAAGTTTAGCCACAGGGACATGCAGTACATGATCCACAGTCGGAACTTGATCCTGTGACCCTCTGCTCATATACACACTGACTGTGTATGTTGAACCACAGTACTATCATACAGATACAACAATCCCTGTGCTGACATACTCCCCATCAGACCTTGGCATGTGTTACAATGCACATGGCATGCAAGACCAGGACATGGCTTTGAACTTTCTGCAGGCAGGTGGCACAGACCCTGCTGCCAACACCCCCACACCATGCCGACATGCCCGTATGTGTCAGTGGTGGTGGTGGTGCGCAGTCCCAGCCCATCCAACATGCAGGTTTGGCAGGCACCTAGGGCGCAAGGTCCAGATTGGTGGAGTATAGAGGCACACATGGATGGCCATGCAGCCCCCCCCCCCAACCATCTTCCTCTTCAGGGAGCCCATCACCACCTGCCACTGATACATCTCAGGGGGAGGATGACAGCCACTGCTGTGGTAGTTCCCTGGGCACCTGCATTTTGCAGCTTTCTGGAGAGCTACAGCTGCTGGTGCTATTGGCCCCTTCCTCCACAGCTGGATTCAGTGGCAGTGTTGGGGGGGGGGGGAGGAGCCTGGTTCTCTGTCTGGGGTGCCAGGAACCTCGGACCACCCCATATGTCACATCATCTTTCTGCAGTAGCAGCATGTCTGTGTGCCGTCACTGTTACTGTGGGATAATGATGGAAATTACAGATGGTAATGCCGATGGAAAGATATCCCAATGAGGAGGGCTCTTCAACCTGGAGAAGAGGTGTCTGAGGGGAGATATGATAGAGGTCTATATATTAATGAGTGGAGTGGAACAGATAAACATAGATTGATTGTTTACGCCATCAAAATGTAGAGACTAGGAGACATGCAATGAAGCTACAGTGTAACCCATTTAAGACTAGAAACATAGAAACCTGATAGCAGAAAAGACCACATGGCCTACCTAGTCTGCCCTTCCATATCAACCACTACAACAGTCCCCTAGAACATAAGAACATTAGAACATAAGATATGCCATACTGGGTCAGACCAAGGTCCATTAAGCCCAGTATCCTGTTTCCAACAGTGGCCAATCTAGGTCACAAGTATCTAGCAGTTTCCCCAAAAGACACAGATTCCACAATACTTGTACTTGGGCAAGCAGTGGATTTCCCAGGTCCCCTTTAATAATGGTTAATGAAACTTTCCTCCAGGAACTTGTCCAAACCTTTTTTAAACCCAGCTACACTAACAGCTTTTACTACATCCTCCGGTAACAAATTCCAGGGTTTGATTACACGTTGAGTGAAAAAATATTTTCTCTTAATAGTCTTAAATAGGCTACACTGTAGCTTCATCACATCCCCTAGTCTTTCTATGTTTTGATGGCATAAGCAATCGATCTATGTTTACCGTTCCACTCCATGCATTAATTTATAGACCTCTATCATATCTCCCCTCAGCTGTCTCTTTTCCTTTAGAGTTCCTCTGTGTTTGTCCCATGCTTTTTAAAATTCAGATACTGTTCTCATCTCTCTCACCTCCACTGGGAGACTATTCCACGCATCTACCACTCTTTGCATAAAGAAATTTTATCCCCTGAGTCTATACATTTTTAGTCAATGCATAATCAAACTCTGGAATTCATTACCGGAGGATATAGTTAAAGCTATTTGTGTAGCTGGGTTTCAAAATGGTTTGGACAGGTTCCTGGAAGACAGCTCCATATACCAAGAGGACGCAGAAAATCCACTTCTTGCCCCAATATAGGCATTGTGGAACCTGTGGGTCTTTTGAGGAAACTGCTAGGTACTTGTGACCTAGATTGGCAACTGTTGGACACAAGATATTGGGCTTGATGGAGCTTGGTCTGACCCAGAATGACATATCTTATGATCTTATGTTCTTATGTGTCACCTGGGCAGCTGCCTGATCTGCCCTGTGCACCAGCAACTCCCAATGCATGACCCACATGCCCCATTTGCACTGTCATACTTGGGCACCATGTTGTTGCTGCTAATGGAGCACTAATATCACTGTCCAGAGCTCCCCTGTCAATGCACCACATTGCAGATGTTTAAATAGGCTCTCTCCCCTCTAAATACACCCTTTCTGTGAGGTTTTACTTGGCATTAGGGTTCCCAGCGTTAAAGGGCTTTTAAATACATTGCACAACAGATGTTAGGCACACGCTGTTAATGCCCATTCTCAGCCCCGTTAACACCCACTCTCCTCCTACTGTGCTCTTAACGCTGCTGGAGCCTTTAATGCCTGTTAAAGCAGCTTTTTTGCAATGTTAAGAACACAAGGATGCCGATAACAGGCATTTAACAGCACACTGGCTCCCTTAACACCCTTTAGTAAACATACCCCTAAATTTCAAATGCCATTTGGACACCCAATCTCCAAGTTTCTCAAGGTTCTCGTGCAATGTTTCACAATCCTCTTGTGTTTTAATGACTTTGAATAATTTTGTGTCATCTGCAAAACTGATCACCTCACTTGTTGCTTCCAGTTCCGGGTTATGAACATGCTAATAAAACGGAGTTACTTACCTGTAACTGGAGTTCTCCGGGGACAGCAGGATAAGTCAGCCACACTTGGTGACGTCATCCGACGGCGCCGAGACGGAAGTACTCTCCATAGCTCAGAAGGGCTTTGCCCTTCTGAGCATGGGCCAACTGGCCCCACCCCCTGCCCGCCCCTAGCTAGCCAGTACGTCCCTAGCTGAGCCTTTTGCCGCTAGGAGGCGGGCACCAGGACGGAGGTCGACCCCATCCAGGGGAGGTGGGCGGGTATGTGTGGCTGACTTATCCTGCTGTCCCCGGAGAACTCCAGTTACAGGTAAGTAACTCCGTTTTCTCCTAGGACAAGAGAAAATTGGCCATTTAGCCCTACTGTACTTTCAGTTTTCTATCTTTAAATAAGTTCCCAATCCACACTGTCTCTTAGCCCATAACATTTTAATTTCCTCAAAAGTCTATCATGAGAGAGCTTGTCAAAGGCCTTCTGAAAATTCAGGTACACTTTATCAACCGGCTCACCTTTATCTACCTGTTTATTCATACCTTCAAGAAAATATAGCAGATCAGTAAGACATTTTACTAATCTGTTATATATGTCTAAATCCATGTTGGCTTTCTCCCATTAAACCTTGATTATGCATATATTCAGTAATTTTGTTCTTTAAAATAGTTTCTACTATTTTGCCCAGTACTGATGTCAGACTCACTGGTCTGTAGTTTCCCAGGTCACCCTGAAACCATTTTTAAAAATTGCTGTTATATTGGCCTCTATCAAGGACTCTTATCTCATGTTATAGTCAGAAAGTAGTTACATGTAAATGCACTGATATTGAGTGTCTGTGTGTATAAAATGTGTGCATATTTCTGCACATACCCCACACCTATATTCAGTGCACTCAGCATATGGATAGCACCACTGAAACTAGGCATAAATTGAAAAGTCTAGACATTTTGAAATTTTTCTCCAGATGGCCAACTCAAAATTGATCATATAATTTATTTTTCAAATATTTAACTCCAGAACATTAAATGGAAACACAAATGTTATTTTGTTTTACATTTCTTCAAATAGAAAGGGTTGTTTGCACATAGAACCTCTGTTCTGGGTGCAGCTTTAGCATATTTCACTAAAAGTAACTGGAAATGGTGGAGATGAAAAGAATTTCTTTTAAGATCTTAGGTTACATTAAATTACCAATGTAGAAGGAAAATTCTCTCTTCCAGTTTCCTGTTACATTAATTCTATTTGATGCTGGGTTAGAGTTTGCTCATTGATGTTAACGTTGCATTGCCTTAAGTTATTCAATTTCATTTCAAGGCCAAGACTCATTAAACCAACTTATGGCAAGTCATTACATTCTGTTTGTCATTAAAGAAGCACTTTAACTTGACTGACCCTAAAGCTGGCTAAGTTGAAATATCCCCATGAGTATTTGGGGTTAACATGCAGCACTACACATACTCCGCAAATGGGAAAATCAAAGTTATTTGCTTCTATGCCAAAACCTTGTTTCTTTCTCTGCAGAGCTCAGACACCGCACTGAAGATATCAGAACATTGCAAACGCCTGCTTGTGCTTCTCAGAGAGGTTCAGAAGGGCACTTAGCGGTATTTGGGGAACATAAACCTGGACGAAATCTCTAAAATAAATGAAATAGCATGTTAAAAACTGTTTTTTGCTTTTGCTTTGCAGCTCAATATAGTGTTATATTTAGTATCATACATCCTGTGGGGGAAAGGGACAATAGAATTCTGCAGACTGAGTGACCAAGTTAAAGTACCTCTTTAAGCAGGAAATGTGTATGCCTGACCTTTCACACTGAAAAGTCCATAGATAAAGAGGCCTGAAGCAAATAGCAACTTAGATTTAAAAAAATATCTTTCATTCAAGAAAGACCCTATCAGGCTTCACAGTTTAGTCGTTGAGGAATATATATATGCAGCTTCCTTTGTGAAGGGTGGCTAGCCCGTGTGTATCTAACAGCATGCATGAAAAAAAAAAACCACTTCAAAAGGGCTGATGGGAGAAGAAAGAAGGGTATAGGTTGCTTCAACTCTAATACAAATGCACACAGAAGACAGATGTACTTATAACACTGGTCAACAAATTTTACAAAAGTAATGTTACTGAAATAAAAATAGTCATTTCTTATCAATTTTTACATGCTGAACATGAATATGACAGTGAAATTGCAACGTTGGCTCTAGTTTTTTGTAATCTACAATAATTAATGTTTACATCACGAAATGCAGGTCAATAGTAAATATAATAGGCCTTTGGTTAATACCTTTAAAAAACCAAGTCATAGACTACTTCTTAGATTTTGTTTACCTGTCTCTTGTACAGCTGTTCGGGAGCTTCTCTGGGGAGTGTCCAGCAGTAGTCAGCCAGCATTGTAGTGGACCATTTCCCCTGGTATCTTTGCTCCCTCGTTACGATATCCTGGTGAAAACGTTCAGGAAAGAAATCGAGATGGGAATCAAGGAAATGGATCTTTAGAGACATATTGCAGCTAAGTTTCTGATATTGCATCAGCATGTCTTCTACTAGTTCCTTGTAGTTTTCTGCCCTAACATTCCAAAGAAAGTTTGTTGACACTAGGCGAAAAGCATTCCATGCTTGTTTCGCATCACCCTGCAGCAAGTTGTTGAACCATTCATCTTTGAAGAGCTCTCAAATCTGAGGACCCACAAAAACTCCCTCTTTAATCTTTGCTTCGCTGAGTCGAGGGAATTTTTCATGCAGGTATCGGAAAGCTGGCGAAGTGCGGTCCATGGCTTTCACGAAGTTCTTCATCAAACCTAGTTTGATGTGAAGGGGTGGTAGCAGGATTTTCTGAGCCTCAACCAGAGCTGGGTGCTGGATATTCTTCTCTCCAACTGTTACATTTTGTCTGCGATTCCATTCCTTCCGCAAGTAGTGCCAATCCCTTGCTCGGCTATCCCACTCACATAAGAAACATGTATTTTATATATCCCTGCTGCAGTCCCATTAAAAGGGAAACTACCTTCAAGTCACCACAGAGGTGCAAGCTGTACTTGTTATAGTTAATGGAAGTCAGTAGATGCTTTAATTTATCGTATGTCTCTTTCATGTGGATGGCATGAGCTACTGGAATAGATGGAAGACGGTTTCCATTGTTCAAAAGCACAGTCTTCAGACTCATTTTCGAAGAGTCTATAAATAGTCTCCAGTTTTGTGGGTCATGAGTGATTTTTAAGGCATTCATGAGGCTTTCAATATCGGAACAGATTACCAGATTACTTTCCTTTCCGGCTGAGTATAGTACACTGTTGACGTCAGATGGCTTCAGCAGCCGTCTGGCAGTAGTATTTCATTGCATCAGAAAATGATGCAATCAACTCTGGATGATGTGTGCATGCTGGTATTATGCAATGTGATGCAATATTACATCATTAAAGGCTTATTTGGGATGTTGTTGATGTCCTACTGGATAAATTTACACAGTGAAACATCAAACATGAACTACATGAAATATCTTCAAAACGAGAGCTAATAAATTTTTTTAATGTTATATTTGTGTTCAGCTCACCAAGATACTACAAATTAGGGTCTTTTAAAGTCAGTAACGATTTCAATGTTGACCAGTGTAATCTAAACCCATTGTTTTCCACAGCATCTCTATTGTGTAGTCTTTTATCCTTTACACTTCTGTCTCAGACAGTATTGCCTTTGAAGGATATTATCCCCTAGTTCTTGTACTACATTCTATATTCACTGTTCCATGAATGACAAGTTTACTGTTTTATGTAAAATGCCTCAATAATCTGAAGGCAGTATAAAAGAAATGTTAAATAAATAAATAAATTAATTAACACTAGAAGCCCCAAAGTGCGTCAATTGACGCAAATGCATCTTCGAAGCTGTATACCAGCGCCACTGCTAGAACCATGTCAGTTATGTTCCATGACTTTGTTAGCGAGGTCAAGATGTTCAAATATGTGAATCAAAAATTAATGTCAGATGCGCCACCTAGCGGGAAAATGAATTTATACCTAGAAGCCCCAAAGTACGGCAGTTGACGCAACCAAGAAAATTGAGTGGTTTTTACAAGTTTCATACAATGACTAACATAAGAACAGTGTTAACTAAATGTAAAAGTAACTTCAAATTCAAAAGTAACTGCAAAGTCCATGTCAGTTAATGAACAAACAGGATAAGCATGTATGCCTGCACAACCTGTAACATGTAGGTCAACGTTTGAATCTGATTTTGCACCAGCACATCTAGGCACTGCTGTCTTCTTACGAAGTCTCGGCATTCTGTAAAGAGAATCATAGAAAAAAAAAAAGAATAAAATTTCAGGGAGGAAGCGATATGCTAAAGGTTCTGGAGTGTCGGCCTGTTCTAGGGCGTGTTCGAAAGTCACGACATTGAAGTCTTGAAGGACTAGAAAGGGGGACTGTTACTTCTGGAGAGAAATCTGCAACTGTGAGTATATACTTCTGGTAATTTTCTAAAAAGAATTCTTTGTATTAAAGCTCCTTAACCTGTGAACCCATTGGTTTTTTTTGTTGGATCAGTTAGGGCCTAGTAGCAGCAATTAAAGTTTGAATTTAAAACACAGAGGAGAGCTTTCTGGTTACATTTCATACCCAGCAGAGAGCTTGTAGTTTAAATTTAATAGTCACTCAGAGCCGAGTAACAGCAAAGTACTTTTAGTTTAAATTTAACACACAGAAGAGAGCTTTCTGGTTAAATTTAGTACCCAGCAGAGAGCTTGTAGTTTAAATTTCATAAGAAGTTAGAGCCTAGCAGCAGCTAAGAGCTATAATTTAAATCAAATCAGAATTTAGCTTACCTCAGCAGCACAAGACAGGGTACTGTGTAGCAGCCCTCTTTTAATAAGTGTTATTTCCCTCCCTCCCTCCACCCAACCTCCCCTGGGATAATCATAGCTTTATAGGTACTTACACATCTTAAAAAACAGGAGGTGCTTTCAGGTGAAGCTCATTACCCAAATCAGTCATACACTAAGGACCTGAGATTAATTAAGCTTCAGGTGAACAAGGTATATTAAACGTATTAGGTACAGTTTTATTTGTATAAATACCCATAGCAACCCATAGTAAGTAAGAACTTAAAGATATAGACACAAACTTAAAACTAAGATGCAGACAGCAGTCCAGCAGCGGGATGGGGGCTTTCCAGTCTTTTGCATTGAGTGTCACATGTATGATTTTCTCCCAGTTGGTGAGAGGTCTTACGTGTGCACTAGGTGCAAGGAGCTCTTTTTTCTCAGGGAACAAGTCCATTCTCTAGAGGCTAAAGTAGCAGATTTGCAAAACATAAGACATACAGAGAGGTACATAGACGAGACCTACAGGGATATAGTCCTGAAGTCCCACCTCCAGTCTGGCAGCACCCCTGTTGCCATGGAGGAGAGAGGTCACGTGACAGGAGAGCATCACCCTGGTGTGGCAGGAAGTGATCCTGTAACTAGGACCTGTCCTCCAGGTGATGTAAAACCCTCTCGCACCGAGGAAGTTTCTCCAGGGCCATGTGCCCATGAGGGAAGGGTTAGGACAGCCGTTATAGTTGGTGATTCGATCATTAGGCATGTAGATAGCTGGGTGGCTGGTGGACGTGAGGATCGCCTGGTAACATGCCTGCCTGGTGCGAAGGTAGCGGACCTCACACGCCACCTAGATAAGGTCTTAGATAGTGCTGGGGAGGAGTCTGCTGTCTTGGTACATGTCGGTACCAATGACATAGGAAAATGTGGTAGGGAGGTTCTGGAGGCAAAATTTAGGCTTTTAGGTAGGAAGTTGAAATCCAGAACTTCCAGGGTAGCATTCTCCGAAATGCTTCCTGTTCCACGCGCAGGACCCAAAAGGCAGGCAGAGCTCCGGAGTCTCAATGCGTGGATGAGACAATGGTGCAGAGATGAGGGTTTTGGATTTGTTAGGAACTGGGGAACATTCTGGGGAAAGGAGGGGCTCTTCCGAAGGGATGGGCTTCACCTTAACCGGGATGGAACCAGGCTGCTGACATTAACCTTTAAAAAGGAGATAGAGCAGCTTTTAAACTAGATATTAGGGGAAAGCCGACAGTCGCCCAAGAGCGGATGGTTCGGAAGAATGTATCCTTGAAGGATACTACCAAAAGCAGAGAGGTTCCACAAAAGAGTAAAGTAGCCCAAATGCCCTCAAGTATGGAGCAGACAGAGCTTAAAGATCCCAATTTACCCATGTCTCACAATAGCCAAATTAACATGAATAAAATACATTCTCTAAAATGCTTGTATGCAAATGCTAGAAGTCTAAAGAATAAGATGGGAGAGTTAGAATATATAGCACTAAATGAAAGGTTAGATATGATTGGAATATCAGACACATGGTGGAAGGAGGACAACCAGTGGGACACTGTGATACCTGGGTACAAACTATATCGTAATGATAGAGCTGATCAAATTGGTGGAGGGGTTGCGCTCTATGTTAGAGAGGGCATTGACTCAGAAAGGATTAAAGTTTTGCAGGAAACAAAATCTGCTGTAGAATCTATATGGATTGAAATTCCATATAAAAGGGGTAGGCAATGGCAGTGGGGGTGTACTATCGAGCACCTGGCCAGAATGACCAAATGGATGATGAAATGCTCAAAGAAATCAAGGAAGCTAACAAAAGTTACAGCGCAGTAATAATAATGGGTGATTTCAATTACCCCGGTATCGACTGGGTCAGTGTCACGTGCTAGGGAGATAAAGTTCCTAGATGAAATAAATGACTGCTTCTTGGAGCAGCTGGTTCATGAACTGACCAGAGGGGAAGCCATATTAGACCTAGTCCTTAGTGGAACACCAGATCTAGTGCAAGAGATAAGGGTGTTGGGGCCACTTGGCAATAGTGATCATAGCATGATTGCCTTTGATTTCATTAGTGGAGGAGGGATAGTAAGGAAATCCACAGTACTACCTTTTAACTTTCGAAAGGGAGACTATGATAAAATGAGGAAAACAGTTAAGAAAAAACTAAAAGGAGCAGTTGCGAAGGTTAAAGACGTACATCAAGCTTGGGTGTTGTTGAAAAATACTATCTTGGAAGCCCAGACCAGCTGTATTCCACGCTTTAAGAAAAGTGGAAGGAAGTCCAAAAAACTGCCAGCATGGTTTAAAGGTGAGGTCAGAGAGGCTGTTGTTGCCAAAAAAGCATCTTTCAGGAAATGGAAAAAAGAGCCAAACGACGAAACCTGGAAACAGCACAAGCACTGGCAAGTCAAATGCAAGGCATTGATAAGGCAGGCAAAGGGAGAATTTGAGAAGAAGCTTGCTGCGGAAGCAAAAACGCGAAATAAAGACCTTTTCAAGTACATTCGTAGCAAAAAACCTGTGAGAGAGTCAGTTGGTCCATTAGATGATAAAGGGGTTAAAGGAGCACTAAGAGGCGACAAGGCGATAGCGGAGAGACTGAATGAATTCTTTGCTTCGGTCTTTACTGAGGAAGATGTAGGGATGTTACCCATGACTGAAGTGGTATTTAAAGGTGCGGAAGAATTGAAGGAAATATCGATACATCGGAAAGATGTTTTACAACTATTAGATAAACTGAAGAGTAGCAAATCACCTGGGCCGTATTGTATACATCCAAGGGTGTTGAAAGAACTGAAATATGAGATTGCAGAACTGCGTTCAGTAATCTGTGATCTATCATTAAAATCATCTCTAATACCTGAAGATTGGAGGATCGCCAATGTAACACCAATTTTTAAAAAGGGTTCCAGGGGTGATCCGGGAAACTACAGACTGGTGAGCCTGACGTCAGTACCGGGAAAAATGGTAGAAGCCATCATAAAGAATAAAATTACTCAGCATGTAGATAGTCACAACCTAATGGGAGACAGCCAACATGGCTTTAGACAAGGAAGATCTTGTCTTACTAATCTGTTATGTTTTTTTGAAGGAGTGAATAAACAGGTGGACAAAGGTGAGTCGGTTGATATTGTGTATCTGGACTTTCAGAAAGCCTTTGACAAGGTCCCTCATCAGAGACTTTTGGCAAAACTAAAGAGTCATGGGATAGGAGGCAGTGTACTATTGTGGATCAGGAACTGGTTAAAAGATAGAAAGCAGAGGGTAGGGCTAAATGGCCAATTTTCCCAATGGAGAAAGGTGAATAGTGGTGTACCCCAGGGATCTGTGCTGGGTCCGCTGCTTTTTGACATATTCATAAATGACCTGGAAAGTGGAATAACGAGTGAGGTTATCAAATTTGCAGATGACACAAAACTATTTAAAGTTGTTAAAACCCAAGAGGATTATGAAAAATTGGAAGAGGATCTTGATAAATTGGAAGACTGGGTATCAAAATGGCAGATGAAATTTAATGTGGACAAGTGCAAGGTTATGCACCTAGGGAAGAACAACCCAAACTATGGTTACACGATGCAAGGTTCCACATTAGGAACCACCACCCAGGAAAAAGATTTAGGCGTCATTGTGGATACCATGTTAAAACCCAAGGCCCAGTGTGCAGTGGCAGCCAAGAGAGCAAATAGAATGCTAGGTATGATAAGGAAAGGAATGGAAAATAAAACAAAAGATATTATAATGCCTCTATATCGTTCCATGGTGAGACCGCACCTTGAATACTGTGTGCAATTCTGGTCGCTGTATCTTAAAAAGGATATAGCGATTTTAGAAAAGGTACAGAGAAGAGCCACCAAAATGGTAAAGGGGATGGAAGCATACTCCTATGAAGAAAGGCTAAAAAGGTTAGGGCTCTTTAACCTGGAAAAGAGACGGCTGAGGGGAGATATGATAGAAGTCTATAAATTAATGAACGGAGTGGAACTGGTAAACGTAGATCGATTGTTTACCTTATCAGAATATAGAAAGACTAGGGGACATGCAATGAAGCTATAGGGTAAACTATTTAAGACTAATAAAAGAAAATATTTTTTCACTCAACGTGTAATCAAACTCTGGAATTTGTTACCGGAGGATGTAGTAAAGGCTGTTAGTGTAACTGGGTTTAAAAAAGGTTTGGACACGTTCCTGGAGGAAAGGTCCATAAACCATTATTAAGAAGTGACCGAAGATATCAATGCTTGACCCAGTACAAGCATTGTGGAACTTGTGTCTCTTGGGGAAACTGCTAGGTACATATGATCTAGATTGGCCACTGTTGGAAACAGAATACTGGGCTTGATGGACCTTGGTCTGACCCAGTATGGCATATCTTATGTTCTTATGTTCTTATGACATTGTACATACTTGTGTAACAGAGTAAATTTCGGTTTTAAATCAATCACTGTTTACAGTTTTACTCCAACATTACAAAACAATAAACACACGATGATGTCATGTAATGATGTCACATACTGCACGTATTTAACAAATAAGTAACTTCAAATTAATTCACATCTGCATTTCATGCTAAACACAGTTGTCGTGATAATGCGTCAATTGACTCACTTGGGGGTTTCTAGGTAAAATGCCTTTTGGGGCTTCTAGTGTTAAATAAGTAAATACTTTGAAAACAGCAATGTTAGGGCATCTCGATAGAAAGGTTGCAATAAAGACAAAAGTAACCCAGGTTCCTATATGTAAAGGAACAAAAAAGGACACAGTCCATTCTGCACTAGTTAATATGCATCCAAAAAAAGTCAGTGCCTTCTTAGAACATCACTCTCTCCTGTGTATAGGTTTTAAATCTAATGTCCAAAAAATATGGCACAAATTGCTTTTTAATAATTCATTTTTGTGTGTCAAGGGTTTCAGATCTTAATTACAGGCACCAATCAAGGATCACTTGGGTACTAATTGCTGCATCATTATTTACCCTAGACAATATTTTACAAAGAGCAACACCAATATGCACCATCAGACCATGGCATGAGCGAACGGCCCTAGTTACCTTAGCTGGAGGAGTGCCGAGGAAAGAGATTGTATAGGGTCGAGCCCAGAGCAAGGAAGATGTATCACGATGCAGAGGCCAAGTCACAGATTACGTGCTGTGCAGGTGATGCAAGGCCAGCCCGTAATATCTTAAGAGGGGGGATATGTGATGAAGCTGAAGCCATTGAAGCTATAGACTTAGAAAAAAACACAGTTTATTATAAAGCAACCGACTCACAGAAGGTGCAGTTACTTAAAAGTGCAGCTAGAGGGAGCAGGCACGAGACTGCAGAAGCTAAGCTGACACACCCAGGTTTTGAGAATGCAGGAGCTAATCAGGTACACCTGAGTAGAGAGCCGGGAAGCTCAGTGGAGAAACGGCTTCATAAACAGTGCTCAGAAGGAAGAAAGCAGAGAGGACCTCGAGCTGAGAGAGGACTACGAGCTGAGAGAGGAACTGAGAGAGGACTACGAGCTGAGAGAGGAGCTGAGAGAGGAACCTCACATACTGAAAGGCAGAGAAACTTGGAGTACCTACAAGGAAGAGCTAAGTTCCACGGAGGACAAGGCCATTCCAGAAAGCTCCAAGATGTGAGCCAGCTCCTAGAAAAGCTTATAACCCAGAGAGCCATACTGATAGGAAACAAAGCTGGGAAAGGTTGTGAAACCTTTACAGAGAGGCATAGTAAAAAGCCGTAACCTTAGCCATAGTAAAAAGCCATAGCCTTGGGCCGGAAGGACTGGGGTTTCTAGTCCCACAGGTGCTCCTTGTGGTCTTGGGCAAGCCACTTAACCCTCCATAGCCCATGTTCCCTGTAAAATAGTTATCTCCAAGTTATAATGCCCTTTTCAATGTAATTTCAGTTTGTTCAATGTAAACTGCCTTGATATCATGAAAGGTGGTATATAAGAAATGTTAAATAAAATAAAAATAAAATAAATAACAGTTATCTGCCAAACCAAGACCAGCAAGGCTGGGGAATATTGAAGAGATCTATTGAACTACAACCTGCCTTATCCAGGGAAAGCTCAGGACTAGCTGACAACACGGCTGAACAGGAACCTATGCAAATAGAGGTGATAGAACCAGAGCCGTTGCAGTTAGAGCACCCGATGGACTGCTCACTCTGTGTTTCCAAGAGTCTAGAGTCTCTCACAGAATTGTAACCGGCAGGACATGCTTTAACATATCTTTTTGCTTTTGCTAAGCTGAAAGAAGAGGTTTTTGTATTTGTTTTTCCTCTTGGTGTTGAAAACCTGTTTGAACGCAAAGAACTGCGAAGCGCCTGAAACAGTTACTGACTTTGTAAATATTTTGGCATAAACACTGAAGTAAGGTACATTCTGTTTTTGTCTTCCTGGAGAACCTTTGCGCAACAAAAGGGAATAAAAACCATTTAAGTTTTACCCTGCGCAAGGCTCACAACTATTTCTTTATGAAGTGGGACTACAAAGACCATGATGCAACTGGTCTAGAAAAGTTTTTCCTTCTTCAACCAACAATAAGTGTCCGCCCTCTCCTTTCTGCACCCTGCCACTAGGAGGGGCTGTGACAAGCTACACATTCCAAAGCTGACAATTCCAATCAATAAATGTAAAGTGAAATAATTTGCTTTTTCTTTTGTAGTCTGAATATGTTATTTTTATTTCATTGATCTGGTCTCTTTTATGCTACTTTCTTCATCATCGTTTCCCCTGACTCAATTCCTAGCTTTCTAATCCCCACCTAAGGACCTGCTCTCTCTACTACCTAGACAGTCAATCCCCTAGACCCTGCTCAAACCATACACACACATCCTCATTTCTCCTGCTCTAAGACAGGCAGTCAGAGGCGTGAATACTGATTGTGCCTGCTTGTGCACACACGTGTAACCTGCCACATCACAATTCTGTGACGTCCTGTCCTGATGCACCTACCTGGAGCCTTGGCCTAGAGGTGAATGTGGTGAAAAGACTATAGCCACAGTCACATGAAGATGAAATCTGCGTTCCTGTGAGGTTTGAGTTGGGAGTGGGACCTCAGGATCCTTCAAAACTTGGGCCTGGAGGAAATCTTTAAAAATGGCAACACTGTGGGAATAATTTGCTTAAGGGGCCCTGTTATATTTATTTTTTAGTATTCAGCTCCTGCCTTTCCAGTAATTCAAGATGAGTTGCATTCAGGTACAATAGGTATTCCCCATCCTCAGAGGGCTTACAATCTAGTAGGCCAATGCAGAAACCCAGTGCTCAAAGATCTAGCGCAGTGTTTTATAGCATGAATTTAATGCTGACCTTTTGCGCTTCGATGCAGTATGCTAGTTAACCAGTGGGCCGGACCAGTGGTGAACTGGGAGAGCAAGCCAAAAACATACTCACAGAAGTCAACGCAAGTTTGGTATGCTGTTCTGGACAAACAGTCATCTGAGGTGAGTTTGACAGTTCACCTCACCATCCTCACTGCCAGATATTTAATTTCTGTCATGGGGTTAGTGTCCAAGTGGTATGTCTAGGCAGCAATGACATACCCCCTGGACACCAACCCCCTGACAGAAATTAAATATCTGGTGGCCCAGCGCCCTGATCTCCTCATACCCACCCCTCCAAACACAGACTAGTGGTCCAGTTGCCCTGAACTCCTCCAGTACCTTAAATGTTGTGGCGGGAGTGTTGCCCAACTCGCTCCTGCCCCCCCCCCTCGAGTCTGCAATCTTGTTAACTGACGGTGCCTGGCAACCCACATTGCACAAGTTGTCCCTGGATGCAACACAGGGGTCACTCTGCCATATAATGCTTTTTTTGCCTTATATGGCAGTTTTTCCACACCCAGTGCATTCCAGGATGCACTGCACAGGGCCAGGTGCCACTATTTTATAAGATGGTGGCACAGAGGTGGGAGTGTGTGGGTTACTGCGGTGGTTTGTGACTCTGGACCAGCAGGTCTTTAGGTTTCAGAGGGGGCATGGGGGATCAGGGCCACTGGGCCATCTGAGATTTTATTTCTGTTTGGGATAGGTATCTCAAGAGGGGCACCAGACTCCCGGCTTTGTGCCACTGGCATCGGGGGCTTTCCCCAATGCCCAATGAAGCATCAAAATTCATCTCAGATGATCTTTTTGCTTCCAGTTGGATCTTTATGCCTGCCTGAAGTTGGTGTGAAGATCCAGCATTAAAAACAGTGTAAAAAACTGTGCCAAGTTTCTGCACAGTTTTTTACATGAAGCGCAATTAAATATGCAATGCCCAGTGTGCTGCTTTAGTGTGGTCGCTTTTCTGGCATTAGCTTGCTTTCTGCATTGGACAGCAAGCCTAGCATAGGAAAAGCACCACACTAAGGTCTTCTGCATTGGCTCCTAGGTTTGTACCTGAGGCAATGGAGGATTAAATGACTTGCCCAAGGTCACAAAAGGTGTTTGTGGGACCTGAAACCTCACTTTTCTAGTTCCCAGGCGGCCTCTCTAACCACTTGGCTACTCCTCCACTTTCTAAAGCAGTAGTCCCATTTGCCCATAGGAAAAAAACAGCTCTGCTCTCAGCCGTGTTTGATTTGATAGATCATGGATTACTGCTGGCAAAATTAAGCAATTGGGGCAATGCTGGTTCTGTGTTAAACTGACTAACTAGCTTCCTGACAAATAGAGTGTATACGGTAAAATGGAGTCAAGAGTTTTCTGTCTTTTGTAATATCAATTACAGAATCCCTTGGGGCTCCCCATTATCTCCAGTACAATTTAACATCTTTTTGAGCTCATTTGCTGACTTGCTGATGATTTGCTGAACTGGTTGGAAAGTGGACAAAACTCACTGTTAATACAATTTATCATCACATTCTCTTGGAGCGTCTTTTGACCTTTAGAATAAGTCTGAGTTCAAGATTAGATACACTCATGTCCGGAAGACAGATCTTATTTTGTTATATTAGGCACTCAGTCTTACACTCTTCATTTTCTTCAGTTTGAGGTATCTCGGAGAACTTTATTGTCTCCATTTCTTTTCAATCTATATGTGAGACCTTTAACAGAATTCATAGATAAATATAATATTCATTTTAAAATGTTTATGGATAGTATAAAATGATATATCCCATTGGAAAATCTGAATTCTTCTCTGAGTGCTATAGCTAAAGAGATAAGCTATAATAAATTATTTCTAAATCCCCAAAAAACTAGAGTTTTTTGGATTCATCAGCAGCTGTGTTCTAACCCTTGACCGTTGGATGGAGCAGTCTTTATTTCACTCCAAAGGATAAATATGTACCTTAGGAGTACTTTTTGACAGTAGTCTAATTTTTACTGCTCAAATTTTAAGTGTTATAAAACTTGTTGCCATTATATATGTCAATTAAGAAAAATTCAATCACTTTTTCTGCTGCAAGGTTTTTTAAGTGTTATTAACATCGGCACTTGTACTCACCTTCCTCGCATCATTCCTGGAAAGTACAATACCAGACACCATAAACTTTGCTGCAGATTTATTCTGCATCACACAAATGCATCAAATATCTGCCCTCATCACCTCACAGATTGGTCTTTCCCGACTATCTTCTTGCACGTCTTCCTAATCACCCCAACACATTCCCCATCATCTCACTACCACAACCACACTGGACCACTTGGCTAGTTGATGCCAAACTAGCAGAATGAGTCCCATGAAGAGCACTGTGGAATGCTACCACTCTCCTCCTACTCACCTAGCCTGCAGTGACGCCAGGACATGCCCTCAAAGCACACTGCTGTGACATCCACTAGCCACTGAATCTTTATAGCACTTCGGTGCTTTCAGTACAATCTCCCCTTCAATTTCAGCTAATTCTGGGAAGAAGGCCACCCCAAACCTGTCATTAGTCACCATAAGAATCCTCCCCAAACCTTCAACACAGAATGCCAGCCTTTACTCCCATTCAATGGCCACACAAGAAGCATCCCTTTGAGATGACAAAACCTTCATCACCCATTGTCAGCAACACTGGAGACCTTTAGTGCAACACAACACATTGGAATCATGGCATGCACCCAGAAACTGAGCTCAAGAGACAATATAAAGGAAACCAATGCCCCCTTATCTGCAAACCCTGTCCCGTGAAGATTGGCAGCCCCCACACAAAGTTTGCAGACTCCTCTGGTGCAGCAATCTGGGACAGTCGGAGAACAGATTTCAGAGTTGGAGCATTGAATTTTCTTAAGGTTCCATCTATTTTACCACTGGAACTTTTTACGAAATTCTTGATTAATGTTTTGAAGATTCCATTAGAATCTATTCCGCCAGTTTCTCGTGCTTACTATTTGCCTGTTGATAAGGGGGGTGGGGGGGTCAGGTTTTAAGTTCATCTCCAGCCCTCTTCTCTGACAGCCTGGATTTAACTAATTCCTTGGAGCAGGCGGGATCTGATTCTGGGGTGATTGCTACATTGTTGGTCACCCTGGCACTAGACGTTGACCAAGATTGGTTATTAAAAATGTTTCTTCGATCTCCAGTCAGAGTTCATGGGTTCTACTATTAGGATTTTCCTAGATGTTTCCAGGGCTACACAAAAGAGGAGGAAACAATTTTTGATTCTTAAATCTGGGGTGCTTCAGTTGGGGGGATTGTTTTTTCTTCATTTCCCTTGTAAATGCCTGGTCAAGTTGGCTGGGATCAATTATGTTTTTCTAGCAGCAGTAGTCTACCTTCATTTCCTCTAAATTGGCAGTTTCCCATGCTGACTCAGTTAAGCCCCCCAGAGCAAGCTCTGTTATTAGGTAGGGTGAGCTAATTGGCTTTAATTTGTAACTCCTATTGTCTCTCATGTGTATGCTTTGTTTTGCTCTTATATTGTTTCTTTGGAACTGTGTATCCTTCACCTTTATCTTGGGGGTCGGTGGGCACATTTAATAACACTTTCTTTTTTTCCTTATTATAATCAGTTGGGATTTTTTTCCTTTGTATTATTCTCAGGTGTTGCCCTTTTCTAGCAAGATTAATTCTTATATATTTGTTGAAAATTGAATAAATAAAAAATAAAATAAAAAAATACTGACACCAGGGTCAATACAGAAAGCCAGTGCTGAAGTTGTGCAATGTAACATAGAAACATGACAGCAGAAAAAGACCACGTGGTCTATCTAGTCTGCCCTTCCATATCAACCACTACAACAGTCCCCTTTTTTCCTTTAGAGATCCTCTGTTTGTCCCATGCTTTTTTGAATTCAGATACTGTCCTCATCTCTACCACCTCCACTGGGAGCTAATCCATGCATCTACCACTCTTTCTGAAAAGAAATATTTCTGCATATTACTCCTGAGTCTATCCCCTTTCACCCTCATCCTATGTCCCTCGAAGAAGAGCTTGCTTTCAATTGAAAGAGGCTCTTCTCCTGTGCTTTAAGGTCATAGAGGTATTTAAACGTCTCAGTCATATCACCTCTATTCCGCCTTTCCTCTAAAGTGTACATATTAAGATCCTTAAGTCTGTCCTCATATGCTTTTTAATGAAGACCACTAACCATTTTAGTGGCCACCATCTGCACAAACTCCAGCCTGTTTATATCCTTTTGAAGGTGCGGTCTCCAGATTTTCACACAATACTCCAAATGAGGTCACACCAAGGACTTATACAGAGGCACTATCACCTCCTTTCTCCTGCTGGCTATTCCTCTCCCTATGCACCCAAGCATCCTTCTAGCTTTGACCGTCACCTTTTCTACCTGTTTAGCTACTTTAAGATCATCAGACACAATCATGCCTAGGCAGGGGCGGCCCAAGGGGGGTGCAGGGCCATGTGCGGAGACTCGGTGCGGGGCCTCATTTGCATAAATATTTGCATAATGTTACCATACACTAACTTTTAGTAAACATGCCTCTTAATGAGTGTATGAATAAAGAAAGACTAAAAGACTTCTACATTACTATAATCCAGTGCCAACCGCCAGACACATTAGGAACTACTACAAACACTGCCCATTTAGAACCCATAGCAAACCCGCCGTATCCTAACAGTACTACCAGGACTCATAAAGCACCATACCCTAACTATCAAAAGGAAACGCTGCAAATATTAAACCAATACATTTCAGAGAACAACAGTACATGACCTACTGGGGAAAGAGAACAAGTGGCAATGTCAAATAGGAATTACATAAACAGAATACCTCAGCTCAGTTACACATGCAGAACATAGACCATCACCAAACAAGGAATCACAATTTAGAAACAGGAAGACAATAATTAAACGGGGAATCCCAAAAGCCAAACTTGGAATGTACAGCACTGTAGAAATAAAACTATACATTAATTTGCTCTTGTACTAAACAAAGCGCAGACGTTAATGATGCACATTTCCCAGAGCTGACATATTCCAATTAATAAATTCAAAATAAAGAGATATCTTTCTACCTTTTGTGCATTTTTTTTCAGCTGCAATTGCTCCAGTCACTTTCTTCTGGTTTCTTTGTGTCTTCCGCTAACTCTCCATCGTCTGCTGTCCATTTGTCTTTTCTTCTCTCTTCTAGTTGTTTTCCATTCTCTCTCTACATCTGCTTTAACATACTAATCTTTCTCCTTTTGCTCTTTCCTCATTCCTATTTCATCTACTCAAATTTTACCCCTCCATTCTCAATCCCCACTTACTCTCCCAATATCTGGCCAATTGTAGATTTGTCTTCCCTCCCACACAAAATATTTTTTCCCTCTCCATTTCCCTCTCCCAGCTCCATCCCATTCTAATCCTCCCCCAACATCAGCTCCATTCTAGTTCCAGTCCCACCCAGCATCCGCTCACTTCTAGTCCCCACATCAGCCCATTTCCAGTCCTAGCCCCCCATAAGCCCATTTCCAGTCCTATCCTAGACCCACCATCAGCCTATTTCCAGTCCTAGCTCCCCCATCTATTTCCAGTCCCATCCGAGTCCCTCCATCAGCTCATTTCCAATCCCAGCCCCCATGAGCCCATCAGCCCATGTCAAATCCTAGCTCCCCTCCACTCAGCCCATTTCCAATCCAAGCCCCCCATGAGCCTACTTCCAGTTCTAGCCCCTTCATGAGTCCATTTCAATCCAAACCCCCACCACAGCCCATTTCCAATCTTAGCACCCCCAACAGCCAATTTCCAGTCCTATTCTAGCCCCTCCATCAGCCCATTTCCTGTCCTAGCCCCCCCCCACTCACCCATTTCCAGTCCTAGCTCCCTCCCCCTCACAACCCATTTCCATTCCAAGCCCCCATCCCCATCAGCTATTTGCAGTTCAAGCCCTCCTTCCACTCAGCCCATTTCCAGTCCTAGCAACCCCCCAGCCCATTAACAGTCTTATCCCCCCCAGTCCATTACCAGTCTAAACCCCCCATCAGCCCATTTCCAGTCCTAGCCCCCCCATAGCCCATTACTAGTCCTAACCCCCCATCAGCCCATTACGTCCTAACCCCCCCCCATCACCCTATTTCCAGGCCTAGCCCCCCCATCAGCCTATTTCCAGTCTTAGCCCCCCCATAGCCCATTACCAGTCCTAATCCCCCATCAGCCCATTACCAGTCCTAACCCCTCCCATAGCCCATTACCAGTCCTAACCCCCATCAGCCCATTTCCAATCCTAACCCCTCCCATAGCCCATTACCAGTCCTAACCCCCCATCAGCCCATTTCCAGTCCTAGCCCCCCCATAAACCATTACCAGTCCTAAACCTCCCCATCAGCCCACTTCCAGTCTTAGCACCCCCCCCCCATGGCCCATTACTAGTCCTAACCCTCCCCCATCAGCCCATTTCCAGTCTTAGCCCCCCCCCATAACCCATTACCAGTCTTAGACCCCCCATAGCCAATTACCAGTCCTAATCCCCCATCAGCCCATTACCAGTCCTAACCCCTCCCATAGCCCATTACCAGTCCTAACCCCCATCAGCCCATTTCCAGTCCTAACCCCTCCCATAGCCCATTACCAGTCCTAACCCCCATCAGCCCATTTCCAGTCTTAGCCCCCCCCATAACCCATTACCAGTCCTAAACCTCCCCATCAGCCCACTTCCAGTCTTAGCACCCCCCCCCCCATGGCCCATTACTAGTCCTAACCCTCCTCCATCAGCCCACTTCCAGTCTTAGCCCCCCCCATAACCCATTACCAGTCTTAGCCCCCCCATAGCCAATTACCAGTCCTACCCCCCCATCAGCCCATTTCCAGTCTTAGCCCCCCCCCCATAACTCATTACCAGTCCTAAACCTCCCCATCAGCCCATTTCCAGTCTTAGCCCCCCCATAGCCAATTACCAGTCCTAACCCCCATCAGCCAATTTCGAGTCTTAGACCCCCCATCGCCCATTACCAGTCCTAAACCCCCACATCAGCCCACTTCCAGTCTTAGCACCCCCCATGGCCAATTACTAGTCCTAACCTCCCCCATCAGCCCACTTCCAGTCTTAGCCCCCCCCCATAACCCATTTCCAGTCCTAAACCTCCCCATCAGCCCATTTCCAGTCTTAGCCCCCCCTTAGCCTATTACCATTCCTAACCCCCCCCTCAGCCCATTACCAGTCTTAGCACCCCCCCCCATGGCCCATTACTAGTCCTAACCCTCCCCTATCAGCCCACTTCCAGTCTTAGCCTCCCCCCCCCATAGCCCATTACCAGTCCTAAACCCCCTTCCCCCTTATCATCCCAAATTAAAAAATAAAAAAAACCAGCTGCTTCTGCCGCGGCAGCTTCAAGAGTGCCGCCGCGGGGCCCCCCTGCCCAGCAGAGCCTCCCTGCATCATAGGCTAGCATTGAATCCCCGAACGCGGGCTTCTTTCAGAGCCGCGAGAGTTTCCTTTCTCGCGGCTCTGTTAATCCCGCCGGGGCTGATGGGAAATCCCCGGCGGGATTAACAGAGCTACAAGAAAGGAAACTCTCGCGGCTCTGAAAGAAGCCCGCGTTCGGGGATTCAACGCTAGCCTACGATGCAGGGAGGCTCTGCCAGGCAGGGGGGCCCCCGCGGCGGCACTCTTGATGCTACCGCGGCAGAAGCAGCTGTTTTTTTGTTTGTTTTTTAAAACTTGGGATGATGAAGAATGTTTTTTGCGCGGGGCTCCCTGAAACGCGGGGCCCTGTGCAAAAAACATTCTTGCTCAATGGACGGGCCGGCCCTGTGCCTAGGTCCCACTCTTGTTTTGTGGACAGAAGTACTTCACCCCCTATACAGTATCTCTCCCTTGGATTGCTGCAGCCCAAATGATTCATTTTTTAACATTAAATTTCAGCTGCCAAATTCTAGACCATTCTTCGAGCTTAGCTAGATTCCTTTTCTTGTTATTTACACCTTCCTGTGTGTCTACTGTATTGCAGATTTTGATATCATCCACAAAGAGGCAAACCTTACCTGACAGCCCTTCTGCAATATTACTAACAAAGATGTTAAAAAGACTCGGACCAAGGACAGATCCCTGCAGCACTCCACTGGTAACCTCCTTCTCCTCAGAGTGAGCTCCATTTACCTATACCCTTTGTCGCCTTAAACTCAACCAATTTCTTACCCTAGGGTCAATCCCTAAGATGCTCAGTTTTTTTATGTCACATGTGTGGAATGGGGTCAAAGGCTTTATTGAAATCTAAGGTACCAATTGCATGGAACTTCAGCACTAGCATGCAGAAAGGGACACATATACAAATGAGATACATGTAAATCTTTGGCAAAAAATGTCAGAATAAAATTGGGAGAGCATGGCAAACACATGTGCACAAAAGTCGGCGCAAGTTTTGCATTCTGTTTCAGAGCAACAGGGTCATCTGAGGGAAGTTTGACACTTCACCTTAGATGATCCAGACATTGGAGAATGCTCTCAATGATATCAAAATATGGTCAGGGGGCTGGTGCTCCCAAAACAACCCCCCCCCCCCCGACAGAAACCAAATCCGTGGCATCCCCAATTCCCACCTGTCTAATTAAAAAATCCCTGGTGTCTCAGCGGCCCTGATCTCCGCCACCCACCTACCAAATTTTTAAAAACTCTTCTGGCCAAGTGGCCCTGATCCCCCCATCCACCCACTCACTAAAACAGTAAGTTAGTGGGTGGGTGGAGAGATCTGGGCTGCCATGCCACCAGGGATAGTAACTTTAAACAACACCCAAGCTTGATGTAAATCTTTAACCTTTGCAGCTGCTCCTTATAGTTTTTTCATAACTATTTTCCTCATTTTATCATAGGGGTGTGTTTACTAAAGGTAGGATTTTACATGGGTGGTTAGGAGGCGTTCCAGCATTAAGGGTGCAGTAAGCCATTTAATGTTCATTAACAGGACATCGGGCGTTAAGGTGTCAAGCATGCACCTTAATATCTGAAACTGGCTGTCACCCTAATGCTGGATAAGGGAGCACCAAGGAAAGTCAATGTAAAGGTGATGGATGGAAGGACAGGTAGGAACCAATGGACCTGCCAGATCCGTGGGCAGCCTATGTGGCAGCCAGTAATTTGGACGAGCATATGGGAGGCAGCTGTACCGATGCTCTGAGGGGTACCACTGTAAAAGGCACAATGTCAGTGTGTGGCATAGGATGAGGAAGTTGTATCTGCCAGCGGAGTCAGAAATGGCAGGATGCGTGCAGCGAAAGGAGGACAGAGCAGGAGTGATGTTGTGCAGATCAGGCACAGGAGAGGCATGTGTGAAGTGCCAAAATGCAGGAAAGAGTAAGTGTAGGCCATGGTGCAGCACTCTGCACAAGAAAACATGACTGCACACAGCCGACAGAGGTGGATGGATGGGCTGAAGGAAGGATGGTGGCAGAGGAGAGGATATTATGGGCTGGCAATACCAATATGCCATAGGTGCCATCCCCAACGTATTTGTACTATGTGGGAAAATGTATGTCAGTGCCATGTGGAAGGCCTAATACCAGACATGTGGGTATCACACCTGTCCCAGCCACACAAGCACCATACAACACCCAGACAAATGTGCAGATGACAACTGGACAGGTGTCATCCAAACTGGGCAAATGGGGCAAGTATGGACATGAGGTGATGCCTGCAGGTGGCTATCCAAGGGGTATGATGTGTCCGCATATACTGCAGAGATGTGATGGAGCCAAAGCTGTATGCATGCAACTGTATGTATGCCTGTTAGTATACTTCTGTATCAGTGTAATCATGTCGGGGTACATCTTACCTATGACTTGGTAATGTCAGATGATAAACAGGGACCTGCAGTCAGCTGAGCCACTGGTGGGTTAAGTGACCTGCTCAAAGTCACAAGGAAGTTTTATCAGTCCATGAAGGTTGTGGCAGACATAATATGCAACAGTAACACATTCTGAAGTGTCAAATAAGGAGTGCTAGTGGGCCTCAAACCCTGGAATCTTGGTCCCCTGGCCATTGCCATGAACATTACACCACACCTCTAAGCAGGTGCCTGACATCTGCAGTATGAGCATGTCTGACCCACTGCAATGGGCTGCAGCAGAACCAATAAAACCATGATCTCAGAAGGGTATGATGGGAAATAGCATTTTTGCTGACCCAAAGTGTGTCCAGAACGCATAACAAAGTAGAAGCACAGATCAGCTATAAACAGTGCTACTGAGCAGTTTGAGCGGTAATCCTGAGGGTGAGGATGGGTGTCCAGCACCTGGTCCCCAGATGCTTGCACTGTTAGCAAAGGTCTCTGCCAGCTGTGCTGTAGATCCAGGTCATTCCAGTGTGTGGCAGGTCTTGTCTGCAGTGTGTTATGCTAGTCATCTTGTCTCCTGCACAATTACAGCATGCAGTAGGCACCTGTCACATCTGGGCCCTATGTTCTGCTCCTATTGGACGGGGACCCTCCTAGAATGGTGCATGTTAGTTCCCAGTGTTGGAGCAGCTAATGCCGTGGATGCCAAATGCAATGGGAAGGTGCTACTACCATCCTTTTTGTCCTGCCATTACCACAGTGAGCAGCCCAGGAATAACTGCTGTCCCCACCATCTGGAAATACCAAGCAAGCACAGTCAGACTGCACCTGCAACCCACCACAGGGCTGTGTCAGCCATACACATACCACCTGTGGCCGGTCAGCACACAATGCATGTGCACAGAGCAACCATGTAAACCCTGGTTTAGAACAAACAGCATGGTCACTCAGCATTTGGGCTCACAGGACAGGAAGAACACCCACATAACTAGAGCTAGACACTAAATAGCACTATGTGGATACATAGCTGTGCCATAGTCACAGCTTGGTCAGAATAAGAGTGCACTCGCAGTATAAACTGCTGTGGCCATCCAGGCCATGCATGTGGCAGACAGGCAATATGAAATCTCAACTATTGACCCGACCTCCAATGCAGACACATCCCGGGCAAACCACTTTGGTTATGCCCCCCGACTAACTTCCCTGCCAGTTGTGTGGGGAAGTTAGTTGGGGGTGGGGAAGAGGCGGCCTGGGAGTGAAGAGTAGGCAGGCAGTGGGCGGTCACTGGCCCTGTACATCCAGGGCTGGCAAAATGTCCGGGGAAGTTATTCCATCCCTTGGGTGGAATAACTTTCCTGGACGTGTCTTTTCGGCAGCTCCGGGGTGCAGAAGACCTGGGAGGGCAAAAGTTACTTCTCCGCAGCCCAACCCTGGCCTTAGGAGGCCGGATCGGGGGTTGGGCTGTGAAGAATTAACTCTTTGTGCGGCGGCTGGCATCACAGCATTTAAATGGAGCCGTGGTACCATGGCAACATGACGCCATGGCTCTGTGTCCCCATTTAAATGCCCTGACTGAGTTAATCAGGCTTTGCTGTACATGCAGGCCATGACTAAATCGCAGGCCATGACTGAATCGCAGTCCAGGCCTGCATGTATTGTGCTGTTCGTGAGTCTGATCCCGCGGGGCTAGATAGAGATCTACGTCTGGGACAGAATCGGGCTCAATATGTTTAATGGACTTTGTTCACCTCAAGATTAATTAATCTCAGATCCTTTATTAATGTATTCCTGATGAGGAAAACCAGCTGTATCTGAAAGTGAATATGGACACCTCCTTCCCTTTAATAGGGTGGGTGGGGTGGGTTGGAGGGAAAGAAGATAATAAAAGCTGGCTTACTACACAGTATCCTGATCTGTGCTTATAAGGTAAAGTCTTACCAATTTCCTGTGTGATTAACGTAGCCCTAGGTTTGATAGTGGGGGCCTTTCAAATTGCCCCTTTGATATGTCACTTGACTTTAACATCTACTGTATTTAAAACAACTTCACAGATCTTTTGCCTCCTAACTGGAAGGTCTCTTTGTAAAGGTCACTAGAAACAAGTTTATTTCTTTGTACTCAGAAACTATTTGTTCTACTTGTATGCTAAGCTATACTCTGATTTGATTTAAACAAAAAAAGCTCTCTAGAAACAAATTTATTTCAGTAACTATTTACTCTATTTTACTTTCTATGCTAAGCTTTAATCTGATTTTATTTAAATGAAAAGCTCCTTGGTGGTACTAAGACCTGACTAACTCAACAAAAACACTGAATTCTAAAATACACAGATTTATTAGCTTTAACCCAAAGAATTTCCCTTTTCTCCAAGATTTGGATTATATTCAGAAGATAAATACTTAAAAGTGCAGATTTATTTCCAGCTGTAGCAGTCCCTTTTGGTAGCACTTCAGCTGATTATGTAATCCTCTATGTATTTCTCTGCATTGGGCACAGACAATATTAACATGCCATTTTAATATGCACAGTTCATTTGCATATAGTTTAAATAAGCTTGGTGTTATTGTGTGCGCATACTTTTCCTTTGCTGTTTACGTCACATCAATTTCTTTTCTGCATTTGGCATGTCGGAACGTTTGCATATAAATTGTGTTATAAGCACGCAAAGGGCGCATTAGTCTTTGGTGCATCAGCCCAACTGACCTCAAATACTGGACCATCGTGGGGTTAATTGTAAGCATATGCTCTGCATCCACAGAAGTTCCCCTCACCCAACAATAGGTGCAGAGCAAAACTACTGTAGGATATTTCCCATAGAATCACCATCCAAAAAATACCTGATTGTAGTTTCATCTTAGTAACAGCAACATAGATGCTCCCCAGTACCAGACAATATATTAAGTAATACAAAACCCTATAGAAGTCACTCAAGAGCAGAACTCACAAAATAAGGAGTCCAAACAGAAAAGAACAACACCATAAACATTGCAATGGTCTCTTGAACATTGATGCATCTACTGGGAAAACCAAACAAGCCAGATGACCTCAGGTCCCTAAGTAGAAACTCCATGATAACAAAGTACCTGATGTCAGTCATATACGCCGAACACAAATAAATCCTCATAAAGTACAGAATAAATTACCAGAACTAAAAAGCATGTAGACAGAAACATATTTGTTTATTTACTTAAAAGAGCTTATATACCACTAACTATGAATCAAAATCATTCAAGGCAGCTTGCAATAAACGATTAAAACGCAACGTTTAATAACGGTGCTACCAGTATCATCAAATGAAACTATAACAATAGCCAAACTGTACCACTGATATTCCCAGCATCAGTAATTAGACCAAGATGGACCTGAAAAGATAATCTAGCACTGTTCTATCACTAGGAGTGTTTGAATGCCCCTCAAAATTCCCTAAAGTGGGAAGAGGAGAGCCTTAAATTTCTTTAGAAGTTAGCGAATTTTGTTCAAAGTTCTAGTTCCGAAGGCAATTTATTTGTTTATTGCAGACACTAATGGAAAACACCATAGCCCACCAATACTCTTTGGGGCATGTTTGCTAAAGTGCGTTATACTGTAGTGTGAGGTTTAGCAGGTGGTTTGAGCACCATGGTAAAAAGTAGTATGGGTCCCTATGCTAAAAGTCCCATGCAAATAGGATAGCAAGAGATGGGGCAGGGACTGGGCAGGTCAGGGGCAGAACAGAGGTGCTGATGGCATTAGAAGCTCATGCTAGTGGCGCTTGCTTACCTTTAAAATGCCCGCATACTAGCTTGTGTAGTGCTGCATCTTTGCACCTTCTAACTGCAGGGGGACAAATGCACATTTCTTCTGAAGATAGCTTGGCCCATCCATGCTAGTAACACAGCCTTTAGTAAACATGACCCTTTATGCATAACATTCCTGGATGAGATCTTAATAAACAACCTTGAGGCAAGCATGATGGCCTGCATAGACTATACCTCTGAAGTCTGCCCAGAAACTACATTGGTTCTTTTGTGCGTAACACTTTAAAAGCCTTCACCATGATTTTACAACAGACATGCTCTATCATGGAAAACAAATGCAGCCTTACCAATAGAGCTCAAGCCCCTTCCTCCCTTCTTTCATACCCCAACACTATTCTTGCTGCGATGCTCTGTATAGTATAATCTGCAATTTTCTCATAACCTGATTAGGAAATTAACCGATACCCCAAGAAACCACACTCGGCATACAATGCAAAACCAAAGAAATAGAAATAGTGATGCATTTTCCGCAGTACTGTTCAAAATATAGAGATAGGGCTCAATTTTTGAAGGCATTTACATGGGTAACTTCCCTAGTCAGGACCGTACCTAGCCCTGTGCAATCGGTGCGGCCACACAGGGCCCAAAGGCTTAAGGGGCGCATCTTAGCTGTCTGCTGTTGCCTGCCGCCACCACTTTTTCTTCTCTCAGCGGCGGCAGGCAATGACAGACAGCTAACATGCCCCTTCTCGCCAGCATGCTAAGCAGATCTGCCCCTCCCTGCTCTTGCTGGGAGGGACAGATCTGCTTAGCATGCCGACGACTTGCACATTGGGTGCGCCTCTTCTCCTCTTCTCTCCTGCCGCGGGGGGGGGGGGGGGTGTGTGCAAGTTGCACAGGGTGCGATTTACACTTGGTACGGCCCTGTCCCTAGTTACCGGTGTAAATGCCTTACCTGGGATTTTCGAAAGGCACCTACATGGGTCGTGCTTTAAGAAAAATCCCGAATAAGTCCCTAATGCACCCAGATGCTAAGCTGTTAGCATCGGGGCATGTTAGGGACATACCGGAGCAGAAGAAAGGGCTAAATGGATAGCAGTGCTTTTTGATGCTACCCGCTTAGCCCTCTGTGCCTTAAAGATAACCAAGGATTTTCCTCGCCTATCTTTAAGGCAAAGCAGATAGCATCAAAAATCGCTACTACCCGTTTAGCCTCAGTGGCTGATAGCACATCCAGACAAACCCAGATTTTCATTTCCACCACCGCGGAAGTGAAAATCCGGGTTAAGGGGGTCGGCGGATTGAAAATCAGGCCCATAGTGGATATAAATTTCAAAAACTGACGTATAGTATTCTAATCATTAAACTAAAAGTAATATTCTTATTTTTCTCTACCATTGTAATTTGGACATTTTATTTTTCACATTGTCTCACTTCTGGTCTCTGGTTTAGGAATTCCTATGGGGTTATATTTACTAAAACGCATTAAGGTATCAGGTGTTAATGGTAGCAATAAAGAGTGTCAATCCTTAGAAGGCATTGGGTGGATAGGGGGCATTCTGGCGTAAAGCACCCTATGGGCCATTTAATGCACGTTAACAGTTCATCGCACCTCAAGACACATTGAGGTGACAAACGTGCTTTAAGGTGGAAAGCATGCACCTCAAGGCATGAAAATGGCTGTAACCCAAATGCTGGATAGAGCATGAAGGAAAGTCAATGTAAAGGTAATACAAGGAAGGACAGGTGGGAGCTGATGGACCAGCCTTATTGGTGGCCATCCTATATGGCAGCCAATAAAGCGGATGAGCATGTGGGAGGCAGCTGTACCGATGCACAGGACGGTGTCAATGTAAAGTGCTGCAATGTCAGTGTGTGACATAGGATGGGGAAGACGTGTCCCTCAGTGGAGTCAGAAGTGGCAAGATACTTGCAGCGACAGGAGGACTGAGTAGTAGTGGAGGTCAGCTCGAACATTTTTAATGTGTGCAGGAGCTAGTAGTGTGCTCTAATGTTAACTCCTGCTCATAGTGCTGGTGCTCTCAGCTTGTCTCTCCATCCAGCTGTGGAGAGTGGAGCCTGTCTGTGTGGCTGATGGGTATTTGTACCCTTGCTGGTTGATTCATTGGGGGTTGTACATGTTGGTGTTGTACCTGCATTGTGGTCTAAAGTTTAGCCACAGGGACAAGCAATACATGATCTACAGCCAGGACCCAAACCTGTGACCCTCCACTCATATAGACACCAACTGAGTGCATTGAGCCACAGTGCCACCATATGGATACAACACTCCCTGGGGCTGACATGCTTCACATCAGACAGACTTGGCACATGTTGCAATGTGCATGGCTCACAGGACCAGGGCATGGCTTTGGTCTGCTGCAGGCGGGTACTGCTGCCCCCTCCGCCAACACCCCCACACCATGGTGACATGCCCATGTGCTGTCCTTGTTGGTGGTGTGCAATCCCAGCCCATTCAATATGCGGGTTGGTGGGTGCCTAGGATGCAAGGTCTGGATGAGGGGGGGGGGCAGAGGCATGCATGGATGGCCACATAGCCGCCCCCAACCATCTGCCTCTGCAGGGACCCCATCACCACCTACCAATGATACGTCTCGGGGGGAGGATGACAATCACTGCTTTGTTAGTCCCCTGGGTGCCTGCATGTTATAGCTACCTGGAGGGCTACAGCTGCGGGCACTATCTGCCTCTTCCTACACAGCTGAGTTCAGCAGCAGCAAGGGGGCCAGCTGGGATCTCTGCTTAGTGTGCCAGGACCTTTGGACTGTCCCATGTGGTACATCTCCTTTCCGCAGCAGTAGCATGTCTGTGTGCCACCACTGTCACTGTGGGATCATAATGGACATCACAGATAGTAATGCGGATGGCAGGATATCCTTTTGTGGAGAGGCTAAAAAGGTTGGGGCTCTTCAACCTGGGGTAGAGACAGCTGAAGGGAAATATGATAGAGGTTTATAAATTATTGACTTGAATTGTTATGCCATCAGAATGTAGAAAGACCAGGGGACATGCAATGTGGCTACAGTGTAACCCATTTAAGCCAACGTGTAATCAAACACTGCAATTCATTACTAGAGGATGTAGTAAAAGCTCTTAGTGTAGCTGGTTTAAAAAATGTTTGGACAGGTTCCTAGGGAAAGGTCCATAATATGTACTGCTTGCGCCACTACCCACATTGCATATCCTGTGTGCCTTTTGGGGAAACTGTTAGGTACTTGTGACCTAGATTGGCCACTGTTGAACAAATGGATACTGGGCGTGATGGACCTTTGTCTGACACAGTATGGCATATTTTCTAATCTTATATTGCACCATCAACATAGTGCCCTTTCATACTTGGGCACTATGCTATTGCTGCTAATGGAGCACTACTATCACTCCCTTGGGCTCCCCTGTCTGTGCATCACATTGCAGACATTAAAATAGTCTCTCTCTCCTCAAAATACACCATATGGTTTTACTTTACTTTAGGATTCCCAGTGTTAAGGCGCTTTAGGACACATTTGCACAAGTTACATTAAGGGTACACACATTGTTAATGCCCTCTCTCCGCCCCGTTAATGCCCACTCTCCACCCACAAGGTGCTTTATGCTGCTGGTGCCTTTAACACATGTTAAAACAGCATTTTAGATACGTTAAGGGTGCAAGTGTGCCGATAACATGCGTTAATGGCACCCTGGCTCCCTTAATGCCCTTTAGTAAACATACCTCTATGTCTGTCTTCTATTAATTCTATTCCCAGGGTCTTCTGTCCATTTGCCATTTCTCTTATCTTCTCATGTCTTCACTTCCTCTTCCATATCCATCTCTGACACTGATCTTCACCTTCATTTTTTTGCATGTTTCTCCTTCTCTACCCACGCAGATTTCAACCTTTTTCATCATTCAGTCCTTATTCTCATTTTTCACTGCCTCTGTCTACAGATTTCCATTTCCTTCACCCCTCTCTTCCCATTCTCCATCTTTCTCCTTCCCAGCTTCTCACCCCCATGCCCTATGCCCAGTATCTCCTTTCCTCTTCCCTTCCCCCTGCTCCATGATCAACATTTCCCCTTCTCTTCCCTGCCTCCTCTGTAATCCAGCATCTTCCCTTCCCTACAACCCTACAGTCTAGCATCTCACCTTCCTTTCCTACACCCTCTGTTCAACACTCCTTCCATCTCTTCCCTACATCACATATCCAGCATCTTCCCTTCCCTACACCCTACAGTCTAGCATCTCACCTTCCTTTCCTACACCCTCTGTTCAACACTCCTTCCATCTCTTCCCTACATCACATATCCAGCATCTTCCCTTCCCTACACCCTACAGTCTAGCACAGGGGTGGGCAAACTTTTTGACTCGAGGGCCGCAATGGGTTCATATATTGGACCCGGGGGCCGGACCAAGAGTAGATGGACGGTGTGTATGTGTGAATTAATATAAATTAAATTTAAATTTGTAACATTAAATGTTTAGATTAATTTAAGGTAGAAAAGCATAAAAAGAGTTATTTTACAAAACTTTTATGCAATGTATTTCTTTCATAAAATAGTACCTTCAATTTTAGTGTGAACAGTGTTGTTGGTCTCCCTTTTTTGTTAAGGCATCAAAGTCAGGAGATAGCTTTGTTGTTGCAATTCTCAATTTCAAACACATTTACACAGTCCTAATCCAGCCCTTCATCAGCCCATTTCCAGTCCAAGTTCCCCCCCATCACAGCCCATTTCATCCATTCCCCCCACCATCACAGCCCATTTGCAGTCCTCCCCCCATCACAGCCCAATTGTAGTCCGTTCCCCCACCACAGCCCATTTCCAGTCTGTTCTCCCCCCCCCCCACCACAGCCCATTTCCAGTCTGTTTCAACCCATCCCAGCCCAATTTGTCCCCCCCCCATCACAGCCCATTTCCAGTCTGTTCCCCCCCCCCACATCACAGCCCATTTCCAGTCTGTTTCCCCTATCCCAGCCCATTTTCAGTCCGTCCGTCCCCACCATCACAGCCCATTTCCAGTCCTATCCCCCCCACCATCACAGACCGTTTGCAGTCCTCCCCCCATCACAGCCCATTTCCAGTCCTATCCCCCCCCACCATCACAGACCATTTGCAGTCCTCCCCCCATCACAGCCCATTTCCAGTCCTTTCTCCCCCCCCCCCCCACCATCACAGCCCATTTCCCGTCTGTTCCCCCCCCCCACCATCACAGCCCATTTCCAGTCCTATCCCCCCCACCATCACAGACCATTTGCAGTCCTCCCCCCATCACAGCCCATTTCCAGTCCGTTCTCCCCCCCCCCCACCATCACAGCCCATTTCCAGTCTGTTTCCCCCCATCACAGCCCATTTCCAGTCCGTTCTCTCCCCCCCCCCCACACCATCACAGCCCATTTCCAGTCTGTTTTTCCCCCCATCACAGCCCATTCCAGTCCGTTCTCCCCCCCCCACCATCACAGCCCATTTCCAGTCCGGTCCCCCCCCCCCCATCACAGCCCATCCAGTCCTAGCCGCCCCCCCGAAGAGCCCCGCGCTGTCTAAGGGGCTGCAGAGGGAGCCGGGGAAGCCCGCGCGAGGCCCCGGCTCCCTCTGCACAGCCCGCCAGCATGAAGAACCTTTACCTTCCCGCTGGCGGCTGTTGCAATGAAGCCGCGAATGCCGGGAAAGGTTAAAGGCAATGCCCTTTAACCTCTCGCGGCATTCGTGGCTTCATTGAAACAGCCGCCAGCGTGAAGGTAAAGGCTCTTCACGCTGGCGGGCTGTGCAGAGGGAGCCGCGGCTTCGCGCGGGCTTCCCCGGCTCCCTCTGCAGCAGTCCATTTGTTCACCAGGATAACTCATACAGCGGGCCGGATTAAAAGGTCCGCCGGGCCGTAGTTTGCCCATTCCTGGTCTAGCATCTCCCCTTCCCTTCCTACCCCCCCACTCAACACTTATTTTCTCTTCCCTACATCCCATATCCAGCATCTTCCCTTCCCTACAAACCTATAGCCTAGCATCTCCCCTTCCCTTCCTACACCTCTGCTCAACACTCCTATTGTCTCTTTTCTACATCCCATATCCAGAATCTTCCCTTCCCTACAACCCTACAGTCTAGCATCTCCCCTTCCTTTCCGACCTCCCCCCCCCCCAATTCAACACTCTTATTTTCTCTTCCCTACATCCCATATCCAGCATATTCCCTTCCCTACAACCCTTTAGTCTAGCATCTCCCCTTCCTACTCCTCCTGTTCAACACTCTTACTGTCTCTTCCCTACATCCCATATCCAGCATCTTCCCTTCCCTACAACCCTACAATCTAGCATCTCTCCTTCCCTTCCTAATCCTCCCCCCGCCCCACTCAAGACTCTTATTTTCTCTTCCCTACATCCCATATTCAGCATCTTCCCTTCCCTGCAAATCTACAGTCTAGTATCTCCCCTTCCCTTCCTAACCCCCCTCCCCCGCTCAATACTCTTATTTTCTCTTCCCTACTTTCCATATCCAACATCTTCCCTTCCCTACAACCAATGTTCCCTCTAATTTTCTGTAGGCTGTGTGCGCATAAAATATCAGCTGTGTGCAGCTTTTGAAGGAAGGTTAAATTTTTGTGCGCCACATAACGACACTCGGAGTTATATACTTTAAAATTTGACTACACGTCAGAATACAGTATGTATACCACATTGATTTTAATCAAATTAAATGAAAATAGACGATTACTAAATGAAGCGGGAAATTTCTAGCAATTACAATCATAACTTTTAAATTTTAAGACGTCTGTGTTGTTTTCTATCAGAATCAGAGCTGTAATTTTTGTGCGCTCTGTTGTAAAGTATGTGCGCTCGCTCGTTGAGGTGTGTGCGCGCGCACACGCGCACAGCTTAGAGGGAACAGTGCCTACAACCCTATAGTCTAGCATCTCCTCTTCCCTTTCTACGCCTCCTGTTCAACACTCTTACTGTCTCTTCCATATCCAACATCTTCCCTTCCCTACAACCCTATAGTCTAGCATCTCCTCTTCCCTTTCTACGCCTCCTGTTCAACACTCTTACTGTCTCTTCCATATCCAACATCTTCCCTTCCCTACAACCCTATAGTCTAGCATCTCCTCTTCCCTTTCTACGCCTCCTGTTCAACACTCTTACTGTCTCTTCCATATCCAACATCTTCCCTTCCCTACAACCCTATAGTCTAGCATCTCCTCTTCCCTTTCTACGCCTCCTGTTCAACACTCTTACTGTCTCTTCCATATCCAACATCTTCCCTTCCCTACAACCCTATAGTCTAGCATCTCCTCTTCCCTTTCTACGCCTCCTGTTCAACACTCTTACTGTCTCTTCCATATCCAACATCTTCCCTTCCCTACAACCCTATAGTCTAGCATCTCCTCTTCCCTTTCTACGCCTCCTGTTCAACACTCTTACTGTCTCTTCCATATCCAACATCTTCCCTTCCCTACAACCCTATAGTCTAGCATCTCCTCTTCCCTTTCTACGCCTCCTGTTCAACACTCTTACTGTCTCTTCCATATCCAACATCTTCCCTTCCCTACAACCCTATAGTCTAGCATCTCCTCTTCCCTTTCTATGCCTCCTGTTCAACACTCTTACTGTCTCTTCCATATCCAACATCTTGTCCTTCCTTTACCCATGCTCCATGTCTAGCATTTCCCTTTCTCTTCCTATTCCCATCCCCATAATCCAGCATCTCCCCTTCCACTCCCTATTCCCTATGTTCTGCCCAGGTGTACAGCAATTAATGTTCTCTTCCCTATATCTCATGTTTCTAGCATCTTCTCTTCCCTATCCCCAATGTCCAGTATCTCCCTTTCTCTTCTCTGCTCCCATGTCTAGCATCTCTTCCCTTCTCTTCCCTTCTCTTCACTACTCCCCATTTCCAGCATCTCTTCCCTGCACTTCTCCTGCTCCTTGTCCAGCATTTCCCTTTCCCTTCTCCACCCCGTAGTCCAGTTTTGCTTCTTCCCTTCTCTATTCCCCTTGTTTATTTATTTTACAAATTTTGTATATTATCTTTATAACCAAAGTTATTTAAAATGGTTTACAAAATTAGCAACAAAATTTCAAAGACTGAAGAAAGGGTAATCAAACTGGAAAGAACAGGAAAGAATAAAATACAAATAATAATCCTACCTATTGTATACTATTCAGTGTAAAAATATACATGATCTACCCCATATTTACTAGACTATCATTACTAACATAAGGAATGGCCTAAAACAATTACAGGTTCTAGTCCCCCACAGGAAATATCATTATGAGTTTATTTTAAAAGCACTATTTCTAATTTGGATGTCTACAAATGGGCATGCAGATGCCCAAATCACAAAGACATCCACAGAGCCATTTTAGAAGCCAGGCCTGTGGATGTCCCCAGCGTGAGGCATCCAAGTCTGAACAGGGCTATACAAGTAGAAATGTGGCCGAGGCATTCCTAGGAACCTGGACATCTCCACCTGTTCTCAGAAATGCCCTGGATGTCCCAAATTGTATCTAATGTTAAACCTTTTTCTAGGCAGGAACAGGCCTCTTAAAGGGCTCATTTTGTCAGGCAAATGTATGAAAGGTGTGGAGAAGAAGCTACACTAATATCTCCTGTATTTTACACTATGGCTCCAATTCAGAATCGCGACTTATGGAGCTGAAGTCCTGGTGGGACGTACAGCCCCGCAAGCCATCCTGCTCCTATTTCCCCTCAGGCCCTCCCCACATGGCTAGAGCATCAGTATGGGGAAAGCCGACAGGGGGCGAGAGGGGGCAGAGTCTGGCAGGTAGAGGCAGGAAGAGGCATCAGGATGTACAGGGCTGATCCCGGTCATGGCCTTGTACATCATGCAGGGTTAGGGGAAACATGCTGCTTATTCCATCTTGAAGGTGAAATAAGCAGCACAAACTGGGCGATCAGGGTAGGATTCCCCCCCTCCCCCACAGGCCAGGGCCAGGTGTGGGTAGGATATTATAATGCCTCTGTATCGTTCCATAGTGCGACCGCATCTTGAATATTGTATGCAATTCTGGTCGCCGTATCTTAAAAAGGCTTATAGTGTTATTAGAAAAGGTACAGAGAAAAGCCATCAAAATGGAAAAGGGATGGAAGGATACACCTATGAAGAGAGGCTAAAAGGTTAGGGGTCTTCAACCTGGAAAAGAGACAGCTGAAGGGAGATATGATAGAAGTCTTTAAATTAATGAATGAAGTGGAACGGGTAAACATAGATCAATTGTTTATGCCATCAGGGAGCATGCGATGAAGCTACAGGATTTAAGACTAATAAGAGAAAATATTTTTTCACTCATCGTGTAATCAAACGCTGGAATTTGCTACTGGAGGATGTAGTAAAAGCTGTTAGTGTTGCTGGGTTTAAAAAAGGTTTGGACAAGTTCCTGGAGGAAAGGTCTATAAACCATTATTAAAGGGGATCCAGAATATCCACTGCTTGCCCCAGTACAAGCATTGTGGAACCTGTGTCTTTGGGGAAACTGTTAGGCACTTGTGACCTAGATTGGCCACTGTTGGAAACAGGATACTGGGCTTGATGGACCTTGGTCTGACCCAGTATGGCATATCTTATGTTCTGTCCAATCCAGACCCCAGCTGCCCGGCTGTGGGTCAGGCAGTAGGGAAGAAGAGGACGGTGTCATGGGAGCCAGGGGAGCCTACAGGGAGGATGTCCCCACAGGCATGCAGGAACATGCCGGGCCATCCTCGGACCTGATTCTGTATACTACGGGATCGTTTTGCTCCCACTATACAGAATTGGGTCCTAATGAGCCCATCCTGCCAGGGGTCATCCAGACGGCCTGGACATGCCCCTTATAGAATCAGGCTCCACTTCAATGAACACTGACAGGGAAGTGGCTCATATTTTCACTTTGCTATACCACTGAATGTCCCCTGAAGCTAGCTTGTCTGAGATGACATTCATGACCCAAGTGTCCCTAATGAGGCTGTCTATGTGGCTACTCGTGTGCATGTGCATGTCCAGGTTGAGGATGTTTATGTTCCTGAAATCAGCCAAAAACCTAGATTTCCCTGGCATTTTTCTGCACATTCTGCCCCGAATGTTATGATTTTACTTGGACATCCTTTCTAAAATCCCCTCTAAATCCCTCTCTCAAAAAGGTAAGCAGAAAATTCCATTGCTCAGGGCCAATCATTCTTAATGCTCTTGCTCTTCACCTCACCAGTTGTCTCTTCCATCTCGCAAGTTCTCAACCTATTGCTCTCCACTGCAACTGTCCTTTCAGCATTCAACCATGCTGTGGTCACATCTCTCTTCAAGAAACCCTCACTAGACCCTACATGTCTTCTAACTATCAACACATCTCACTCCTCCCCTTTGTTTCTAAGCTATTTGAATGTGTGATTCGCCACCATTGCTTCGACTTTCTCTCCTCTCAAGCCCTTCTGGATCCTTTACAATCTGGCTTTCGTCCTTTACATTCGTCCTTCTAGACCTTTCTGCTGCTTTTGACACTTGATCACAACCTTCTCCTCAATACCTTGTCCTCACTTGGTTTTAAGGGCTTTTTTGTTATCTTGGTTCTCTTCTTCTCTCCCATCGCTCTTTCAGTGTTTGTTCTGGTGGATCTTCCTCTACCACTATCTCTCTCTCAGTTGGTGTATTCTTAAGGATCTTTATTGGGTCTACTCCTTTTCTCTCTATATACCCAATCTCTTGGTGCACTCATCTTTTCCCATGGCTTTCAGTACCATCTTTATGCTGAAGAATCCCATATCTATCTCTCTACACCTGAAATCTCTCCGGCAATCCAGGCCCAGATCTCTGCCTGTCTTTCTGACATTGTTGCTTGGACATCTCACCGCCACTTGAAATTGAACATCGCCAAAACCGAGCTTCTCATTTCCCCCCCCCCCCTAAACCCTCCTCTCCTTTTCCTACTTTCTCAGTCTCTGTGAATAACTCTCTACTCCTCCCTGTCTCCTCAGCTCACAACCTTGGGGTTGTCTTTGACTCTACTCTCTCCTTCTCCACTCACATCCAGCTGAAAGCTAAAACCTGCCTTTTCTTTCTCTATAATACTGGGAAAGTCCAGATGAACACTTTGCTGCAGTATCAGAATCATCATCTGGCCTCTTTATGTTGGGGCTCCCATATTGGCAATTTTTATGCCTTCGACATATATGTTCTACATTAACATAATTTAAACATCATGCTCATGAACTGCAGGATCACTTATTTACCCGAGGCTATCCTCAGAGGATTTTAGCACGGGCATATAAGCATGCTCGGTTCTCTCATAGGGAATGGCTTATGCACCCCGTGAATGATACTCATGGCATGGATGATCGTGTGGCAGGTGTTTTATCTTTTATGCAGGACATTCAAAGCATGTCAACATTATTGCAGAAATATTGGCCAGTCTTATAATTGCATTCATGTTTTAATGGTCAAATTTTGGTTAATTATTCTAGAGGTTTTAATGTACGGGATCGGTGGTCCATTCTGCTATCGTCTCATGAGGATCCTGGTCATTATCCTTGTGGCAATTATCGCTATTGTGATTCTACTCTTCAAGGTGATCCCATTGTTTGGATCATCAACATCAGTTTCAACATCTTCACTGGCAAATCATTGACCATGTCCTGCCTAACCCCCGGGATGGTGATCGTTTGTCTAAATTGCAATGGCTTGAACAAAAGTGAATATATATCAATTGCATTTTGTCTCCCTGCTGAGTTTGAATCTTGAAATTTATTTGGCCAGCCTTTTTGAGTACAACCAATTATGTAGGGAATTCCCTTTTCATGGATTTCCCATTGGTTATGGATTGGTTCATTAGGTGCTCTTTTTCCATGTCATTTTTCTAGTCATTCTTACGTCGGACGCCATCCTCTTTTTAAATATGAATGGATGGTGATGTTTTATAAGTGTGGTTTGTTTATAGACCCTGAATCTTCAATACTTGATGCAGGACTTTTAAAATTGGGTCCAAAAAATGGCACGCATAGAGATTCTTTGTCATTGTTGGTCCTCGGGCACTTCTTAAAGAAAAGTGCATGAGCACAAGTACTTTAATAAAAATTATTAAAAGGAGACACCTGGAGACTTTGCCTGCTATTTCCTTTATCTGTTGCATCCGTGCGGCGTTTGGTGGAGGAGGAGATTGGGAGACCCCGCCCCCTTCGGGCCGCTACTTCAGCGTCGGCCCGCCGCTGTTTTGGTGAGACTTTGCCTGTTATTTCCTGCATTTGTTGGATCCGTGCGGTGTTTGGTGGAGGAGGAGATTGGGAGACCCCGCCCCCTTTGGGCCGCTACTTCAGCGTCGGCCCGCCGCTGTTCCGGTGAGACTTTGCCTGCTATTTCCTGCATCTGTTGGATTCTTGTGGCGTTTGGTGGAGGAGGAGATTGGGAGACCCCGCCCCCTTCAGGCCGCTACTTCAGCATCGGCCCGTCGCGGAACGCGACCTGTGGGTGCATACCCGTGGATGCGTGCCCGAAGGGGCGTGACCAAAGGGGCAGGTCCCGCCCCTTTGGAGCCCTTTCAGAGCCTGAGGAGCTTATGCCACGGTCTCATGGGGAGACGGAGGAAAATAGTGTTTCCATCGGTTCCTGCCAAAGTTGGTAAAACTGTTGGTCCCATGGATCATCATCTTGTGGGTGCTGGATCCTCTCCCTCTCAGGAAGATCTTCCGAGAGAGTCTGTGAGTACTGTGTCTGAGTCCTCTATTGCGCTTGGGGAAGTCCAACCCGGAAAGGAAGAGGTGTTGGAAGTTTTTTCTGTCTGAGAGTGCTCTCTCGGCGGAACCCCTCCCTGTGTTCAGGAGGCTTCATCTTTACTGACACTGGGGGAACAGAAAGTTAGGATGCCTTCTCCAGTTGTTTTCTCATCTGGGGTATTGGATGTGATGGTACCTGATGAAGTTTCCTTAAAAGATATTTGGGAGTTGGTAGCACGTATGGAAGGGTCCTTTCGTGCTTCCTTCTCCCAAGTAGAACGTTTTTCTGTTGATGTGGTACAAAAGTTCTCAGATCATGATGTTTTATTTTCTAATTCTAAAATGTTGTTGACTAAATTGGAGGGTCGCCTTTCTGTGTTGGAGGCTGCTGTGTCTTCCTCTATAAAAGATAGTGCTTTGGTTCATCATCAGTTAGAGACTTTGGAGAATAGCAATCGTTTAAAAAATTTGCACTTCTTAAATTTTCCTTCTACCTTTCTCCGTTAATTTTGTTATAAAAATATTTTAAGGAAGTCTTGCTAATTGATAATGTAGATTCTATCAAGTTTTCCTCTTTATATTATATTCCTACTCCTTCTGCAGTGAAGGCTTCCTCTCCTGATGATGTACGAGAAGGGAACCCCAATGGTGTAGAGTCCTTAGATATTTCTCAGTTTTTGGAATCCTCTACTGATTTAATTCCACAGCGTGCGACTTTGATTGTGTCTTTTGTGTCATTACAAGATAAAAATATGATCTTGAATTTATACTTCAAAAAGAAAAATCAGGTTTTTTGTGGGGAACCTATACAAAGTTTTCCTGACGTGAGTAGGAGTCCTCAGGTTCGTCGGAAAGCGTTTTTGGCTTTGAAAGAACGGACTATTGCCATTGGGGCTTCCTTCTTTTTGAAATATCCTTGCAAATGCATAGTGGTTCTGGAGGGCATTCAGTATGTTTTTCTTGATGTCGGTCAATTTGAGGCTTTCTTGGCTAGTAAAGAATCCTCATGATTTTTTTTTCTTTTCTTTCTTTCCATGTAAAATGGGCCTTGTAAATTTGATCCTTGTTACCTAGTTATTTCTGTTTATTTAATCAGGTGATTGATTCCTAGATGTGGACTTTACTTTGTATTCCTACTTTATTTTTTGAATAAAGATTGTTTGAAACTTAAAAAAAAAATAAAAATAAAAAGGAGACACCTTTTGTGAGAGGGCGATTTTTCTTCCCCCTCTTTGGTTTCTCCGACATTCTCAGCCTTTTCTGAATGATTGAAGTTTGTATACACCAGTTCAGTTTGTTTGAAAGTCCTTTTTAAGTGGATTTCTTTCACTATAACATCAACAAAATTTGCCCATTCCTTTCTGAACACACTACTAAGATACTTATCAACTCTTTAGTCACCTCCTGTCTAGACTATTGTAATGCACTCCTTGCTGGTCTCCCTCTGAATACTCTCTCCCCTTCAATATGTTAACACTCTGCTGCACTGCTAATCTTCCACCAGCCTCATCATGCTTATTTTACTCCTCTTCTCATGTCACTTCATTGGCTCCCTATCAGTTTTCGCATCCAGTTCAAACTTCTTCTGCTGACCGATAAATACATTTACTCTGCAGCTCCTCGCTACCTTTCCTTTCTTATCTCTCCCTAAACCCTTCCTCGGGAACTCTGCTCTTATGGCAACTTGCTTCTATCTGTGCCCTTCTCTTCTATTGCTAACTCCAGACTTTGCTCCTTTCACCTTGCTGCTCCTTATGCCTGGAACAAGCTACCTGAGTCTGAATGTCAGGTGCCATCTCTGGCCCCTTTCAAATCCAAGCTGAAAACTCACTTTTTTGCTGCCGCTTTCAGATCTTGATTCACCTGGTCTCCTTTGTGTTTCCTTACCATTCCCCCTAGATGTATTCAATGTTTACAGTTACTGTGTTGTCTGTCTTGACTAGATTGTAAGCTATGATGAGCAGGGACCATCATTTACGTGTGTCTGTGCAGCGCTGCATACGTCTTGTAGCATTATACAAATGTTTAGTAGTAGTAATTGTAGTAGTAGTAGTCGTAGAAGAAGAATACATAGCACCTCACGCAGCAGGAGGAGTGGTCTAGAGGTTGTGGCAATGTGCCTCAGTCCAGTGCACCATGGGTTCAATTCCTACTGGAGGACAGCAATCTCAAGCCAAAGGAACTGGGTTTTCTAGTCCCACAGGCACTCCTTGGGTGAGTCACTTAATTCTCCATTGCTTCAGATACAAAATATGGATTGTGAGCCTTTTCAGCAGAAAGCCTACATACCTTAATATACATGGCTTTCTGCTGAAAAGCAGCATATAGGCACTGCTAAATAAAGTATTTCCCTACGAAGGACAAAGCAGTCTTCCTGAATTGCATTCTTGTAATTTACTCCTCAAGCAGTGATGACTATGTAATTTGATGGGCAGGGGTCCCAGTAACCGGGTGCCTGTTGCTGGGGCCCCATGCCCATCCTGGAGGCAGGGAACTAGATATCAGAGCTGCTTAGTTAGATTAAAATAGGTTGGGGGAGAGCTGGACAAGTGGCAGTTAGGGGGTGAATGAGGGTGGGGGCAGAGCTGACCCAACGCATGTGCAAGAATGTTGTTTTCACAGGGCCCCATGCCTCATGGGGCCCTGTGCCAACTTCATGCTGCACATGCTGTCTGATTGCGTGTGTCCCAACTCATGATCATTTGCAGGGCTGGCCTGCACATGGCCCCGCACCTGCCTGACTGGCTTCAGAGGGAGTCAGGAGGCCCGAAGCCCTGGCTCACCTCTGCACAGCCGCTGCAGTGAAGAGCGGTATTTTCCTTCACTTCAGCATCTATTTTCTCTTGCAGCCTGCTGGTGTGCTGATTACCGGGAAGTTAAAGAGCATTTCCTGTTTTATGCAAGAAAGGAAATGCACTTTAACATCATAGTAATCAGTGCACCAGCAGGCTGCAAGAGAACACAGCCACCGGAGTGAAGGAAAATGCTGCTCTTCATTCCAGTGACTGTGCAGAGGTGAGCCAGGGCTTCCAGCCTCCCTGGCTCCCTCTGAAGCCTGTCAGGCAGGTGTGGGCCTCCTTAGGGGGGAGGGTTAGGACTTGAAATGGGCTGATGGGGGGCTAGGATAAGATTGGAAATGGGCTGATTGGGGGCTAGGACTGGAAATGAACTGATGGAGGAGCTAGGACTGAAAATAGGCTGATGCGAGGCTAGGACTGGAAATGGGCTGATGGGGGAGCAAGGCATGGAAATGGGCTGCTGTGAGGAGGATGGGAGAATGGGATTAGAAGGAAGCGAATGCTGGGAGGGGCTGGAATTAGAAGGGAGCTGATGTTGGGGGAGAATTAGAAGGTGATGGAGCTGGGCGAGGGAGGATGGAGAGGGGAAAAGATATTTTGTGATGTAGGGAAGAAAAATTTATGATTGGCTAAGTATTGGGAGAGTAAGTGGGGATTGAGGATGGAAGGGTGAAATTTGAGTGGATGAAAAAGGAATAAAGAAAGAAATGGAGGAAAGATCAATGAGAGAAAGATCAGTATGTTAAAGCAGATGTAGAGAGAGAATGGAAAAAACTAGAAGAGAGCAGAAAGGAGAAACGGACAGCAGACAATGGAGAGAGAGCGGAAGACACAGGGAAACCAGAAGAAAGTGATTGGGGCAATTGCAACTGGAAAATAAAATGCACAAACAACAAAAGGTAGAAAAAACTATTTTATTTTGAATGTATTAACTGGAATATGTCAGCTTTGGAAAATGTGCATCTCTAACATCTTTTTTTTTTTTTAATTCTTTATTTTCGTTTTGCAACAACAAAGGAAAGGAAGACATACAACTAAGAGACAAATACATACATGGAATGTGATACATACACCAAAGTAAACCCCCACCACCCCCCTCCCCCCAGCTTCTTCTCTAGAAAACTAAAACATTCTCGAAACGGGCGTGTACTGACATTATTGTGTTACAAAACCTTACAGCGATCTGAAACATTATTGTGTTACAAAACCTTACAGCGATCTGAAACATGATGAGTGTACATTAAACAGACATGTCGAAGCAATGAGCAGATTGTACATGATCATTGAGCATCTGCCATTTAGACAAGCAAGAATGAAATTGGGTATGGAAAATAGCTCTCCGAGATATCTGCTCATATTTACTATATAAGCAGACAAGGTTCCACTATTCATTGACAGCAAGTCGAGAGCTATCCCTCCAAGTCCCCGTAATCAAACATATGGCTATACCCAGCATGAAATCAGGAGAAAGCGACCCTTCTTAGGAAGAGAGGGGACCCCCGCCACTGAGCGGAGTCCCACAGTCGTCCAAGAAAGAGGCTCGTGAAGGTGCGAGACAAATGAAATACGACCCCAGACCCGCCCCCAGTAAACCTGTAGTTAAGGACATTCACAAAGAACATGAACGAGGGTTCCCACATCAGCATGGCAAGACCTACACTGGCCCCTGGCAGTTGTGTTCCATTTGGCTATTTTCCTGGAATATAAGAACATCTATGTGCAAAAAAAAGACGAGAGTTGAGTTTGGGTAGCTGAAGCAGATCGGGAAACCCGCATTATTTTGCTCCAGAAAACGCTCCAATGCACAGGGGTTAAAGTGGTTTGCGGTTAGCGATCCCAGGCTTGTTGGACTCTACAAGTGGCAGTATCTGTACCCTGACATAATAGTTTATAAAAGTTAGAGGCTACCCCATGTGTGCTACTAATAGAGTGAATTAGTTCTAATAGCCCATCCTTAGTAGGGACAGAGGGCGGCATGATTGGAGCACTTTTGAGGCAGCATGTAAGCTGCATCAATTAAAAGTAATGTTTCGCTAGTAACGCAAATCCCCTGTATGAATCAGAAAAGGTTTTCAACGAGTTGCAGAGAAGAGCTGTTGGGGTGTCCTGATCCCCCTGGAGTACCAGGGTCTGGAAGTAATCATGCATGGCTGCTCGAATTTCAAACCGGAACTCTGGCTGAGTTAACAGGGCTCTATCAAAGAACCAGGCCCCCGGATTCCCTTGAAGTGCAGTAGTATGGTAGTGAAAAGAAATAGCAGCATGATCTGAAATATGCTGGGAGTGGATCTTTGCAGCGTCCACCTGGGGAACTAACAGTGTTGATATTAGAAAGAAATCTATGCGAAACTGGGATTTGTGAGGGGAAGAGAAGAAGGTAAAGTCTAGCTCATTGGGGTGTAGTAGCCTCCGTAGATCGACTAGAACAATATCTTTGATCATAGAGGTAAGCGCGATATGACTCTTGGGGGGACCACTTGTCCTGGGCGACAATTTGTCAATCAGGGGATCAAGAACTGAATTAAAATCCCCCCCAATATCAATGAAGAATTAGCAGAGGCCTGCGCAGCCTGAGCAGTAATAGCAAAAGGGCAGAGTCATCCAGATTAGGAGCATGAAGGCATATTCATGTAATTTTAAAGTTACCCATCTTGAGGTGAACTCTGGACCATCTACCCGCTGTGTCTAAGCAAGTCGCAACAATAGTAGCATGCAGAGATTTCCTATCCAATATAGCAACCCCACATTTCCTAGAAACAGCTGGGGAATAGGCGGCCACCATTTAAGGTTTAATATTGAGGTTGAAAGTTCCCTTCGAATTGAAATGTGTTTCTTGGAGGAAAATCAGGTCCGCAGCCTCATGACTTAGATAGCTTAGGGGTTTCCTCCGTTTTATCGGATTATTGATTCCTGGTACGTTCAATGAGAAAATCTTACATGGTGCCATCAGTCGATAATAGACATTTTGGGTAAGAGCGCTGGAAAACTTACAACATAAGCAGAATCTGTACAATAATGACATAAGCACCAAGTATGCTGGCCAATACACCCATATTGAAAAGTATGTACCAAAGTAACTTAGAGAAGAAGCAAACCCCCAATGAATATGGCGACCAGATGTCTGCGGGAGGAGGCCCTAGAGAGGAAGATAAAGACATAATAAAAGAAAAGAAACACCAGAGTCCATAAGAAACACTGTCTCTGATACTCGTCGAGGCTACTATGGGTAGATGGAGTCGGGTCCCAGATATCTTCAAAATAAGGCAACAAACCGCCCTCGACAGACTCTTCGCTGAGCCGCGGTAAATCCAATATGGCAGGCACAGCGGATATGAGAGTACTGGCAGGAATATTCTGGAAGTCAGCGCATCAAGTCGGCTTCTTTAGAGTCCAAAAACTCCGCTAGTAGATCAGGGTCCTCAAATGTTCTTGTCTGATTGTGAAGCGTGACTCGGAGCTTGGCCGGGTACATCAGGCCATAGCGCGCTTGTAGTTGTTGAAGCCTCGGCCGAAATTCCAGAAAGCGCTTTCGGCGGTCGACCGTGGGTTTAGCCAAGTCAGGATAGAAGGAGACCTTGTGGCTCTCAAACTCCATATGGCCCTTTGCCCGGGAGGCACTGAGAATTTGTTTCACATGTTGATATCTCAAAAGTCGAAAGATGATAGGCCGCGGGGTCTTCCTGTTAAGCGTTATGTTTGTGGGTACACGATGAGCGCGATCGATCTCCAATTCTTTGGTAAAGGTGATTTGGAGCAGGGAAGGGAGGATTTTACTTAAAAACTCCTTCATGTCTCCCAATTCCGCTCCCTCCGGTATGCCCACGAGTCGTAGGTTGTTGCGGCGCGCTCTATTATTGCCATCTTCCACTTCTTTCTGCAAGGCCCGCACCTGACGTTCAACTTTGTCGAGTTTGGACAGCTGGACCGCATGGGAGTCTAATATACTCTCCATTTTGTCCTGACGCGAAGAGAGCCCCTCTAGCCTGCCTTGCAGTACACCAAGATCTTCCCTCAGCGCTCGAAGTGATTCACCGTTTGACTGCACGAGGTCCTTAACCCCTCTAATTTCTGCGAGGATTTCCTGCTGCATTTCGGGGCCCTCGCGCAAAGCCAGCCCCTTCTGCGGGGACGGGGGTTCAGTTTTGGAGCGTTTACCGTGAGAAGCCGCTGGAGAGCCAAATTCCAGGCGCGTGGGTTTGGTCCCCGCCATCTCACCGATCTGCCCCGGCAAGATCAGAGCAGAAATTCAAGTTTGTCCGGTGTTAATTCAGGATTCTGAGTAGGCCTCTCGGGAGCCTCAGCGTTATGCGACCATCCCGCTGGACATCGGGCTCCGCCCCCCCATCTCTAACATCTTTGCGTATTGTTTAGTACAAGAAGAAATTAATTTATAGTTTTATTTCTCCAGTGTTGTTGTACATTATAAGTTTGGCTTTTGGAGTTCCCAGTTTAATTATTGTCTTCCTGTTTCTAAATTGTGATCCCTTGTTCTATAGTTGGTGACAGTCTATGTTCTGCACGTTTAACTGAGCTGGGGTATTCTGATCATGTGGTTTCTTTGTTTTCTTTCCCAGGTAGGAGATGTATTGCTATTCTCTGAGATGTATTGGTCTAATATATGCAGTGTTGCCTTTTGATAGGTAGGGTTCAGTGCTTTGTGAGTCCTGGTAGTGCTGTTATGATACGGCGGGTTTGCTATGGGTTCTAAATGGACAAGGTTTATAGTACTTCCTAATGTGCTGGGCAGTTGGCACTAGAGTATACAGTAGTAATGTAGAAATATGGTATTCGTTCTCACTGCCCATGCAAATAGGATTCAGACACTCATTAAGAGGCATGTTTATTAAAAATTAATGTGCATTCACAAATGTTAATGTGCGTTAAGTGCAGGAACACACATTTATTTCTATTGGTGCAGTGGCACTTAACACACATTAATCTTTAGTAAATATGCCCCTAAGTCCATTGCCAGGAGAAAAAAGAGGCTTGTGAAGTGCTCCTTTGAAAGCCGCCCAAAATTTTAGTGGGCAACATATACATTTTCAAATAAAATAAATGTAATTTCTGCAAATGAGGTCTGGTGGATATGTAAATAAGGCCCTACAATGAGTCTCTGCACATGGCCCTGCATCACCCTTGGGCCAACCCTGGCTGGGGGGGGAGAGGGGGGGTGAAGGGGCTGCAGTGAGGAGTCAGTTTGAATTTGAAATCCCTTCATGCTAGCATGTGAAGAGATTTCATTGGGTTTGAACGGATGATGTGAGGCTTGGAAGGAGGGGGATGAATGTCCAGTGTAGTGATATTTTACCTTCGGGGGATGGTTACTCCCCCTCCTTTCTGCCTGATGTTACAGTGCAGGATGGTGGAAGAGCCTTTCCCACCCATTCCACTCTTATTATTGAGGTATAGGAGGATGACGTGTAGCAACATAGAAACATGATGGCAGAACAAAAACACATGGTCTATCTAATCTGCTCTTCCATATCAACTGCTACAATAAGCCCCTCTTTTCCTTTAGAGATCCTCTGTGTTATAGAAACTGGAGAACAAGTAGGACTTGAACCTTTATTCATTGCTTATGGACCTAGTGCTCTAACTATTAGACTACACCTAGGCTACATCTGCTGTAGCTCTAACCATTAGGCCATATCTGCTGCAGTTGGTGAAGGGGAGGGGAGGAGCCTTGGCCTTATGCCGGTGGGCAGGATCAGGTGATGTCAGCTTGGAAAAAAAGGAGGAGAGGAGGGTGAAACCCCGGTTGTGGGGTCCTTACCTGGGGGTGCTAATCTTTGCTAATAATATGGCAAGGCTGGCGGTGGGGCAGTAGAGTGCTGCTGTCAGTTGAGGGGGGGGGGGGGGGATAGTGTTCCACCTTGCTAGTAATATGGGGGGTGGTAACATTGTCCAGTAAGAGCAAAATGATTTTTGCAGCAATTTTTTGTCAGCTCGGGCTGTGGCTGTTGTTTACGTTATGTCATATGTTTAATAAAGCTGCAACCAGAGTTTTATCATGGTTGGTTTTTGGCATTCAATTTTTAGTATGTGTGCATTAAAGAGGGGTGATGGAGGTAAGGAGGATGGGAAACTATGTGGGTAGGACTTGGAGCCTTGGTGTATGGGTTAGCTCGGTTACTAAAAGCTTAATAGCAATTTTCCTTAACAGGAAGCCAGTGCAGTTTCTTCAACAATGCACTCTCATTTTTCTTACTGCCTAATAAAAACCTTGCAATAGCATTTTGTGTAACCTGTAATATCTTTAACCATTTTCCTTTTAATCCCATATACAGTACTTTACAGTAATCCTGCATACTTATTTTTTAAACATTATTTTGCAATTTTTCTTTACTATAGAATGTGAAGAATGGGAATTGGTTGTATCAATCAATGCAGTTTCCAATTTTCCTAAAAATGACAATCAATCCAGAAGAAAAATATATAACAATAGATGAGCAAAATGAAAGTAAGAATGCTGAATGGCTAAAGGAAGCATGCGAATGAACATATACTGATCAACAGTAGGTATCGACAATCAAGATCCAGATTGGAGGTAGTCCTCCACTGACCTCCAGACTGTTAATTTTGAGCAAGGAGTTGGCATCAGCCACCCCTTCCAGTTTCCGGACCAGGAAAACAGTGTTCCACTAGAATGATACATTTAAGAGTGCAACATCCTTCCAATTACTTAAGACAGTTTGCACTGCCAATGGTAGCAGAATATCTAGTACATTTTCCCCGTATTTGTCCAAGCCATTTGAAACCACAAGTAATTTAAATGGGATCAGCTTTAAAGGCAAGTCAAAATCCAGCTTGAGAATGGCCTTAACATATGTCCAGACACCCGACCAAAGATTTCTCAAGCTGATACATTCATAAAGCATATGCACCAATGTTCCAGTGGACCTGAAGCAGTGACAGGCATAAGTTGGAACTCACTAGACTTGCTTTCTGCAACTGAATATGAGCGCCCCCTAAAACCACCTCCCCACTTTCTCCCTTCTCTATTTTTGTGGATAACATTACACTCCTCCTTGAGTCTTCAGTTCACAGCCTTGGGGTCATCTTTGACTCTACTCTCTCTTTCTTTGCACTCATCCAACAGATAGCTAAAACCTGGTGCTTCTTTCTCTATACCATTGGCAAAATGTGCCCCTTCCTTTCTATACACACTACTAAGACCCTCATCCACTCAATAGTCATTTCCCGTCTTGATTATTATAACCTCTCCTCACTGGTCTTCCTCTGAATCATCTTTCTCCCCTTCAATCTGTTCAAAACTCAGCTGCACGGCTTATCTTCCGCCAGTGCCACTATGCTCGCGTAACCCCTCTTCTCAAGTCACTTCACTGGCTCCCTATCCATTTCCGCATCCAGTTCAAACTTCTCCTACTTACCTACATTTCCTCTCTTATCGCACTCTACACTCCTCCTCAGGAAATCCACTTCTCTGACAGATCCCTTGTGTCTGTGCCCTTCTCTGCTATGCCAACTCCAGACTTTGGCCATTCCACCTTGCTTCTCCATATGCCTGGAACAAACTACCCGAGTCGGTGCATCAGGCTCTTTCTCTGGCCCTATTCAAATCCAGGCTAAAAACCCACCTCTTTGAGGCTGCTTTTAGATCCTGATGCCCCTTACTCTCTCATTCATTACTTATGTGTTTCTTACCATACACTAGTCCCTAGTTTTGCAATATTTTTTCATCTTGATTAGATTATAAGCTCTGATGAGCAGGGACTGTGTCCTACATCTTTATGTATCTTGCTGCATATGCCTTGTAGCATTATACAAGTGATTAGTAGTAGTAGTAGTAGGGTTCCATATTGTACAATAGGCCAAAAAGTAAACAGATTGACATAGCCCACTAAATAATGTTGAGGGTATATTAAAGTTCCAAAAAACAGACCACTTAATTTTATCTATCAGAAGGCCTACATTATTTTTCAAGATACGACGCAGATCAACTAGTGAATATTGCCTTAAGGATTTTAAAAGCATATAGAAGCCAGAAATGGAGTGACCCTTAGTAAGCACCAGTTGACAATGCTGAGCCAATCAGAAGATGGAGACAGTTTCTCCATCAATATTTCACTATAGTATCCTTGCTAATAAAGACTGTGAGGCCAATACTCAACAGCGGTGGCCAACCTGAGTAAAGCAGCTGGCCATTGTCATTTTAATTTAGACCCGGATAGGCAATGCCTGGGTCATATCCAGCCACTGGCATTGACCATCTGGTCTGCCCTGATGGCGTTTTAGCTAACCCAGAAATGACAACATTCAGCTAGCTTTTTTGTGCCTAACTGTAACTAGTTTATGTAAACCGGCCAAGGACTAAATATCACATGCTGACTGGTCAACGCAAACCCTGCCCCCAGAATACCACTGGAATGCCCGGATGCTTCGCAGTTAGCATCAAAGTGTTCAGTAGCGTTAGGAGGGGGAATTCAGTGGCACAAAATGGTTATTTGTCACTGAATATCCTCCTGTTTTAATAATCATAACTTGATATCTCCTAAATATGGTTTCAGCTGGTAAATTAATTTTAGTTTGCAATAAACTGAATGAGTAACAGCAGACACCTGCATTTTCCCAATCCCCTCACTTTCTGTAATGATCCCCAAGGAGTGTACTGTAGCTCTGTCATCCCAAGCATAGAGGGAATATTAAGCATATTTTTATCAGTCTCTCCCAAACCTAGGCAGGCAGTCTTGGTGACATTCAATATCATCCATTATCATCCAACCAAATCTTAATCTCATTAAGACATTTATTAAGATTTTGAAGAAAAAAAAATGACCTATAGCCTTCCAATGGGACTATCGACTGGATATCATCTCCATCTATATAAATATTAATCCTTACATTTTCAAACAATATTCCCCAAAGGTTCAAGGTAGATGTTAAACAACTCGAGGCACTTCCCATATCCAAAAATACTGCTTTGACTAGTATTACACTTTGAAACTGCAATTTTCCAATAATTTTATTCACAAAAGGGCAGTCCCTCTAATACCCATTAACCGACACCGATGGAGTAATGTTAAGCTTCTCCCTTCCATTCCCAGCCCCTTCTAGTGTCCAACATCTCCCCTTCCCTTCCTTCCCGCCTCCCCCCCTCCAAGTGTCCAGCATTTTCCCCTCTCTTCCCCCTTCCACTCTCCAGCATCACCCCTTCTCTTCCCTTCTCTCCTATGTCCAGCGTCTCCACCTTCTTCCCTTCTCCTTGCCAGGCCTGCTTCTCCCTGTCTTCAGCTGCCACTAACACCACTACTCTATATCCCTCCAGCAGCACTGAAAAGCAGTGCGTGTAGTGTGGAGGACTTTAGTACATGCACATGCTCAAGGCCTGCTGTGCTATACCCAGGGTAGGCCAAACCATTAGACAAACTAGGTAGTCATCTAGGGCATCACCTTCTGGGGGGAAGCACAGAGCAGGGCATTCAAAGCTAAACAATAGATTAAGACAGCCAGGAGGAGTGTAAAGCTTAAGGTCTGCCTAGGGCACCAACATATTGAACCAACTTTGGGGCCAACCTTGGCCCTACTCCATGTGATGCAAACTTCCTATTGGAGGGGCTGGATGCAGCAACTCTTGAATGCAGGCCTGTTCTCAAAGTCCCCATACTGTATGTGCTGCTTTAAAGTGCAACTCAGCTGTTCTGCTGTGCTAGCACACCACTGCTGCCTCCTGAGCACCGCCACCTTAGGAGGATCTTTAGTTCACCTAGTGGTACATAAGAACATAAGAAAATGAAAAAATGCCATACTGGGTCAGACCAAAGTCCATCAAGCCCAGGATCCTGTTTACAATAGTGGCCAGTCCTAGTCACAATTACCTGGCAGGATACCAAAAAGGTATACAGGTTCCACAAGGCTTGTCCTGGGGTAAGCAGTGGATTTCCCAGGTCCTCTTTAATAATGTTTTTTGGATCTTTCGTCTAGGACAGGGGTGGGCAATTCCGGTCCTAGAGGGCCGCAGACCAGTCAGGTTTTCATGATGTCCCTAATGAATATTCATGGACCTATTTCCATACAGTGGAAGGCAGTGGATGCAAATAGATCTCATGAATATTGTGGTACTGCAGACCCTCTGCAGACAGAAGAAAATGCTTTTAACTTAGAAAAAAGAGGCAGACACCGGCTGCAGCATCGCGAGGAGCCATATAGGGGGAGCAAGAGGGACCTCTGGAGGACTGAGGAGCCATACCCCAGAGCCAATGATGCAATACCGGCCTGCACCCAATCCAGAAAGGGAAGAATTCCTTTTAAAAGCCCAGACACAGGAAGGGGCACAGGAAGGAAGCTAACCCTGAAAGGAGAAAGGAGAGCTTTCCTGGAAGGAGAGAAGGACCAGGGAAGAGGAGTCCTGACAGAAGGAGCCGGCCCAGCAGACTCAACAGAACCAGGTGAAGGAATCCGCTTCAAATATCCCAAGAGGGGAGAGGATACACTTTCCAAGTGGGAAAGATACAAAGAAGAAGCTAACCCTGGAAGGAGAAGGACTGTGCCAGAGAGTCCTGGACCTGAGTCTGGTAGAGGCCAGCAACCTTTGAAAGACACAACGAGGAGTAACCAAGAAGGAGGTGAAAGAGTTACTTTGAAAGGTAACATTCCTGGCCCAGAGAGAAAGAAGCTGTGGTGCAAGTGTGGCTTAACCCCAGCAGAAGGCCGGCCGGAGAACGGGAGGCCTAGCTTGGTGTCAGAGAGGCCAAACCACAGCAGGAACAAGCATCAACCCTCACTTGGCCGTGATAAACCCAAAAGGAAAGGTAATCACTATTTTACTGATTGTGATTTTATGAATGCTGTGACGCAGGAGGAGCAGGGCCTAGCGGAATGCTGTCCTTCTAGAACTATTTGTGCTACAAAATACAAACCTGTGCTAAACAAGAAACTCTCTAGTATAAGAACAGTAGGCAAGAGAAAGTGTCCTCACTCTAGAGGAGTACAAAACCAAGGCTTACCTTTGGATGCAGCACATTGGGACATCGTACAAACATTGTATAAAAAGCCTGAATGCGAGCCACTAGATATTCCTGACTGTGAACCAATGCAGGTGGAATTCCAGGATGACCTTTCGGACCCCGAGATGGATTGCAGCTATTGCCTGGCAGAAAGCTTTGAGCCCTTAGCCGAGGAGTAAAGCTGTGGTCTGGGGGAAGGTTTGAATCTGTGTTTCTTATAGTACTGCTGTGAAGTTAACAGGTCTAACTCAGTTCATGTTTCTTTTTCTTTCAACCTGAAGCAAGGACATTTTTGTGTTGATGTAAATTCTGAGCTATTGAACCTATTTGCAATACGGGAAATAAAAGCCTTTATTCTCCCTACCCTCGGACTGTTATATTCTTTGGAGCTTTGGTTACCCAGAAGGCTACCAGGGCTATAAAAACCTGGGCCCTGTCTTTGAGCTAAACTCCACCATAAAATATTTTTGTGTCCACCCTCCCTGCTGTGACATCCCAGTGCCACCAGGGGGGCGTTGTGACAATATTCATTAGGGACATCATGAAAACCTGACTGGTCTGCGGCCCTCCAGGATCGGAATTGCCCACCCCTGCTCTAGGAACTTATCCAAATCTTTTTTAAACCCAGCTACACTAACAGCTTCACTACAGTTGTGGTCAACATTATTGGCACCATTGCAGTTCAACACCTTAATGTCCAATATTTTCTAAAAAAAAAAGAAAAGTGGCCAGTGAAATGGCTTTGCACTATATATGCATGCATATTTGATACATAAAAAATCAGATAAAACAAGACCAATTAAAAAAGGAAATTGTAGGAAATAGTATAAAAACTGGGACATTGCCAGGACATAATATTTGGTGCCCTTATAAACAATTAAAATCAGTTTGAACAGAAAAACCACATTTCCACTGCAGTAAAATTAGACGCACCTGTGTTCAATTGTCACTACTCACATGACTTGAATCAACAAATGAATGATGGCTCTAATGTTTAAAATGGCCACATTCACTCCCTGTTCTATTTTCACAATAGTGAAACCAAAAGAGATGCCTGAGACCATCATAAAAGCCATTATTACCAAACATCAAAATACCTTGGGATTCCTTTGTCTACAGTTCGCATTGTTATTAAGATGTTTTCTGCTCATGGAACTGTCAAGAACCTCTCAGGACGTGGTGAGAAGAGGAAAATTGATCCAAGAATTATTTGAAGATTAGTGTGAACTGTTGGAAAAACACCACGTGCAACAAGAGCTTAAGGCTGACCTGGAGCAATTTGGAGTGATGGTTACAACCCGTACCATATGCCATGCACTAAACAAAGAAGGACTTCATAGGCAAAGGCCAAGGAGGACCCCACTGCACAAAGGCAGGCATAAAAAGGCACGCCTTGTCTTTGCTCAAACCCACCTTGAGAAACTAGAATCCTTCGGGAAAAATTGTCTGTGGACACATGAAACCAAACTTGAGCTCTTTGGCAATGCAGACCACTGATACATTTACAGGTGCAGAAATAAAACTTATAAGGAAAAAAAACCCTTCCTACAGTTAAATATGGTGGAGACTGTTTTGGAGCTGTTTTACTGCCTCGGGAACTGGAGGCCTGGAACATATTAAAGGAACCATGAAGTCAGAGGACTACCAAGGTATTTTGGAGTGAAATGTGCTACCTAGTGTCAGGGCCCCTCCCCCCCCCCCCTAGCTCTGGGTTGAAGGTCATGGGTCCTCCAGCTGGACAATGACCCAAAACATAAATCCAAAACTACAAAAGAATGGTTTAAAAGGAACAAATGGACTGTTTTAAACTGGCTAGCAATGAGTCCTGTTCTCAATTCAATTGAGAACCTTTGGAAAGAGCTAAAATCTGCCATTGGTAAAATGAATCCTAGAAACTTTCATGAGCTGGAACAAATTGCAGTTGAAGAGAGGAAGAAACTATTAGCAGACCAATGTACAAAACCTATATCCTGCTAGAAAAAAACATTTGGAGGCTGCCACCACTGTCAAGGGTTGTGCAACCAAATAGTAGTGAAGGGTGCCATTAATCCTGTCCAGGTCATATTTTGTTTTGGTTTTTTGTTTTTTTTCTCAAAAATTACTACGCCTAAGTTACATAGACATCTTTTATTTGTTCTATACCTTTGAACTTGCTATTAAAATATTATAATGACATATGGTTGGAATATTACCGATTATTTCTCAAGATACTGTATACAACCTACCTAAAATGCAAAGGTGCCAATAATGTTGACAACTGTACATTCTCTGGTAACGAATTCCAGAGTTTGATCACACGTTGAGTGAAAAAATATTTTCTCTTATCAATCTTAAATTAGTTACATTGTAGCTTCATTGCATGTCTTCTAGTCTTTTTACGTTTTGATGGCATAAACAGATGATCTATGATTTATAGACCTCTATCATATCTCCCCTTAGCCGTCTCTTTTCCAAGGAAGAGTCCTAACCTTTTAAGCCTTTCCTCATAGGGGTATTTATCTTTTCTAATTCTGCTATATCCTTTTTAATATATGGTGACCAGAATTGCACACATTGGAGTTAAACAGAGGCATTATAATATCCATGGTTTTATTTTATTTTCCTTTCCTTATGATTCCTATCATTTTATTTGCTTTCTTGGCTGCCGTTGCACACTGGGTGGAAGGTTTCAACGTATTATCTACGATGACGCCTAAATCTTTTTCCTGGGTGGTGATTCTTTTTTTTTTAACATTTTTATTATGATCAATGTCACACCACAAGAAAATAAAAATACAATCCGCAAGCAAAGGGGAAAACATTATCAACAGCAGCAGAGATAGAGGTCAGAGCCTCATGCTCCCTCACCCAAAGATATATAGGGTACAGCAACAACAGCTTTAATAGCAACATCAACAACATCAGCAATGCCAGAAAGTGGCACATTCCGGGGATACCCCTTGCTATCACAGGAATCATACACCAGAGGGCAACTCTGCAACCCCTTCTTGCACAGTCAGGGGGCAGCCCAATTGTCCAGTGGTCACATTTTCCTAATATTTTATGTTCCCCAGCACACGCTCCCATCTCTCCCTGCCTCTCCCCTCTACCTCCACTACCCCAGCCAATAGAAGTTACAGACAGGAGAGACATCTGTCCCAAATAGTCCAGTACTGCTGTTGCTCTGGGGATCCTCTCACCCTTTTCTCTTGCAATATCCGAGCAGTCATCTCTCGCATCAAAGCCACCCACTGCACATGTGCCGGGGCCTCCTCTGCTATCCATCTGGCCACGATAACTTTCCGGGCCACCAATAGCACCACATGTGCAAATTTGCGCTCTGGGGCCATCCATAGTGTGGCTCTCATAGGCGTAGCATCCCCCAAGAGTAGTGCAGCGTATGCCCACTCCACAGTAATCCCCAAGATACAATGTATGCTAGCCAGCAGGCCCCCCAATAGCTCTGCAGAATTGGGCATTCCAAGAAGGTGTGCACACACGTTCTCAGAAGGGCCCAATATCACAGGCAGTCTCAGCTATCCCAGAGGTGCATCTTCTCCTCCTTTCCCGGATCAAGTAAATCCTATTAAGGATTTTGTACTGCATTTCCTGCAAGGCAACTTTAGGTGTGTGCAAGGGGGTGACCGCAAAAAGACACCCCATTAAATGTTCATCTACTGTGTCCCCTAGCTCCTGCATCCACTTCTGCCCCAGGGCCCACTACCAGGCCTGTGTTCGGGCATCCCTGCCCACCCAATACCAGTAGGACATTTTATTACATTTGGAAGGCATTGACAGGAAAATCCTAAGTTAGTGAAACCCATGCTGACCTCTGCTGTCTGAAATCGGCTGAGGGCCAAACCGTTGCAGCCTTTCTACCATCTTCCAAGCTCCCACCAGTTTCAGTCCTAGTTATCATGGAGCCAGTCCTCTATTAAATCGCAGAACTCACTATCTTTAATAGTTTCAGGAAGGCCCATCAGCCAGATGTTATTTCTCCAAATCATCCAGGTAGTTGAGGAGCTCCTGCCAGCTTTGCTCCAGTTGCTGCATCTACTGCTCCAGGCCTCGAGCTCTCCTGCTGTGAGACCTGGCCCTCCACCTGCTGCATGCACTGAGTATGCACTTCAAGACTGCCCTCTAATTCTTCAAAAGATGCGTGCATCAAGCACAGTGGAAAGTAAATGGGTGATTTTCCACACTGCCTCATCATGCGTTGTGATGATTGGCGCTGGCTGCTCTGCAGCCATCTTTGAAATGCAGTCTTTGGTGAGTTTGGGGGTTTTGCCGGGCATTTCCCCTTCACCCTCTGCTGCAACTCACTTCCCACTGTGTGAGGCACGTTCTCCAGGTCGCCAGGGTCCCAGAATTGTGATCCAATGTTTAAATCACCAGTTTTTTACTGAGGTCAACAAGCTGGGAGCGGAGCTCTGCTAAGAGGCACCCGCTCAGCTCCTCATCGTCACATAGTTCCCGGGTGCTGGTTCGTAATGTTGAACCTTGCATCGTGTAACCGTAATTTGGTTTGTTCTTCCTTAATTGCATAACATTGCACGTGTCCATATTACATTTCATCTGCCATTTGGACATCCAGTCTTCCAATTTATCAAGGTCCTCTTGCAATTTTTCACAATCCTCTTGTGTTTTAACAACTTGGTATAATTTTGCGTCATCTGCAAATTCCATCACCTCACTTGATATTCCCATTTCTAGGTCATTTGTGAATATGTTAAAAAGAAGCGGGCCCAGAACAGATCCCTGGGGTTACTCCACCATTCACCATTCTCCACCGAGAAAAATTGCCATTTAGCTCTTCTCTGCTTTCTATCTTTTTAACAAGTTCCTGATCCATAATAGTGCACTATGTCCTACCCGATGACTTTTTAATTTAGCCAAGAGTCTCTCATGAGGGACCTTGTCAAAGGCTTTCTGAAAATCCAGATACACTATATTGACTGGCTCACCTTTGTGTACCAGTTTATTCACACTTTCAAAAAAATATGAGTAATACAATACTTTCCTTGGCTAAATCTTTCTCCATTTAAACCATGACTATCTAAATGTCCATCAATTTTATTCTTTATAATGGTTTCTACCATTTTGTCTGGTACTGATGTCAAACTCACCAATCTGTAGTTTCCCGGATCACCCCAACCCTTTTTAAAAATTGGTGTTAGATTGGCCAGTCTCCAATATTCAGGTACTACCGCTGATATTAATGATAGTCCACAGTTTCTAATAGTAGGTCTGAAATATCATGTTTCAATTCTTTCAACACCCTTGGATGTATACTATCTGGTCCAGGTGATTTATTACTCTTCAATTTATCAAATAGTTGTAATACATCTACCTGGTTTATCGAAATTTCATTTGAATTCTTCTGATACATCACCTTTAATTACCATTTCAGGCATGGGTAACTTCCCTATATCTTATTCAGTAAAGACCAAAGCAAAAAATTCATTCAGTCTCTGCTATGGCCCTTTTACCCTTCTATCATCTAATGGTCCAACTGACTCTCACAATTTGTTTGCTATGAATGTACTTGAAAAGGTTTTTATTATGCGTTTTTGCTTCCACAGCAAGCTGTTTTTCAAATTCTCTCTTTGTCTGCCTTATCAATGCCTTGCATCTAACTTGACAGTACTTATGTTGTTTCCAGTTTTCGTCATTTGGCTCCTTTTTCCATTTCCTGAAAGATGCTTTTTTTTGGCTACACAAGCCTCTCTGACCTCACCTTAAACCATGCTGGCAGTTCTTTGGTCTTTCTTCCACTTTTCTTAAAGAATGGAATACATCTGGTCTGGGCTTCCAAATTTAGTATTTTTAGTCAACGTCCATGCTTGATGTAAATCTTTAACTTTTGAAGCTGCTCCTTTTATTTTTTTTTCTTCTAGTTTTGAGCTGGTGCAAGTTAAGGATGACACATGGAGTCCCGATTCAGAACTCACAATACAGGATTCTGATAGAAAACCTGATGCATGGCTTCAGGACTGTTGATGCAATGACCAAACTAGGAACAGTAGAAGGCTGGGTATACTAAATTAGGAAGAAAAGCCCTGTGAATTTTATGAATAAAAGCTAATAGTGCTAGAATCACAGAATTCATTCTGATTGAATTGCGAAAAAAGGAGTTAAAGAAGGAAATAATAGATGAAAAAGGAAAAAAAATGAAATTGTTTCATCTATGACCATCTCTTTCATAGGTACATGTTGTTCTAGATGGGATACACAAATTTTAATGCCTCTGGAATGTCACCTTGTACTAGTTATCTCAGGGCCAGCATGTGACCTTACATCTCTCGGCTCATACTTTAAATCCTCCATTCACTATGCACATCTCCTATACTAGTGACAGTAGTTTGGATTTGACTTCAGATATATGGTTTCCTCTCACTGTAAGTCATTGTAGAATAGGACTGAGGTAATATGAGGCTACATAATAGACCAAAACCTTCACCTCCCTAGGATGGAGGATCCTTTGCAGGGTATCCAGTCCTTTTTATATTGGGAGCAGGGGTATTATAATTGAGAATAAGTCATTTATTATGCTGGACACAGCTGTGTTTCAGTGTAAAATGCCTGTGTCAGGGGCAGATGTAACTAGGCTCAAATAAATATCAGTATAAACTATTAATGTGGCCTCTGATGGTGCAACAAACTTTCATACAGATTTTTTTTTCATGCCTCATGACCATCTTTTTGGGTGCCCAGTATTTCATCATGTCAGATACAACATTGGTTTTCCCACACTTAATTCTCTGCTGTAGCCGACCTCTAACGGAGATACTATTTCCGTTCTGCTCCTGCAAATAGGAAGTGAGCATCATGCCTCAGTGGAGGAAGGAGTCGAACAGCTTCACACTCTGGAAGTTGAGAGTAAGCGCTGTGGGGCTGTTTGTGACCATTCCTGCTGCTTCAGGTCCTGCAGGTACACAGAGCCCCATCTTCATCGGGGACGTCTGGACAGCCCGGATGCTCCCCTCCATCAATCAGGCTCCACGTGCTCTTATAAAATAAGCACATACGATGAACTCCAACAGCACACAAATGTTTTCACACAAACTTACCCTTGCTCTGAAAGTGCGAATGTGCGTGTATGCCCTTTATGTATGTACATGCTTATTTTATACAGTATACACATACATCACAATTCTGTCCCAGTTCCACCGACACTATGACCCTGGGAAAACCTATGTGCAGATCACATAAAAGAACACACTTTCATGTCAGCATATGTACAGAACTTGTATTACCATTTGCCATTTTATAATAGTTATTCTATGAATGTAAAACATGCTGTACACAATGAAAATGCTTTATAAAATTACCCTCTATAAGTTCAAGTATAATTTACAACTATGCAAACTATTGGAAAATTGCCCAAATAAAGACTAGAATGTATTTCAGTTGAAATAGAATGGAAAGGACAGGATAAAAACTGAGGGGAACAACCCAAGCCAAACCCAGTGACACTGGACATATGGTGCAGGGAGAAGGGCAGGTTAGGCAAGTAAGGGTTACTGGGGTAGGTTAGGGACATAGCTGGCTCCAGGGGGGGGCATGGGGGGACATGGGACAGGGAACCAGCAAGGGTACAGAGGCCATTTTCCAGACTGTGTGCTTGCAGCATGTTTGGTGCTTTCCTTTGCCCTACAATGCGCCTCTGGTTAATTGCCCTTTGTGTGCATGATCTTCTTCCTGCCTAGACTTGGAGCAGGGGGCTGCAGAGAAGAGTTGATAGCCCTTGACATCGGTGATAGGATTGGGGCTGTGATCCTCATGGACAAACGGGAGGGGAAACAGCCACATGTGGATCAGCAGGCCTAGTGGCGGAGCTTGACACCTCTGATAGAAGGAATTGGATTTTGATAGGATAGCAAGTCAATTTCCAGACCCACCTTTCCTAGACTTAGTGGTCTCTCCTCTGGAGGTAATGCTGAAAAAGGAAGCAGAAAAATACAGACTAGTTCACAATGTATCTTATCTAGCAGGCGAATCAGTTAATGATTACATATATTTGCACCACTGCACAGTGCAATATATCTTCTTAGACAGTGCAAGTAATATCTTCAATAATATCCTTGGTTTAATTTTCTATTCCTTTCCTTATGATTCCTAGCATTCTATTTGCTTTTTTGGCCGCCGCTGCACACTGGGCAGAGGGTTTCAATGTATTATCCACGATGATGTCCAGATCCTTTTCCTGAGTGTTGATTCCTAATGTGGAACCTTGCATTGTGTAACTGTAGTTTTGGTTGTTCTTCCCATGGAGGCCAATACTGGTCCCTGCACACTTGGCTGCTTTGGCCAGCCAAAACATTGATGGGCCAGAGATAGACCCTTTTCCACCGCCTTGGGGCCAGGACATACCCGCGATGGTGGAATCGGGGAGATGCACGTTTGGGTGTTCCCCGTATGCCAAGCAGATCAATGTAATATATTAAAAAGCAGCGAGCCCAGCACATATCCCTGGGGTACTCCACTAGTCACTTTTCTCCATTGAGAAAATTGTCCATTTAGCCCTACTCTTTGTTTTCTATCTTTTAACCAGTTCCTAATCCACAATAGTACACTGCCTCCTATCCCATTTTTTTTTAATTTCTGCAAGTCTGTCATGAGGGACCTTGTCAAAAGCTTTCTGAAAATCCCAATATACTATGGAGTCTATTCCAACATGCGAATAGTGGGGATGGACGTCCCATTGGGACATCCATCCCCGCTATTCGCCCCCTTGCCATTCCCAACAAAAGCCTCCCCATACAAACAAGGAGTTTGTATGGGGAGGCTTAGACAGGGGCAAGAGGGGGCATCGCAGAGGCAGGGTGAGGGCGGGCAGTGGGTGGTCCATGGCCCCAGATGTACAGGGCCGATTCTGAAGTTGGCCCTGTATGTCTGGGGCTGGCAAACTGGATGGGGGACTGATCTCTGGAAGGGGCGGTATAGAAAGGTTTCCAAATAAATATATAAAAATAAATAAATTCCACCTCAGAGGTGGAATAAGTCCCCCTGGACATCGGGGGATGGCAGGCCCAGGCGGCAGAAGTGGGGAGAGGGGGTGCAGGGGGTTCCCCGCAGTCTGACCCTGGCCATGGGAGGCCAGATAGGGGGTCAGGCTGCAGGGAAAGGAACAAGTGGCCAGCAGCCAGGGATCATGGCACTGCGGTTCCATTCAGGAGCCTGACTGTTTGCCAGACAGGGGCCTGTATGTGCAGGCTGATCTGAATCGGGTCCCAGCCTGCACGTATAGGCCCAGGCCCGATTCTGATCCCGCAGGGCACGTCTAGCCCCCGCGTGATCAGAATCGAGTCTGCCTTGTATGTCCCATTTACGATCTGGTGCACAGGGGCCTGGGCGGCCAACGTGGAATGTGCCAGCACATCAGCCAGCTCATCTTTATCTACCTGTTTATTCACACCTTCGAAAAAAATTATAGATTAATGAGACAAAACTTTCCTTTTCTCAGTCCATGACTATCCACATGTTCAGTAATTTTGTCATTTATAATGGTTTTTACTATTTTGCCTGATACAGATGTCAAGCTCACGAGTTTGTAGTTTCCCAGATGACCCCTGGAACCCTTTTTAAAAGTTTGTGTTACATTGGCCACTCTCCACTCCTCAGGTACTACATATGATTTTAAGGATAATTCACAGATTACCAAAAAGGTCTGCAATCAAATATTTCATTTCTTTCAGAACCCTGGGATGTATGCCATCTAGTCCAGGTGATCTGCTGCTCTTTAATTTATCAAACAGCTGATTTAAAAAAATGCCAATACAATATGTGCCTTGGAGTCAGTGCTGACTCCTGGTGACCAAAAGTAGATTGCAAGGCAATGGAGGGTTAAGTGACTCGCCCAAGGCCACAAGGAGTGCTAGTGGGAATTGAATGTTGGTCTCTTGGTTACAGAGCCGGTGCTACCCGGTAAGCCAGGTAAATGTGGCAACGGGGTGCTAGTGGTTGAGGGCACTGCATCAAACTTGCAGCATAATTGCCTCAGCAGTGCAATGGTGTACAGTGCCCATGAGAACAGCCTGTCCTGTGAACCAAAAAAGAGAAGGTTGCCAGCAGTGCAGTGGTGTTCTGCTCTTCACTCCATGTGAGAGGCTGTTCCCCCCGGGCTCTGAATACCATTGTGCTGTTCTCCGCAATCGTGGCCTCTTTCTTTTTCAGCCCATGGGACAGGCTGTTCCCATTGGCATCAAAGGCCAAAATTGCATCTAGAAGTGTAGTGATGTTCAGTGCCTGTGGAACAAGCTATTCTGCAGGCTGAAGAGGAGGCCGCAATCACAGCCAAAAGCACTAAAGGAAGAGGAACTTGGACCAGAGATAAACAGGAGGTTGGAGGGACAAATTTAAAGGCATAATGTATGGTAAAGAAAGATAGGGGGGAGGGAATTGAGGGCAAAGTGAGAATGCTAGGGGGAGGGGAGGGAGAAAGGGACAAAGGATGGAAAGGGAACAGAGTAGAGGGGAGACAGCAGAAAATGGTCTGCAGCAAGGAGTTTACAATTGCAAGCGTTGGAGGTTGAAGAGAGGGCAGAAAAGAGCACAATGAATAAATGCTAAATGTGCTTGCTCCACCCCCAGAAGAAGACATCTAGGAACCCAACCCCTGCATCACAAACACAGGCACAACTCCCCACACCACACAAACATACACAGAGAGGCATGCTACCCACGTGGCTTATACACAAAGGCACTTGACTCAGGCAGTGTGCAAACACATAGGAACCCCACACCCTCACCACATACACACAGCCCTACACTAGTCTGCACCACATGCAGAAATACACAGGCACCCCACCCACACACCACACACCCACTATCTGGAGAGAGAGACACGTTTATAGACAACATCAGTTATAAAGATTACTCATACAACCTCTACTACTATAACAAGACACACTTTATCATCTCCCTTTGAACTCTTCCTTCAAACACACACCCACGCACTCACATACACACAAACCCAGATATGTATGACTGTGCAAATGAAGGACAGGGAAGTTGATTTATCACACAGTAAGTGTGCTGTTTCACATACACACACAGTCCCCAAAAGATATTAATATATACAGCCCCACTCCAACACTCCTCTTGACACACAGGCACACACGCATGCAGCCCCTGACACTCTCCATGACACAGACACACATGTTGCCCCCAATAGGCCCCATGACACACAAATGCATACACACACAGACATTCACACACATATGTATGTAGCATCTGATAGTCCCCATGGTGCACACATACAATCACACATATGTATGTAGCCTCTGGCAGTCTCCATAACACACAGAGAGACACAAACATATGCACTTACTGACACTTGCACATGAAAGGACTCTGCCGACACTTTCTATGACACACAGAGATGAAGCCCATGAATGCCTGATCCTGTGAGTGAGGAAAACACACCATTGTGTTTAACTTGTTTCAGCTTCACTGCAGGGTACCAAAGATACTAGACCTCCCTCCTTCTCTCTTGTGGCATGCTGCTAGCATGATATTTACCTTCATGTCGCAGCCATAGAGAACAGAGGAAGTAGGGGAGCCTCCAGTCACTGTTCCCTCTAAGCTGTGCGTGTGTGCGCACGCACACACCTCGCCGAGTGAGCGCACATACTTTACAACAGAGCGCACAAAAATTACAGCTCTGACTCTGATAGATAACAACACAGATGTCTTAAAATTTAAAAGTTATGATTGTAATTACTAGAAATTTCCCGCTTCATTTAGTAATCATCTATTTTCATTTAATTTGATTAAAATCAATGTGGTGTACATACTGTATTCTGACGTGTAGTCAAATTTTAAAGTATATAACGCCGAGTGTCGTTATGTGGCGCACAAAAATTTAACCTTCCTTCAAAAGCTGCACACAGCTGATATTTTATGCGCACACAGCCTCCAGAAAATTAGAGGGAACATTGCCTCCAGTGCAGCAAGTTGGTCAATGAGAATCAGACACAGATGTGCCACAACGCAGGACATGAAGCTTGCCAGGAGCACCACCACTGGCTCTTTTGTGAGGCTGCGGAGTGATCGTTCTACTTTTCATTCAGCCTAGCTGCAATGCCAGCAAAGTCTCTGCATGTTTCACAGTTGCAGCTGTGAAGCAATGATTTCAAAGAAATACCAAAGCCCAGCCAAGTGACGTTTCTCACATTGATACTGTCACTGTTGACTGTCGGGACGGCCAACATCAGCTCTGGGATTGAGACCTACCTTTTAGTGCTCACAGTGGTTTCCATATGGCTTACACCCAGGGATACGAGCTTTCCCCAGGCCTGTCTTAAGAGTTTATTGACTTTTTCTCCAGGAACTTATCCAAACCTTTTTAAAGCCCAGCTAAGCTAACTGCTTTTATCACCTCCTCTTTATTTGTCAGATTTATAAAAGAGCTGCGTAACCGTAGATGCAGAGATAGAGCAACGGTAGTATCTTTAGCAACAATAACAGGCGGGAGAAGAACAATGGCACTCTGAGTGCTTGTTACCTCTGTAGATCTCTTTTAGATCCTTTGCTTTCACAGCCTGTTCATATGATGTTAAATATTTATTTCTCAGTACTTCTTTTTATTCCAGATATGCTTTTGCCCCTTCACTTAAATTTTCTTGTTACAACCTTTGACTATAAGGAGAAATGTTAGTATCATCTGAACAGTGTTCACAAAGGAGGGGGGTTTTTTGGGTGGGGGGAGGGGTGCGACCTACCATTAATGTAATGAGGCCAGGGGTGCTGCTGGTGTATGGTTTGCAGGGAGTTCCAGAGATCCTAACACCAGTCCTGCAGGCTACTCTTATCTTTCCAATTTATTGAAATTTGTTTCACCTCCTCTGATACATCACCTTTGAATATCATTTCTGGCATAGGTAAGTTTCCTACATTTTCTTCAGTAAAGACTAAAGCAAAGAATTCATTCAGTCTCTCCTCTATGGCCTGATCCTCTTTTGGTGACCCTTTAACCCCTCTATCATCTAATGCTCCAACTGTCTCTCTCATGGGTGTTTTGCTACAAATGTGCTTGGAAAAGCTTTTATTATCACTGCCATGGCAAGCTTCTTTTCAAATTCTCTTTACCTGCCTTGAATTTATCTTGCCAGTACTTATGATGTTTTCTGTTTTCATCATTTAGCTTTTTTTTTCCATTTTTCTGAAGGATTTTCTCTTAGCTATACATCCTCTTTGATCTCACCTTTAAGCCATGCTGGCTGTCGTTTCTTAAAGCATGGAATACATCTGGTGTGGGTTTAATGCCTAGGCCTGAAGCAAACTCTTAACCATTGCAGTTGCTCCTTTAAGTTCTTTCTTAACCATTTTCCTCATTTTATAATAGTCTCCTTTTTGAAAATAAAATGCTAGCTCAATGGGTTTCCTTGTTATCCTCCCTCTATTCATTAAATCAAATGTGATCATGTTATAGTATGGTCACTACTGCCAAATGATCCCAACACTGTTGCTTCTTGCTCTAGAGCCTGCATTCCACTAAGAACTAGACCTAAAATAGCTTCCCCTCGAGTTGGTTCCTCAACCAGCTGCTCCATAAAGCAGTCATTTATTTCATCTAGAAACTTTATCTCCCTAGCATGACCTGATGTAACATTGACCCAGTCAATTGAAATCTCCCATAATTACTGTGTTGTAAACTTTGCAAACTTCTCTAATTTCTTTTAACATTATATTATTTGTCTGTTCATTCTGGCCAGGCAGGCGATAGTGCACCCCCACTGCCATTCCCTTACGTTTTTTACATTTCTATCCATAAACATTATACAGGGTATTTATTTCCCGAAAAACCTTTATCCTGTTTGACTCAATGCCCTCTTTAACATATAGTGTCACCCCTCCACCATTGTGATCTACCCTCTCACTTTGATGTAGTTTGTAGCCTGGTATCACAGTGTCCCATAGGTAATCCTCCTTCCACCAGGTCTCTGAGATGCCAAATATATCTAACCTTTCATTCAATGCTACAGTATATATTTTATTTAAAAGCACCTGAGTTATTTTTACCTTTACTGGAATCTCTCTATCGAGATGCCCTAACTTTCTTGTTTTGCTAATATTCTTCAAAGACACATCATTTTGAACCATATGCTCTTGGGCGACTGTCGGCTTTCCCCTGTTTTCTAGCTTAAAAGCTGCACTGTCTCCTTTTTAAAGGTTAATGCCAGCAGCTTGGTTCCACCCTGGTTAAGGTGGAGCCTGCCCTTTTGGAATAGCCCCCCCCCCCCCACACACACACCCCTTCCCCAGAAAGTTGCCCAGTTCCTAACAAATCCAAAACCCTCTTCCTTGAACCATCATCTCATCCACGTATTGAGACTCCAGAGCTCTGCCTTCCTTTTGGGTCCTGCATATGGAATGGGAAGTATTTATGAGAATGTTACCCTGGACGTTCTGGATTTCAACTTTCTACCTAAAATCTTAAATTTAGCTTTCAGAACCTTCTGGTGTGCTGAGTTGTGTTCGGAATGGTGGCATAGCCTGGGAGTCATGAAGAACATTATCTTTTAGAGCTTTTTTCCAGTCATTTAGGCCCTGCATATCTGGGGTACAAAAATAATGCAAATTAGTATATTCTATCACACTGATAATAAAAGGGTGGTTGAGTCCATTAACAGATTGTACTCCAAGAATTGCAATGTAGCAACAGTACAGAGAGAATTGGTTTTCTCATGCTTATGTTATAATATTACCTTGCGAGCAGTTCATATGACATGAGTGCATAACACCAGTACTAATGCTTTATCTCATTTCAAGTGGACAACCTTCAGGTCTGAGGCACCAATGCAGACCCAGGAGCTACCCTGATAACTCCAGGAGTGTTTTGAACTCAGTATCCAGAGGAGGTGTTACTTCAGAGCAATCAATTGAGTACAGGTATTGTTGACTGCATCCAACTTAGAAGTGAGGTGGCCAGTGGCAGTGGAAATGCTGGTGGACTTCATCCTTTGCTGTCAAAAAGAGGGAATCTCCAGGTCAGTGATGTCATTGTGTTTATCAGGAATCAGCTTTTCTCAAGAGCCCTAGGCATCATGGACCTCACAACCAGCTTTGCCATTAAGAACATAATGAAGAATTGGGCCAACATGGTGGGGCAAAGCAAGGACAAGAGTAGAGCTATCACACCAAATTGCTTGAGAATGTTTCTTCAGATTCTTCATGGCATCTGCTTCTATGCTTCTGAGTTGCAACTTTTCAAGCATGCATCCTCACTTGCCTTTTTTGGGGCATTCTAGGTCAGCAAGTTAGTCTCAAGAGCCATGACAACAGTAGATGGCCAGGTTCTGGTTCTGGAGGACATTGAGTTGGCCCAGACCTCTGTGTGCATCGGGTTGAGGAGATAAAAGAGTGACTAGCAAACCAGAGATGCAAATGTAACCTTTCACTGCTTGGAGGGTGACCCAATCTGTCTAGTATTGAACCTGTGTGTTTACCTGGCAATCAGACCATGTGATCACACTCTTGGTACATACAAATGGCCTAGTCCTGTCACATTTTCAGTTCTCAAGGCTTCTGAAGATGCACCTAGAGAGGATAGGCTTCAGTATGCTCTCCTACACTGGAGCAGCTAAGACTGTGGCAGCCTTGGGCCTGTCCATGGTGACAATTATGTCCATCTGCAGATGGCATTCCCATCACTACAAGTTATATATTAGGTCAGAGTAACACTAAGATAACCCCAACTTTTCACACTCTTCTCCCATTGTCTACCACAGGTGCAGAATTTCAGTGATAGACAGCATGGATCTTTGAGCACTCATGTACTGGGCGCACAGGAGGGCATGGTTGAGGCCACTGTGTGTACACCTCAGCCTAGCCAGCAGGAATATGACCATCATGTGATTAGGACAGCAGAGAATGAGATAGGGATAGCTTATGCAGCTGGTTTTGGAGGCAGTAAAAACCTGGGAGGCAAAGACCTTACATCAATGTGCTGTGTAGAACTCAAGCAAAAGATGCAGAGCAACATATTGTCTTTTGTAGACATCCTCCCATCAACACTCATCATATGGTTGGAAGTCACTCTGAGAAGGGTATGGAGGAGGGAAGAGTCACACAAAGCAGTTGAAAAAAAAGAAGGAAGAAGTTGAATAGATGGAGGTGCAAATTCATGCAAACAATCAACAGTAATTACATATTCCATGACCTTCTGTTGGAGCCTTTTCCAGGCTTGTAGAGGCCTGACAAAATGTACTTTTGTGATGTTGGCCTAAAAATCTTTTTTAACAGTAATAAACAGGGTGCTTTAGAGAGATGGTTGCCTAACATGGCTGCAGCTAAAAATGATGATCATAAGGTTGGGGGGCCTTGACAAGTGAGGAGTTACTACTGTGGCCTGTTAGCACAGCAGGAATTATGCCTTGTACATTTAACTCTGTAGACAGCATGCAGTATTATGCAGTTTGCAGCAGTGATGCCACAGTGAAGTGACAGCGTTGTGGCCTATTAGCTCAGCTTTGCTAGCTGGGCTAAAGGGAGTGCGCTATAGTAACTATGATAATGGAGCAGTATAGGAGAGAAGCATGATGGACTTATTATGAAGGCCCATGGGACAGTGTAAACGGTAGGGTTTTGACAGCCCTTATTGCAGGAAGAATGCAATGTGGTTGCAAGGAGTCCAGCTTGGACAGCTGGGGACTGAACAATATGATGCAAGCCTGTCATCTAAGCTGTGTGCCCTTAGAAAAGCTAGTTGCCCCCTGATGGCATGTTATAGAGTTTAAAAACTATGGTTAAAGTAGTCTGCTGAATGTTATTTTGTTTCTTTGTTCCCTGCGCATTGTTATGCATCATGTTGTTTTATGTTATTAACAGTTTGTGCTGCAGCAATGCTTATCCCCATAAACAAATGTTCTTTGGGATTACATATTCATTAATCATTGGGTGAAGTAGAGTAGAACAGGAGAGGAGGTAGGGTGAGTGAAGGGTTGCTAGTTAGGATGTGTCTCAGTGTATCTACTTAATAGCAATGCAGACTAGGACTTTGGTAAATGTCTGTACATCAAGAAAAGTGAAAACTGATGATGTCTGTGTGTGAATAGACTCAAAAAAGCAATAAAGTCATTGTTCAATAAGTATCTGTGCTGCTTTGCTGCTTTCCAATCTATCATCTGGCAAAGCAGACCCTTTCACAAGGGGTGACCTGTCAAGATTCGGAGGTGGACATCTGTTCTTTACTTCATGTTCTCCTGACATCAGAATATGAATATGCACTCTGGGGCTTTTCCAGCCCTATTCCAGATGTGCACAACATCATGGTGGGAAATGAGATGGCAGAGAATATGACAGATATTGACAGGCATAAGGATGGCAGTATATTAGACAATATAGAGTAGGAGCTGTCCCAGCAAAAAAAATTGTATATACGATCACCTCCATAATGTTTTATTAAGATTGTGATTATTTTTTTTATTATTGCACAAATTCTGCATATGAGTACATTTTCAATAGTGCACCTAACTAAAACGTTATGCATGTAAGTCCAAGTGAAACAAATCAACTTTTAAACACAAGGTACCTGTGCACTTTATGCTTCATATATGGTTATTATGTGGATAAAAGTATGTGCATACCACTGCACACTTTGAAACGATGTCATAAAATAGGCCTCAGGCTGGTGCTACCTGTTTTGCTGCCCTGTGCAAATCGTTACTGTGTTACAGCCTCTGTACTGATGGTTACAACGGAGCCCTTCATGTAGTTCATTTTTTCCCAAAAATAACTTGATGAATGCCTGGACATCCTTTGTGGGTCTGCTGAGATTACAGTAAGGCTACTGGACTTCTGGTGGGTGAGTCTCGGATGCCGCTAGACAGCAAGTAGTTCATTTAGGAGGTGAAGGTGGGAGTACACACATAGAAAGTTAGAGTAATTTATTCTCAAAAATATACCTAAAAGCACATTCATTAAATTGCATTGCCAAAAAAGTGTTTTAAACTTAGTATGAAAGTCTCAAGACTGATCGGTATGTCTTACATACAAAAGAATTAATAGTATACCAGAAAAATCCAAAACAGCCCCAACAATCTTGCATTTAGCAACATATAAGTTCGGCTTGAGAGATAATGTCCAGGTCAGAGACTTTGAATTGGGTCTCAGGATATGTAATTGATATTCTCTACCAGATTTTAAAAAAATAGTTTCTAATGTTTGATGTTTTTGGTTTGAGTTCTGGCTCAGCATTTCTTTTTTCTCATTTTCTGGTCGTGTCTCCATTCCTTGTTTATTTTCTCTCGCTCGTTCTTTTTCTTTTCTTTCAGTTCTCTCTCCCTTCTTTGCCTTTTTCCTTTACAGTAGATACTCGAATAGTTTTGTATTTCTTTTCTCTTTCCATTCTCTTCCTGATTCTCTCCTTTCTTCTTACTCTCCTTGTCTCCACTTCCTATTATTTTCTTTGCCTTTCCTTATTCCTCCTCTATTCTTTTGTCTTTCTCCTGTGCTGACTTCTCTATTCCTTATCTCCTTCTTTATATGTTATCTTGTATACCCCTCCCCCCTAGACACACATATACATACCCTAAATCTATGGTTCTCTCTCTTTCACTGCCACCCCTAGTCTTCTCCCTCTATTCTCTCTTCCTCCCCCTCTCTCCATCATTAGTCCCCTTTCCCTCTCCTTCATTCTCTGTCATTTCTCCCTTAACCTCTCCTCATCCATTGTTCTCTCTTCCATTGTTTCTAGCCCCTGTGTCTTCACTCCTGGTCCCTGGTTCTCTCTCTGTCTCTTTCTCAGTGCCTCTGTATCCCATTCCTCCCATCCTGGGTCCTCTTCCCCTCCCCTCTCTTTTCTCTCTTTCTCTCTGGCCTATCCCAGAATAGGGTTGCTAACTGGCTCCAGGGTTGATCCAGTCCTGGGTCTACTCCATTGCATGCAGTGACATGTAGTTCTGATTTCTACAATGCACTCCATAACAAAAGCAAGACTACATGTCCCTGCATGCAATGGGGTAAACCCAGGGCCGGATTTACCTTGAGTGAGGCCCTATGCCAACAAAAATTGTGGGCCCCCAGCAGGGGCGGCCCAAGGGGGGTGTGGGCCTCATTTGCATAAGGGGCCTCATTTGCATAAATATTTGCATAATGTTACCATATACTAACTTTTAGTAAACGTGCCTCTTAATGAGTGTATGGATAAAGAAAGACTAAAAGATTTCTACATTACTATAATCCAGTGCCAACTGCCAGACACATTAGGAACTACTACAAACACTGCCCATAGTAAACCCGCCGTATCCTAACAGCACTACCAGGACTCACAAAGCACCATACTCTACCAATCAAAAGGCAACACTGCAAATATTAAACCAATACATTTCAGAGAACAACAATACATGACCTACTGGGGAAAGAGACCAAGTGGCAATGTCAAATAGGAATTATATAAACAGAACACCTCAGCTCAGTTACACATGCAGAACATAGACCATCACCAAACAAGTAATCACATTTTAGAAACAGGAAGACAATAATTAAACTGGGAATCCCAAAAGCCAAACTTGGAATGTACAACACTGTAGAAATAAAACTATACATTAATTTGCTCTTGTACTAAACAAAGCGCAGACGTTAATGATGCACATTTACCAGAGCTGACATATTCCAATTAATAAATTCAAAATAAAGAGATATTTTTCTACCTTTTGTGCATTTTTTTCAGCTGCAATTGCTCCAGCCACTTTCTTCTGGTTTCTTCATGTCTTCTGCTAACTCTCCATCGTCTGCTGTCCATTTGTCCTTTCTTCTCTCTTCTAGTTTTTTTCCATTCTCTCTCTACATCTGCTTTAACATACTAATCTTTCTCCTTTTGCTCTTTCCTCATTCCTATTTCATCCAGTCAAATTTTACCCCTCCATCCTCAATCCCCACTTACTCTCCCAATACCCGGCCAATTGTAGATTTTTTTATCCCTCCCACACAAATATTTTTCCCTTCTCCATTTTACTCTTCCAGCCCCATCCCATTCTAATCCTCCCCCAACATCAGCTCCCTTCTAGTTCCAGCCTCACCCAGCATCCATTCCCTTCTAGTCCCTGCATCAGCCCATTTCCAGTCCTAGCCACCCATCAGCCCATTTCCAGTCCTAGCAACCCCCCAACCCAATACCAGTCCTAACCCCCCATCACCCCATTTTCAGTTTAAGCCCCCCCTATAACCCATTACCAGTCCTAACCCCCCATCAGCCCACTTCCAGTCCTAACCCCATCAACCCATTTCCAGTCAGCCCCCCATAGCCCATTGCCAGTCCTAACCCCCCCCATCAGCCCATCAGCCCACAGCCCATTACCAGTCCTAACCCCATCAGCCCACCTCCAGTCTTAACCCCCCCCCCAGCCCATTTCCAGTCCTAACCCCCCCCCATAACCCATTACCAGACAGCCCCCATCAGCCCACAGCCCATTACCAGTCTTAACCCCCCCCCAAAGCCCATTACCAGTTCTAAACCCCCCCAACAGCCCATTATCAGTCCTAACCCCATCAGCCCACCTCCCGTCTTAACCCCCCAGCCCATTTCCAGTCCTAGCCCCCCCATAGCCCATTACCAGACAGCCCCCATCAGCCCACAGCCCATTACCAGTCTAAACCCCCCAAAACCCATTACCAGTTCTAAACCCCCCCCCCAACAGCCCATTACCAGTCCTAACCCCATCAGCCCACCTCCAGTCTTAACCCCCCCCAGCCCATTTCCAGTCCTAGCCCCCCCCCCATAGCCCATTACCAGACAGCCCCCATCAGCCCACAGCCCATTACCAGTCTTAACCCCCCCAAAGCCCATTACCAGTTCTAACCCCCCCCCAACAGCCCACAGCCCATTACCAGTCCTCCTAATCAGCCCACCTCCAGCCTTAATCCCCCCAACCCATTTCCAGTCCCAGTCCCAACCCATTTCCAGCCCCAGTCCCAGCCCCCCCAATTACCAGTCCTACCCCCTCCCCCTCCCCCTCCCCCGGCCTAAAGTAAAATTTATTTTAAAAAAAAAAACCTGCTGGCTGCCGCCGCGGAGCCCCCTCTGCTGCCGCGGCAGCATGGACTGACCCGCGGGGGCCCCCTCTGTAAGCTCGGTCCTCCCTCCGTGCCTCCGTGTCTCCCTCCGTGCAGGCTGTTAGAGACGCGAAGGCAGACTGTCTCCTTCGCGTCTCTGTTAAGCCCGCAGGGGCTGATGGGAAATTTCCCATCAGCCCTGCGGGCTTAACAGAGACGGGAAGGCAGAAGGAGACAGTCTGCCTTCGCGTCTCTAACAGCCTGCACGGAGGGAGACACGGAGGCACGGAGGGAGGGACCGAGCTTACAGAGGGGGCCCCCGCGGGTCAGTCCATGCTGCCGCGGCAGCAGAGGGGGCCCCGCGGCGGCAGCCAGCAGGTTTTTTTTTATTTTATTAAAAAAAAAAGCCTAACTACTTCAATTTTTGTGGGCCCTTTGCAGCTGTGGGCCCTACGCCATGGCGTACATGGCGTATAGCTAAATCCGGCCCTGGGTAAACCCAAGACAGAATCAAGCCTGTCAGGTGCATCTGGAGCCGGTTGGCAACCCTATCCCAGAATCAACCTTTACTCTTCTCATTCCCCATAATGTTCTCTCCATATCTCCTCCCACCAACCCAAAGAAAGTTTTTCCTACAGGCTCTACTAGGGTTGCCAACTGGCTCCAGATGCGCCCGACACACTTGATCCAGTCCTAGGTTTACCCCACTGCATGCAGGGACATGTAGTTCTGATTTTTCCATTGCATTCCATAAGAAAAGCAAGACTACATGTCCCTGCATGCAATGGGGTAAACCCAGGACTGGATCGAGCCTGTCGGGCGCATCTGGAGCCAGTTGGCAACCCTAGGCTCTACCCACACCTTCACCCATTGCCTATAGAACACTATCCCATCTTCTCTATCCCTAGAAGGCTCTCCCCATATTATTTTCCTACCCCTCAAAGCAGGAACATAGTCATGAAGGGGTTGAGAGCCTGGGTCCCCCCACCTTTGCTCCCAATCTAAGCTGCACTGGATGAAAGGAGCCTAATCCTTGCATCATAGTCAGTGATGCCAGTGAAAGCAGAAGCTTTCTCATTGGTTTCCTTCAGTCTTCCAGCCAATGAGAAAGCCCCAGGGCAGGAGAACTTGCCCTAGTGGCAGGAAAGATACTAGTGAGGCTTCTGTGTGAGGTGAATGGCCTGAACTCTGAGTGAGTGGACCTAGTGAGTACTGGGGGAAAGGGGAGGTTGGAGACAAGCAGGAGAGCTTTGCACAATGTTTCTGCAGTGCTGTTTATTAGCCAACCTGAGGAGGAAGGGGAGCACTTACTGAAAAAGAACATGGGTGAAAGTGTGTGTCTATGAGAGCAAGAAAAAAAGGCAGGAGAGGGAAAGTGAAGAGTGAGTGTGTGTGTATATGAAAGAGAGAAAAAAAATAATCTCCTCTTTCTCCCCTCCCCCAGCTCCTCAGAGTTAAGCTAATATTTGTTTGCAAGCATCTTATGTTAACCCACATACAAAATCAGTTCTGGCTGTGCTACTGCTTAGCAGGCTTTCCACCATATCTCCATCTTACCCTCTACAAGGCTCTTTTTACATTCCCTCCACCCATGGAAGGTTCCCCCTACATTCTCCTCTGTCTCCCAAAACCTTGCCACACATAATTTTCTATTTTCTAGAATCTGTTCCTGTATCCTTGCTCCCCTCCAAAACTGTCTCGTCATTCATGACACCCACCAACCAAAGCTCTTCCTGCATTGTTCTCCCTCCCAGAAAACTCTAAGCAAATGCTCTTCCTGGCCCTTGTGATCTTTTCTGCCCAGTCCATAACAGAGTGACCTCCCCACAACCCTCCCTATCTGGATGCAGGAGCAAACTTAACCTACCGTCCATTTCCTGTGAGCCTCAGAGATTCCATCCTCTGGAAGCTCATCACAGAAAACTGGTTCCAAGCGCAAGGAAATTGGTACTATATCAAGCATGGCCACTTTTCTGTGGCCAGGATGGAAAGTGAAGAGGATAAGCCAGGCCCTGTGCCACTGATGACTTCACTGGCTGGCTCAGCTGTGGCCTGCTGCCACCTTCTGCGTCCCAAGACACTGCTTCATACCTGTGCATAGTCTGCGCTTTGACTTGCAAAGGTCTTTATTCATCACATCCCTACTGTGTACCTTTGTGGAAACCCAATGTAAGCATGGAGTTTTCAAATGCACCCCCAAAATGTCCCCCCAAATGTCTCTTATATGATTTTAGGAAAGGTTAGTTCTAGTTATACTTTATATAGAAATTATCAAAGTCTCTGAAAATTAAGGCCATGACTTTTTGCCAAAACTTAGCGTCTGCAAGTCTCAACGTTGCTGGTTAGGCGTTGAATGGGAAATCGACTTTTCACACTTAGGGGCATGTTTACTAACAGGCCGGTAAAGTGCGGGTCGCGGTAGAGTGAGTGTGCCGTATAAGGAGTGGGCGTTCCGTCCTGAAGAAGAAAAGCCGTGATTGACAGATGCGCTAAGGTGCGCGGCGCCCGTGTGCGCTCCGCACCTTACCGCAAATGAGAGCCGAACGGGAGGCATATGTGTCGCGCTGATCAAACAGAAGGACAGAGCCACAGCACAATGGTTGAAGCACTGACCAATGGTGCAGGGAGCAGGGGTTCGAAACCACACAATGCGCAATGGCTCGCTGAGGGGATAGTTAATGAGGCAGAGGAATACTGGGCCAATTAATGCAGCCCGCTGAGTTTTGTTTTGGCACACATCAAAACTGGACGGGATAAGGAGGCGCGCTGATGTTTTTATGCGACATTTGAATGCTGGGCGGCATAAAGCGTCGCGCTGATGTTATCTGGCGGCATATTACTACTGGGCGGCAGAAGGCGGTGCGCCGGTTACGGCGGCAATCGCATAATGGAAGGTATAAGTGGGGCGCTGATGTGCAAACAGAAACACAGAGCCACAGCACAATGGTTATAGCTCCCACCAATGCTGCAGGGATCAGGGGTTCAATCCCCACAGTGACTAATGCAGACTGCTGTGTGCTGTGTAATGTTAGGAGGCTGATATATAATGGGTGGCATAAGGCGGTGGTATGCTGGGCAGAGAGCGTTGCGCTACTGTTTTCTGAGTCATGTCAATACTGAAAGGCATAAGTGACGTGCTGATGTGCAAATCAGAGAGCAAAGCTGCAGCACAATGGTTACCACACCAACCAATGCTGCAGGGATCAGGGGTACGATACCCAACAGCGCAAAATGAAGATAGCTGGCTGAGGCAGTAGCTGTTAGGGGTAATATTGTTTTAGGAGTACCGTATTGTATATATGTAGAATCATAACCGATAGCAAATACACTCGCAAAGCAGTGTAACAGAACGTCGCCCATAGGTTAATGCAGAGGGCACATGTGAAAATGCAATGTCCGCCATGGCACCCTACAATGTTGGTGAAAGTGTAGCCAAGTGTGCTATATGAGGCAGGGTAAGGTGAGAGCACTGTCCCAGATGGCAGCAGTGTGCATTGTAACGTATGGGAAATGTAAGTCGGTGTGTTGACCAAGGTCTGCCATACCTGATTTGGCAGGGAGGGGCTGCAGACAGGGGCAGGCGACTGATATGAACAGGGGATTAGAGTGTATCTTATCTTGTAAACTGCCCTATTCCCGTTGGAGTACTACAGCTCCATTAAACTCATGCTCTGGGGAAGAAGCCAATACTCCTCTGTTGTGAATGCTGACAACTTGTGCAGATAGTGAATGATGGAGGGGTGATCATGGTTTGAATGTTCCAGTGAATAAGGTTGGCAGAGGTATGTCAACTGTCTGTGTGCAACTGTACAGCAATCTGTGATGCTGTCTCAAAAGAACTACCCCCTTGTGCCAGATATTAATGCACCTTTTATGGTGTTTCAGAAGGCACACACGTTGCTAGGAAATGAAAACCTCATTCTCCACAAAGGCCATGTGGAAAGGCTGTCAACTCCCAAGACACTATTGTATGTAACCCATAAGCTGTGTCAATCAAAGGCATGGCAAAAGATGCCCCAAGGATGTAGAGATGAACCCAGAAACGTAACCCAGTAGCACTAACATCCCTCAGTTGGAATGGCAAAGGAGGTATGTGGCAAACCCACACGTAACACAAGCACTGCACAGAGCTAAAACACACAAAAACAATACAAAAGTAAAAGAGGGATGAAGATCAGTTGCTGAACTGCAGAAATCATCCCCAACCCATGTGGCACCCATTAAAATGGACAACCCAGTTGAGGGTACAATATGCTCACAGCACACATCAGTACATATATGACCCTCAAACAAATGTTAAACACCTTTTATGGAAAAGCATACAAATATAAGACACCACACAGGAAGCACACTAATGACCACTACCACAAATCACAATGGCTAAACCGGCATGCCACACCAACAATGTGAGCTCCTTAGCAAAGACTGCAGAAAGAAAGAGTGCAGTCCATTAAACAAACCGCCTGCTGACTGTCAGGACAAGCAAACACCAAAAAGTAAGCATGATGAAATGCACATGCAGAGCTGCTAATTACTCATACAATGGCAGCCCTTATTAGTGATGTGGTGCACATGTGCACACACAATGAAATGTTCTGCAGTGGATACAGCATGCAAAAGAGGGGAAAAATATACCACAAGGGCAACAGAGGACGGTATGTGGAATATGTTAATAATTTGGATCAGGACATGAGAAAGTTCCACATGTAATCAGGTGTAACACACAACACCTGAATCACAGAAAACCAAAACCCCCTGATGTGTTGCCATGTAAACACCCTAAAGTGGGACACCTCTGAAACGAAATAATATGTGATGGCTAAGCAGCACACAGGATGCACCTTGACGTACAGTGAGGAGAGAGAAGGGTGTATGTAGAGGTGAGGAACCTGCTGTTACCTCATGGTACAGTCAGCAGATTAGAAAACAAAGGATATAGCACATGTGCTAATCAAAACAAAAACATACAGAGTAGAAACACATGACTGTAGCCACTCCCAGAAACAGTACACTGAGTACACAGTAACACACTGAGCACACTGAGCCAAGCATACTAAGCACACTGTGTGGCAACCGTGAATACCCAGTGAGGTTACATGTGTCTGCCAGATACACAGCTGTCACTGTACAAGGATGCGAGCACAGGTGGCACATGTACATGTGTGGCAAATGGCCCCAGACAAGTGTTAATGTGATCAAAGAGAGAAGGACTAACCTACTGTTAACAAAATGGCCTTGGACCCAAGCAAACACTGATCAATTCCCACTAGCACCCCATGTGGCCTAGGTCAAGTCATGTAACCCCTCATTACCGTGGAACAAAGACCAGTTAATCCTCATCCAATGATATTGACAAAATAAACAATGCAGTCCCTGGGTCACAAAGACGCAGGACTGAGAAACAGGCAATGCAATGTGTGCCTTTGTATCACCCTGCTCAATCACCAAAAGAGCCACATGTATGTGGAATAAATATCTTTATTTGGTATACACATCACAAATAGTGTAGTCAGTGCCATCATAATATGAAGGTGAGTGCATCTCTGATGGAATATTGATAACCCTCTAATAGGGCATAAATCTAACTCACACAGAAAAGTTAATTCAACCACCACAAATGAAGAGCATGAGATATAATGTGCAGCCACTGCATACAATGCACTGGGCAGCAGACCCCCAGCCCCTACCTGATTCTGCATGCTGCAAAGGTGTAATGCACATATGAGTGCATGTAGAGAGTTGGCGCTGCATATTGAGGACACAACACACATCATGTGTCCCTCAAACCATATCCATCTTGCAACACAGGAGACAACCAAACCAAAAAAGCCTATGTTGAGAAAATGTTTTATTGTGAAAATCACGCTGGGAAAGTAATGTGTGTGGTCTCACATAATGTCTGAGCTAGGAATCAAAGCTGCAACAATGTAGACACAAAACTCTCCTCAAAATCACAATGAGTATATGCAACAGGTAGGACAGGCACATGAACACAAACAAAATACAAACTCAACTACCTTCCCAAACCTATACATATACCACCATGAAGGAGGTGGCCCTGCAACCTTTTCAGAGTAGACAGTGTTTGGCCACATATAACATAATACATGGAATGCACAATTGACGAAGTGCAACGGTGACCCACATTGCCACACTGCAAACATCATGTCGCAATGTGAGTGTCTCTACCACAGGGCATAGCCTGGACTGTGCACATGGGAAATGCAAGGTGTTGACATACATGCAGACTGTCACGTCTGCACATCCAACAAACACAATAAGCAGCATCTGAACAAGGAAATGAGGGCCAAACATCCTATACGGAGCCACAAAGAAGTCTGAGGTCCACATGTTTTGTCTCACAAACATAGTCCGTCATATGCAAAAGCACCATCCACAGTGCAACATGAGACAGTGATGCCACACATGCACGTAAACACCCTTGTCACATTGACCACATTAATTAAAGATGGTCGTGTGTCCAAAATCATTGTTGAGGTTACACTTGTAGCATGTGCATGTGGAAAGCAGGTGGACATACACAATAGGAGTGCTCCATCGTTGGCTGTATGGCGCAAACATGGGTGTATGCTTGATTAGGAAGAAAAAGATGAGGGTATCCTGGGTGGCATGTCACACCCAGGGCCAAAACGTAACAATACTAAAACTGTGTTCGAATGGATCAGCTGCACTATCCATGTCATTTGCTGCTGCACACGGGGGGAACACTGCCAAAAGTAACAATACTATGTGCAATCCAACAGGTGAGGTTAATAGTGTTCCACCAAATATGGCTAGGAATAGTCAAGCGTGACATGTCAACATTCCACTGTCTTTGAAAGTTCATGTGTGTTCTCAACAATGAGCAGGACTCCCTGCAGAAACATCACACAAACAGTGCAGAGAACACCTCTGTAATGGAGAATTAAGTAGCTTAATAGTAATACTGTCCATCGCAGTCATATGTCTCACTCGCAGAGGTAAAACATCCAATGGGGCACTTTCTGGTGTAAAATGTCTATGGTGTTGTTTCTTCAAAAGGTGGGTGATGGTGACACCAGATGCACTGTAATAGATGTGTCCGGTATGTACTCAGCCCTGTGTCATGAGAGGATACGTATGTTCTTGTGAGCCACCTATGAAAAACACCACACAATGCACACCGTTACACCTTTGCAAATGCACAAGAAAGGTATGTGAAACCACACAGTACATTACTCAACAAAACATTGGTCATGACATCATTAATCCGAAACACACACATGGGTAAAACATGGGTATGGTCATGTCCATGCTCGTGTCACACAGGTGTGTCACAGCTACACACGACATGCATCTGTTTATGTGCACATAGAGGAAACATTATATGCATATAAGACAATTATGATTCATCAACAGGTAAACATAGATACAAATCTGCAATTAACAAATGTGCAACTTACCTTGTGTGTGCATCAGGTGTATGTCAGCAATCCCATGAACCACTACACAGCAATAAGAGGTGACAGTGAAGGCAGAGAATCTCAGCAGTCCGTGTACAAACAAAAGGTCAAGCCGCTGCTGATGCATGTCCACATTATGGTCATATCTGAAAATAAATAAAGGTGAACATCAGTGGTGACTCAGAACACAAGACACATTTTGTCGCACACCACACAACACATGTTGATAATACGCATAAGGTAAACAGCACTACGGAACACATACCACAGTCACAACTGCCCCCCAGGTGCACAGTCCCCTCACAGTACATGATAATGTACTATGCCTGAAGAGTGTCTCATCACACAGGCAACCTGTAATCACCCACACACAAAGTATGCATATTTCTGCAGTCCAGCTGCAACACATGGCCTGTATGTGTCCAAGTGGACCTTTAGACATATAAAGGCCCCGTGAACCGGCAATAATACCCTGTTGTTGGCTTATGGTACAATGTTGGGGTAGGGAGCAAGTGCAGGCAAACCAAATACAAACCTTAAATACACACACATGCAGATATGCTGTAACTGTCACATATACAGTGTGGCACAGGACATGCTGAACACAAACACATGGGGATATGTGTGACAACAGCAAGGGATGGGTGATGGAGCCTGAAGTGAAACACAAAACAACACACCATCTGCCCAATATGATGGAGCAATGAAGATATGTTTTCCACATGACCCCAGGCACACACAATCTCCCTGTACATCCACCTACCCCAACGCAAAGCATATTGGGTGATGTTCAGTCACATGCCAATCCAACACATCAACAGCATCTGAATAAACTATGTCCTGTGCATTGGGAAACACAACAGTAACAAACATGTCATGTTCTACAAGAGTATCACACACTGCACCTTCCTGTCCACAACTCTCATACCCCACACCATCACCTAATGTCTGACTGCTCCCTATCACAATGTATAGATCTCTCACATGTGAGAGGCAGCACAGAGTTGTAGGAGGCTATCCTCAGGTGTCCATAATCAATCCTGTCCCCATCGTACCTCTGTGTTGTTGTACAGAAAGATCAACAGACATGTCAGAAACCACCATGTTTGCACCTCATCACAAAGTACAGACGAGTCACACAGATCCACTATATTGGCAACAATGCCCCCTATCTTTGTGTAGGGGTGTGTCAATGTTGAATGCAAAGTCGCTTACAATTCTGGAAACACATATGGAATATGCACGAGTGTCTCATGTATGCAGGGAACAAATACATATCCTGGTGTGTAGATGTCATACCTTGAATCATAGTGACAGCTATTTGCTGATGATCTCCACAGATAGCTGTCAATGTGTGCGTCATGTCATTAAAACACCAATGGCATGTATATTTTTTACGCAAACCATGATGGCTGCATGCCATCACACTGTGTGTCATTGAGAATGTCAACGCATGGATAGCCAATATGTGTACCTCAGAGAAACAACTCTCACATATGTCTGGTTTTCCTTGCCAACATAATCCTCCCCTTCCCTGTCCGACTATCTATGCAATCTATGTAATGTGGACTGTACTATCCTACACTGCTCACATACCCAGCCTGTAGCTGAGGCATGATGGCATATGTTGAGAATTTATCAGCAAGATATGCCATGTACTCCCTGAGAATTCTGCACAACCATAAGCCACCAACACATTCTGTGCTCATCCTGCCCACTGTAACGCACCCCTCGCTGATATGGGGTAGGTTATCCTCTGTATCTGTGTACATATGTAGCACTGTACCTAAGGTCAATTCGCCTACATGTAAATGTGGCAATACTACCTCTCTGGCTGGACAATGCTCAGATCCCCATCCTATAACATGTCCATGTCATGGCTTTCTGGTGCAGTATACATTCCGACACACTGTAGGGTGACATTAACACCCTACACATAGATACCCTAATATCCGCAGAAACTACTACTAAGCATCTGTCCTGTGATATGTATGTCCTGATACGGCCATAATAACAAAGCAACACATAGCCAGCTGACAGGAGTGTAAGAACCAAATGTACACCCCAAAGGTGAAACATATAAATTCAACCCACTGGACTAATGTCCCCAAACGTGGACTGGTCTCACACTGTGAACATCTCACCATATGGCTAACACTGTTATCCACCCATATCATCACAAAACATCATTTGTGCTCAACAACAACAACAGGTGCTAACACAGGCAGCCACTAACTGTAATTTTAACCTTAAAAATCACACACAGCCGTATGAGCAACCACCCACATCATCTGGCACCAAATGCTGTTGTGTACTGGCCACATTGTTTGTGCCTCACACATGCCTATATGTGAGTTGTGAATTAGCACTAAAATACTAATGTGGTGTCACATACAAATCATATCCTGACATAAACTGTAACTGCTGTAAACATAACACACATAGGATTAAAAAGCTGTGTGGGTAGGTAATACGCACATGAGAAGATCTCTCCAATCAACCTCCGTCTGACTGCTGTGCCATCCTGTGTGTCACCACTGGCACGTACAGGGGGGCACATTGGATCTTGCTCCAGATCCTCATTAATCTCTGCAGGGATATTGTGCCTGAGAGCAATGTTGTGCAGGATGCAACAGGCTATGATTATCTCTGCAACAGTCCTTGGCTTATACTGTAAGGCCCCGCCTGACCTATCCAGACACCTGAAGCGACTTTTCAACACGCCAAAGGTACGCTCGATGACTGAGCGGCTGGAGGCATGGGCCTCATTATACCTCCGCTCTGCACGTGTCCGTGGCTGACGTACAGGGGTCAGCAGCCAGGGGCGACACCCATATCCTGCATCACCTTGGAAATAAAAAGAAATGTGCGTGTCAATATTCAACATAACTGACATATGTTAAGATGTAGTAACCCTACACAAAACAAATCCTGACATCAACATATAACCGAACAATTAATGAGCTGTAAAAAACACATATGCTGTTAGAAAAGGAACACATAGCCTAGAAAGTAAGTACACTCATGGGAAATACCCCAACAGTTCCATCTATACTGTAACATATTGTGTGTGTGTGTGCGCGACATGGGTATTGTAATGCATTGACTGTCCACATTGGCACCCCTGCCAATGAGAGACGATAGTAACGATTCACGTGTCACATGTTCATATTGTATGTCTGAACAGTAACCTAGGTAAAATATGCTGCCATGAGAGGGTGGGAAAAAAACAGAACATGTATGCCATGGAGGCTGGTGATAATGTGAACCATATCACCTAGATGCATCCTGTCCTGTACGGGCAACATATCTAGATCTCATACTCTGTGTCCTTATGCTGTATATTGCTAAACATAAATTGTTTAAATACCAATCCTGTGCACTGTGTCTATCCTGGGAACATCCCACTGAAGGTGGGGTCTGCAAACCTGCACACTGTACTACTCATGTCTTAACCTCATAGAGATACACATCGGTACATTACCGTCATGTGTAGCTGAAAACAATACAACTCTGTATGCACACACATAGCCCACAGCTTCAGGCATCCCCTTTCCAATATGTTAAACTACATGAGGATCACTGGCCAATATGTGGCTAAATCATGATCATCTACAGTAGGCCAAGGTACTAGCACCAAATATACTTCGTTACACCCCTGCTGTGACATAGGCCAAATGCGTGACCATACATATCCACACGAGTGCTGCTAGCTGGAAAGGGCAAAAGCATACATCAGATATTCCCAAAAAACCCCTCATATTATATACTGGCTCCTGGGTAGCAACAACAGTCCAGAGTGAGTGTGTGAACCCCACACACACATGAGAAGGGTTACCTGTATGGATGAGCAATTATCACAAGGTTAAATGACATACAAGCATTATTTGGCAATGACCCATCATGATACGTGCATATGAGGGCCAAACCCCCCCCCTCAGAATGTGTGCAGTTGATATTACCACACACTATGAGGGATTGTGCAACAGCCTAGCCACATGCACAGGGGTGTTGTCACCTGCACACCATGTGAATGTCTGGATCATATAATGCTAGGAGTCTGATGGTCTATGTTTGTTTGTAGCTGCTGTATGTGTACGTCTATACCCCTGTAATAATCTAAAGATACAACAGTCCCCAAACAAACATTGCTCATATGTTGATCTAAGTTTATGGTTTTAAACGAGTTTGCTAGCTATGTGAGTAGACATAAAGAAAGTTACAAACACATACATACATTACGACACATGACATACTCACCCAGCAAAATACAGTCCCCATAACGTCCGCCCTCAAATTGTGTGAAGATTGCCGAGTGATGCAGGATATAGGAGTCATGGGTGGACCCTGGAAACCTAGGGACCACATTCAGAATATGCAGATTAGCATCACATACAACCTGAACATTCAGGGAATGGTAGTGTTTGCGGTTGCGAAACGCCACCTCCCTGTCTCTAGGCGGGACCAGGGCAACATGTGTGCAATCAATAGCTCCCATCACGTGTGGTATCCCTGCTAATGTCTCAAAGGCCTGGTTCAGGGTCCCCCATTGTTGCCTAGTGTGGGGAATGGCTATGTAATTCCCCACCCGGCTGACCATGGCACGCAGTACGTGGTGGAGACATCGTGAGAAGGATGGGCGGCTCATGCCACCCACTGCAGCCACAGATGACTGGAAACAGCCAGAGGCAAAAAATGTAAAGCAGCAAGGAGCTTGACTAAACCTGGTATTGCATGGGACCGATCAGTCAGGGGCTCGAGGTCAGGTCTTAAATCCTCATAAAGCTCCCTAATAGCCCTTGTGCTCAGTCGGTACAGGGAGATGACCTGGTCCTCACGCATGCCCTGGAGCTGTGCCCTGGGCCTGTAGAGGCGTGGCTGCCGAGCCTGCACCTCGGCACGCCGTCTGTGCCGTGAACGCACAGCACATGGCTGGACCACCTCCACAGCTGCAGGTCTGAGTTGCTGCGGGACTACACCCATGCCCTGTGCTGCAGCCCCGTGGACACCATCTCCCCTGTCCGGCAACCGCAGCATCTGCCCACCACTCAGGACACATGCATAAGCATATATTGCTGCCATAAACTCCTCCCGTCCCACTACCGAAACACACTCTAACAACCACACAAACTCTAACAAACACACAAAACACACTATACAGTATCCAAAAGTAAAAACAACAACTGACAATACACACACAACACAATATAATAAGCAATACAAACACCAATACAATCCGCTAGTACAACTGCATAGACGTTCGTTCTTCTCCACACCAACCACACTCCTCCTGCTCTTCCTCTACAACCCTCAACGTGGGTAATGTTGTGATGGTAATATATGTTATTCTGGGGTGTGTGGTTTGCGCACACTGCGCATGCGCAGTTGATCGCATGCGATGCCCGTTGGTGGCACGCGTGCGCCACTCTACGCATGGGCGTCGGTCAGTGCGTGCCCACACGTATGTGCGCCGGCGTGAACATGCGCACAAAACACAGACACCCATGCGGTAGTCGTTGTAGTGCGCATGCGTACTGCGACACATGCGCAGTACAGTGTCTCAGGGCGCATGTGCGTTTGTCCGCGTACGGCCACCCATGCGTTGGCGAGCACGCGCCCAACGCACGAGCGTCACGCCCGCCCAATTGCGCATGTGCAATGGAAGACACATGGCAATACACTATAAATAGGCCTGCACACGTGCATCACGTTGAGGGTTGAGAAAGGAGTCACAGTTAGAGAGAGAGGGTGTCATAGATAAAGTCTGAAACAGAGACAGTGGTGGGACTACTGCACAGGAAAGAAGCACAGTGAGGGATAACAAAATCTATAGGTAGAGAGGCTGTGGTGGGAGTAGTCCAGAGGAAGGAGGGAGAGAGTCAGTCCAGGGAGTACGGCAGCGGAGAGAGGCAGTGTAAGATAGTCAGGAGCAGAGTAGATTCCTCACCTTGTGCTAAGATAATATTTCTGTTCCCTTTGTTAATGTGTCCTTTACTGTGTCCTGTACTGTAACATTCTGTAAGTCTGTATTGCATGCTGTGTATTGTTCTGTTTTGTTTAAGTGAGTGCTGTTCTGTTGAAAGGAGCATTTAAAACATACAGAGATGGAGAGAGAGAGGGAGAGAGACGGTGAGGGTGAGGGTGAGGGTGTGGAGGATGTGTCCCAACCTGTGGTGGGTGATACACCGACGCTACAGACTGCACATCCTAGGGAGGGACATGCAGGACCATCTTTTGGGCCACAGCCTGCACAATATGTCCAAACTGGGAAGAGAAAAAGGGTACCTGTGCCTGGTCCACAGCGAAAAAGAGCTCTACGCTTCAGTGATAGAGAGAACTATATCCTACTCTCGCATGTAATTGAAAACTATGACCTCTTATTTGGCAGGCTCAGCAGTCGCACAACAGTGGCCACCCGAATGGCAGTATGGGAGGAGGTGCGTGCTGCAATTGCAGAGGCAGGGGGCCCCACAAGGGATGTTGAAAGCCTCAAAAAGAGGTACTCGGATATAAAAAGAGGGGTGCGCCAGCACATGGTGGCTGAAAGACAACATGCGCATGGCACAGGTGGTGGGGGCCCTTTTATCCCATCACTCACACCATTGGAACAAGAGCTGGCAACACGTTTGGGCCACATCTATCTCCGTGGACTGCCGGAGGCCCTTGACACGGCACATCCTGACGCAGGTATGTATAGTAATTGCCAGGTTCACAATGTCCCTTCAGTACACATCATTCAGCTGCACAGACACTCCCATACCTGTGACCCAATCCACACCATGTTTAAAAAGTGGTGTCACATGTGTGTGTTATGGCCATGCACAAACTGTGTTGTTGCCATGCCCTGTCACAATATTACATATGTGTCCCTCGAAAACAGCAACCTCCCCATCTGTTTCCAAAACTACACACAACAATTCCTATCCAACCTGCACATCTGTGATTGCAAAGCACCATATGATTTTGTGGCACACTAATCAGGTAACGTGTGTGTGACATACTATTTGCACAGTGCTACATGTGCTTCTCAGTGGGCCACAGGTGCTGGCTACATGGGATCCACGGCACAATGGGTCACAGCCAAACATATCCAACAATGAGCATATAGTATGTCTAGAGACAATATTTCAAATGCATAATTAAACATAAACAGGCAATGTATGGTCCAAACAAGTGTAAGGGTGATGTATTCTCACACATGTGTGGACATATGTTGTACAGATAGGGGGAGGGATGTGATGGGGGACACATGTGGCATGGCACTCCAAATATACACATGGAAAATATGCAACATGTGCATGGCCACACGACACACATGTGCCCCAGAAACAGCTGAATGACGTAGACAAACATGTATGGGAGGGTGTCATGGGTCGGGTACGCAGCACACACGCACATACCCACCCCATCATCTCTGTGGTGTCTGTGCCACACATATATAGATATGATTATGTTGAAACATATGTGTTTTCCTTGTTATTGTTCAATATGCAGGTGACTACAGTAAAATGGGAGAGGAAGAGGAGGAGGCGGAGGAGGAGGAGGAGGAGGTGGAGGAAGAGGGTGACTTTGACATCACAGTGCCAATGAGTGTGTTGGAGGATGAACCTGCTGTCTCAGGGGGCAGCACAAGTGCTGTTGATGAGCCCATAGAGCCACCTGTACCCAGTATATCACCACTAGGGGCAGCATCAAGGGAGAACATCGACGGACCCAGGCTGCAAGTATACACCGAGAGCCCTGACCCTCAGGCGATGATGGCGGAGTTAAGGTCCCATGGCGTATCTGCACATCGCGATGCTGAAGGTGGGTGACATACGACAGTCATAATTCCAAAATAAACACCAATAGTCACTAGTTGGTGTTTGTGTGGTGAATGTTGCAACATAACCACCACATATATCACATGTATGGCTCATGTTGGTGGGATATTGTTTCTTGAAAGAATGGTGTGGGGTATAATATATGGTGTTACTATGACGCAAAACAGAATCACCGAAGGTCAGTTGACACCCACAGATGCAGGCCTAAAAGGAATGTTGTATAAGGGCCACCATGTTGTTGTCATGAGAAAGATCAACACTTGCCCTTGCAACAGTCTACCTCATTGCAGACACCCAGATGTCTGGTAAACCACAGCATGACATCTAAATAATAGTTGAAGAAACAAACATACCATATATATAGCAATGCAACCCTCCTCTGTGATGTAACAGCACAAAGAACGCATTCCCCACAGTCTGCATCTGCAGGTGTCAAATTACATAGCATATGGAGAGAGGTGCGAAAATATGTCAGGTCAACCATAGATACGGATCTACAGAGGGGTCTCAAACGTACAGTATGAACCTGATGGCTTGTTTGGAGAGAACATTCCTCAATTTCCTCTGTACAGAAAGACATAACATAGACTGTAATCCAGACAGAAAAGGAAAACACCATGTCCCCTTACTGTAAGGCCAACAATCCCTCAACAGATTGCATAGGCTGTGAGCATGTGTGTCCCAGTTAAATTGTGGGCCTATGTCCCCATACCGTGTGATGGTCCCCAGTATCATACGTGTCATACCTGCAATATGTGTTGTATGCAACCATACAGTAATGAGTATGACGCATGTCTATTTCTCAACAAATGGTTAAACAAGGACCAAATCCGTGAACAATTACTGTGCTGCAAAATAAACCTAAACACATATGACTAACTACAACATAAGCTTGCCATGTTGAGACCATATCATACACCACGTATCCACACAACATTACCAGAATTGGCACATCACCCCACCCCTCCTTTCCGAATGCAAACATTAGAGCATTACACAAAGACCTCACATAACATACTGGTGTATGATAGCAATTGTCAAGCCCAATGAGAAATAACATAAACTGAAGACCTCATCTCCTTTACAAAATAACCAGATACATCATCATAGAGCAAGCAACCAAAGAAATACATTACCTAGTCGAAATGTGTTATTGGAGACACAAAAGGCAACTAGGGAATTTGACACAACACTGTATAGGTACTGGCCAGTGGGTAGATAGAGATATCTGACCAATCTGTACTGTCATACATACATTATCCCTTACAGCAGGGTACAAAATAAACATACTGAAGCTCAGCCTGTAAGGATCCATATGCTATGTCAAATGAGAAAGGGGAAAACATATGTTGTCTAGTTGTTATGACTGTTTTCCATGTCCTAATTGCTGCATCCACGTTCACAATGCCTGTGCAAGAGTTCTGCTCACTCACCATAGTCTGATGTTTATGTGTCCAGACAGCTCTATTGTACTGTTTTATCCACTCTACATTGTCACATTTGCTTTAACATAACCATTTATTCCGTGTAGTAGGTCTCTGACATCCCACACTATCAATGACGTAGTCAGCATGCCAATGTCTATCCTCAACTACACTCACATAAGCAGCTATGTTCATAAGGTATCACCCACTCCCACAAAACACGTAAATGCTTCACGGGATTAACGTCTGTCAGCACCATCACATTCTAGTCATTCCCCAACATCAGCTCACGTACATTTTGTACACCACCAAGCATACATATCAGTGTAGTCCTTGCACCAGGCAATTCCAAGGACCAGCACATGCGGATAATGTGTACATCCCCACATCCAGCCCTCATACTGACAATGTAACCCATCAGACCATACATTGTCATGTCATAAAACAATCATTAGGGCAGGCCAAACCTGATTTGCCGTCACACAGTCTTACACAAATATATGGCATCCCATGAGGCTACATCCAGTACAAACATCTCATGGAGAATAGCAAATTCCATAAACACATAACACACAGTTCCTGTCGTAACATGCCCCAACAGCTCATGTGCATCTCTATGCCACATATAGCAAAACCCTGGACCCATACATGACCTGTGCAGACATTCCCAAACACACCTCGGTACAACAATGCTTCTGGCCATCTGAGGTGTTTATGGCTGCTGCATGCTGCACCTGACCTAAATAATGGATATGAGATGACTGTCCTTGCCCAATTCTGTTGCCACGTCAGTAGTATGTGGGTGTGTATGCAGAAGCTATTGTATGACTGTTGTGTTGTCCTCCCACATCCTCTTCCTGTATAGTGTTCTCTGTGTTTCTATTAGTTGTAGTACACTGCGATATATGTGTTATACCCCTAACCATGTTCCCATATGACTCAGCACTATCACATTAGCATTAGTGTGGTATGTGTATGACATGTTGCTTTATGAAGGTGTTTTCGTGGAGAGGTAGTTCATTGACCACCCTGTGTCCCATTCACAGCCAATCGACGTGTTCTGGAGCGGATTCGCTGTGCTGTGGAGCGGAACACCAGGGATGTTTGTGCTGCGCTACGGACATTACATGAGGGGGTCGTAGCCATGCCACTAACTCGCATGTGTGAGGCCCTTGAGGGCATACGTGATGTTCTGATCCGAGCTGCACCTGCACCACCAATGTATCCGGAGGAGGATATAGCCTTGCCAGGGAGAGGGGCCCGACGTGGCAGGCGTGGCCGACCACGCCGTCAGTAACCTATGATAATATAGAAATGTACAGCACGAAACCAAAGGTTTCTCTCTGTTGCACTGTTCAGTTTTAGCAACTATGTACATAGTATATTCTGTTATTGCGGCTTGGTTTGGGTTATATGTGAAAGTAGACATATGTGATTAGTATGTTGTGTGTGTGTTATGTAATTGGCTTGGGGGGATCTTTGATATGTCTTACACACATGTTTGTAACAATAGTTTTATATGAGAGAATTGCTGTGATAATAAACAGCTGTCCAAAAATAGATACATTGTCTCTTTCCAAAGAGTGTCCATTTGGTCCCATGTGTATCTCTGAGAGGGGGGTGGGAGGACCATAGGATCTGCAACCATGTCCACTGCATAAGCTACTTTGCCACACACATATACTATTTCCATGATCCACACATATGTGATGTTTCACTAGCACAATGTGTCACCACAGCCTCTGCGCTGCAGCGGCACAGTGTGCACAGACATCCATGTACGACATGGGTGTGGAACCGTGATACTGTGGAGCCGCAGACCAGTCAGGTTCTGAGCATATCCCTAATGTATATGCTGGCGATATATATCTCACCATTACAATTATCATGACCACCTTACTGGTTTGTGTCCCTCCAAGACTGGATTTTGAGAGCGCTGCCTTACACCTCTGTCATGTACGATTTATTTTGGGCTGGGTGCAGATGTCACAGACATCGGATGGTTATTTGGAATGCGTAACATTGCTCCCTGTTTCTCACCAGCAGTAACGGGTGGTGGCAATGGCAATATGTTGGTGGTGGGGAGAGGTGAGGAGGAATATGACACACTCTAGGTAACATGTGTGATGTCGGGGACATCTGCGCCTTGCCCACTCACATTCCAAAATGGCAGAGGTGTAATCCAGGTCTCTCAAAAGCGAGCCCTGGAGGGCCGAAACTTCAGTCACGCTGACAGGATATCTCCAATTCATATATATCTCTGCCACACTCATTAGGAATATTTCCAACACCTGACTGCCCTGCGGCTCTACAGAACCACGGTCCACCACCCTTGATGTGGACACAGGGGTACTGTGTTATAAATGGCCTGTTTATGTTCCATACACATCACCATCTGCAACCCGTCATACAGGACACATTGGTGCCATATGTGTGACCTGTGCCCTCACCTATATAAGTGGTCACATGCACCCCAACCCACCATAGGGATGCATGTTACAGAGGCAGACATTTGTGAGCCGCATATTTTGCCGGCTCATATATGTGAGAACATGTGGGTCATGTATATGCATCCCTGTGGCAAGTACGTCTGTGGGGCAGCCACTACATGGTAACATGTAATGCAGCACCCTGCTATCACACACCTACACACATGAGTTTCCCGACACACTGCATGTGGTGCCAATTGAGGTATCACACGCATGTTTACCCGTCAGGAATGTATGTGGCTGCACACATATGACATGCTGGCATCTATAGGCATATGCTACGTGAGACACGTGACCATTACAGGGTTCAGAAAAAATACTTTAATATGTACACACAAAACTAAAACTATATACATATCTAGGGTAGGGGGAAAATGCCATCACCCACCCACCAAATCAAACCCTCCCCACCCCCGCACACACACACCCGCAATAACCACACTCCCACACACTAACCCCGAACCCCCACATGACCCCACCCTCCCTCAGCCTGCCCCGTGATGGCGGACAGGGCAGCACAGGGCACATGTGTGGACGTCACAGGCACCATCAATGATGCCTGTGACGCCCTTCAGGGGGTGGCTGCTGACATGGCAGATGCTCAATGTCAGCAACCACCCTCTCCATGGCTCCCGCCATCCATTCCTGCAGGTGCACCAACCGGTGCACCCGCTGCTCCAGTGCATCCAGAGCCTCACACAGATGTACAACACATCTGCCACCACACACACACATTGTTCCTGGTGTTTGTGTGGTGGCATCTGCATGCACTGTGTGTGGGGCCCTGGATGTTGGAGCCACCTGCCCTTGATGGCGGGAGCCAACAGTGCCCTGTGCTGCACTGTCCTCTATGTCACTCTCCCAGACACCCTGTGGCCACTCTTCCCCCCCTGACTCCTCCCCAACACCCCCACCACCTCCCCCCCACCCACATCACCTGCGCCCTCACCCCCCCTTGTGACCCTGGCACCCACACCTTCCGTCCCAGCATCCCCATGACCCCCTCCGCTGTGTCGTCTGCAGGACCCTCTGCCTCCTCCCCACTGGTGTCCAGGACTACCACCTCCACGGCAGCGCGGGAGGTGGGCCTTCGGAGGGCATAGGCAGAGGTACGGGGGTCTTCGTCACTGTCATCATGATCTGTGGAAGATGACAGTCATCAGCACACGTAGATGTGTGTGACACATCACATGTACCCATGCAGGTACCATGCACACTGATGGGCCACTGTGACCTCTGATGGTGGGCAGCCATGTCATCAATACGCACCATCACCATGTGATGATTCAGCATTCCTCACGCGCTCAAGGTATGCGCCATGGTGCAGGCGCAGCTCCCTCCCTTTCTTTCTCAGATCCTCGACCTGTGTGTGTGAGAAAATATGGGTGGGAGCATGAGTGAGCACTTACGTCTGGTGGGTGGGCAACAGAAACATAGAACAGTGTGTCCTGGGTCTGGACACTTCAGCTACACTGATGTGTGTTTCATGTATAGCATAGTTCAACACCTGTCACAGGGGATCATCATGGGCACATGGAATGTGTTATCACATGTGGACAACACCATTACCAACTGAGCCTACTCACCAATGTTGGTCATCGTCACATATGTCAGTCTCTGGAGCCATGCCATGGTGCTTGCGTGATGCTACTTGCTGTCCAATATTTGCATCTCTTGTTGTGTATGTTTTGCACACCAGGAGCGGGTGAAGGGATACATTGGAGCAGTTGTTGAATGCGACAGAACCCAAGGGGGACAGGGATGTTTGTTAATTTGTGCATCCTGCTGTGTCTGGCGACCACCTGTTACAGGCAATGAACTATGCTATCAGCAGCTAACAACATGGCTAAGTCACACATGTGGGAAACAGTGGGATGAGGAGGGCAGGAAAGGGTTACAAAACTGATCATGTGCTGTGGAGGGTCTGTACCTCCACCCATGTTGGCTGGCCATCCTGTGTGAGAGTCAGGTTGGGGTGTAGTATGTATGGGGTATGTTTGGTAGAGCAGCCTAAACAAACATACAACAACTGCAGGTGCCCTTATCTGAGCTTACCGTGCCCATGTCGGCTGGCCTATATCTTGTGGAAATGGCACTATGACCTATGACCTGTATGATGACAGCAGGTGTATTTTGATAAACCATGGACAGACACCAAACAAACACACTACGCAATTGCCACCTGTGCTCATGTGGCTGCTTGTGTCTGTGGTGTCCAACCACAAGAGGTGACTGTAGCTTTCCTACAACATCAGTTCTGTTCACCTGCTACAAGGTAATGGATTTGTAGGAGGTGTGAGGATGGGTAACCTAACTATGCATAAAGTGAGGGGACTATGGCTCTGTTACGGCCTTTGGGAATATCTTTGCCTAGGTCATGGGGATGTTGTACCTATACACACATCAACATGTGCACATAGCTTTTCATCGTGATACATCACAGACATGTGTGATGAGATAGTGACCTCACAGACTATGTGAGAGGTGCAACTTACCTGTCATAAACTACCCCAACATGTGACTGCTATACCCACCAATGCAATGTGGCGTACGGCCCCATGGGGGTTGCGTGTTGTGCCACACATCATCAGCTGCATATCCCATTGCAGTGGGATCATAGACAAGTGACCTTACACAGGTCATAGGACTCCTGGAGATAGGGAGAATGTATTGAACTGGTTAGGCACACACAACCATATCACCAGGGTGCGTGATAGACCACTGTGATGGCCTCACTTAACTCCTGGGGAAAGGGATGCTCTATTAAACTCTTTATTCACACACAACCATATCAACAGGGTACGTGATAGCCGACTGTGATGGCCTCACATAACTCCTGGGGAAAGGGAGGATCTCTTACACTCTTTATGCACACACAACCATATCTCCAGGATGAGTGAAAGGCCACTGGGATGGCCTTTGAGGGCTCCTGGAAATAGGGTAGATGTAATGAACTTTTTCAGCACACAGAACCATAGCTCCAGGATACATGAAAGGCCACTGGGATGGCCTTTCAGGACTCCTGGAACTAGGGGAGATATTCTAAACTGTTTCAGCACACATCACCATAGCTCCAGGATACATGAAAGGCCACTGGATGGCCTTTCAGGACTCCTGGACTAGGGTGATGTTTTAAACTGTTTCAGCACACAGAACCATAGCTCCAGGATACATGAAAGGCCACTGGGATGGCCTTTCAGGACTCCTGGAACTAGGGGAGATATTTTAAACTGTTTGAGCACACATCACCATAGCTCCAGGATACATGAAAGGCCACTGGGATGGCCTTTCAGGACTCCTGGAACTAGGGGAGATATTTAAACTGTTTGAGCACACATCACCATAGCTCCAGGATACATGAAAGGCCACTGGGATGGCCTTTCAGGACTCCTGGAACTAGGGGAGATGTTTTAAACTGTTTGAGCACACAGAACCATAGCTCCAGGATACATGAAAGGCCACTGGGATGGCCTTTCAGGACTCCTGGAACTAGGGGAGATATTTTAAACTGTTTCAGCACACATCACCATAGCTCCAGGATACATGAAAGGCCACTGGGATGGCCTTTCAGGACTCCTGGAACTAGGGGAGATGTTTTAAACTGTTTCAGCACACACAGAACCATAGCTCCAGGATACATGAAAGGCCACTGGGATGGCCTTTCAGGACTCCTGGAACTAGGGGGTTTCAGCACACAGAACCATAGCTCCAGGATACATGAAAGGCCACTGGGATGGCCTTTCAGGACTCCTGGAAATAGGGTAGATCATTTAAACTGTTTCAGCACACAGAACCATAGCTCCAGGATACATGAAAGGCCACTGGGATGGCCTTTCAGGACTCCTGGAACTAGGGGAGATATTTTAAACTGTTTGAGCACACATCACCATAGCTCCAGGATACATGAAAGGCCACTGGGATGGCCTTTCAGGACTCCTGGAACTAGGGGTGATGTTTTAAACTGTTTCAGCACACAGAACCATATCTCCAGGATACATGAAAGGCCACTGGGATGGCCTTTCAGGACTCCTGGAACTAGGGGAGATATTTTAAACTGTTTGAGCACACAGAACCATAGCTCCAGGATACATGAAAGGCCACTGGGATGGCCTTTCAGGACTCCTGGAGCTAGGGATGATGTTTTAAACTGTTTCAGCACACAGCCATATCTCCAGGAGTCTGAAAGGCCACTGGGATGGCCTTTCATGTATCCTGGAGCTATGGTATGTGTTAAACAGTTTCATTACATCTCCCCTAGTTCCAGGAGTCCTGAAAGGCCATCCCAGTGGCCTTTCATGTATCCTGGAGCTATGGTTCTGTGTGCTGAAACAGTTTAAAACATCTCCCCTAGTTCCAGGAGTCCTGAAAGGCCATCCCAGTGGCCTTTCATGTATCCTGGAGCTATGGTTCTGTGTGCACACCCAGATTAAATCATCTCCCCTAGTTCCAGGATTCCTGAAAGGCCATCCCAGTGGCCTTTCATGTATCCTGGAGCTATGGTTCTGTGTGAACAGTTTAAAACATCTACCCTAGTTCCAGGAGTCCTGAAAGGCCATCCCAGTGGCCTTTCATGTATCCTGGAGCTATGGTTCTGTGTGCTCAAACAGTTTAAAAAATCTCCCCTAGTTCCAGGAGTCCTGAAAGGCCATCCCAGTGGCCTTTCATGTATCCTGGAGCTATGGTTCTGTGTGCTGAAACAGTTTAAAACATCTCCCCTAGTTCCAGGAGTCCTGAAAGGCCATCCCAGTGGCCTTTCATGTATCCTGGAGCTATGGTTCTGTGTGCTGAAACAGTTTAGAATATCTCCCCTAGTTCCAGGAGTCCTGAAAGGCCATCCCAGTGGCCTTTCATGTATCCTGGAGCTATGGTTCTGTGTGCTGAAAAAGTTTAGAAAATCTACCCTATTTCCAGGAGCCCTCAAAGGCCATCCCAGTGGCCTTTCACTCATCCTGGAGATATGGTTGTGTGTGCATAAAGAGTGTAAGAGATCCTCCCTTTCCCCAGGAGTTATGTGAGGCCATCACAGTCGGCTATCACGTACCCTGTTGATATGGTTGTGTGTGAATAAAGAGTTTAATAGAGCATCCCTTTCCCCAGGAGTTAAGTGAGGCCATCACAGTGGTCTATCACGCACCCTGGTGATATGGTTGTGTGTGCCTAACCAGTTCAATACATTCTCCCTATCTCCAGGAGTCCTATGACCTGTGTAAGGTCACTTGTCTATGATCCCACTGCAATGGGATATGCAGCTGATGATGTGTGGCACAACACGCAACCCCCATGGGGCCGTACGCCACATTGCATTGGTGGGTATAGCAGTCACATGTTGGGGTAGTTTATGACAGGTAAGTTGCACCTCTCACATAGTCTGTGAGGTCACTATCTCATCACACATGTCTGTGATGTATCACGATGAAAAGCTATGTGCACATGTTGATGTGTGTATAGGTACAACATCCCCATGACCTAGGCAAAGATATTCCCAAAGGCCGTAACAGAGCCATAGTCCCCTCACTTTATGCATAGTTAGGTTACCCATCCTCACACCTCCTACAAATCCATTACCTTGTAGCAGGTGAACAGAACTGATGTTGTAGGAAAGCTACAGTCACCTCTTGTGGTTGGACACCACAGACACAAGCAGCCACATGAGCACAGGTGGCAATTGCGTAGTGTGTTTGTTTGGTGTCTGTCCATGGTTTATCAAAATACACCTGCTGTCATCATACAGGTCATAGGTCATAGTGCCATTTCCACAAGATATAGGCCAGCCGACATGGGCACGGTAAGCTCAGATAAGGGCACCTGCAGTTGTTGTATGTTTGTTTAGGCTGCTCTACCAAACATACCCCATACATACTACACCCCAACCTGACTCTCACACAGGATGGCCAGCCAACATGGGTGGAGGTACAGACCCTCCACAGCACATGATCAGTTTTGTAACCCTTTCCTGCCCTCCTCATCCCACTGTTTCCCACATGTGTGACTTAGCCATGTTGTTAGCTGCTGATAGCATAGTTCATTGCCTGTAACAGGTGGTCGCCAGACACAGCAGGATGCACAAATTAACAAACATCCCTGTCCCCCTTGGGTTCTGTCGCATTCAACAACTGCTCCAATGTATCCCTTCACCCGCTCCTGGTGTGCAAAACATACACAACAAGAGATGCAAATATTGGACAGCAAGTAGCATCACGCAAGCACCATGGCATGGCTCCAGAGACTGACATATGTGACGATGACCAACATTGGTGAGTAGGCTCAGTTGGTAATGGTGTTGTCCACATGTGATAACACATTCCATGTGCCCATGATGATCCCCTGTGACAGGTGTTGAACTATGCTATACATGAAACACACATCAGTGTAGCTGAAGTGTCCAGACCCAGGACACACTGTTCTATGTTTCTGTTGCCCACCCACCAGACGTAAGTGCTCACTCATGCTCCCACCCATATTTTCTCACACACACAGGTCGAGGATCTGAGAAAGAAAGGGAGGGAGCTGCGCCTGCACCATGGCGCATACCTTGAGCGCGTGAGGAATGCTGAATCATCACATGGTGATGGTGCGTATTGATGACATGGCTGCCCACCATCAGAGGTCACAGTGGCCCATCAGTGTGCATGGTACCTGCATGGGTACATGTGATGTGTCACACACATCTACGTGTGCTGATGACTGTCATCTTCCACAGATCATGATGACAGTGACGAAGACCCCCGTACCTCTGCCTATGCCCTCCGAAGGCCCACCTCCCGCGCTGCCGTGGAGGTGGTAGTCCTGGACACCAGTGGGGAGGAGGCAGAGGGTCCTGCAGACGACACAGCGGAGGGGGTCATGGGGGATGCTGGGACGGAAGGTGTGGGTGCCAGGGTCACAAGGGGGGGTGAGGGCGCAGGTGATGTGGGTGGGGGGGAGGTGGTGGGGGGTGTTGGGGAGGAGTCAGGGGGGGAAGAGTGGCCACAGGGTGTCTGGGAGAGTGACATAGAGGACAGTGCAGCACAGGGCACTGTTGGCTCCCGCCATCAAGGGCAGGTGGCTCCAACATCCAGGGCCCCACACACAGTGCATGCAGATGCCACCACACAAACACCAGGAACAATGTGTGTGTGTGGTGGCAGATGTGTTGTACATCTGTGTGAGGCTCTGGATGCACTGGAGCAGCGGGTGCACCGGTTGGTGCACCTGCAGGAATGGATGGCGGGAGCCATGGAGAGGGTGGTTGCTGACATTGAGCATCTGCCATGTCAGCAGCCACCCCCTGAAGGGCGTCACAGGCATCATTGATGGTGCCTGTGACGTCCACACATGTGCCCTGTGCTGCCCTGTCCGCCATCACGGGGCAGGCTGAGGGAGGGTGGGGTCATGTGGGGGTTCGGGGTTAGTGTGTGGGAGTGTGGTTATTGCGGGTGTGTGTGTGCGGGGGTGGGGAGGGTTTGATTTGGTGGGTGGGTGATGGCATTTTCCCCCTACCCTAGATATGTATATAGTTTTAGTTTTGTGTGTACATATTAAAGTATTTTTTCTGAACCCTGTAATGGTCACGTGTCTCACGTAGCATATGCCTATAGATGCCAGCATGTCATATGTGTGCAGCCACATACATTCCTGACGGGTAAACATGCGTGTGATACCTCAATTGGCACCACATGCAGTGTGTCGGGAAACTCATGTGTGTAGGTGTGTGATAGCAGGGTGCTGCATTACATGTTACCATGTAGTGGCTGCCCCACAGACGTACTTGCCACAGGGATGCATATACATGACCCACATGTTCTCACATATATGAGCCGGCAAAATATGCGGCTCACAAATGTCTGCCTCTGTAACATGCATCCCTATGGTGGGTTGGGGTGCATGTGACCACTTATATAGGTGAGGGCACAGGTCACACATATGGCACCAATGTGTCCTGTATGACGGGTTGCAGATGGTGATGTGTATGGAACATAAACAGGCCATTTATAACACAGTACCCCTGTGTCCACATCAAGGGTGGTGGACCGTGGTTCTGTAGAGCCGCAGGGCAGTCAGGTGTTGGAAATATTCCTAATGAGTGTGGCAGAGATATATATGAATTGGAGATATCCTGTCAGCGTGACTGAAGTTTCGGCCCTCCAGGGCTCGCTTTTGAGAGACCTGGATTACACCTCTGCCATTTTGGAATGTGAGTGGGCAAGGCGCAGATGTCCCCGACATCACACATGTTACCTAGAGTGTGTCATATTCCTCCTCACCTCTCCCCACCACCAACATATTGCCATTGCCACCACCCGTTACTGCTGGTGAGAAACAGGGAGCAATGTTACGCATTCCAAATAACCATCCGATGTCTGTGACATCTGCACCCAGCCCAAAATAAATCGTACATGACAGAGGTGTAAGGCAGCGCTCTCAAAATCCAGTCTTGGAGGGACACAAACCAGTAAGGTGGTCATGATAATTGTAATGGTGAGATATATATCGCCAGCATATACATTAGGGATATGCTCAGAACCTGACTGGTCTGCGGCTCCACAGTATCACGGTTCCACACCCATGTCGTACATGGATGTCTGTGCACACTGTGCCGCTGCAGCGCAGAGGCTGTGGTGACACATTGTGCTAGTGAAACATCACATATGTGTGGATCATGGAAATAGTATATGTGTGTGGCAAAGTAGCTTATGCAGTGGACATGGTTGCAGATCCTATGGTCCTCCCACCCCCCTCTCAGAGATACACATGGGACCAAATGGACACTCTTTGGAAAGAGACAATGTATCTATTTTTGGACAGCTGTTTATTATCACAGCAATTCTCTCATATAAAACTATTGTTACAAACATGTGTGTAAGACATATCAAAGATCCCCCCAAGCCAATTACATAACACACACACACAACATACTAATCACATATGTCTACTTTCACATATAACCCAAACCAAGCCGCAATAACAGAATATACTATGTACATAGTTGCTAAAACTGAACAGTGCAACAGAGAGAAACCTTTGGTTTCGTGCTGTACATTTCTATATTATCATAGGTTACTGACGGCGTGGTCGGCCACGCCTGCCACGTCGGGCCCCTCTCCCTGGCAAGGCTATATCCTCCTCCGGATACATTGGTGGTGCAGGTGCAGCTCGGATCAGAACATCACGTATGCCCTCAAGGGCCTCACACATGCGAGTTAGTGGCATGGCTACGACCCCCTCATGTAATGTCCGTAGCGCAGCACAAACATCCCTGGTGTTCCGCTCCACAGCACAGCGAATCCGCTCCAGAACACGTCGATTGGCTGTGAATGGGACACAGGGTGGTCAATGAACTACCTCTCCACGAAAAACACCTTCATAAAGCAACATGTCATACACATACCACACTAATGCTAATGTGATAGTGCTGAGTCATATGGGAACATGGTTAGGGGTATAACACATATATCGCAGTGTACTACAACTAATAGAAACACAGAGAACACTATACAGGAAGAGGATGTGGGAGGACAACACAACAGTCATACAATAGCTTCTGCATACACACCCACATACTACTGACGTGGCAACAGAATTGGGCAAGGACAGTCATCTCATATCCATTATTTAGGTCAGGTGCAGCATGCAGCAGCCATAAACACCTCAGATGGCCAGAAGCATTGTTGTACCGAGGTGTGTTTGGGAATGTCTGCACAGGTCATGTATGGGTCCAGGGTTTTGCTATATGTGGCATAGAGATGCACATGAGCTGTTGGGGCATGTTACGACAGGAACTGTGTGTTATGTGTTTATGGAATTTGCTATTCTCCATGAGATGTTTGTACTGGATGTAGCCTCATGGGATGCCATATATTTGTGTAAGACTGTGTGACGGCAAATCAGGTTTGGCCTGCCCTAATGATTGTTTTATGACATGACAATGTATGGTCTGATGGGTTACATTGTCAGTATGAGGGCTGGATGTGGGGATGTACACATTATCCGCATGTGCTGGTCCTTGGAATTGCCTGGTGCAAGGACTACACTGATATGTATGCTTGGTGGTGTACAAAATGTACGTGAGCTGATGTTGGGGAATGACTAGAATGTGATGGTGCTGACAGACGTTAATCCCGTGAAGCATTTACGTGTTTTGTGGGAGTGGGTGATACCTTATGAACATAGCTGCTTATGTGAGTGTAGTTGAGGATAGACATTGGCATGCTGACTACGTCATTGATAGTGTGGGATGTCAGAGACCTACTACACGGAATAAATGGTTATGTTAAAGCAAATGTGACAATGTAGAGTGGATTAAAACAGTACAATAGAGCTGTCTGGACACATAAACATCAGACTATGGTGAGTGAGCAGAACTCTTGCACAGGCATTGTGAACGTGGATGCAGCAATTAGGACATGGAAAACAGTCATAACAACTAGACAACATATGTTTTCCCCTTTCTCATTTGACATAGCATATGGATCCTTACAGGCTGAGCTTCAGTATGTTTATTTTGTACCCTGCTGTAAGGGATAATGTATGTATGACAGTACAGATTGGTCAGATATCTCTATCTACCCACTGGCCAGTACCTATACAGTGTTGTGTCAAATTCCCTAGTTGCCTTTTGTGTCTCCAATAACACATTTCGACTAGGTAATGTATTTCTTTGGTTGCTTGCTCTATGATGATGTATCTGGTTATTTTGTAAAGGAGATGAGGTCTTCAGTTTATGTTATTTCTCATTGGGCTTGACAATTGCTATCATACACCAGTATGTTATGTGAGGTCTTTGTGTAATGCTCTAATGTTTGCATTCGGAAAGGAGGGGTGGGGTGATGTGCCAATTCTGGTAATGTTGTGTGGATACGTGGTGTATGATATGGTCTCAACATGGCAAGCTTATGTTGTAGTTAGTCATATGTGTTTAGGTTTATTTTGCAGCACAGTAATTGTTCACGGATTTGGTCCTTGTTTAACCATTTGTTGAGAAATAGACATGCGTCATACTCATTACTGTATGGTTGCATACAACACATATTGCAGGTATGACACGTATGATACTGGGGACCATCACACGGTATGGGGACATAGGCCCACAATTTAACTGGGACACACATGCTCACAGCCTATGCAATCTGTTGAGGGATTGTTGGCCTTACAGTAAGGGGACATGGTGTTTTCCTTTTCTGTCTGGATTACAGTCTATGTTATGTCTTTCTGTACAGAGGAAATTGAGGAATGTTCTCTCCAAACAAGCCATCAGGTTCATACTGTACGTTTGAGACCCCTCTGTAGATCCGTATCTATGGTTGACCTGACATATTTTCGCACCTCTCTCCATATGCTATGTAATTTGACACCTGCAGATGCAGACTGTGGGGAATGCGTTCTTTGTGCTGTTACATCACAGAGGAGGGTTGCATTGCTATATATATGGTATGTTTGTTTCTTCAACTATTATTTAGATGTCATGCTGTGGTTTACCAGACATCTGGGTGTCTGCAATGAGGTAGACTGTTGCAAGGGCAAGTGTTGATCTTTCTCATGACAACAACATGGTGGCCCTTATACAACATTCCTTTTAGGCCTGCATCTGTGGGTGTCAACTGACCTTCGGTGATTCTGTTTTGCGTCATAGTAACACCATATATTATACCCCACACCATTCTTTCAAGAAACAATATCCCACCAACATGAGCCATACATGTGATATATGTGGTGGTTATGTTGCAACATTCACCACACAAACACCAACTAGTGACTATTGGTGTTTATTTTGGAATTATGACTGTCGTATGTCACCCACCTTCAGCATCGCGATGTGCAGATACGCCATGGGACCTTAACTCCGCCATCATCGCCTGAGGGTCAGGGCTCTCGGTGTATACTTGCAGCCTGGGTCCGTCGATGTTCTCCCTTGATGCTGCCCCTAGTGGTGATATACTGGGTACAGGTGGCTCTATGGGCTCATCAACAGCACTTGTGCTGCCCCCTGAGACAGCAGGTTCATCCTCCAACACACTCATTGGCACTGTGATGTCAAAGTCACCCTCTTCCTCCACCTCCACCTCCTCCGCCTCCTCCTCTTCCGATCCCAATTTAATGTAGTAACCTGCAAAATGAACAAAAAAAAAGAAAAACACATATGTTTCAACATAATCATATCTATATATGTGTGGCACAGACACCACAGAGATGATGGGGTGGGTATGTGCGTGTGTGCTGCGTACCCGACCCATGACACCCTCCCATACATGTTTGTCTACGTCATTCAGCTGTTTCTGGGGCACATGTGTGTCGTGTGGCCATGCACATGTTGCATATTTTCCATGTGTATATTTGGAGTGCCATGCCACATGTGTCCCCCATCACATCCCGTCCCCTATCTGTACAACATATGTCCACACATGTGTGAGAATACATCACCCTTACACTTGTTTGGACCATACATTGCCTGTTTATGTTTAATTATGCATTTGAAATATTGTCTCTAGACATACTATATGCTCATTGTTGGATATGTTTGGCTGTGACCCATTGTGCCGTGGATCCCATGTAGCCAGCACCTGTGGCCCACTGAGAAGCACATGTAGCACTGTGCAAATAGTATGTCACACACACGTTACCTGATTAGTGTGCCACAAAATCATATGGTGCTTTGCAATCACAGATGTGCAGGTTGGATAGGAATTGTTGTGTGTAGTTTTGGAAACAGATGGGGAGGTTGCTGTTTTCGAGGGACACATATGTAATATTGTGACAGGGCATGGCAACAACACAGTTTGTGCATGGCCATAACACACACATGTGACACCACTTTTTAAACATGGTGTGGATTGGGTCACAGGTATGGGAGTGTCTGTGCAGCTGAATGATGTGTACTGAAGGGACATTGTGAACCTGGCAATTACTATACATACCTGCGTCAGGATGTGCCGTGTCAAGGGCCTCCGGCAGTCCACGGAGATAGATGTGGCCCAAACGTGTTGCCAGCTCTTGTTCCAATGGTGTGAGTGATGGGATAAAAGGGCCCCCACCACCTGTGCCATGCGCATGTTGTCTTTCAGCCACCATGTGCTGGCGCACCCCTCTTTTTATATCCGAGTACCTCTTTTTGAGGCTTTCAACATCCCTTGTGGGGCCCCCTGCCTCTGCAATTGCAGCACGCACCTCCTCCCATACTGCCATTCGGGTGGCCACTGTTGTGCGACTGCTGAGCCTGCCAAATAAGAGGTCATAGTTTTCAATTACATGCGAGAGTAGGATATAGTTCTCTCTATCACTGAAGCGTAGAGCTCTTTTTCGCTGTGGACCAGGCACAGGTACCCTTTTTCTCTTCCCAGTTTGGACATATTGTGCAGGCTGTGGCCCAAAAGATGGTCCTGCATGTCCCTCCCTAGGATGTGCAGTCTGTAGCGTCGGTGTATCACCCACCACAGGTTGGGACACATCCTCCACACCCTCACCCTCACCCTCACCGTCTCTCTCCCTCTCTCTCCATCTCTGTATGTTTTAAATGCTCCTTTCAACAGAACAGCACTCACTTAAACAAAACAGAACAATACACAGCATGCAATACAGACTTACAGAATGTTACAGTACAGGACACAGTAAAGGACACATTAACAAAGGGAACAGAAATATTATCTTAGCACAAGGTGAGGAATCTACTCTGCTCCTGACTATCTTACACTGCCTCTCTCCGCTGCCGTACTCCCTGGACTGACTCTCTCCCTCCTTCCTCTGGACTACTCCCACCACAGCCTCTCTACCTATAGATTTTGTTATCCCTCACTGTGCTTCTTTCCTGTGCAGTAGTCCCACCACTGTCTCTGTTTCAGACTTTATCTATGACACCCTCTCTCTCTAACTGTGACTCCTTTCTCAACCCTCAACGTGATGCACGTGTGCAGGCCTATTTATAGTGTATTGCCATGTGTCTTCCATTGCACATGCGCAATTGGGCGGGCGTGACGCTCGTGCGTTGGGCGCGTGCTCGCCAACGCATGGGTGGCCGTACGCGGACAAACGCACATGCGCCCTGAGACACTGTACTGCGCATGTGTCGCAGTACGCATGCGCACTACAACGACTACCGCATGGGTGTCTGTGTTTTGTGCGCATGTTCACGCCGGCGCACATACGTGTGGGCACGCACTGACCGACGCCCATGCGTAGAGTGGCGCACGCGTGCCACCAACGGGCATCGCATGCGATCAACTGCGCATGCGCAGTGTGCGCAAACCACACACCCCAGAATAACATATATTACCATCACAACATTACCCACGTTGAGGGTTGTAGAGGAAGAGCAGGAGGAGTGTGGTTGGTGTGGAGAAGAACGAACGTCTATGCAGTTGTACTAGCGGATTGTATTGGTGTTTGTATTGCTTATTATATTGTGTTGTGTGTGTATTGTCAGTTGTTGTTTTTACTTTTGGATACTGTATAGTGTGTTTTGTGTGTTTGTTAGAGTTTGTGTGGTTGTTAGAGTGTGTTTCGGTAGTGGGACGGGAGGAGTTTATGGCAGCAATATATGCTTATGCATGTGTCCTGAGTGGTGGGCAGATGCTGCGGTTGCCGGACAGGGGAGATGGTGTCCACGGGGCTGCAGCACAGGGCATGGGTGTAGTCCCGCAGCAACTCAGACCTGCAGCTGTGGAGGTGGTCCAGCCATGTGCTGTGCGTTCACGGCACAGACGGCGTGCCGAGGTGCAGGCTCGGCAGCCACGCCTCTACAGGCCCAGGGCACAGCTCCAGGGCATGCGTGAGGACCAGGTCATCTCCCTGTACCGACTGAGCACAAGGGCTATTAGGGAGCTTTATGAGGATTTAAGACCTGACCTCGAGCCCCTGACTGATCGGTCCCATGCAATACCAGGTTTAGTCAAGCTCCTTGCTGCTTTACATTTTTTTGCCTCTGGCTGTTTCCAGTCATCTGTGGCTGCAGTGGGTGGCATGAGCCGCCCATCCTTCTCACGATGTCTCCACCACGTACTGCGTGCCATGGTCAGCCGGGTGGGGAATTACATAGCCATTCCCCACACTAGGCAACAATGGGGGACCCTGAACCAGGCCTTTGAGACATTAGCAGGGATACCACACGTGATGGGAGCTATTGATTGCACACATGTTGCCCTGGTCCCGCCTAGAGACAGGGAGGTGGCGTTTCGCAACCGCAAACACTACCATTCCCTGAATGTTCAGGTTGTATGTGATGCTAATCTGCATATTCTGAATGTGGTCCCTAGGTTTCCAGGGTCCACCCATGACTCCTATATCCTGCATCACTCGGCAATCTTCACACAATTTGAGGGCGGACGTTATGGGGACTGTATTTTGCTGGGTGAGTATGTCATGTGTCGTAATGTATGTATGTGTTTGTAACTTTCTTTATGTTTACTCACATAGCTAGCAAACTCGTTTAAAACCATAAACTTAGATCAACATATGAGCAATGTTTGTTTGGGGACTGTTGTATCTTTAGATTATTACAGGGGTATAGACGTACACATACAGCAGCTACAAACAAACATAGACCATCAGACTCCTAGCATTATATGATCCTGACATTCACATGGTGTGCAGGTGACAACACCCCTGTGCATGTGGCTAGGCTGTTGCACAATCCCTCATAGTGTGTGGTAATATCAACTGCACACATTCTGAGGGGGGGGGGTTTGGCCCTCATATGCACGTATCATGATGGGTCATTGCCAAATAATGCTTGTATGTCATTTAACCTTGTGATAATTGCTCATCCATACAGGTAACCCTTCTCATGTGTGTGTTGGGTTCACACACTCACTCTGGACTGTTGTTGCTACCCAGGAGCCAGTATATAATATGAGGGGTTTTTTGGGAATATCTGATGTATGCTTTTGCCCTTTCCAGCTAGCAGCACTCGTGTGGATATGTATGGTCACGCATTTGGCCTATGTCACAGCAGGGGTGTAACGAAGTATATTTGGTGCTAGTACCTTGGCCTACTGTAGATGATCATGATTTAGCCACATATTGGCCAGTGATCCTCATGTAGTTTAACATATTGGAAAGGGGATGCCTGAAGCTGTGGGCTATGTGTGTGCATACAGAGTTGTATTGTTTTCAGCTACACATGACGGTAATGTACCGATGTGTATCTCTATGAGGTTAAGACATGAGTAGTACAGTGTGCAGGTTTGCAGACCCCACCTTCAGTGGGATGTTCCCAGGATAGACACAGTGCACAGGATTGGTATTTAAACAATTTATGTTTAGCAATATACAGCATAAGGACACAGAGTATGAGATCTAGATATGTTGCCCGTACAGGACAGGATGCATCTAGGTGATATGGTTCACATTATCACCAGCCTCCATGGCATACATGTTCTGTTTTTTTCCCACCCTCTCATGGCAGCATATTTTACCTAGGTTACTGTTCAGACATACAATATGAACATGTGACACGTGAATCGTTACTATCGTCTCTCATTGGCAGGGGTGCCAATGTGGACAGTCAATGCATTACAATACCCATGTCGCGCACACACACACACAATATGTTACAGTATAGATGGAACTGTTGGGGTATTTCCCATGAGTGTACTTACTTTCTAGGCTATGTGTTCCTTTTCTAACAGCATATGTGTTTTTTACAGCTCATTAATTGTTCGGTTATATGTTGATGTCAGGATTTGTTTTGTGTAGGGTTACTACATCTTAACATATGTCAGTTATGTTGAATATTGACACGCACATTTCTTTTTTTTCCAAGGTGATGCAGGATATGGGTGTCGCCCCTGGCTGCTGACCCCTGTACGTCAGCCACGGACACGTGCAGAGCGGAGGTACAATGAGGCCCATGCCTCCAGCCGCTCAGTCATCGAGCGTACCTTTGGCGTGTTGAAAAGTCGCTTCAGGTGTCTGGATAGGTCAGGCGGGGCCTTACAATATAAGCCAAGGACTGTTGCAGAGATAATCATAGCCTGTTGCATCCTGCACAACATTGCTCTCAGGCACAATATCCCTGCAGAGATTAATGAGGATCTGGAGCAAGATCCAATGTGCCCCCCTGTACGTGCCAGTGGTGACACACAGGATGGCACAGCAGTCAGACGGAGGTTGATTGGAGAGATCTTCTCATGTGCGTATTACCTACCCACACAGCTTTTTAATCCTATGTGTGTTATGCTTACAGCAGTTACAGTTTATGTCAGGATATGATTTGTATGCGACACCACATTAGTATTTTAGTGCTAATTCACAACTCACATATAGGCATGTGTGAGGCACAAACAATGTGGCCAGTACACAACAGCATTTGGTGCCAGATGATGTGGGTGGTTGCTCATACGGCTGTGTGTGATTTTTAAGGTTAAAATTACAGTTAGTGGCTGCCTGTGTTAGCACCTGTTGTTGTTGTTGAACACAAATGATGTTTGTGATGATATGGGTGGAGAACAGTGTTAGCCATATGGTGAGATGTTCACAGTGTGAGACCAGTCCACGTTTGGGGACATTAGTCCAGTGGGTTGAATTTATATGTTTCACCTTTGGGGTGTACATTTGGTTCTTAAACTCCTGTCAGCTGGCTATGTGTTGCTTTGTTATTATGGCCGTATCAGGACATACATATCACAAGACAGATGCTTAGTAGTAGTTTCTGCGGATATTAGGGTATCTATGTGTAGGGTGTTAATGTCACCCTACAGTGTGTCGGAATGTATACTGCACCAGAAAGCCATGACATGGACATGTTATAGGATGGGGATCTGAGCATTGTCCAGCCAGAGAGGTAGTATTGCCACATTTACATGTAGGCGAATTGACCTTAAGTACAGTGCTACATATGTACACAGATACAGAGGATAACCTACCCCATATCAGCAAGGGGTGCGTTACAGTGGGCAGGATGAGCACAGAATGTGTTGGTGGCTTATGGTTGTGCAGAATTCTCAGGGAGTACATGGCATATCTTGCTGATAAATTCTCAACATATGCCATCATGCCTCAGCTACAGGCTGGGTATGTGAGTAGTGTAGGATAGTACAGTCCACATTAGATAGATTGCATAGATAGTCGGACAGGGAAGGGGAGGATTATGTTGGCAAGGAAAACCAGACATATGTGAGAGTTGTTTCTCTGAGGTACACATATAGGCTATCCATGCGTTGACATTCTCAATGACACACAGTGTGATGGCATGCAGCCATCATGGTTTGCGTAAAAAACATACATGGCATTGGTGTTTTAATGACATGACGCACACATTGACAGCTATCTGTGGAGATCATCAGCAAATAGCTGTCACTATGATTCAAGGTATGACATCTACACACCAGGATATGTATTTGGTCCCTGCATACATGAGACACTCGTGCATATTCCATATGTGTTTCCAGAATTGTAAGCGACTTAGCATTCAACATTGACACACCCCTACACAAAGATAGGGGGCATTGTTGCCAATATAGTGGATCTGTGTGACTCGTCTGTACTTTGTGATGAGGTGCAAACATGGTGGTTGCTGACATGTCTGTTGATCTTCTGTACAACAACACAGAGGTACGATGGGGACAGGATTGATTATGGACACCTGAAGATAGCCTCATACAGCTCTGTGCTGCCTCTCACATGTGAGAGATCTATACATTGTGATAGGGAGCAGTCAGACATTAGGTGATGGTGTGGGGTATGAGAGTTGTGGACAGGAAGGTGCAGTGTGTGATACTCTTGTAGAACATGACATATGTTTGTTACTGTTGTGTTTCCCAATGCACAGGACATAGTTTATTCAGATGCTGTTGATGTGTTGGATTGGCATGTGACTGAACATCACCCAAAATGCTTTGCGTTGGGGTAGGTGGATGTACAGCGAGATTGTGTGTGCCTGGGGTCATGTGGAAAAACATATCTTCATTGCTCCATCATATTGGGCAGATGTTGTGTTGTTTCGTTTTTCACTTCAAGCTCCATCAACCATCCCTTGCTGTTGTCACACATATCCCCATGTGTTTGTGTTCAGCATGTCCTGTGCCACACTCTATATGTGACAGGTACAGCAGATCTGCATGTGTGTGTATTTAAAGTTTGTATTTGGTTTGCCTGCACTTGCTCCCTACCCCAACATTGTACCATAAGCCAACAACAGGGTATTATTGCCGGTTCACGGGGCCTTTATATGTCTAAAGGTCCACTTGGACACATACAGGCCATGTGTTGCAGCTGGAATGCAGACATTTGCATACTTTGTGTGTGGGTGATTACAGGTTGCCTGTGTGATGAGACACTCTTCAGGCATAGTACATTATCATGTACTGTGAGGGGACTGTGCACCTGGGGGGCAGTTGTGACTGTGGTATGTCTTCCGTAGTGCTGTTTACCTTATGAGTATTATCAACATGTGCTGTGTGGTGTGAGACAAAATGTGTCTTGTGTTCTGAGTCACCACTGATGTTCACCTTTATTTATTTTCAGATATGACCATAATGTGGACATGCATCAGCAGTGGCTTGACCTTTTGTTTGTACACGTACTGCTGAGATTCTCTCCCTTCACTGTCACCTCTTATTGCTGTGTAGTGGTTCATGGGATTGCTGACATACACCTGATGCACACACAAGGTAAGTTGCACATTTGTTAATTGCAGATTTGTATCTATGTTTACCTGTTGATGATTCATAATTGTCTTATATGCATGTAATGTTTCCTCTATGTGCACATAAACAGATGCATGTCGTGTGTAGCTGTGACACACCTGTGTGACATGAGCATGGACATGACCATACCCATGTTTTACCCGTGTGTGTGTTTAGGATTAATGATGTCATCACCAATGTTTTGTTGAGTAATGCTATCATGTACTGTGTGGTTTAACATACCTTTCTTGTGCATTTGCAAAGGTGTAACGGTGTGCATTGTGTGGTGTTTTTCAAAGGTGGCTAACAAGAACATACATATCCTCTCATGACACAGGGCTGAGTACATACCGGACACGTCTATTACAGTGCATCTGGTGTCACCATCACCCACCTTTTGGAGAAACAACACCATAGACATTTTACACCAGAAAGTGGCCCATTGGATGTTTTACCTCTGCGAGTGAGACATATGACTGCGATGGACAGTATTACTATTAACCTACTTAATTCTCCATTACAGAGGTGTTCTATGCACTGTTTGTGTGATGGTTCTGCAGGGAGTCCTGCTTATTGTTGAGAACACACATGAACATTCAAAGAAAGTGGAATGTTGACATGTCACGCTTGACTATTCCTAGCCATATTTGGTGGAACACTATTAACCTCACCTGTTGGATTGCACATAGTATTGTTACTTTTGGCAGTGTTCCCCCCGTGTGCAGCAGCAAATGACATGGACAGTGCAGCTGATCCATTCGAACACAGTTTTAGTATTGTTAGGTTTTGGCCCTGGGTGTGACATGCCACCCAGGATACCCTCATCTTTTTCTTCCTAATCAAGCATACACCCATGTTTGCGCCATACGGCCAACGATGGAGCACTCCTATTGTGTATGTCCACCTGCTTTCCACCTGCAGATGCTACAAGTGTTACCTCAACAATGATTTTGGACACACGACCATCTTAAATTAATGTGGTCAATGTGACAAGGGTGTTTACGTGCATGTGTGGCATCACTGTATCATGTTGCACTGTGGATGGTGCTTTTGCATATGACGGACTATGTTTGTGAGACAAAACATGTGGACCTCAGACTTCTTTGTGGCTCCGTGTAAGATGTTTGGCCCTCATTTCCTTTTTCAGATGCTGCTTATTGTGTTTGTTGGATGTGCAGATGTGACAGTCTGCATGTATGTCAACACCTTGCATTTCCCATGTGCACAGTCCAGGCTATGCCCTGTGGTAGGGACACTCACATTGCGACATGATGTTTGCAGTGTGGCAATGTGGGTCACCGTTGCACTTCTTCAATTGTGCATTCCATGTATTATGTTATATGTGGCCAAACAGTGTCTACTCTGAAAAGGTTGCAGGGCCACCTCCTTCATGGTGGTATATGTATAGGTATGGGAAGGTCGTTTAGTTTGTATTTTGTTTGTGTTCATGTGCCTGTCCTACCTGTTAGCATATACTCATTGTGATTTTGAGGAGAGTTTGTGTCTACATTGTTGCAGCTTTGATTCCTAGCTCAGCCATTATGTGAGACCTCACACATTACTTTCCCAGCGTGATTTTCACAATAAAACATTTTCTCAACATAGGCTTGTTTGGTTTGGTTGTCTCCTGTGTTGCAAGATGGATATGGTTTGAGGGACACATGATGTGTGTTGTGTCCTCAATATGCAGCGCCAACTCTCTACATGCACTCATATGTGCATTACACCTTTGCAGCATGCAGAATCAGGTAGGGGCTGGGGGTCTGCTGCCCAGTGCATTGTATGCAGTGGCTGCACATTATATCTCCTGCTCTTCATTTGTGGTGAATGAATTAACTTTTCTGTGTGAGTTGGATTTATGCCCTATTAGAGGGGTTTCAATATTCCATCAGAGATGCACTCACCTTCATATTATGATGGCACTGACTACACTATTTGTGATGTGTAAACCAAATAAAGATACTTATTCCACAAACATGTGGCTCTTTTGGTGATTGAGCAGGGTGATACAAAGGCACACATTGCATTGCCTGTTTATCAGTCCTGCGTCTTTGTGACCCAGAGACTGCATTGTTTTTTTTGTCAATATCATTGGATGAGGATTAACTGGTCTTTGTTCCACGGTAATGAGGGGTTACATGACTTGACCTAGGCCACATGGGGTGCTAGTGGGAATTGATCAGTGTTTGCTTGGGTCCAAGGCCATTTTGTTACCAGTAGGTTAGTCCTTCTCTCTTTGATCACATTGACACTTGTCTGGGGCCATTTGCCACACATGTACATGTGCCACCTGTGCTCGCATCCTTGTACAGTGACAGCTGTGTATCTGGCAGACACATGTAACCTCACTGGGTATTAACGGTTGCCATACAGTGTGCTTAGTATGCTTGGCTCAGTGTGCTCAGTGTGTTACTGTGTACTCAGTGTACTGTTTCTGGGAGTGGCTACAGTCATGTGTTTATACTCTGTAGTTTTTTGTTTTGATTAGCACATGTGCTATATCCTTTGTTTTCTAATCTGCTAACTGTACCATGAGGTAACAGCAGGTTCCTCACCTCTACAAACACCCTTCTCTCTCCTCACTGTACGTCAAGGTGCATCCTGTGTGCTGCTTAGCCATCACATATTGTTTTTTTTCAGAGGTGTCCCACTTTAGGGTGTTTACATGGCAACACAGCAGGGGGTTTGGTTTTCTGTGATTCAGGTGTTGTGTGTTACACCTGATTACATGTGGAACTTTCTCGTGTCTTGATCCAAATTATTAACATGATCCACATACCGTCCTCTGTTGCCCTTGTGGTATATTTTTCCCCTCTTTTGCATGCTGTATCCACTGCAGAACATTTCCTTGTGTGTGCACATGTGCACCACATCACAAATACAGACTGCAATTGTATGAGTAATTAGCAGATCTGCATGTGCATTTCCTCATGCTTACTTTTTGGTGTTTGCTTGTCCTGACAGTCAGCAGGCGGTTTGTTTAATGGACTGCACTCTTTCTTTCTGCAGTCTTTGCTAAGGAGCTCACATTGTTGGTGTGGCATGCCGGTTTAGCCATTGTGATTTGTGGTAGTGGTCATTAGTGTGCTTCCTCTGTGGTGTCTTATATTTGTATGCTTTTCCATAAAAGGTGTTTAACATTTGTTTGAGAGTCATATATGTGCTGATGTGTGCTGTGAGCATATTGTACCCTCAACTGAGTTGTTACCCATCCTTCCATACAATTTTCTGTAATGGCAACTGTGTGCCATCCTACCCTGATGTGCATGCTGATAACCCACATCCTGGCCTCCTACACATTCCAGCATTGCAGCTGTCCCTGATTGCCTCTCCTGTGTGTGCTCTGCATAGCACTTTTACTCCACAGTCATCCTGATATGTCACCTATTCTGCCATTTGAGCCTCCTCTGCTGGCCACATCTTACCATCCTCTTTCACACACAGTCATTATAGCACGGTACATTAACATCACTCTGTGCATGGCTGTAGTTAGCCAGAATATGTTTGTCCATTTTAATGGGTGCCACATGGGATGGGGATGATTTCTGCAGTACAGCAACTGATCTTCATCCCTCTTTTAATTTTGTATTGTTTTTGTGTTTTAGCTCTGTGCAGTGCTTGTGTTACGTGTGGGTTTGCCACATACCTCCTTTGCCATTCAAACTGAGGGATGTTAGTGCTAGTGGGTAACGTTTCTGAGTTCATCTCTACATCCTTGGGGCATCTTTCGCCATGCCTTTGATTGACACAGCTTATGGGTTACGTACAATAGTGTCTTGGGAGTTGACAGCCTTTCCACATGACCTTTGCGGAGAATGAGGTTTTCATTTCCTAGCAACGTGTGTTTATATTGTGCCTTCTGAAACACCATAAAAGGTGCATTAATATCTGGCACAAGGGGGTAGTTCTTTTGAGACAGCATCACAGATTGCTGTACAGTTGCACACAGACAGTTGACATACCTCTGCCAACCTTATTCACTGGAACATTCAAACCATGAACACCCCTCCATCATTCACTATCTCCACAAGTTGTCAGCATTCACAACAGAGGAGTATTGGCTTCTTCCCCAGAGCTTGAGTTTAATGGAGCTGTAGTACTCCAACGGGAATAGGGCAGTTTACAAGATAAGATACACTCTAATCCCCTGTTCATATCAGTCGACAGGGACTGTGTGCAGTCGCTCCTTGCTACATCACGAATGGCTGACCCAGTTCTGCCATACCTGATTTAGCTGGGTGAGGCTACAGACAGGCCCTGCAACTGATTACCATATCAGAATAACTCTGATCCCCTGTTGATATCAGTCGCCTGCCCCTGTCTGCAGCCCCTCCCTGCCAAATCAGGTATGGCAGACCTTGGTCAACACACCGACTTACAATTCCCATACGTTACAATGCACACTGCTGCCATCTGGGACAGTGCTCTCACCTTACCCTGCCTCATATAGCACACTTGGCTACACTTTCACCAACATTGTAGGGTGCTATGGTGGACATTGCATTTTCACATGTGCCCTCTGCTTTAACCGATGGGCGACGTTCTGTTACACTGCTTTGAGAGTGTATTTGCTATCAGTTATGATTCTACAAATATACAATAAGGTACTCCTAAAACAATATTAGGGGTATTAGATACACTTTTATTGGTATAAGCATCTACACCAATCCTTAGTATATACAGAATTTAAAAGACCTAAACACAAGCTTTAAACTAAGATGCAGACAGAAGTCCAGCAACGAGATGGGGGTTCTCCGGTCTTTTGCATTGAGTGTCGCATGTATGATTTTCTCCCAGTTGGTGAGAGGTCTTACGTATGCACTAAGTGCAAAGAACTCTTTGCTCTCAGGGAGCGAGTCCGTTCTCTAGAAGCTAGAGTAGCAGACCTGGAAGACATAAGAAAGACAGAGATGTACATGGACGTGACCTACAGGGATATAGTCCTGAAGTCCCACCTCCAGTCTGGCAGCATCCCTGCTGCCATGGAGGAGAGAGGTCACATGACAGGAGAGCATCACCCTGGTGTGGCAGGAAGTGATCCTGTAACTAGGACCTGTCCTCCAGGTGATGTAAAACCCTCTTGCACCGAGGACGTTTCTCCAGGGCCACGTGCCCATGAGGGGAGGGTAAGGACAGCTGTTATAGTTGGTGATTCAATCATTAGGAATGTAGATAGCTGGGTGGCTGGTGGACGTGAGGATCGCCTGGTAACATGCCTGCCTGGTGCGAAGGTAGCGGACCTCACACACCGCCTAGATAGGATCGTAGATAGTGCTGGGGAGGAGTCTGCTGTCTTGGTACATGTTGGTACCAATGACATAGGAAAATGTGGTAGGGAAGTTCTGGAGGCTAAATTTAAGCTTTTAGGTAGGAAGTTGAAATCCAGAACTTCCAGGATAGCATTCTCCGAAATGCTTCCTGTTCCACGTGCAGGACCCAAAAGACAGGCAGAGCTCCGGAGTCTCAATGCGTGGATGAGACAATGGTGCAAGGATGAGGGTTTTGGATTTGTTAGGAACTGGGGAACATTCTGGGGAAAGGGGGGGCTCTTCCGAAGGGATGGGCTTCACCTTAATCAGGATGGGACCAGACTGCTGGCATTAACCTTTAAAAAGGAGATAGAGAAGCTTTTAAACTAGAAATTAGGGGAAAGCCGACAGTCACCCAGGAGCGCATGGTTCGGACGAAGGTATCCTTGAAGGATACTACCAAAAGCAATGAGGTTCCAAAAGGGAGTATAGTAGCCGAAATGCCCTTGAGTAAGGAGCAGACAGAGAATAAAGATTCCAAATTACCCATGCCTACCAATAGCCAGATTAATATGAATAAAATACAGTCTCTAAAATGCTTGTATGCCAATGCTAGAAGTCTAAACAATAAGATGGGAGAGTTAGAATATATGGCACTAAATGAGAGGTTAGATATGATTGCACTCTCAGAGACATGGTGGAAGGAGGATAACCAGTGGGACACTGTGATACCTGGATACAAACTATATCGTAATGATAGAGCTGATCAAATTGGTGGAGGGGTTGCGCTCTATGTTAGAGAGGGCATTGAGTCAGAAAGGATTAAAGTTTTGCAGGGAACAAAATTTGCTGTAGAATCTCTATGGATTGAAATTCCACTTATGAAGGGGAAGGTGATGGCAGTGGGGGGTGTACTATCGACCGCCTGGCCAGAATGAACAAATGGATGATGAAATGCTCAAAGAAATCACAGAAGCTAACAAAAGTCACAACAGAGTAGTAATAATGGGTGATTTCAATTACCCCGGTATCGACTGGGTCAGTGTCACGGCAGGACAAACTAAAGAGATAAAGTTTCTAGATGGAATAAATGACTGCTTCTTGGAGCAGCTGGTTCATGAACCGACCAGAGGGGAAGCCATACTGGACCTAGTCCTTAGTGGAACGCCAGATCTGGTGCAAGAAATAAGGGTGTTGGGACCACTTGGCAATAGTGACCATAATATGATCATGTTTGATTTAATTATTGGAGAACAAATAGTAAAGAAATCCACAGTACTACCTTTTAACTTTCAAAAGGGAGACTATGATAGAATGAGGAATATAGTTAGGAAAAAACTAAAAGGAGCGGTTCCAAAGGTTAAAGACTTACAGCAAGCTTGGGCGTTATTTAAAACTACTATCCTCGAAGCCCAGACCAGCTGTATTCCACGCATTAAGAAGAGTGGGAGAAAGTCCAAAAAACTGCCAGCATGGTTTAAAGGTGAGGTCAGAGAGGCTGTTGCTGCCAAAAAAGCAACCTTCAGGAAATGGAAAAAAGAGCCAAATGATGAAAACTGGAAACAGCACAAGCACTGGCAAGTTAAATGCAAAGCATTGATAAGGCAGGCAAAGCGGGAATTTGAAAAGAAACTTGCTGCGGAAGCAAAAACACGAAATAAAGACTTTTTCAAGTACATTCGTAGCAAAAGGCCTGTGAGAGAGTCAATTGGACCGTTAGATGATAGAGGGGTAAAAGGGGCAGTAAGAGGAGACAAGGCTATAGCGGAGAGACTGAATGAATTCTTTGCTTCGGTCTTTACTGAGGAAGATGTAGGGATGTTACCCAAGACTGAAGTGGTATTTAAAGGTGATACTGCAGAGGAATTGAGAGAAATATCGCTACACCGGGAAGATATATTACAACTATTTGATAAACTGAATAGTAGCAAATCACCTGGACCGGATGGTATACATCCCAGAGTGTTGAAAGAACTGAAATATGAGATTGCAGACCTGCTATTGGTAATCTGTGAACTTTCATTAAAATCATCTGTAATACCTGAAGATTGGAGGGTCGCCAACGTAACACCAATTTTTAAAAAGGGTTCCAGGGGTGACCCGGGAAATTACAGACCGGTGAGCCTGACGTCAGTACCAGGGAAAATGGTAGAAACCATCATAAAGAACAAAATTACGCAGCATGTAGATAGTCATGGCCTAATGGGAGACAGCCAACATGGCTTTAGACAAGGAAGATCTTGTCTTACTAATCTGATATGTTTTTTTGAAGGTGTGCATAAACAGGTAGACAAAGGTGAGTCGGTTGATATAGTGTATCTGGATTTTCAGAAAGCTTTTGACAAGGTCCCCCATCAGAGACTTTTGGCAAAGCTAAAAAGTCATGGGATAGGAGGCAGTGTACTATTGTGGATCGGGAACTGGTTAAAAGATAGAAAGCAGAGAGTAGGGCTAAATGGCCAATATTCCCAATGGAAAAAGGTGAATAGTGGAGTACCCAGGGATCTGTACTGGGTCCGCTGCTTTTTGACATATTCATAAATGACCTGGAAAAGGGAATAACGAGTGAGGTTATCAAATTTGCAGATGACACAAAACTGTTTAAAGCTGTTAAAACCCAAGAGGAAAGTGGAAAACTGCAGGAGGACCTGGATAAATTGGAAGACTGGGCATCCAAATGGCAAATGAAATTTAATGTGGACAAGTGCAAAGTCATGCACCTAGGAAAGAACAACCCACACTATAGTTACTCGATGCAAGGCTCCACATTAGAAGCCACCACCCAGGAAAAAGATTTAGGAGTCATCGTGGATAACATGTTAAAACCCTCCACCCAGTGTGCAGCGGCGGCCAAGAAAGCAAACAGAATGCTAGGTATCATAAGGAAAGGGATGGAGAATAAAACAAAGGATATTATAATGCCTCTGTATCGCTCCATGGTACGACCGCACCTTGAATATTGTGTGCAATTCTGGTCACCGTATCTTAAAAAGGACATAGCGTTATTAGAAAAAGTACAGAGAAGAGCCACCCAATTGGTGAAGGGGATGGAAGGCTACTCCTATGAAGAGAGGCTAAAAAGGTTAGGGCTCTTTAGCCTGGAAAAGAGACGGCTGAGGGGAGATATGATAGAGGTCTATAAATTAATGAATGGAGTGGAACAGATAAACGTGGATCAATTGTTTACGCTATCAGAATATAGAAAGACTAGGGGACATGTAATGAAGCTACAGGGTAAACTATTTAAGACAAATAAGAGAAAATATTTTTTCACTCAACGTGTAATCAAACTCTGGAATCTGTTACCGGAGGATGTGGTAAGGGCTGATAGTATAGCTGGGTTTAAAAAAGGTTTGGACAAGTTCCTGGAGGAAAGGTCCATAAACCACTATTAAAAAGGGACCCAGGATATCAATGCTTGACCCAGTACAAGCATTGTGGAACTTGTGTCTTTTGGGGAAACTGCTAGGTACGTATGACCTAGATTGGCCACTGTTGGAAACAGGATACTGGGCTTGATGGACCTCGGTCTGACCCAGTATGGCATGTCTTATGTTCTTATGTTCTTAACAGCTACTGCCTCAGCCAGCTGTCTTCATTTTGCACTGTTGGGTATCGAACCCCTGATCCCTGCAGCATTGATCGGTGTGGTAACCCTTGTGCTGCAGCTTTGCTCTCTGATTTGCACATCAGCACGTCGCTTATGCCTTTCAGTATTAACATGACTCAGAAAACAGTAGCGCGACGCTCTCTGCCCAGCATACCACCGCCTTATGCCACCCATTATTTATCAGCCTCCTAAAATTACACAGCAAACAGCAGTCTGCATTGGTCACTGTGGGGATTGAACCCCTGATCCCTGCAGCATTGGTGGGAGCTATAACCATTGTGCTGTGGCTCTGCTCTTCTAATTTAACATCCATGCGCCACTTATGCAAGCCAGTATTACATTGCGTCAAAAACAATTGCGTGCCGCGTTATGATGTCCATTATTTATATCCCTCCTAAAATAAACATACCTCAGGCAGCTGTCTACATTGTGCACTGTGGGGGATCGGACCCTGATCCCTGCACCATTGGTAAGTGCCTTAACCATTGTGCTGTGGCTCTATGTTTCTGTTTGCACATCAGCGCCCCACTTATACCTTCCATTATGCGATTGCCGCCGTAACCGGCGCACCGCCTTATGCCGCCCAGTAGTAATATGCCGCCAGAAAACATCAGCGCGACGCTTTATGCCGCCCAGTATTCATATGTCGCATAAAAACATCAGCACGCCTCCTTATCCCGTCCAGTCTTGATGTGAGCCAAAAAACAACTCAGCGGGCTGCTTTATTTGGCCCAGTATTCCTCTGCCTCATAAACTAACACCTCAGCAAGCCATTGAGCATTGTGGGGTTTCGAACCCCTGATCCCTGCACCATTGGTCAGTGCTTCAACCATTGTGCTGTGGCTCTGTCCTTCTGTTTGATCAGCGCGACACATATGCCTCCCGTTCGGCTCTCATTTGCGGTAAGGTGCGGAGCGCACACGGGCGCCGCGCACCTTAGCGCATCTGTCAATCACGGCTTTTCTTCTTCAGGACGGAACGCCCACTCCTTATACGGCACACTCACTCTACCGCGGCCCGCACTTTACCAGCCTGTTAGTAAACATGCCCCTATATTTCCCCCCTTTGCAAATACATCCTTCCTCTTCCTCCCTCCCCATGTATTCCTCCCTCCTACCCCCTCCCACCCCCTTCCCCTCCCCTCTATCTCACATCTTTCTTACCGTCATCTCCCTCTCTCATCCATCCACTTGTATGAATCTCAGCTCCTTACACTCTTTCACCATTAGTTCTGTCCTTATGCCCGATGTCCTGCACACTCTTTGCTATCTTGCAGCCAGCCTTCCATCCTCCTTCCGCTCCTTCTCTCCCTCCCTCAAGGTTTCCAACCACTGCCACACTCCCTTCCATTGTTCGGCACTCCTCTACCCTTTCCCCTGTCTCAGCTCTGTCAGTTTGTACATCAAGCTCACATCAGCCACTCTTCTGACAAATCCTGCTGGTTGTGGAGTACCCGGCCCCACCCAGTGCTGTGCTATCTCGCATCGTGCTGCTACTATACAATGATGCAGCGCTCCACCATCCCTTCTGGGAATATCTTTATCTAGCTGATGCAATAAACATACCTCCGGTTTCCTTTGCAATCTATATCCTGTCAAGCCATGTATCATATCAATAATCTTTGCCCAATAGGCTTGTATCCCTTCACATTTCCACCACATGTGCAACCAATCCCCTCTCTCTTGGCATTGCCTCCAACATTGATCACTATTTCCCTTCCCGGCCCTGTTTTTTGCGTAATATTGGCCACCGTCAGTATTATCTTATCCCACACGTCTTCGTTCCAGCTCACCCCCAGTTCCTCCTCCCATTTTACCATGTAGCCCAATTTACTCTTCCCTCCCTCTGTTAATCCTTTGTAAATTTTGGACAAAACCCCCTTTTGACCCAGATGGCCTGAGCATAGCACCTCAAACCATCCCCTATTTTCCCATAAATCTTTCCCCACTTTCTGTTGTCTTAAAAAGTGACTGATTTGTAAATATGCGTAGTAGTCACTTTCCAATAACTCATATAGATCCCTAATACCCTCAAACTCTAATACTCCCTTCACACTTATTATTTGAGAAATATGCGTCAGCCCCGCCTTTGCCCGTCTACGCAGGGTTTTTACCCCAGGTCCCTGACCCCGATCAAAACATGTCTCCAGTGTCATTCCCTGCATATGTCTTTTATTTTGAACTAGTAATTTTCTATTTTGTTTCCACACTCTCAGACCCTGCGCAATCATGGGATTCAGGGAGTCATTATCAAGACCTTTAAGTCCCCCTTCCCTTGAATCTTCTTCCATTTGGACCCACTGTTTCTGTTTTCCTTGGTGCCACTCATAAATCGTTTTTAATTGTGCTGCCTCATAGTATTTCCAAAAATTTGGCACCCCTAATCCCCCCCCCCCCTTTCCTTTGGCTCTATACATTACAGCCATAGCTACTCTTGGCCGTCTGTTTGACCATATGAAGCGATTGACGAGTCTTTGTACCTGCTTTACCTTCCTATGCGGAACCCTGATCGGTAGCGTCTGAAACAGGAACAAAACTGGTGGCAATAGCATCATCTTTACTGTGGCTATGCGCCCAAACCAGGAAAGATATCCCCGCCCCCACCCATCTAGCCAACTCTCTACCTGCCCAAATATCTTCACGTAATTTAATTTATACAAGGCTTCTAGCCTATTACTTATTTGAATACCTAAATATCTAATTGTCTCTCGCGCCCATTTAAATGGGTATTTTTTCTGCAGTATGTCCTGTAATTCCCTCAGCACCGATAGGTTTAAAAATTCAGATTTTATCCAGTTTATTGTAAATCCTGACAGCTTACCAAATTCTTCTAATTCCCATAGTAAAATTGGGATAGAGAGTCAGGGTTTAGCTACGCTCAATATTGTATCATCTGCGAACAGAGATATTTTATATTCACTCCATCCTGCTTTAATTCCCTTTACATCTGCCCGTTCTCTCACCCTCTCCGCAAATAGTTCCAATGATATAGCAAATAATAGCGGTGATAGGGGGCATCCCTGTCTTGTTCCTCTCTGCTGCCCAAAAAATTCAGAGTAGGCCCCGTTCACCCGAACACAAGCCTTCAGATTGTGATACAGTGCTTTTACCCAATTTGTGAATTCTTCCCCCAGCCCCATTCTTTTCATTACTTGGAAGAGAAAAGGCCATGACACCTGGTCAAATGCCTTTTCTGCATCCAAAGACAGGAGAAAGGCCTCCTCCCCGATTTGTTCAATGGACCATATCATATTTAGTATATTTCTAATATTGTCTGCTACTTGTCTACCTGGTATAAATCCCGCTTGATCATAATGTATCAGCTTCCCTATTATCTTATTTAAACGCGTTGCGAGAATTTTAGCTAATAACTTAGCATCTAAGTTGAGCAGCGATATAGGTTTATAAGATGAGCATTCTTGTGGGTCTTTATGTATTAAGTTATTCCCGCCCATCCCATCGTATCCGCTAACACCCCTCCCTCCCTTGGAAGATTAAATAGCCTCACTAGTGGTATCGTTAACATCTCTCCAAAGCTTCAATAAAATTTATTTATTTATTTTATTTATTTGTGCGCGTTTCTATACCTCCCCTTCCAGAGATCAGGGGCGGTTTACAGAGAACATGGTAAACATCAATTACATAGAACATTTTTGAGCACATAATAACTATTTTACAGAGAAAATATTAACTATTTTACATAGATTGAGCACATATTCATTATTTACAGAGAGTAGGACAAATATGCACATCCATAATAAACATATTAACTATTTAGAACAGCCAGAACAGGTCTGACTATAGTTCTCGCTGTAAGCCCATCCAACCCCAGTGCCTTATCCAGTTTCAGCTGTTGTATCGCCCTCTGCACCTCATCAACCTGTATGGCCTTCTTGTTCCCCCTCGTCTAGCTTGGGCAACGTTAGGGAGTCAAGATAACTTTGTATTCTCTCCCTCTGTGGACGGGCCCTTGCCTTATATAACCCCTGGTAAAAACCCCTAAAGGCTTCCTTAATCTCCCCATCCTTATTTATCAACTCCCCTCCCTGGTTACGAATTTTCATTCTATGTGAGAGCAATTTCCTCTGCTTCAATTTCTGCGCCACATAGCTCCCCGCTTTATTACCTCCCTTGAAAAATTCCTGCCTCAAAAGCTGCATCTGATGCCTTATCTTTTCGGCCTGCAACACATTTATCTGTGCTCTTACTGCCAGCATCTGACCTCTATATCCTCCCGGTTTTCCTTGCACATCTCGCACTTCCAATTCCACCAATCTTTCTCTCAGTTTCCTCTCTCTTCCCTCCCATTCCTTCTTTTTCCACGCTCCACATTTAATTAAAATTCCTCTCACCACTGCCTTATACCCATCCCATACTCCTCCCCACGCTACCTCCCCATTGTCATTCCACTTGAAATATTCCCTCGTTTCTCTCTCAATGTCCTCTCTTACCCTCCCATCTTCTAATAATGCTTCATTAAGCCTCCAAAATTGTATGCCTTCTCCCTCTCCCTCCAATAGCATACTGACCTCTACCGGTGCGTGGTCTGACCATGTAATTGAGTCCATCTCTGCCCTCTTAATCCTACCCCCCACCTCCTTCAAGACCCAGATAGCATCTATTCTAGAGTATGAGCCATGAACTGGTGAATAATATGAAAATTGTCTCTTACATGGGTGTTGGAATCTCCAAGCATCAATCAAACAATGCTGTGCTACAAAGCTGCGATATCTGTTCCTATCCGCCCTCTTACCCTCTCTTTTCCCCATGGCATCTCTCGCTGGATTCCACGTTAAGTTGAAATCACCTCCACAAATGAGAATACCCTCCCCCAATTTACCCACCTCCTCATTCAGTTTTGTCCAAAATTCACTTTGCGCCCCTGTTGGCGCATAGCCATTCATTATACAATACCATTCACGTCCCACTTTTAAACGTATTAACACATATCTCCCTGCTTTATCCCGCACCACATCTTGTAATTGTATCTTTAACTTTGTAGCTATCAGTATGGCCACCCCTCCTTTTTTCTTTTCCACTGTGTTAGATGCATGTATACATACTCCATATCCTTTGGCTTAACTAGATATTCTGTCGCTCTCGTCAAATGCGTCTCCTGAATCAGTACTATTGCTGCCTTTTGGCATGCAATTTCTGTATACAATTTGTGTCGTTTAAATGGTGAGTTAAGCCCTTTTACATTTAATGTAACTATTTTTAACTCATCTTTTTCCATTATTCCACCCTTCTCTCTTAGTCCAACCCCCCTTCCCTCCCCTCCCTCACTCTATTCCCCCTCCCACTCCCCATATCTCTTCCACTCGAAACCACCCTCTCCCCCAACCCCCCACTCCTTTGCTCTATATCTTGTTGATATCCCTCCCTAGTTATCCCCACCATCCTTCTCTCCCCCTCTCATCTCCACTCCCCTCTTTCCCCCATCTCCTCCAACCTCCCCCCCTTCCCCCGCATTCTCTCACCTGTCCCCCCTTCCCTTCAATACATTTATTAGCATCTATCAACACTCCCCCTTCATGATCTCTGCATTGTCCCAGCTAGTTCTCTTCCACTGCTTCAGCCATTGCTCTTCTCCGCTGCTGTCTCTCCGGGGCTTCCTTTATTTAGTCGTGCCAATCTCCTGCCATCCGCTGGTGCTCGGCGCCACTTCAAACTATCCGCCCTCAATGTAGATGGTTTATTTATCATTGTTCTGCTTTGGCCTCCAACCCCATCTGGAAGACTGGTCAATCCCCATTCTTTAAGCACTCGCCACGCTTCCTCACTGGTCTGGACTCTTCTCAATTTCCCTTGTACTGTGATCAATAAGCCAAAAGGATACAGCCACTTATATCTCAAGTCCTCTCTCCTCTTCTTTCATCTCTCTCCTCCATTGTAGCGTGCCCAGTTACAAGTCCTGGAACAATTCCACGTTATGCTCCTCCCATTTGAATTGCCTCACTTTTCGTGCAGCTCTCAGGACACGCTCTTTCGTTTTAAAAGAAGTCATGCACACCACAATGTCTCTTGGCCTATTGTCCCTTATGGGCCCCAGCCCTCTATGGGCCCGCTCAAGATGTATGGGCTCTCCATCTCCACCCTCCTCTAGATCTGCAGTTTGTAATAGAGCTCGAAATTCCAGTTTGATTATGTGTTGTATGAAAAAATATTTTCTTTTATTAGTATTAGATGGGAGAGTGGAGGAGTAGCCTAGTGGTTAGAGCAACTGCCTAGTACTCAGAAAATCAAGGGTTTGATTCCCACTAGCACTCCTTGTGACCTTGAGCAAGTCACTTTACCCTCCACTGCCTCAGAAGAAAAGGCTGGTAATTTACCTCCAGTGATACATTGCCAAGAAAACCCAGCTGGGTCGTTATGAGTCAACACTGACTTGATGGCATTTTAAAAAAAAGGGTTACATTGTAGCTTTATTGTGTATCCTCTCATTATTCTACTTTTTGATGGTGTAAACAATTGATCTGTGTTTTTCCACTCCATTCATTAATTTATAGACTTCTATCATATCTCCCCTCAGCTGTCTTTTTTCCAAGTTGAAGAGCCCTAACCTTTTATGTCTTTCCTCATAGGGGTATCCTTCCATCCCCTTTACAATTTTGGTGGCTCTTCTCTGTACCTTTTCTAATTCAGCTATATCTCAATATTCAATGTGCAGTCACACCATGGAACAATACAGAGGCATTATAATATACTTTGTTTTACTCTTCATTACTTTCCCTATGATTCCTAACATTCTATTTGTTTTCTTGGCCGCCGCTGCACACCAGGTGGAGGATTTCAATGAGTTATCGATGATGACTCCTAAATCTTGTTCCTGGGTGGTGGTTCCTAATGTGAAACCTTGCATCATTCCTAATGTGGAACCCATAATTTGGGTTGTTCTTTCCTAAATGCATAACTTTACACTTGTCCAGATTAAATTTCATCTGCCACTTGAATGGCCAGTCTTCCAATTCATCAAGGTCCTCTTGCAATTTTTCACAATCCTCTTGGGTTTTAAGAACTTTGAATAATTTTGTGTCATCTGTAAATCTGATCACCTCATTCATTATTCCTATTTCCAGGTCATTTATGAATATATTAAAAAGCAGCAGACCCAGCACAGATCCCTCAGGTACTCCACTATTCATCTTTCTCCATTGAGAAAATTGGCAATTTATCCCTATCCTCAGCTGTCTATCTTTAACCAGTTCCTGGATTCAAAATAGTACACTGTCTCCTATCCTGTGACTTTTTAAATTTGCAAAGAATCTCTCATGAGGGACCTTGTCAAAGGCTTTCTGAAAATCCAGAGAGTGGCAACTAACATGATCTGCGTTCTTTGTCAAAAAGCATGAGTACAAAGGTAAAGATCTCACTATATACTTTGGAAGAATGAGAGGATAAAGACATTAGGTTGGGAAATATAAATACCTCCAAGGCATGCACAGAAATGGCCCTCTTTTGATTGAAAGGAAGTTCTACAATGAGGGGTCATAAGATGAAGTTGAAATAGTAGTCTCAGGAGCACTCTAAGAAAATATTTATTTACAGAAGGGGTGCTGGATGCGTGGAACAGCCTCCCAGTGGGACGAGCAGGGTTAGACCACCAAGATTCCAGGGGCAGCAAAATGCAATGAGCAGGTCACTTAAATCCCTTTTTTCCTAGATCCTGCCCTCCAGAGGTCCTACTCCAACAATTTCCCCAGTGGCTTGACACCTGTGGTTGGAGGGAAGGAGGGTACTTATAATATCATTCTTTCCTCTATTTTTTTTTTTTTTACGTTTTTGTAATAACTATAAAACATTTTGAATGGTCTTCCCCTGGAAAACGATCTAAAATGTTTACAGATAAATAAATGAATTTCTTGATAAGAACTGCAAAATCCCATGACATAAGAACATAAGATATGCCATACTGGGTCAGACCAAAGTCCATCAAGCCCAGTATCCTGTTTCCAACAGTGGCTAATCTAGGTCATACGTACTTACTGTAGCAGTTTCCCCAAAAGAGCAAGGTTCCACAATGCTTGTATTGGGTCAAGCAGTGATATCCTGGGTCCCTTTTTAATAATGGTTTATGGACCTTTCCTCCAAGAACTTGTCCAAACCTTTTTTAAACCCAGCTACACTAACAGCCTTTACTACATCCTCCGTAACAAATTCCAATTTGATTACACGTTGAGTGAAAAAATATATTCTCTTATTAGTCTTAAATAGTTTACCCTGTAGCTTCATTGCATGTCCCCTAGTCTTTCTATATTCTGATAACATAAACAATCGATCTATGTTTACCCGTTCCACTCCGTTAATTAATTTATAGACTTCTATCATATCTCCCCTCAGCCGTCTCTTTTCCAGGTTAAAGAGCCCTAACCTTTTTAGCCTTTCTTCATGGGAGTATCCTTCCATCCCCTTTACCATTTTGGTGGCTCTTCTCTGAACCTTTTCTAATAACGCTATATCCTTTTTAAGATATGGTGACCAGAATTGCACACAATATTCAAGGTGCGGTCTCACCATGGAACGATATAGAGGCATTATAATATGTTTTGTTTTATTTTCCATCCCTTTCCTTATGATACATAGCATTCTATTTGCTCTCTTGGCTGCCACTGCACACTGGGCGGAGGGTTTTAACATGTTATCCACGATGACGCCTAAATCTTTTTCCTGGGTGGTGGTTCCTAATATGGAACCTTGCATCATGTAATCATAGTTTGGGTTGTTCTTCCCTAGGTGAATAACTTTGCACTTCTCCACATTAAATTTCATCTGCCATTTTGATGCCCAGTCTTCCAATTTACAATTTTCCACAATCCTCATGGGTTTTAACAACTTTAAATAGTTTCGTGTCATCTGCAAATTTGATAACCTCACTCGTTATTCCCTTTTCCAGGTCATTTATGAATATGTCAAAAAGCAGCGGACCCAGCACAGATCCCTGGGATACAGCACTATTCACCTTTCTCCATTGGAAAAATTGGCCATTTATCCCTACCCTCTGCTTTCTATCTTTTAACCAGCTCCTGATCCACAATACTACACTGCCTACTATCCCATGACTCTTTAGTTTTGCCAAAAGTCTCTGATGAGGGAGCTTGTCAAAGGCTTTCTGAAAGTCCAAATACACTTATCAACCGACTCACCTTTGTCTACCTGTTTATTCACACCTTCAAAAAAACATAACAGATTAGTAAGACAAGATCTTCGTTGTCTAAAGCCATGTTGGCTGTCTCCCATTAAGCCATGACTATCTGCATGTTCAGCAATTTTGTTCTTTATGATGGTTTCTACCATTTTTCCCGGTACTGACCTCAGGCTCACCAGTCTGTAGTTTCGTGGATCACCCTGGAACCCTTTTTAATGATAGTTTACAGATTACTAATAGCAGTCTGCAATCTCATATTTCAGTTCTTATGTAGTATTTCAGCTCATATAGTAAAACTGACCCATGCAGCACAAGAAGCTTGCAAGCTACTAAGTGCACTTCATCTGGCAAGTCACAGGGGCTGAGTTAGGGCCTCCACAGGAACTGGGCTGAGCTAGTAGATTACCAGGAGTCAATTGGAGCCTGGAGCCATGGGGGAATGGAGGGTGCAGAAGATTAAAGGTTGGCCTAGAGTGCTTGGCCCTGTGAAGCAGAAAGAGGATCTCTGAGGAAGACGAAGGAATGCAAGGCAAAGTAGATGGAGTGTATGGCAGACCTCAACAAATTCCAGGTGCCAAGTAGCCATGGCTCCTAGAAATTTCACCCTGGCGCTTGGAATTTCAAGTCCCTGATTTGGTAGAAGCGCCTGAAAAATATGACATTTCAGACTTCCCCCACTGCATGGTTGAGTCACACAGTGCAGGTTTATTTTCATCCTGTGGTTTCCAGTCTCATGAGACGTACAAGCATAAGAAACCCAAATTTCCTCCGCTGCACGGCTTTTCAGGAGCTTCAGTTAGGCACAAGAATTGGCGAGTGAGAGTGATACTAGATAAAGCCCAGAGAGGAGGAAGGGGAGTCATGGTGAAAAGGGATAATGGGTGAAGGCAAGGTGTGAAAGTATAAGAGACTTTTTTTTTCCCTTCATATATCATGAGGCCATGTGATATGTGAAGCAAAAACTGATGCTGCCTCAGGTGCAATTATGAAGGGCGTTCTCTTGACATTGGGCAGTGGCATATTAAGGGTCTGAGTTATTAAGCTTTTTCCCCTGGAAAGTGGGGAAAACAGTCTTATGTATTAATCAGCTCCTAAAAGCTGAAAAAAGAATTACAATACACCTTTTGGGAAGGGGAGATGCAAGCCTTGACCTAAGGTCTCAGTGATTGGCTCCTAGATTCCAAGAAAATTTGTCAAGGCCTGCCAAATGGTCTTTATCTCGCATCGTTTTCTAGGCTTCTATGAAATCTTCTGATGATGATCACATTGGGCTGTAACCTCTGTCCCAGAAGATCCCAGACCTGTCATGATAATCCCACAACCAGATGGATGTTCAGAACATACACATGAATATAAATTAGATGGTGGAATTATGATCCTAGTGGATTCCAAATTCTAACTGCTGGTATTTATCCTCAAACTAACTAGATTAATTAATTAATTAATTAATTTATTTATTTAATGGTATTTATATACCGCCTTATCATTCAATCAAAGCGGTTTACACAGCAAACAATCAAGGGGGCAAGTGTTTTCATGCAGTGTATAGTGTGGCGTGTTTGTGTTGGCGGGGAAGAGATTAGGGTTGGATTAAATTCATAGTGCGCTATAATACATCATGAGCTATTATACAGTCTTATGTACAGTCTCTGGGTGGTGGGGGGGGGGGCAGATGATCTGAATTGGATGTTGGTTCAGGGGGTATGTCCATAGTATTCGAGGAAAAGGGTTGTCTTCAATTGTTTTCGGAAATCCTTTATTTCTGTGGTTAGTCTCAGATCATCTGGGAGGGAGTTCCAGATGGATGGGGCAGCCAGGGAGATTGCTTGTTGTGCGGTGTCTTTGTGGGTCTTGATGATGCTTTGAAAGGTACCAAAAATATGTGTCGCAAAATTAAATCGTAGGATATTTTTATGTGGATTCTGTTTATGTCCTTTTTATTATTATAGAATAAAACTGGTATATTCTGTCAATCACCCTCATGATCCTCAGCAGTTAGATTTCTTTCAATTCCCTATCCCTTGTACTCTCCCGAGCATCTTCCTACTCACTGATGCGAACAATCTCACACAGCCCCTTCCTACTCAATAATCCAACAATATCCCCCAGCATTTTCCTACTCAAGAACCACAGCACTCTCCCCCAGCATCTTCCTACACGACTCCAGCTCTCTTCCCCAGCATCTTCCTACTCACTGATCCCAGCACTCACTCCCAGCATCTTCCTATTCAATGACCACAGCACTCTCCCCCAGTATCTTCCTACTCACTGACACCAGCACTCTCCCCCCTCATCTAACTACTGAATGACCCTAGCACTCTCCCCCAGCATCTTCCTAGGCACTGACCCCAGCATCTTCCTACTCACTGACCACAACACTCCCCTAGCATCTTCCTACTCACTGATCTCACCACTCTCCCCATCATCTTCCTACTCACTAATCCCAGCACTCTCACCCAGCATCTTCCTAGGCACTGACTCCAGCATCTTCCTACTCACTGATCGCAACACTCTCCCACAGCATCTACCTATGCACTGAACTCAGCACTCTCCACCAGCATCTTCTTACTCGGTGACCATAACACTCTACCCAGTGTCTTCCTACCCACTGACCTCAGCACTCTCCTCCAGCATCTTCCTATTCATTGATCCCAGCACTCTCCCCCAGCATCTTCCTACTCACTGACCCCAGCATCTTCCTACTCACTGACCCTTGCACTCTACCCCATCAACTTTCTACTCACTGAACCCATCACTCACCCCCAGCATCTTCCTTTTCACTGATCCCAGCACTCTCCTCCATCATCTGTCTACTCATTGACACCAGCACTCACTCCCAGCATCTTCCTACTCACTGATCCCAGCACTCACCCCCAGCATCTTCCTATTCACTGACCCTAACACTCCCCCCAGCATTGTCATACTCAATGACCCCAGCACTCAACCCCTACATCTTCCTATTCACTGATGGGAACATTCTCACATAGCCTCTTCCTACTTAATAACCCCAGCAATCTCCCCCAGCATCTTTGTACTCCCTGACCACAGCACTCTATTCAAGCATCTTCCTACTCACTGACCCCAGCACTCTCCCCCAGCATCTTCCTACTCACTGACCACAGCACTCTATTCAAGCATCTTCCTACTCACTGACCACAGAATTCTCGCCCAGCATCTTCCTACTCACTGAACCCATCACTCACCCCCAGTATCTTCCTACTCACTGAACCCAGCACTCACCCCCAGCATCTTCCTATTCACTAACCCCAACACTCCCCCCAGCATATTCCTACTCATTGATGCCAGCACTCTCCCCCAGCATCTTCCTATTCACTGATCCCAGCACTCTCCCCCAGCATCTTGCTACTCCCTGTACCCAGCACTCTCCCCCAGCATCTTCCTACTCACTGATCCCTAACCCTTCCAACTAACTCACTCCAGTATTCTTTCCCACCATCTTCCTACTCACTGACACCAGCACTCTCAACCGGTATCCTCCTACACACTGACCACAACACTGACCCCCAGCATCTTCCTACTCACTGACCACAGCACTCTCCCCCAGCATCTTCCTACTCATTGACCTCAGCATCTTCCTATTCACTGACCCCTGCACTCTACCCAAGCAACTTCCTACTCACAAATCCCAAATCTGACCCCCAGCATTTTCCTATTCACTGACCCCAGCATGCTCCCCCAACATCTTCTTCTCACTGATCCCAGCACTCTGCCCCAGCACCTTCCTACTCACTGATGCATGCACTCTCCTCTAACATCTTTCTACTCACTAACCCCAACATTCTCCTCCAGTTTCTCCCTACTCACTGACCCCAACACTCTCCCCCAGCATCTTCCTACTAACTGATCGCAGCACTCTGCCCCAGCACCTTCCTACTCACTGATGCACACACTCTCCTCCAGCATCTTTCTACTCACTGACTACAACACTCTTATCCAGCATGTCCTACTCACTGACACCAACACTCTCTCCCAGCATCTTCCTATTTACTGATCCCAGCACTCTCCCTCAGCATCTTCCTATTCAATAACCACAACACTGACCCCCAGCATCTTCCTACTCACTGATTCCAACAGTCTCCACCAGCTTCTTCTTACTACTGATTCCCAGCACTCTCCTCCAGAATCTTCCTACTCAATGATGCCAGCACTCTCCTCCAGCATCTTCCTACTCACTGACCCCCTGTGCTCTACCCCAGCAACATCCTATTCACTAACCACAACATGACCCCCAGTATCTTCCTACATACTGACCTCAACACTGACTCCCAGCATCTTCCTACTCACTGACCCCATCGCTCTTCCAATTCACTGATTCCAACAGTCTCCACCAGCTTCTTCTTACTACTGATTCCCAGCATTCTCCCCCAGTCTTCCTACTCACTTACCCCAGCACTTTCCCCCAGCATATTCCTACTCACTGACCTCAGCACTCACCCTGAGCATCTTCCAACTCACTTACCCCAGCACTCTCCCCCAGCATATTCCTACTCACTGATCCCTGACCCTTCCAACTCACTGACTGCAGTATTCTCTGCCACCATCTTCCTACTCACTGACACCAGCACTCTCACCAAGTATCCTCCTACTCCTACTCACTGACCACAACACTGACCCCCAGCATCTTCCTACTCACTGACCACAGCACTCTTCCCCAGCATCTTCCTACTCACTGACCTTAGCAATCTCCCCCAGCTTTTTCCTACTCACTGACCCCAGCATCTTCCTACTCACTTACCACAGCAGTCTCCACCAGCATCTTCCTACTCACTGATCCCTAACCCTTCCAACTCACTGACTCCAGTATTCTCCCCCACCATATTCCTACTCACTGACACCAGCACTCTCAACCAGTATCATCCTACTCACTGACCACAGCACTCTTCCCCATCATCTTCCTACTCACTGACCTTAGCACTCTCCCCCAGCATCTTCCTACTCATTGACCCCAGCATCTTCCTATTCACTGACCCCAGCATCCTCCCCCAACATCTTCTTCTCAGTGATCCCAACACTCTCCCCCAGCATCTTCCTACTCAGTGACCACAGCACTTTTCCCCAGCATCTTCCTATTCACTGACCTCAGCACTCTCCCCCAGCATCTTGCTACTCCCTGAACCCAGCACTCTCCCCCAGCATCTTCCTACTCACTGATCCCTAACCCTTCCAACTCACTGACTCCAGTATTCTTCCCCACCAGTGGAGGACTGGAGGAGTAGCCTAGTGGTAGGGGCAAGGTACTTCAGACCAGGAGGTCGGAGGTTCAAATCCCACTAAATGACAGCAACCTTGGGCCAGAAGAACTGGGGTTTCTAGTCCCACAGGTGCTCCTTGTGGTCTTGGGCAAGCCACTTAACCCTCCATAGCCCATGTTCCCTGTAAAATAGTTATCTCCAAGTTATAATACCCCGTTCAATGTAATTTCAGTTTGTTCAATGTAAACCACACTGATGCAGAATAGCACAGTATATAAGAGAATGTAAATAATAAATAAATAACTCACTGACCTGCACACTCTTCCCCAGCATGTTCCTCTTCAAAGACCTCAGCACTCATTCTACTCAATGACCCAGTATCCTCCTACTCACTGACCCCAACACTGACCCCCAGCATCTTCGTACTCAATGGCCACAGCGCTCTCTTCCAGCATCTTCCTACACACTGATCACAGCACTCTCCCCCATCATCTACCTACTCATTGACATCAGCACTCACCCCCAGCATCTTTATTTATTCAACTGCATTTATATCCCGCTTTTCACCGGGTCTTCCTAATCTCTGATCCCAGCAGCTTCCTATTCACTGGCCCCAACACTCCCCCCCTCCCCCAGCATCTTCCTACACTGATCACAGAACTCTCCACCAGCATCTTTCTATTCACTGACCCCAACATTCTCCTCCAGCATCTTCCTACTAACTGATCCCAGCAATCTGTCTCATCATTGTCCTACTCACTGATGCACACACTCTCCTCCAGCATCTTTCTACTCACTGACCCCAACACTCTCATCCAGCATGCCCTACTCACTCACACCAACACTCTCCCCCAGCATCTTCCTACTTACTGATCCCAGCACTTTCCCTCAGCATCTTTCTATTCAATAACCCCAACACTGAACCCCAGCATCTTCCTACTCACTGATTCCAACAGTTTCCACCAACATCTTCTTACTACTAATCCCCAGTACTCTCCTCCAGCATCTTCCTACTCAATGATGCCAGCACTCTCCTCCAGTATCTTCCTACTCACTGACCCCTATGCTCTACCCTAGAAAAGTCCTACTCACTGAACACAACATGATCCCCAGTATCTCCCTACTCACTGACCTCAACACTGACTCCCAGCATCTTCCTACTCACTGACCCTATCACTCTTCCTATTCACTGAACCCAGCACTCTCCCCTAGCATCTTCCTACTCTCTGATCCCTGACCCTTCCAACTCACAGACTCCAGTATTCTCCCCATCTTCCTACTCACTGACACCAGCACTCTCACCCAGTATCCTCCTACTCATTGACCACAACACTGACCCACAGCATCTTACTACTCAGTGACCCCAGCTTCTTCCTACTCACTGACCCTTGCGCTCTACCCCAGCAACTTCCTACTCACAAACCCCAACTCTGACCCCTAGTATCTTCGTACTCACTGACACCCAGCTTCTTCCTGCTCACCGACCATGGCACCCTCCCCCAACATCTTCCTTCTCACTGATCCCAGCACTTTAAGAGGAGTCATAGAAAAGACATTATTATGGATGCCACAAGTCTACAAGGCTATATTCCACGATTGATCTCTGAGCATACTCCGCAAACTGTGCCCCTCCCAGCAAAGAGCCATTCTCACCCCACCCAAAAAGGTGAATGTAACAGGGCGAGTCAGCGCTAGAACAATATTGCCACCCCCGAATCCCACTCAGATTAAGAAAAACATATGTGACCCCTACTATCAGATTTGCCACGCCCAACAACAAGATCATGTCCTCACTTCAAAATGAATACAATTAACAATGAAACATCCCCCCTCACCAGATCCCCCGACCCACCCTTCCCACCATAACCCACCCATATACATCACACTTATCTGAGTTTGCACTTGGGGAAATGATATTAACAGAATTCCATCCTTTGACAAAAATACACTCCCAAACCTGCACCCTAACACAAGTGGAAAGGGGGGGAGGAGAGTGGTTGGCACCCGTATCCCAGACTACAATAGTGCCCCCCTACCATTAACTGGAATACAAACTCTTTCCTCCAGTCACACCCCTTCTGCCCTCCATACATCTGGATTAAATATTATAGAACCTATACAGCATTTATAAGGCCTTCTTAAACCTTTAGATCAACATGTACATCATCATCCACATAGGAGCTCAAACAAGAAGTCCCAAATCCACCCCTCCAGCTAACCTGCCACCCCAGAAAAACTAATGCAGCCCCACAACTATCCATTGCAATACCAACTATGGAGGCTCGTCTTGGCCTAAAAAATAAAACTGTTCCCATGTAGAAGGGTGATAGAAGCAGCCAGCTAGCTGCCCTCCTCCGTGCATCTACATTGATTTGCATTCTTCAAGAAAGGACTGCAGGTTCGTCGAAGGTCCTGGTTTGATTGTCCAAAGTCACTCGGAGCTGGGCTGGATAGAATAAACCATATCTCGCCTGAAGGTGCTGCAGACGCGGTCTAAACACCAGGAGTTGCTTGTGTCTCTCTACTGTGGACTTACTAAAGTCTGGGTAAAAGAAGAAGATCTTGTGTTTCTCAAATTTTACCCTATCACATACCTTCACAGCATTCATGATTTGCATCACAAGCAAACAAAGCATTAAAGGTTGCAGCCTCCGAGTATGAGGGCCTGCTTGCATAGGAACCTGATGCGCTCTTTCAGTTTCAATCGGCCGGGCAACATCCAAACGTAGCAAATCGGGCAGGAGCTTCTCTAAAACCACTACTGCTTCGGTACTTTCTGCTCCCTCTGGTATACCGACAATCCGAACGTTGTTGCGATGTGCCCTCTTACTAAGGTCCTCTAAACTGCGTTCCAATTGCTACACTCGCTTCGATGTCTTTGTTAGCTATTTAAGCTGCTCTTCATGCGTAGATATTGCTGTGTCCATCCTATCCATGTGGATGTTAAGGGCAGCCATCTGGGCTTTCATCTCTTACAAATCTGATTGTACCTGGGTGAGCGATTCCCCATTTGTAGTAACTAGCGAATGTACCGTACAAATCTCGACTAAGAGCTCTTGCAACTCTTACAAAACCCCCCGACTGGCAGTCATTTTCTGAGGTGAAGAAGGATCCAACTTTGCCCATTTTATTCAAGAAGACTACGTTCCAGGGCATTCCAGTCAGACCAGTTTACAGCTAGTTATTGCCACGATGTTGGGAGGTACTGGGCTGAAGGAAGAATCGTATATTAATAGCTTTGAAGGGGTCAATACCAGGATTTATTAGCAGGATCCTTGGGAACTAAACTCCTAAGCAGCCATACTGCTTCGCTTCTGGCTCCGCCCACCCCTAGTATTTTTTAATGACATACAGGCAAGTATGGGGTAGATTCTGGTTTGTGTTTAGCAGGGATGGACATCCAGTTCAGACGTCCATCCCTGCTAAATGCCGGGGTGCTGCTGCAGCCGATAGAGCTCCGCGTATGTACAGGCAAAATGTGCGGGCAGCTGTGTTTGTGGGTGGGAGGTGGTGGGTCAGAGGTGGAGCAAGGGTGGGAAGTGGGCGGGCACCTGACCCCAGATGTAGAGGGCCGATTCCATGGTCGGCCCTGTACGTCCGTGTTCAGCCATTTGGATGGGGGACTTATTCCACCTCGAGGTGGAATAAGTCCCCCTAGATGGCAGAGAAGGTGGACACTGGGGCTGCAAAGCAAGGTAATGGGGTACAGGGGGGATTCCTGCAGTCCGACCCTGGCCACGGTAGGCCCGATTGGGGGTCAGGCTGCAGGGAAAGAAACTTTCCGGCGTCTACTGGGGATCACGGCTCCTGGGGATAACTTGCTGCTATATCATAGTTGTAACCTGCTATTTTTCTTCCTTCTTGTCTGTTCTATTCTTTTAACTATCACTGTATCTCTTACTCTGTCCTATCTCACAAATGGCATTCTTTTCGTATTTTCTGTAATATTTATATTGTATTGTAAACCGCTCTGATGCTTTGGCCTGAGCGGTATATCAAATGTAATTAAACATTAAACAGTGCCATGGCAACATGATACCATGGCACTATGGCTCTATGCAGGAGCCTGAATGGGTTAGCTAGGTAAGTGCCAGGATGTCTGGGGTGCCTGAATTGGGGCATATCTTGGACATCCCAGCCATTTAGCCCCTGTGGGAGTAGAATCGGGTGCATCCCTGGGCTGACTGGATGTCTGGATGTCCGGACAGCCCAGGGACGCACATCTCTGAATTGGCCTCTGCATGTCTTTCTAAAATAAACTTTAAATAGGCACATTCTTGACTCCCAACCTAAGTGAGCTGTTCTAAAATCACCCTTTAAACCATGATCCAAGAAACTATAGATGTGTGTCATAGCTTCCACACAGCCTCTCTCTGAGGATGAGCTTCGGTTAATTTGACTTTATGCAATGATTTCATGCTGCTCTGGCTTACCTGAGGATGAACACCGCACTCCTGCCCTTCCACGCGAGTTGCATCGATTCTGCAGCAACATCTGGGACCCACATAGAGAGAAATCTATTTCCAGGCCAGAACAGAAGACGTTATCCAGCCAAACTGGTCCCAAATAATTAGTGACACCTTCTTTGCTTGTAGCTTCCATGGCAGGTCCACATCCAACCTGCCTGCAGACCACGGCAGCATCATGTATGTCCCAGTCATGATCACAGACTGTTCCCCAGGTGTTATTGTAATAAACCTCCACTGTTCCCTCACAAGAATGACTTCCACTCACCAGCCTCACCTGAGATACAGAGGAGCCTGAAATAGAGAGTATGGGAAAGGATTGTATTTATTTATTTAACAAAGTTTTATATACCGCTTCTTCCCGTGATCAGAAGCGGTTTACATCGAACAGCATTATAACGATTACATTAAACAGTGGAACTATATACATTGAACATATAACATATGCAAACTATATACAGATAACTATATACACTTTCATTGCTTTGTTGGTATTTTGTATCACTACATATTTGGATTATTGAATTAGCTGATAGGAGTATTTGATATTAGCTGATGGGAGTATTTGATAGCTCAATAGCTTTCTTGTGAATTAGTGTGATTGTCTGATTCACCAAAATGTTCTATGAAAAGATCTGGTTTTAGGTCCCTACGGAATTGCAGGAGGTCTTTTGTTGCTCTTAGTTGGTCGGGGAGTGAGTTCCACAGTACTGGTGCCACATAAGAGAAGGCTCTGGTGCTGGTGCATTGTTTGTGTAGCGGATGTGTGATGGTATTATATAAGCGTTTTGGGAACAATTTCTCCTTACTCTAGAGTTGTTAGGTGTTGTGAGGAGAGAGGTTAGGATTGTAGATGCAATGTTGTAATAATGTTTAAAGATAATCATTATGTATTTGTATTTGACTCTTGAGGTTATTGGTAACCAATGGAGGTCATGCAAAATCGGGGTAATGTGGTCTGTGTATCTTGAATTTGTAACTACCCGTGCGGCAAGGTTTTGAGCTAGCTGGAGCTGGTGTGTGTGGTTTTTTTAGGGAGCCCCTGGAGGATACTGTTACAATAGCCCACGAGAGATTGAACAACATTCCTAAAGTCATGGGCTTCCAATAGTGGTCTAAGGCATTGAATAGTTTTGAGTTTGAAACACCTCGAATATACTTTTTGTGGCTGATTTTATGTGTGGGATCATGCTTAAATTTTTATCTATGATTACACCTAAGTATCTGACTTCATCCTTGATTTCAATTACTGTATTAATGCGATTTTACTGGCGCCTCAGTCTTCTTGAAATTTATTTTAAGATTGTGAGTGTTAAGCCACTTAGTGATATTGGATATGCATGTGGTTATTCTGGAGAAGTTTGGGTTGTTAGTTTCGCAAGGGAGGTACAACATAATATCATCTGCAATAAGATGATAGTTGATATTGGGGCTTGTTTACAAAGCCGTGGTAGCGGTTTCCGATCGTTATCGGAGCCATGGCCCCATTGATTTGAAATCAATGGGGCTGTGGCTCCGATAATGATCTGAAACCACTACTGCGGCTTTGTAAACAAGCCCCATTATGTGTTTTGAATATGTTGCAGATTGGCTGGATATAAATGTTGAACAGCCAACCTGAAAATAAGTAAAAAGCCTACACCAACAGCACTGTTCTCACAGTCCTCAGAATACAAACACATTGGTCCAGTCTGTAAGCTTATTTCTTGGTCCTCTTACTGCCAGCCTATGGATAGCACCCACTGAAAGAAATTCCAGGAAGCTGGCAAGGAAGCTGCAGAAATAGGTGACCAGGTCAAAGAATATCTAAACTGATGAAAGATTTGATAAGAAAGTTCATATTCTATAATGAAAAATCAGTTGGAAAGAATAACAGAAAGCAGAGGAGAAGTTTCCTAGGTGCAAAGAAAATGTAAGATAGTCACTTCTAGTAGCAGACTGAACACCGCCATGGAGTCCTCTTCAGTTCAGTTTCATGCTGGATTCTAGCTGGGGAGAAGTAAGCCTGGATCCTCCTCCTGGCTCACCTGGAAAACCTGTGAGGAGCTTTGGGGGCTCCAGAGCAGTGGGAGGGGGGCAGTCAGGGTGGAGCTGAGGGAAATTTAATTTTGTACATTGGATGAATGGGAGAATGGATGAAGTCACTGTTTGCTTTGCTACATTTTACAGTAGAAATGGGTAAGAGGGGAGATGAAGAATGTTCACCCCACTATAATTTGGATAAAGGCATTTTTGGGGGGATGGGAGACTGTCAGCCCTGCACTAGTCCGCTAAGTTTAGGCAAACAGTCTAAACATCCTTATTTTATCTGGCTCTGCCATTTATTAAAAAAATGGAACCCCAACTAATTCCATTCCCTTCCAACAAAATTCATATATTGTTCCGAACTGACGTAGAGAACATAGGGCGTAATATCATAAGAAATCCCAATTACTCCCCAACAACTAGCAGTACATTACAAGCAATTTCATTCCCAACCTGAAACAAACACCCTGACCTTGGACATCCTTCACTAGAATCACTGAGAGACAAATTGAAGATACCATTACAGCACTAAACACAACAATCTCACTCCTAGATCCCTGCATAGCTGTGTGGATTAAAGCCATCAAGAAAGAGCTTGGCGCTGCAATCACCAAAATTGCACAAGCAATACTTCAACATGGCAACATGCCCTCAAGCCTGAAAACCTCTTCCATTCTTCCATTATTAAAAAAAACCTACCCTTGATCCCTCATCATACAGACCCATTGCAAGCCTTCCCTTCCTGGCAAAGACCATTGAGAAAACAATAAAGTACCAACTGCAAGACCATATCGAAAAGCATAACCTACTCGACCCTCAGCAACATGGGTTCTGCCCACAGCATGGAGTGGAAACTCTACTACCCACGCTAATAAATACCCTAACACAAGGGATGCAATGTGCTCATCAATGCTTTTTACTTATTTTCTTGGACATCTCATCAGCATTCGACACTTGTCAGACGGCTGCCTGGCTGAGAATGTTCACAGTCTTGGCAAGTGCATATATCAATATGATTTGCAAGGGATTGTGGGAAATGCAGTCCATTCACACCAGACACAGCTGCTCACAATAATTAGTTGTGCTTGAGTGTAAAGCCAATAAGATATTTATTTATGGGATTATTTCTTCCAACACAGATATGCTTGGTAGCACATAAAACAGGATACTTGCTTTCAGTATTAAACTTAGAAAAATAAAATCAGGAAAACAACAGCTGAACTTGTCAGGCAATCAAAGCAAAAGAATAAAGACCTGGTGGGTAACAAACTGGTCTTTTCTGTAGGCTTTAGCTAATATTTTCTTAGCAGTGTTTCAAACAACAAGCAAAACCCACAAAGAACGGAAAAACTGTTCTTTTCAGGTTAACTTCTTATATCTTCACACATAGATTCAGAAGTGATTCCCTCAGAGCTCACAAGCAATTAGGTAAGGCTCAATTGCTAGCAGTTACCCAGCTGAAACCCCTTAGCTGGCTTGCTTTCTACTGCGTGGCCTAAAATCCTACTCAGGAGCTTTTCTGAGTAGATTAAAGAACAAGTTTGTATTTCTTTGTGATGGTTGCTGTACTTTGTAACAGTAAATTACCAAAGGAGTTTAGACAGAGAGCAATCCATGTAAACACAGCCTGTATCTAAGACCGCTCCTTCTTCTTCAACAATCATGGGTCCAATATCATGGATTGGCACAGAGGAATTTCTCAATGTAGCACTCTCAGGAGAATATTTGTTTCCCTGCTGTCTTTCAAGGTTATAGCTAGGGCATAGATCAGTGTTCATACCTGAGCTTCCATTGCTGTTAGAGTTCCTCTCTAAATAGCCTGGCCAGTATGTAGTCCAGTTCTTATGTCCAGCCTTCCAATCCAGATCCCTGGACATTGGATCTCTCTTCACATACCTTCTGGCACGGGTCTTAGGGTCCCTTCCAAGTGCAGCCGTCTCCCTTACAGGTACCGTCTGGAGATTCCTAGCTCTGCAGCACCATTCCTCTGGCTTTCCCCAGTCCAATGGTGTATGCTGGCCCTTGGAATGCCTCCCAGTATACGTACTGCTCCGGACTCCTCTAGACCTCCCAAAGACTTTTCTCTTCTTTCTTCCAAAGGGTTTCTTGCCCTCTCTGTCCGTCCGGTTTGGCTTCTGCTTCTGATGATCCTCCAGATGAAACTGAGGATGAGGATATCCAAGCTGATCATGAAGATTATGATGATTCTCTGTAGAATAAACTCTACCTTTATTCTGCCTAGATGAGTGCTCCACCCTAACACAGCACAGCTGTGCTGAATCAGGCCCTGCCCTTTGAAATGAGTGCTTAGGGATTACCTCATAGCCCTCCTGATTGAACACACGTTTCCCCACTTCAGCTCCTCTAATGGCTGTTGGAAACCTGGTGCATTCTGGGACTGGTAGTCTTTTATGGGAAAATTCAGTTTTCTTATTTCTACCAGAACTGACAGGTTGCTTGTTCAGAGTCACTTCACCTTCCTATAGCTCCTTCCTGAGCTATGATAAGCTTCCTTATCACATACCCCCCTGCTTAAGTTATTACGGACTGGTTTAACTGGTGAAACTTCTTCTCTACAGTCCGTAATACGGAAAGGGCATCCGCATTCTTGTGTAACTTCCCAGCACGATGTTCCACTTGAAAATCAAATGCCTGTAAGGCCATGTACCAGCGTGTCAACCTGGCATTGTGGTTCTTCATTTGCTGCAACCACTTAAGTGGGGCATGGTCTGTGACCAACTGGAACTTTCTCCCTGTAAGTTAAAACCTTAATGCCTCCACTGACCACTTAATAGCTAAACATTCTTTTTCTATTGTGGAATACTTTTGTTCAGCCGGTGACAACTTCCTGCTCAGGTACATCACAGGATGCTCCTCCCCATCATGACACTGGGATAGAACCGCTCCTAGCCCTACATCCGATGCATCTGTTTGAACCAGAAAGGGTTTCCTGAAGTCCACCCCTTTCAGTACCGGTCCTGTACACAATTTTCCTTTTAGGACTGAAAACGCTTTTTCAGCTTCAGGTGTCCACTTTAGCTGGTTTGGACAATTCTTCCGCAGCATATCCATGAAAATTGCACTTTTCTCTGCAAATTGCGGTATAAATCTGTCCAATTAGTCCCAAGAAACTTCTTAGTTGTTTCTTTGTTGTTGGAGGGGGAAAATTCCTGATGCTATCTACCTTACTCATTAGAGGTTTAATTTTTCCTCTTCCCACTAGGTGGCCCAGGTATTTTACCTCCCTATTTGCAAAGGCACACTTCTTCGGGTTTAAAGTGATTCCCGCTTGCTTCATGGAGCACAAGACTGCCCTGATCCTCTTTAGATGCTCCGCCCAGGTGTTACTATGGATTGTGACATCATCCATATATGCAAAAGCATAATTTTGGTGGGGTCGAAGTACCTGATCCACTAACCTTTGACAGGTAGCCGCTGCTTCATGCAGTCCGAAAGGCATCCTCTTATTTATTTATTTATTTATTACAGTTTCTTATATACCGCGCTATTCGGCATCAGCGCGGTTTACAATATAACATAACTACCATACGACAAGGTGTCTGGTTTTACATTGAACAGGGAAAAGAAACTTGGATAACTGGGTTAACTATATATATGAACTATTTACACTGCAGGATAGGTAAAATCAGGTCATAAGTAAGGGGGCATCTCTAGAGGGGTGATTTCTTGAGGGATATCTAGTCTTGAACTGGAAAAGGCCAACGGGTGTGCTGAACGCAGTCTTCGGCTTCGACTCCCTGGTGAGAGGGATTTGCCAATATCCTTTGTCATATCAAGGGTGGTTAAGTATTGAGCCTATCCCAGCTGGTCCAACAACTCTTCAATTCTTGGCATTGGATATGCATCAAAAACTGATATTGCGTTTACCTGCCGGAAGTCAATACAAAATCTTAAAGATCCATCAGGCTTCGGCACCAGGACTATGGGGCTATTCCAGGGACTCTTTGACTCCTCTATTACTCCCATGTCCAACATCTCCTGGACTTGTGCCACTACTTCCTGTCTCTTGGCTTCAGGCAAGCGGTATGGCCTTTGACGAACTAATTTCCCAGGTGGAGTTATTATTTCATGGGCAACCAAATGTGTCTCCCCAGGTATGGGTGTCAACACATCTGGGAATTCTTTAAGCAATTTCCTAATTTTTTTTCCTGTTGTACCACTGTCAGGTCCTCACCTATTTGGGGCTCTGATTTTTCTTTACAATCAGATACCTGGGGTCCCAAATCTTCCTCTTCATTCACCTCCCTCTCTCGGGCACAGGTGGCAGCTAGGCTTTTAACCCCTTTGACTTCAGTAGAACCAAAGCCTTTGGTTCCACGCTCGGAATTTTCCAGGGATGTGACCTCCTCCACAGGTGGAAAACCCATCCTCTCACAGATCAATTGGGCAATTCTGTCTCCTGTCTTCACGTGATAATCATTCTGTCCAAAATTAAATAACAGAACTTTAATATTGCCCCTGTAATCGGGATCAATTACTCCCGCACCCACATCGATGAAATATTTAAGGGCTAATCCGGACCTTGGAGCTACTCTCCCATAGCATCCAATAGGTATTTCCACTTGGAGACCGGTGTCAACCAGGGCTCTCCCTTGGCTAGGTACAGTCACATTTTCTATACTGCACAGGTCAAACCCAGCAGCTTGAGGGGTTGCCCGCTTAGGAGCTTGGGCCTTCTCTGTGACCCTATGGTACTTTAGGACGAATGTCTGCTTTGGGGTAGCTTGGTCTTCTGGACGCTTAACCATCTTTTTAGTTGGGGTCTGAGGACTTCCAAATAAAGGCCCGGGAGCTATTACCATTAAACTTTCTCCCTCCTTCTTTCCTAGTCCTTCCACTAGACCCTGCTTAAATCTTGGCCAGTCTCTTCCTAGAACCAAATCAAAGGGTAGCCTAGGCACCACTGCTAACAGGACTTCCTCTTGTTTCCCCAGGCACTTAACCTTTAGCCTATAGGTGGGATATGATGTTGCAGCACCATGAATGCATCTGATGTGAACTTGGCTTTCAGGGGTTCTAGGCACAAATCCTTCTTGGGCCTCTATCCTCTTCCAAAGCCTTTTTTACATCATACTCTGGTCTGCCCCAGAGTCTAACAAAGCCTTTGTGGTAATTCCTTGCACATCAATCATCAAAAGAAATCCTTCTTTGGGCTGTTTTAAATCCACACCCATTAAGCTAGTGTGTGTCTGGCATCCCTTTTCTAAATGTCCCCATTTTCCACATTTGAAACATTTCTTTCTACTCCACTGTGTCATCTGCTTTGGCACAGTACATTTATTTTCAGAAACATTTTTAATTATTTTCTTTTCTGATACAGCACAGCTTGCCTCAGCACCCATCTTCAGAGGGCCACCCATTCTATGGCAAGCCTGCGTGGCTTCCAAGAATCTCTCTGCTAGCATGGTTGCCTCTCCAAGATTTTGGCAATTTTGCTGTATAAGGAAAGTGTGCAAATCTTTAGGCACCGCAGACATAAATTGTTCAAGCATCATAATGTCTAATAACATCTCTACAGTCTTTTGCTCAGGCTCCAACCATTTTACAGGTAATCCTCTGATTCTCTGACTCAGAGCCCTGGGTGTTTCACCCACTCTCAATGTAGTAGCTCTAAACATTCGCCTATACTCTGAAATAGACCACCCTAGGCGATCTCTAATAGCAGCCTTTACATCCTTATAATTCAAAGCCTGGGCTGCTGGCATTGCTCTATAAGCTGCAAGCGCCTCTCCAGTTAATGAGGCTGCCAGCCTTACTGCCCACTGGGTCTCTGGCCATGCTAGTACTTGTGCCACTCTTTCAAAAGACTCTAGAAAATCATCAACATTATCATCTGGAGTTAGCTTCCCAAAACTAAATGCCCCAATTACTTGATTGAGTCCCACACTGTCCACATGTGGTGTACCAGTATTTACTGCTGGTCTTGCATCTGGTCCACTTTGGTTCTGCAGTTTAACTAGGGCTTGCACCAGATCAAGCACTGGCCTCTGCTGGTCCATTAAGGCTTTCATAGCATTGTCCTGAGCTTGCTGCGATAGCTCCTGTTGCCTGTTAACTGGGCTGCCATCCATTGAGCTAGTTCCTTTGGATCCATCTTGATCCCTGCAAGAAAACACAAAAAAAACCCCCACAGTGCACCACCTTCCAAATAGGTGTTTTTTTCTGCTTCTTTTTTTTTTCAATTACCCCTGTGCCTTACTCCCATCCACCACTAGACATGCCCAAGTACTTGTTACCTTATGCCAGTGATGAATCCAACTCTGCACAGGGTCTTTTCTTCCTGGAACAGCTACCTCTCCTCCAAAGTGCAGTTGAGGGAAAATCTTTTTTTCCAGCTTTCAAACTTGAACTGTCTTTTCCTTCAGACTTGAGTTGTAATCCTTAGCAAGTAAATCCCTTTGTGCAAAAGCAATCCGAAAAACTACGCCATTTGTCAGACGGCTGCATGAGTGAGAATGTTCACAGTCTTTGCAAGTGCATATATCAATATGATTTGCAAGGGATTGTGGGAAATGCAGTCCATTCACACCAGACACAGCTGCTCAAAATAATTAGTTGTGCTTGAGTTTAAAGCCAATAAGATATTTATTTATGTGGTTATTTCTCCCAACACAGATATGCTTGGTAGCACATAAAACAGGATACTTGCTTTCAGTGTTAAACTTAGAAAAACAAAATCAGGAAAACAACAGCTGAACTTGTCAGGCAATCAAAGCAAAAGAATAAAGACCTGGTTGGTAACAAACTGGTCTTTTCTGTAGGCTTTAGCTAATATTTTCTTAGCAGTGTTTCAAACAACAAGCAAAACCCACAAAAAAAGGGAAAAACTGTTCTTTTCAGGTTAACTTCTTATATCTTCACACATAGATTCAGAAGTGATTCCCTCAGAGCTCACAAGCAATTAGGTAAGGCTCAATTGCTAGCAGTTACCCAGCTGAAACCCCTTAGCTGGCTTGCTTTCTACTGCGTGGCCCAAAATCCTACTCAGGAGCTTTTCTGAGTAGATTAAAGAACAAGTTTGTATTTCTTTGTGATGGTTGCTGTACTTTGTAACAGTAAATTACCAAAGGAGTTTAGACAGAGAGCAATCCATGTAAACACAGCCTGTATCTAAGACCGCTCCTTCTTCTTCAACAACCATGGGTTCAATATCATGGATTGGCACAGAGGAATTTCTCAATGTAGCACTCTCAGGAGAATATTTGTTTCCCTGCTGTCTTTCAAGGTTATAGCTAGGGCATAGATCAGTGTTCATACCTGAGCTTCCATTGCTGTTAGAGTTCCTCTCTAAATAGCCTGGCCAGTATGTAGTCCAGTTCTTATGTCCAGCCTTCCAATCCAGATCCCTGGACACTGGATCTCTCTTCACATACCTTCTGGCACGGGTCTTAGGGTCCCTTCCAAGTGCAGCCGTCTCCCTCACAGGTACCGTCTGGAGATTCCTAGCTCTGCAGCACCATTCCTCTGGCTTTCCCCAGTCCAATGGTGTATGCTGGCCCTTGGAATGCCTCCCAGTATACGTACTGCTCCGGACTCCTCTAGACCTCCCAAAGGCTTTTCTCTTCTTTCTTCCAAAGGGTTTCTTGCCCTCTCTGTCCGTCCGGTTTGGCTTCTGCTTCTGATGATCCTCCAGATGAAACTGAGGATGAGGATATCCAAGCTGATCATGAAGATTATGATGATTCTCTGTAGAACATGGGTCACCAACCTCCAGAGGGCCGCGGGCCGCACAGCCGACTACCGATAGACTCGCGGGCTGCACCCCCCTTCTCCCTGCCCCCGCCCCCGCGAAAAAAAACAATGCTCATACCTGTACTTCTGCTTTGAAAATTATTCCATGTCAGCTCCCTCCCTTCTTCTGCAGCCGCGGCTCCCTGCCTCTTAGGGAACCGTGGCTGTGCTTGTAAAATCATCGCGGAGCCCTTCCTGTCTTGACGGCCTCTGTGCAGCATTGTCCCGCCTCTAAAGGAAGTTGTTTACCACTTCCTTTGGAGGCGGGACAATGCTGCACGGAGCCCGTCAAGACAGGAAGGGCTCCGCGATGATTTTACAAGCACAGCCGCGGTTCCCTAAGAGGCAGGGAGCCGCGACTGCAGAAGAAGGAGTCGGTGAGTTTACTGGTGCTTGTAGCAGCATCCTTGGCGGGCCGCACCGGGGTAGAGCCTCGCGGGCCGCACGAAGGGACCTCGCGGGCCGCAGGTTGGTGACCCCTGCTGTAGAATAAACTCTACCTTTATTCTGCCCTAGATGAGTGTTCCACCCTAACACAGCGCAGCTGTGCTGAATCAGGCCCTGCCCTTTGGAATGAGTGCTTAGGGATTACCTCATAGCCCTCCTGATTGAACACACGTTTCCCCACTTCAGCTCCTCTAATGGCTGTTGGAAACCTGGTGCATTCTGGGACTGGTAGTCTTTTATGGGAAAATTCTGTTTTCTTATTTCTACCAGAACTGATAGGTTGCTTGTTCAGAGTCCCTTCACCTTTCCTATAGCTCCTTCCTGAGCTATGATAAGCTTCCTTATCACACACTGTAAACCACCACCTCATACTACAACATCTCTGCGCCAATGGAATTCAGGGTACTGTATTCAAGTGGTTCACATCATACCTCACAGACAGACGCCAACAGATAAAAATAAAACAGCACCTCCATCCCATATGAGCAAACGCAGGAAGTCCCCCAAGGATCCATTCTCTCTGCCATTCTCTTCAACCTCTACCTACGACTACTCTGCAAAGTCATAAAATCACACTGCCTTCACGTCCCTGTTTAAGCAGGCAATATTATGATATATGGACCAATCAACACAAATCAACCCATTCTCTCTGCTTACCAAGACTGTTGGGTCATGGCTTCAAGGAAGGTGTTCGCCTGAATAGGTGGAATCGATGCCAAATTTAAGTCTCCCATGATGATTTGGAATTTTTTGATTGGGGTGGTGGAGATGCTTTCTAGCGTTGTAGCCAGTGTTTCGTGGTGTGACGAAGGGGATCTGTAGATTAGACAGATGGATAATGCTGAGTTTTCTACTTTGAGTAAGTCGATGTCCACAGTTGAGTTCAGGGATGTGCTTGTTAGTTGTAAGTTGGTTTTGTCCACTATTAGAACTCCTCCTCCCCTTTTATTGGCGCGTGGGCAGTTGTATATTTTGTACCCGGGTTTGTTTATTTGGTTTATTATTGCGGAGTCAGTGTCGGTGATCCATGTTTCCGTGATACAGAGGATGTCAGGCTGTTCATCAGTGATGATGTTGTGGATGATGTGTGTTTTATTCCTTATGGATCTGGCATTGATGAGGATGATGTTGAAAGCGTCCTGCGCCAGTTGGAAAACCTTTAGTTGTTTGTTTTGGGTCGCCATGTGCTTGTTTCCATGTGTTTTCTGTGGCTTGGATTTACGATATTTCCGTGACTTGTTTTGTTTGATGAGGATAGGACTCTGAATTGGTGTGGGTGCTGGTTTGACAATGTCAGGGTGGTATGGAGTGTGTTGTGGCAGTGAAGGTATAGAGAGGGGGTAGTAGATGTAGACTGGACTGCAGATGTAAGGCAGAATGTAGTGCAAGTTTGGGTTGAATGAGTGTGTTGGAACACATATGTACAAACATAATATCAGAGAAATGTTGATGAGCTCCATTTCTCGTCTGTTCAGAGGTCTGCTGAGCGATGTTGATTACTTGGGTTGTCCTCTAATTGCTGTCTTTGCATAAAATATATCAGTCAGTGGTTTAGAATATGCAGTTGGTTTGCAGTAACTGTATATTAGACAGCGGCCTAGGGTATGCAGTTGGAATTCAGTAACAGTATATCAGTCAGTGGCCTAGTAGTGGTTACAGTGTCAGAGTATCAGGCAGTGGCCTAGTATATGCAGTTGCAGTAACAATATATCAGACAGTGGCCTAGTATATGCAGTTGGATTGCAGTAACAAACTATCAGACGGTGCTTATTGTAGTAACAATATAACAGACAGTGGCCTAGTGTATGCAGTTGGGTTGTAGTAACAATAAAACAGACATTGGCCTAGGATCACTAAGATCACACAGTGATCTTAAAGGAATGTCTCAGTTTATGAGGGTTCTTAGTTTTGTCTATGCCTGTGATAGCTTAATAAAGGGGTATTTAGGGGTGTGCGCTGTCTATGACATCTGTTTCTTGGTTTTGGAAAGTGTTGGCGGGCTTACCTTCTCGTGTGGAGCTTGGCCTTTGTGGTTTGGTCGTAGGTCTTGCTGGTAGGGAGTTAGATCCTGGCTGGGGGATCAGCGGTGTTGTCGTTGTCTGTGATGTCGGTGCTGCTGTTGGATATGCTCCTAGCTTCTTGCCTAGTGGCCACTGCCTAAGGGTCACGCCAAAGGGCCCTCTGGCAAGGCCCTCAGGCGCGGGCACGCCCTGGAGGGATGCCGGTTAAATGCTGTGCAGGCTGGCTCCCACTGCCCCGATTGGGCAGGAGCACCGGGGGGTGGAGAGACCCGGCAGCAGCTCCCTGTGAGCAGGGACGCTGCTTAAATGCTGTGCAGGCTGGCTCCCACTGCCCCGATTGGGCAGGAGCGCCGGGGGGTGGAGAGACCCGGCAGCAGCTCCCTGTGAGCAGGGACGCTGCTTAAATGCTGTGCAGGCTGGCTCCCACTGCCCCGATTGGGCAGGAGCGCCGGGGGGTGGAGAGACCCGGCAGCAGCTCCCTGTGAGCAGGGACGCTGCTTAAATGCTGTGCAGGCTGGCTCCCACTGCCCCGATTGGGCAGGAGCGCCGGGGGGTGGAGAGACCCGGCAGCGGCTCCCTGTGAGCAGGGACGCCGCTTAAATGCTGTGCAGACTGGCTCCCGCTGCCCCGATTGGGCAGGAGCGCCGGGGGGTGGAGAGACCCGGCAGCGGCTCCCTGTGAGCAGGGACGCCGCTTAAATGCTGTGCAGGCTGGCTCCCACTGCCCCGATTGGGCAGGAGTGCCGGGGGGTGGAGAGACCCGGCAGCGGCTCCCTGTGAGCAGGGACGCCGCTTAAATGCTGTGCAGGCTGGCTCCCGCTGCCCCGATTGGGCAGGAGCGCCGGGGGGTGGAGAGACCCGGCAGCGGCTCCCTGTGAGCAGGGACGCCGCTTAAATGCTGTGCAGGCTGGCTCCCACTGCCCCGATTGGGCAGGAGCGCCGGGGGGTGGAGAGACCCGGCAGCTCCTGCCCAAGTTTTATATAAATGACTTCTCCAATTGTGAGACTTCTGACGTCATTTATGTTATACAATGCCCTTGTGCAAAATTATATGTGGGAAAAACTAATCGATGCATACGTACACGCATAATAAAACACAAAAGTTGCATTAGTTTAGTTAGTTTGGATATTGGTTTAAATGGTCTACTGTATCACTTCCTGTTTTGTCTTAGTCCCCTGAATTATGAGTTATGTTTCTATCATTTAATTATTCATTTATCATTTATTCATTTATTTAGTTACTATGTTTATTTAGTGAATATGTATCTTATGCATAATTTTTGTTTTTCCATACGGTTTGTGGTCCTCCTCTCTCTCCTTCTCTCCTCTTTGTGAATGTTTTTCAGCAATTAGGTAATTGTTTTATGTGTTTTTAGTTTGCATTATATTAATGTATCATAGATGGGTGGTATACATCCATGTTTTAAATCTATTATCATATTATTGTTTTCATGCATTTTATCAATGGTTATCATGTTATATTTGGTTGCTTATTTATTTATTTATTGTTCTTTTAATTACTTATTTATGATTCTTTCTTTTATCTTTTTAGTATCTTTTTATTATGGTTTATGTTCCACACACGCATATATATATATATTGTTTTTAACATTTTAATTATTTCATTTTTATATTATTTTGTTTTCATGGTTTTAATGTTATTGCTTTTATTTGTTGTGTTTTAATTTGTTTATGTTCTTGGTCTTAGTGAGCCATACCCCTGAGGAAGTGTTGCACGAAACACGGCCAGTGTCGGGTTTATTGGCACGCTTGATCCGTGTGATAATAAAGGCTTTTCTGGACCCCTCTGCCACGTCTTCTGACTGGTTTGTTGCTTGCCTACGTGGCAGTTTGCTGTTTTTTGGTGGACCTGTGCTTGCAGCATGTTTTCCCCCTGGAAAGACATTCTCAGCTTCGGGGAGGATGCATTAGAAAAACTCATGTCCCAAGTATCTCTTCCCAATCCTGACAAAGATAATAGTGATGATACGCATGCCCTTTGGGAAGATACAGTACGGTTAACACAAAGATTGGTTAAGGAAGAGCTACACGCGGCCTACCTCCTCGAGTGCTGCAAATCGAAAATTATACCACGTGGATTAAGGATGAATAAGGCTCCAGGACTTTACCAAAGTGAACAAGGTTTTGTTAACTGCTGGAACGCCATACTGAATAAATGTTCATTGGATTTAATGATCCTTTTAATAACTACTGCAAATAAGAAATCTGAATTATATAAAGTGGAACTTGATGAGAAATTAAGTGAGCTAAAGAAGTGTGATTACCAATTTGATAAAATATATGCAGATCATGATATAAATATGGTACAGTATAAGAAAGAGATAAAATCTAAGAAAATGGAGAAATTTCGGAGAGATGAGGAGGACTATAGAAGCGGATATGTCTACCATTGGTGTAGGCGGGTGGAGAATGATAGAATTTGGATAAAGAGGAAGTCCACCTTTTTTGATCCTAGAGAGAGTATGACAGATGATACTGATAATGGCACTCCTGTGGGGCATAAAAAGAAAAGAAGTAGGAGTGAATCAGTGGACCATCACGATGCATCTGCATCTTTGTTTTCAACCAATAAAGATAGGATTGAACATCCTAAGGAAAAAGGGAAAGAAAGAAATAATATAAAAAATAATTTTTTGAATATGGACCAGTTATGGAAGGGAGGGGGTCGGGATTCGTCTCGCTCACGCCTTCCCCCTTTTCAAGATCAAGACAGAGGACAAGATCAATATCCAGACAGAGCGCACAATTATCGCAATTCGTACATAGGACGTGGTCACGGTCGCGGTCGTGGACGAGGGAGAGGCAAATGGGGAGCAGGTCACTCTCATGAGAGAGATTTTTGAAGTGTGATAATATTGTAAACATTTCTAAATATAATCTTACATCTGATGAAATATCAGTGTTGAATAAGGGATTGTCCTTTGTCCCCGTTAAGAGATTTGATCCTTTTGAGGTCCGCGTTGACTTATACAAATTTTTTTAGGAAAATTTGTATTCAGCATTTTTTAGTAGACAGATGTTGCCTGCAGAGAATAGTTCTATAGTTAGTAGAAAATCCAAATGGATTCCCCCTCCACAAACAGATCCCCTTATTGAGGCATTTGAGCATATAGTTATGCAACAAATAGACGGGATCACTGCGGGTGATAAGTTACCTTTTCACAATTTGACATTGGGTGAGAAACGTGCCATAAAATCCTTACAGGAAAATTCTAGTATTATTATCAAGCCAGCTGATAAAGGGGGAGTAATCGTGGTTTTGGCTACAAACAAATATATAGAGGAGATCAATAGACAGCTTTTTATCATAGGTTGGATGGTGATCCCACAGATAAACTTAAAAGTTATATTGACAATCTCGAGTTGAATGCGTATGAAGTCGGACACATTACTAAAAAAGAAAAAGAATTTCTTATAGTAGATAAACCAATTACACCTACCATTTATGTCCTTCCAAAAATACACAAATCATTAGAGAACCCTCCGGGTAGGCCCATTGTGTCTGCTGTTGGCTCCCTACTTGAACCCCTTTCTCAATTAATAGATGTGATTTTGCATCCCTTTGTTATAAAGATGGGGTTCTTTGTACGTGATTCTTCCCATGCCATTGACATTTTTTCCTCATTTCAAGACTTGGGTCCGGATGTCATATTGGTTACTTTAGATGTAGAGTCATTATATACAAACATTCCACAATCTGAGGCTTTAGACATCATTGAGCATTTCTTGACGATTAGACAAGATCATAGGCGTATCCCCACCACATTGCTTCTTTCATTAGTGGAAATTGCAATGTGCAGAAATTTCTTTTGTTTTAAAGAATTGTTTTACCAACAAGTTAAGGGGGTTGCTATGGGGTCTTCGATGGCACCTGATATTGCCAACCTCTATATGTCTCAATTTGAAGAGAATTTTTTAAAAGAACATCCGTTTAAGAATGAGGTTACATTGTGGATACGTTATATTGATGACATTTTTATACTTTGGAATGGCTCTACAGAGTTGTTATCAGAATTTAATATATGGATCAATGCTTTGGACGTACATCTACGGTTTCAAGTTACTTATGATCCTTTACAGATTCCTTTCTTGGACCTCTTGGTTAAAAAAGAAGGTGGGAAGATCACTACAACCCTATATAGGAAACCCACAGATAAAAATCAATTGTTACATTACACTAGTTTTCATAATCCTGCTCTTAAGAAGAATTTACCCGTGGGTCAGTTCCTTAGGGTGAAGCGGGTTTGTACTACCACACAGGCATTTGAACAACATGCTAGTGTTTTGACAGATAGATTTAAGGCACGCCAATATCCCATTTGTCACATCAAAAAAGCCTATGAGAGGGCATGAGATGATCCCGTGATACATTGCTAAAATCAAAGGAAAAAAGTAGCCAATCTACAATTGTTTGTCCGCTTTTGTATTCATTACATTCACAGAAGATTGTAAATATATTAAAGAAGGAATGGCGTCTGGTTCAGACCCTTCCGGGGTTTCAGCATGTCACACTCATAGTAGCCCATAAGAGAAATGTTAATCTTCATAACCTTCTTGTCCCCTCTGCTTTTATGGAGCGTAAAAGATTACCGAAATATAAGGGGCAATTCCAATGTGGTCACTGCTCTATTTGTCCCCATACCCTTCCAGTGCGCAATGAGTTTATTCATCCAGATACTCAGAAGAAGTTTTATATAAATGACTTCTCCAATTGTGAGATTTCTGACGTCATTTATGTTATACAATGCCCTTGTGCAAAATTATATGTGGGAAAAACTAATCGATGCATACGTACTCACATAATAGAACACAAAAGTTGCATTAGAAGGAAACTGGTGGATAAGCCACAAGTGCAGCATTGGCTTGATAGGGGACACACGTTAGCAGATATTAAGTTTTTTGTTTTAAAGAGAGTTTGACACAATTGGAGAGGTGGTGATTTGGTTAAGACCACTTTAAGGTTGGAACAAAAATATATTTTCTTGCTTAATACTGTTGTTCCATATGGGCTAAATATGGATCGGGATTTATCAGTATTCCTATAATTATTTATAATGCTGGTCTTCCTTATATGTTTTTCTCTGGTTTTCCAATTATTCTCTGCAGGCTTCAGTTAACAATGCAATGTATTCATACTTTTTTAGTCTCTTTTTTTAACAATGTATCCCCCATTCCCCCCTTCCTCCTCCCCCCCTTTTTTTATGTTTTACATATGGTCATCTTTTGAAGATTTTTTTATGTTCCCTGACCCGTGTCTGGTGTGTTTATAGTTGGGTGCTGGTTCTGTACGTTTGGAGCCTAATGGCTCATCCCACAGTAACCCCCCCCCCCCTTTTTTTTGATCTCACGTTTTGAATCTCACTATTTATTTAATTATTTATTTTATTTTTTACTGTTTTATTTATATATGGGCACGCGATGTGTGTCTTGATTTTAATATCTGTGCGGTCCGGTTTTTCCCGCCAGGGCATGTTTTAAGCCACTGCGCATGTGCCGGCGTTTTTCATTTGAATTTACCTTGGACGGTGCTGAGGTCGCGCCCCTGCGTATTGAATCTAAGGTTTCGTTTTTACCCCTTTTTTCAGTTAATTGCAATTTTTATATTATATGTGGTTCACACCGAAAGGTTTTTTGGTGCCTTCATTTGTTCGTTTGTTTTTCCCTTCATTATATGACAATGCGTCCCCGGTTTGTAGTTATTGGAATTAGCCGCGTCATTCGGGTTTGAAAGTTTCCCTTAGTATATATCTATTTTAAGCCCCTAAGGGTAACCTTCCTTATATTTGATATGCTATCTGTTTCATAGGGGGTCTTTTTTAATATTCTGTAAGTCCTCTCACGGATAAATATAGTTTGATATGAGTTACACGGCATGTACCTTTGGTTTTATTGCAAATATTTATTTATTTATTTCTCTTGGTAGAAAGGCGCCTTGATTCGTGTCATAAGAACATAAGAACATAAGATATGCCATACTGGGTCAGACCAAGGTCCATCAAGCCCAGTATTCTGTTTCCAACAGTGGCCAATCTAGGTCATACGTACCTAGCAGTTTCCCCAAGGGACACAGGTTCCACAATGCTTGTATTGGTTCAAGCATTGATATCCTGGGTCCCTTCTTAATAATGGTTTATGGACCTTTCCTCCAGGAACTTGTCCAAACCTTTTTTAAACCCAGCTACACTAACAGCCTTTACTACATCCTCCGGTAACAAATTCCAGAGTTTGATTACACGTTGAGTGAAAAAATATTTTCTTTTATTAGTCTTAAATAGTTTACCCTGGGGGGGCGGAGCCTGATGTCCAACGGGGTAGACGCCTTGTGCTGAAGCTCCCGAGAGGCCTACACAGAATCCTGACTGAACTCCTGCAAAACTTCACTATTTTGCTTTAAAATCGCCGGGGCGCATCGGAGGGATGGCGGGACCTAAACCACAGCGCCTAGATTTCGGCTCCCCCACTTCGTCGCACGGCAAACGCTCCAAAACGGAACTGCCTTCCCCGCATAAGATGGCGCCGCTCTGTGAGAGCCCTGAAATGCAGCGGGTGATACTCGAGGAGATTCGTGGTGTAAAGGAACTGGTACAATCCAACGGAGAAGCGATCCGCGCCATGCGTGAGGACCTTACCATGATGCAGGAAAGGCTCGAGGGCCTCTCGTTGCGCCAAGACAAAATGGCGGAGACTCTTGAATCGCACGCGGTGCGAATGGGGAAGATCGATAAAGCTGAACGCCAGATTTTGCTCCTTCAAAAGGAACTTGAAGATAGCAATAATAGAGCTCGTCGCAATAACATTCGACTCATTGGAGCTCCAGAGGGCGTAGAAGCAGGAGATCTGCGGGAATATCTGGGCAATATTCTACCCTCTCTATTGAAGACGACGTTTCTTAAGGAACTGGAGATAGACCGGGCACATCGTGTCCCCACTAATATGGCGCTCAACCGGACGACTCCCAGGCCCATCATTTTTCGGCTACTGCGCTATCAACAAGCTGAGCAAATTCTGGCTGCTGCCCGGGCTAATCATCACCTCGAGATAGATGGGCATAAAGTGTCTTTCTTCCCTGATCTCTCTAAGCCCACGATGGACCGCCGAAAGAAGCTTCTTGCTTATCGCCCTCGCCTTCAGCAACTGCAGGCCCAATTTGGTCTCCTGTATCCGGCAAAGCTACGCGTTACGCTGCATAACCATACCAGGACCTTCGAGGATCCTGACCTCCTCGCTGCATTTTTGGACTCTAAAGAAGCTGAACTGATGCGTTGATGTTACCATCAAGCTGTGTTGCTGTTCAAAGCTCTCTTAAATCTCTACCTCATTGGGGCCTATCGCAGTGATTTCGCTGCGGACGCGGTTGGACTGCTCTCCTGACCTACTTCTTTGAACCGCCATCCTGCTTCTCTGCACCCTTCGGTGGCTCCCGGGACTTGTTCCTGCTGCAGGGAGTATGGCCAGTATCGGGCCTTCTCTGGGGCTTCCCCCCGCAGACTCATGGTCGCCAGTAATAGTTGGGGTTTTGCTTCTTCTCTAGTGCACTTCGGTGCCTGTCTCTTTTTTTTTTGGGGTTATTTATGCTTTCTACCAAAAGTTTATTATTTCATGTCGTGTGTACAGTCATTTGCTACCAATATGCATAGTTTAGGGAATAATGTGCAACTTCATGTTCTCTCAGAATTTTGTATATTACTAGATGGCTTTCTGTAAGCTCTTATCATTGAATGTCAAAGGTATCAATAGTCCAATCAAAAGGAAGAAAATTCTTAGCTATTTGAATACGGAGCATGCTGATTTAGTACTGCTTCAAGAAACGCATTTAAATGCTAAAGAAACACTAAAGCTTAATGTCAAGCCTTATGCTGTTGTGGCGTATTCTCCCGCTGTTGCTAAACGCTGTGGTGTTGCCATACTTGTTAAGAAATCCCTGCAGGCCACCGTGCTAGATATTAGCTCAGATAATGAGGGTAGATGGGCTCGCGCTCATCTCAAAGTGGGGGATCTAGAATTCACGTGTATTTGTATTTATGCTCCAAATGTTGACAATCCTGGTTTTTTTGCTAAAATTGCACAAGCTGCGCAAGCCTCCGCTCATACCCCACTAATACTGGGAGGAGACTTTAATCAGGTCCTCGACCCTTTGGTGGATCGGCAGCCGCCTAGAACCTGTGGTCCACCCAAGAGTCTCTCCATACTTACAGCTATGATCGCTGATTTGGCTTTGGTGGACATATGGAGGTTATTGAATCCTTCTGATTTGGATTTTACCTTTTTCTCCGCTCCTCACCAATCACAATCCCGAATAGATTTTTTTCTTTTATCTAAAACATTGGTATCGCAGATTGGTATGGCTAAGATTCACCCCTTGCACATTTCAGACCATGCTGCTATATCTTTTACGATACACACTGCTGCGCAAAATGCAAGTCCCCGAGCATGGTCTTTTGATAGGTCTCTCCTAGACCAACAGGATTTTCAAACTGTAATACGGGCTGCCATACAAGATTACTTTCATTTTAACTCTCCCCTTGACACAACGAACTGGGCCTGGTGGGAGGGTTTTAAGGCGTCTATTCGAGCCACGGTGACTAGTTATCAAATCCGTCTTGGGAAACAAAGAAGGCAACAATTGGTGATCCTTGAACAACAGATACAGGCTGGTGAACGTATTCTTACGTCCCGAACAGACCCATGTGTTCTGCTTCGTTTGCAACGTCTCCGTTTTCAGTACAACAAGATTTTGCATAATGCCGCTGTTAGAAATATAGCATCCCAGCAGGGATTGTATTACCGGGAAAATAATCGCGCTGGTAAACTACTAGCTAATGCTTTGAAGGGGAAAAAAGAAGCCAAACGGGTAGCAGCTCTCCGAAGCCCATCTGGGAATGGCCTTGTCACAAAAGATCATGAGATTTTAGAGCTTTTTCGCGATTTTTATGCTAGCTTGTATAAATCTGAATGTGAGTTTGTTCCTGAACATTTCGACCGCTTGTTAGCTGGTGTACAGCGTCCTACTCTCTCGGCTGAGGAATGCACGGCCCTTGATCATTCGTTTACTCTTGTGGAAATACAGGATGCAATTAAAAGATGTGCCTCCGGCCGTGCTGCGGGTCCAGACAGCCTTCCGGCCGAGTTCTTCAAAACTTTCAGCTCTGATCTGGCCCCGTTTTTGCAGCAATACTTTACTACCCTAGTAGCCGACGGATCCTCCCTTGGTTCCTTTTCAGAGGCCAACATAGTGGTCTTTGAGAAGGAGGGGAGAGACCCACACCTGACAGCCAATTACCGACCCATCTCCCTGCTTAACGCAGATTATAAAATCTTCGCCACTATTCTTTCTACTCGGCTCTCTCACAAAATGACCACTTTAATACATCCAGATCAATGTGGATTTATTCCCGGCAGATCAACTGCTGATAATGCCAGGACTCTTTGTCATGTACTAACTAATATGGCCTCCCACGATCGTCCATTGGTTGGCCTTTCCCTAGATGCCGAAAAAGCCTTTGACCGGCTAGAATGGCCATTCCTATTTGCGACCCTCCGTTGGTTTGGTTTCGGCGATAATTTTCTCCGTTGCCTTCAAGTGCTATACTCTCAACCAACTGCTAGTGTCTGTGCCAACACATTGAAGTCCCAGCCATTTTTACTGCAAAGAGGCACCCGTCAGGGGTGCCCACTTTCCCCCTTACTTTTTGATCTTGCGTTAGAACCCCTAATCCTGTTAATCCGTCAGTCTCCACATATCCACGGCGCTCCCTTTCCCCGTCGGGATATAAAAGTCTCAGCGTATGCAGATGATCTTATGCTTTTTGTTTCCTTAGACTCCGTATCTGTTGTTCTGGATCTAATTGACCGCTATTCTCAACTTTCAGGTTACAAAATTAATTGGACCAAATCAGTCGCCTTTCCCCTAAACCACCAGGTTCACCAAGCAGACTTGCAAACCTTTCCTTTTGTATGGCAGCCCCGTATGGTAAAATATTTAGGGGTACATTACTGTTATCCTCTCGAAGAAACCGTCGCTTTTAATGTCAAAAATTTAATCACCAAGGTCCGTGAGCTCACCCAACGTTGGTCTCCACTTACTCTTACGTGGTGGGGCCGTATGGATACCATAAAGATGATGATTGTTCCCAAGGTTAATTATGTCTTAGAAATGTTACCGTGCCTTCTCCCTCGACACACCTACAAAGATATCGAGGGCCTGTTGATCAGATTTTTGTGGCAGAACAAACCGCCTAGAATAGCGAAACATAAACTTCAGTCAGATAAGGAACATGGTGGGATAAGATTTCCTGATTTTTTCAACTATCACCTCTCTTTTCTTCTCAAACAGGGTGCCCGTTGGTTGGACGCTTCTTTCCCGTCCAGACCAATATGGTTAGATATAGAAGAAGACCTCTGTAAGCCCATTCCACTTAGCTATCTCCCTGGAATGACTTTCCCACTGGATGCCCACTATCCACCAATGCTCCTGGATACACTTCGCTCCTTCAATGTTCTCATCAGCTCCCTAGATTCCCTAGCTTGCCCACTAGATAGGCTTCCAATTTGGCATAATGCTCGATTCCAAATTCAACATAAGCCGGTGGCCTGGAGTCCCTGGTATTCCAGAGGCATCTGGACTCCCAATCAACTGTTTCACAATGCTCGCTGGAAGTCCATTAATGAGCTCCATTGTGAGTTTGGCCTTCCTTCTAAATACTATTTTCAACTGCTTCAGTTGCAGCACTGTCTCAAGAGTGCTGGGGTTTTTCCCCCACTAACTCCTCATGACCAAGGGATAACTGAGGTGGTCTCCTTTATTGGGGCTCAGTCCGGTGTTGCTTCCACCTTTTATAAAACTCTTTGTGCTCCTCAGAATGCTGTCCCCCCTTCTGCACAGCAGACTTGGGAGCGAGAATTGGGTGTAACTCTAACCCCTGAACATTGGAACCTCTTCTGGAGCAAAGTGGTTCGTGTTTCCCGCTCAGCTTCCTTAACCCAGACGCTTTTCTTCTTTGCCCATCGCTGTTTCTATACCCCTGATAGACTGGCCAAATGGACTTCCACTCTGAGTAATCAATGTTGGACTTGCCATGCAGCTACAGGCACCCTCACTCATGTCATGTACGAATGCCCCGCACTACAACACTACTGGAGCCGGGTCTGGGGTCGTATTCAATCTATCTTACACTTTACTGAACCACTCTCCTGGAAAATAGTGGGACTCCGTTCTGCAGCGGGCATCCCCTCTCTCCCGAAGTCTGCTTACTTCCTCCTTGACTTTCTAATGGGTATTGCCATATCGTTAATCATGAAATATTGGAAAAATAGCTCTTCACTGAGTCCTCTAGAATGGTGGAATTGTGTCTGTCTATATAGTAAGTTTGAACAAATTCCTCGTAGGGCTACCCCTTCCCTTCAGGCCCGCTACCAGGTGTCTAAATGGAAATTACTCACAGATTTCGTGCAGTCGGCCAAATGCTCGCACTTGACTGTCTAGTTATATCTCTCTCTCGATCCATAGTATATCATGACTGTTATGTTTATGTTCTAACATAATTGCTATGGACCCCATGCCTGGGTTAATATCTTTTCTTTTCTTTTTTTTTATTATCTAGAGAAGAAGCACAGGGGGGGAGGGTTGATGGGGTTATTTTCCGGTTTATTCCATTTTATTTTGATGCAATCATCCTTGTTTTATTACTGTGTGTATTGTTATTGTTATAAAATGAAAATAAAAGTTTAAAAAAAAAAAAAAATAGTTTACCCTGTAGCTTCATTGCATGTCCCCTAGTCTTTCTATATTCTGATAAGTTAAACAATCGATCTACGTTTACCCGTTCCACTCCGTTCATTAATTTATAGACTTCTATCATATCTCCCCTCAGCCGTCTCTTTTCCAGGTTAAAGAGCCCCAACCTTTTTAGCCTTTCTTCATAGGAGTAGCCTTCCATCCCCTTTACCATTTTGGTGGCTCTTCTCTGAACCTTTTCTAAAATTGCTATATCCTTTTTAAGATATGGCGACCAGAATTGCACACAATATTCAAGGTGCGGTCTCACCATGGAACGATATAGAGGCATTATAATATCTTTTGTTTTATTTTCCATTCCTTTCCTTATCATACCTAGCATTCTATTTGCTCTCTTGGCCGCCGCTGCACACTGGGCCGAGGGTTTTAACATGGTATCCACAAGGACGCCTAAATCTTTTTCTTGGGTGGTGGTTCCTAATGTGGAACCTTGCATCGTGTAACCATAGTTTGGGTTGTTCTTCCCTAGGTGCATAACCTTGCACTTCTCCACATTAAATTTCATCTGCCATTTTGATGCCCAGTCTTCCAATTTATCAAGATCCTCTTGCAATTTTCCACAATCCTCCTGGGTTTTAACAACTTTAAATAGTTTTGTGTCATCAGCAAATTTGATAACCTCACTCGTTATTCCACTTTCCAGGTCATTTATGAATATGTCAAAAAGCAGCGGACCCAGCACAGATCCCTGGGGTACACCACTATTCACCTTTCTCCATTGGGAAAATTGGCCATTTAGTCCTACCCTCTGCTTTCTATCTTTTAACCAGTTCCTGATCCACAGTAGTACACTGCCTCCTATCCCATGACTCTTTAGTTTTGCCAAAAGTCTCTCATGAGGGACCTTGTCAAAGGCTTTCTGAAAGTCCAGATACACAATATCAACCGACTCACCTTTGTCCACCTGTTTATTCACTCCTTCAAAAAAACATAACAGATTAGTAAGACAAGATCTTCCTTGTCTAAAGCCATGTTGGCTGTCTCCCATTAGGTCATGACTATCTATATGCTGAGTAATTTTATTCTTTATGATGGTTTCTACCATTTTTTCCCGGTACTGATGTCAGGCTCACCGGTCTGTAGTTTCCCGGATCACCCCTCGAACCCTTTTTAAAAATTGGTGTTACATTGGCGATCCTCCAATCCTCAGGTATTAGAGATGATTTTAATGATAGTTCACAGATTACTGATAGCAGGTCTGCAATCTCAAATTTCAGTTCTTTCAACACCCTTGGATGTATACCATCCGGCCCAGGTGATTTGCTACTCTTCAGTTTATCTAATAGTTGTAGGACATCTTCCCGATGTATCGATATTTCCTTCAATTCTTCCACACCTTTAAATACCACTTCAGTCGTGGGTAACATCCCTACATCTTCCTCAGTAAAGACCGAAGCAAAGAATTCATTCAGTCTCTCCGCTATCGCCTTGTCGCCTCTTAGTGCTCCTTTAACCCCTTTATCATCTAATGGACCAACTGACTCTCTCACGGGTTTTTTGCTACGAATGTACTTGAAAAGGTCTTTATTTCGCGTTTTTGCTTCCGCAGCAAGCTTCTTCTCAAATTCTCTCTTTGCCTGCCTTATCAATGCCTTGCATTTGACTTGCCAGTGCTTGTGCTGTTTCCAGGTTTCATCATTTGGCTCTTTTTTCCATTTCTTGAAAGATGCTTTTTTGGCAACAACAGCCTCTCTGACCTCAGCTTTAAACCATGCTGGCAATTTTTTGGACTTCCTTCCACTTTTCTTAAAGCGTGGAATACAGCTGGTCTGGGCTTCCAAGATAGTATTTTTCAACAACACCCAAGCTTGATGTACGTCTTTAACCTTTGCAACTGCTCCTTTTAGTTTTTTCTTAACTGTTTTCCTCATTCTATCATAGTCTCCCTTTCGAAAGTTAAAGGGTAGTACTGTGGATTTCCTTACTATCCCTCCTCCACTAATTAAATCAAAGGCGATCATGCTATGATCACTATTGCCAAGTGGCCCCAACACCCTTATCTCTTGCACTACATCTGGTGTTCCACTAAGGACTAGGTCTAATATTGCTTCCCCTCTGGTTGGTTCATGAACCAGCTGCTCCAAGAAGCAGTCATTTATTTCATCTAGGAACTTTATCTCCCTAGCATGTCCTGTTGTGACACTGACCCAGTCGATGCCGGGGTAATTGAAATCACCCATTATTATTACTGCACTGTAACTTTTGCTAGCTTCCTTGATTTCTTTGAGCATTTCATCATCCATTTGTTCATTCTGGCCAGGCGGACGATAGTACACCCCCACTGCCATCGCCTTCCCCTTTTTACATGGAATTTCAATCCATAGAGATTCTACAGCAAATTTTGTTTCTTGCAAAACTTTAATCCTTTCTGACTCAATGCCCTCTCTAACATAGAGCGCAACCCCTCCACCAATTTGATCAGCTCTATCATTTCGATATAGTTTGTACCCAGGTATCACAGTGTCCCACTGGTTGTCCTCCTTCCACCATGTCTCTGATATTCCAATCATATCTAACCTCTCGTTTAGTGCTATATATTCTAACTCTCCCATCTTGTTTTGTAGACTTCTAGCATTTGCATACAAGCATTTTAGAGACTGTATTTTATTCATATTAATTTGGCTATTGGTAGACATGGGTAATTTGGGATCTTTAAGTTCTGTCTGCTCCATACTCGAGGGCATTTGGGCTACTTTACTCTTTTTTGGAACCTCTCTGCTTTTTGTAGTATCCTTCAAGGATACATTCTTCCGAACCATGCGCTCTTGGACGACTGTCGGCTTTCCCCTATTATCTAGTTTAAAAGCTGCTCTATCTCCTTTTTAAAGGTTAATGCCAGCAGCCTGGTTCCATCCCGGTTAAGGTGAAGCCCATCCCTTCGGAAGAGCCCCTCCTTTCCCCAGAATGTTCCCCAGTTCCTAACAAATCCGAACCCCTCATCTCTGCACCATTGTCTCATCCACGCATTGAGACTCCGGAGCTCTGCCTGCCTATTGGGTCCTGCGCGTGGAACGGGAAGCATTTCGGAGAACGCTACCCTGGAAGTTCTGGATTTCAACTTCCTACCTAAAAGCCTAAATTTAGCTTCCAGAACCTCCCTACCACATTTTCCTATGTCATTGGTACCAACATGTACCAAGACAGCAGACTCCTCCCCAGCACTATCTAAGACCTTATCTAGGTGGCGTGTGAGGTCCGCTACCTTCGCACCAGGCAGGCATGTTACCAGGCGATCCTCACGTCCACCAGCCACCCAGCTATCTACATGCCTAATGATCGAATCACCAGCTATAACTGCTGTCCTAACCCTTCCCGCATGGGCACTTGGCCCTGGAGAAACCTCCTCGGTGCGAGAGGGGTTTACATCACCTGGAGGACAGGTCCTAGTTACAGGATCACTTCCTGCCACACCAGGGTGATGCTCTCCTGTCACGTGACCTCTCTCCTCCATGGCAACAGGGATGCTGCCAGACTGGAGGTGGGACTTCAGGACTATATCCCTGTAGGTCTCGTCTATGTACCTCTCTGTCTGTCTTATGTTTTCCAAGTCTGCTACTCTAGCCTCTAGAGAACGGACTTGTTCCCTGAGAGCAGAGAGCTCCTTGCACCTAGTGCACACGTAAGACCTCTCACCAGCTGGGAGAAAATCATACATGTGACACTCAATGCAAAAGACTGGAAAGCCCACATCCCGCTGCTGGACTGCTGTCTGCATCTTAGTTTTAAGTTTGTGTTTAGATCTTTAAGTTCTATATGTACTAAAGGGTGCAATGGATATTTATACCACTAAAACTGTACCTAAGAAGTTTAATATACCTTGTTCACCTGAAGCTTAATTAATCTCAGGTCCTTGGTGTATGACTGATTTGGGTAATGAGCTTCACCATTGCAGCAGTGTCTCCTGCTCTGCTCGGTTAGGAGTTTTTCATCATAGATGAGCTGAACACAGCGGTATTTTTCTCACTTTTTTTAATTTAGTGCTTTTATCGACTCATTTCATATTCCATGTTTCTTTTTTGTTTATATGCCCCCTTTTCTCTGGTCCTTTTAGTTAGTTTGGATATTGGTTTAAATGGTCTACTGTATCACTTCCTGCTTTGTCTTAGTCCCCTGAATTATGAGTTATGTTTCTATCATTTAATTATTCATTTATCATTTATTCATTTATTTAGTTACTCTGTTTATTTAGTGAATATGTATCTTATGCATAATTTTTGTTTTTCCATACGGTTTGTGGTCCTCCTCTCTCTCCTTCTCTCCTCTTTGTGAATGTTTTTCAGCAATTAGGTAATTGTTTTATGTGTTTTTAGTTTGCCTTATATTAATGTATCATAGATGGGTGGTATACATCCATGTTTTAAATCTATTATCATATTATTGTTTTCATGCATTTTATCAATGGTTATCATGTTATATTTGGTTGCTTATTTATTTATTTATTATTCTTTTAATTACTTATTTATGATTCTTTTATCTTTTTAGTATCTTTTTAGCATGGTTTATGTTCCACATACGTATATATATATATATAGTTTTTAACATTTTAATTATTTAATTTTTATATTATTTTGTTTTCATGGTTTTAATGTTATTGCTTTTATTTGTTGTGTTTTAATTTGTTTATGTTCTTGGTCTTAGTGAGCCATACCCCTGAGGAAGTGTTGCACGAAACACGGCCAGTGTCGGGTTTATTGGCAGCTTGATCCGTGTGATAATAAAGACTTTTCTGGACCCCTCTGCCACATCTTCTGACTGGTTTGTTGCTTGCCTACGTGGCAGTTTGCTGTTTTTTGGTGTACACTTTATACATCTCCATGGCTGATATGCCCCCATTTTGCCCCTTCTGGGCACATTCTGAGATCCCCATGCTAGCGCCGTGGACATGCACGATTGCAGTGTTTCAGAATATTGTCAGGGGTCTTTTGGGCACATAAACGGCCCTGACACACATACAAATCCCTTATTTGTGTTCTGGAATGATCCCCATAGGGTGGTATTCGTATAGAGAATGGCACAGCATAAGTACTGCTTAGCACAGCCTTGAGCTGCTATTCAAAAGGGTTTCTCCATTATCAGGGCCTGCTAACCCCACTGAAAGGGACATTCAGCCGCACGGTCTGGATAGTGCTGGGACAGTCTATGGGCGGGGCAAAGGTGCTCCTAGCACTTAGCCGGTTAGCGACAATGTTCAGTCCGCTAACTGGAATAGTACCTGCATAAACTTGGGCCATGACAAAGGATGTCAAAACTTTATGCGGTTTTGCTATCTGGACTGCGGTTTAATATTTCTACCATCCAGATAACCATGGAAGTCATCACTAATGCCAGAAGAATATCTGGGTGGCCGTGTTGAATATCCGATTTCAGTTTTAACCATGGCAGCCCAGCGCTTCAAAAACGCTAACCACAAAGGCTGAATATTGGCCCAAAATGTGCTGCAAAGAATTAATAACTCACCTGAACAGGTGACTCTCAACAGTTCCTCTGGACTTTGGTGATTATTCAAGTATCTTTGATTTCGCACACACTGGGATAGCCTGGATTCATGTCCGTAGCAGCCGATGACATTTATCGAAGAGGTATTCAAGAGATGAGAGCCTCTTAGCACATCCACAGCAGATCCCCATCCCAGCTCCTTACACACCACAGCAGCAGGTTGGATGCCCTGGCCGTCATAATAAATCATCTCCCAGGTGCCTTCTGCAAACACCTCCACCTGCCCTGCATAGGGGCTCTCACTCTTTACAATCCTGGTATTAAAAGAGAGCTCTGAAAGACACCAAAATAGCAGTGGGGAGAGGTGAAGATTAGATAATATTTATTTTCTGATTCTGACCCCTGTAATTTTTATCCCAGGAAATAAGAACATAAGAAATGTCATACTGGTTCAGACCAAAAGTCCATCGAGCCCAGTATCCTCTTTCCAACAGTAGCCAATCCAGGTCACAAGTACCTGTTAGATTCCCCAAAAGTGCACAGATTCCATGCTGTCTATCCCAGGGCAAGCAGTGGATTTCCCGAGTCCTCTTTAATAATGGTTTATGGACTTTTCCTCCAGGAACTTGTCCAAACCTCCTCTAAACTCAGCTACACTAATAACTTTCACTACATCCTCTGGCAATGAATTCCACAGTTTGATTATGCATTGAGTGAAAAAATACTTTCTCTGATTAGTCTTATATGTGCTGTATATATTGTAGCTTCATTGTGTGTCCCTAGTCTTTCTAGCTTTTAAAGGCGTAAACAATTGATCTATATTTACCCGTTCCACTCCATTCATTAATTTATAGACCTCTATCATATCTCCCCTCAGCCGTCTCTTTTCCAGGCTGAATAGCCCTAACCTTTTAAGTTTTTCCTCCTAGGGATATCCTTCTATTCCCTTTATAATTTTGGTGGCTCTTCTCTGTACCTTTTCTAATTCTGCTATATTCTTTTTAAGATATGGTGACCAGATTTGCACACAATATTCAAGGTGCGATCATACTATGGAGGGATACAGAGGAATTATAATATCCTTGATTTTATTCTCCATTCCTTTCCTTATGATTCCCAGTACTCTATTTGCTTTCTCGGCCGCCGCTGCACACTGAGCAGAGGGTTTCAACATATTGTCCATGACGACACCAAAATCCTTTTCCTGGGCAGTAAATCCTAATGTGGAACCATAGCTTGGGTTGTTTTTCCCTAAGTGCATAACTTTACACTTGCCCTCATTAAATTTCATCTGCCATTTGGACACCCAGTCTTCCAGTTTCTCAAGGTCCTCATGCAAAATGTTTACAGTCCTCGTGTTTTAAAGGAGCAGGTACTACAGCTACTTTTAAAGGTAGCTTGCAGATTACTACTAATAGGTCTTCAATTTCATTTTTGAGTTCTTTCAGCACTCCAGGATGTATATCATCCAGTCCAAGTGATTTGCTACTCCTTATTTTATCAAATTGCTGTTACACATCTTTCAGGTTGGTTGAGATTTGTTTCAGTTCCTCCGATACATCACCTTTAAATATAATTTCTAGCATTAGTAAAGACTGAAGCAAAGAATTTATTTAATCTCTCTTTTATGGCCTTGTCCTCAATTACGGCTGCATTTACCCTTCTTTTATCTAACGGTGCAACTGATTCTCACTGATTTTTTGCTATGAAAGTACTTGAAAAGGTCATTATGAGTTTTGCTTTCATGGCAAGCCATGCGCATAGTTTGACTGCTTCATTTAGGGGAGCAAAGGATGGAGTGGGATATTTGCATATTTATTTGCATATCATTTGCATACCCACTATGGTTATTTTATAAAAACACTAGGGGTTAGATTCTGACCTGCGTTTAGCGGGGATATACATCTGGGTTGGACGTACATCCCTGCTACATGCCAGGGTCCCAATTCCACCCACAGAGCTCCCTAGATGCCAGTGAACTAAAAAGCAGTGCGACCCAGACCGAAGCCTCTCCTGTGACCCGTAGCTCTCCCTGGAGGGATTGGAGCTGACCGCCGTCCCCCACATCGTTCCTGCATCAGCTGCCGCCGCGTGCTGCCCAATCGGGGCAGCCCCAGTGAAATAAAAAGCAGCGCCAAAAGGCACACCCACGCCTTGCGGGCCCGCGCCTGAGGGCCTCGCAAGAGGGCCCTTTGGCGTGGCCCTTAGGCAAGGGCCCAACGCAGTCAAGCAGCATAAGACCACCCAGATCAATGGACATTACCCAAGACAAACGCAAAGCCGAAGCTACCAGCGCAGTCGGCTCCCACACCATGACTAAAAAGTAAGACAATACCGCACAATCTTCTTTGTTGATCTATACCACCCCGCGTCTCTAGAAACTGCACCAAATAATACCAGCTGGGGTTCTTAAATTCCTAACACAATCTGTATTCACCTATATGTTCATATCTTAGCATATGTAATACTATTCTGCGGTACTATTTCACTGCCATACTGTTGTTATCCATTCATTGCTAAACTGTTGCAAAACTCCAATACTGTTAGACTTCCCATTGCTATACTGTTGCAATTTATTGGTATACTGTTGCAATATACTGTTACAAAACTCTGATAGTGTTAGACTTCCCACTGGTATACTGTTGCAATTTATCCACTGTTAAACCGCCACAAAACCGATACTGACTACCCAACTCCATACTCACTCTCGAAGAGGTAACTTATACCTAAAACAGCCTAACCTCTATACTCCACAAACTAGCTTAAATCATAGCGTTACCCCAACCCATTCAGCCACACTCAAACAGCAAAAGAGCCTTCTCATCTCTCCGCCACCATGCTCCCACCCACTACAACCACACTCTCATCTACCCTTGCTTGCTGTTGCACAATACTTGCTCTCACTCATGGCTCCCAAGCCCTCGCCCCCTCCTCGAACCCCATCCCAGTCTTACATGGTTCATGGAGAAGATACCATGCTCCCCCCCCCCCCGTCACCAAACAGAGAGACCTGACCATACACCGTATCCTCACCTCATTTATGATGCCCTGCAACATGCCCACTCCCCGAAGCATATGACAACCACCCTTCCCCGTGACCTTAATTGTGCTCTCATAAATGCCCATTCCATCTGCAAGAAATGGCCTGCCATAACTGATATGCTGGTAGAACACAATCTTGATGTCCTATGCGTTACGGAACATGGATGTCAACCTCGGATTCTGTTCTTCTCCATCAATATGTCCCCCCTAATTTCTCTGTCCACTCATGTCACAGATCTGACAGAAAATGTGGCGGAACAATCATCCTGACCAAGGACGACCTACAATTTCAGCTAATCACCTCCAATAGTACCCCTCATCTCGATTACATCTCCATTGCAAACAAACACTGCACCATCAACTTGCTATATAGAGCACCTTCCCCAACACCGGATGACCTCTCCATAATCATTGATCTGGCATGCAACCCCAGTAAACCACGCACTGCGAACTGGGTGTTGGGCAATTTTAACCTCCCTGCCCTCCAAGACACCCAAGCTGAGGCCTTCCTCGATGCCCTTAAGGTGCTCGGCTATACACAACTGGTTGACCCCCCCCACCCATATCAAGGGAAGCAGACTTGATCTTATATTCGCCCCACAAGTAGCCATCCATCCCACACACAAGATCAACCTGTCACTGAGCTCAGTACCGTGGTCTGATCACAGTCTAATCAGATTCTTAATGCCCTCTAACTCCACGCCCATTAACCCCCTTACCTCTAATGAACCCCCCATTCTAACTTCTAAGCACTACCGGCCATTTAACAAAGAAGAGATCCTTGAAAGAACAAAGCCTCTCTTCTAATCACCCAAACAAAACCTAGATGACATGCTGTCATTATGGAATAAGATTCTCAACGCTGTTATTGACACCCCACCCAGCAAGAAAACCCCTGGAAAAAGGAAGAAGGCACCCTGGTTTTCACCCAACCTAATGGCATCCCTTCGTCAACTGAGACTTCTTGAAAGACAATGGCACCGATTAAGGACAACCGAGAACCACGATGCATACATGACTCATCTAGATGCCCATCGAACTGATGTTTCGACAAGAATGAAGCAGTACCACACCAAAGTCTTGCAACTATCCATAAACAAACTGCAAGAGCTCTTCAATCTTGTTAAAAACCTGGCAAAGGACCCTCACCCAACCAATCTAATCTCCCAGACCCACAGGAATATGCAGATTATCTATGGGCTAAAACAAGCCTACCTGTCACCCCACCAATCCCTCACCAACCAGACCAATCCCCCCTACTTCCCTCCTCATCTGGCCCTCCTTCAATCCCAGTAGATACCCAACATGTCATTACCTCCTTCTCCCCCCCAACTGTAAAGGATATACAAGCCATTATCATGACTATAAACACCACCACAGCTCCAAACGACCCCTGCCCTGCTCACTGGATAAAAGCCCTACTGACCGATCTTAGTCCTTTTCTATCCAAGCTGATAGGCTCATCATTCCGTTCAGGGACATTCCCCCGGAATCTAAAGCAAACATCAATAAGACCGTTGCTGAAAAACAGTAAGCTTGACCCCACAAAGATGGACTCCTACAGGCCAATATCGAGTATTCCGCTCCTAGCCAAAATCATGGAGAAAATAGTCCAACAACAGCTCACTCACCATATTGAAACAAATGCACCACTTGACCATTGCCAGCACGGATTCAGAGAGTCACATGGAGTTGAAACCTTACTGACTACCTTATTTAACACTCTTACCATTGGGCTCGACAATATCAGACAAGGCTTTGCCCTCATCTTCCTCGACATCGCAGCAGCCTTCGACTCCATCAGCCACAAACTTCTTTTAACCCACCTTGCCGGGAAGGGCATCCACGGAAATGCACTCGCCTGGTGCGCTTCCTATCTGAACAACAGATGGCAACATGTCCGCTCCGGCCCCTCCACATCCATCCCTTTCCCACAAGAGAAAGGGGTCCCACAAGGATCGTCGCTCTCTGCCCTATTGTTCAACGTCTCTATGCAACCCATTTGCAACCTCATCCGGTCATTCAATATTAACTGCCTAGTATATGCTGACGATGTCCTAATGTTCACCCCAATATCCACAGAAAATCCAGACCTCTCCCAGCTGTCTACTTGCTTCGATGCTGTCACAGACTGGCTACAAACTCAAAAACTCAAAATAAATTTCAAAAAGACAGAAGTCCTCTTCATCAGTAGAAATCAGGCATTCACCCCTCCCTCATCAATCAAGGTGCACAATACCGAACTCATCTCTAAGACGACAATTAGATACCTAGGCGTGGTGCTCGACCAGCACCTCGACATGCATGCCCAGATAGGCAACACCGTGAAGGCAATTTACCACAAGGTTCGGATACTATGGCACATGAAACATATACTAGAACCAAGCGATTTCTGAGCAGTATTTCAAGCCCTAATAATACCTCATTTTGATTACGCTAACTCCATCTTGCTTGGCCTCCCAAAAAGCTCACTAAACCCCTTACAGCTCGCTATGAACACTGCAGCCAGAACCCTCTATGGAGCATCAAGAAAAGACCATATCACCCCTATCCTGAAAAGCCTACACTGGCTCCCTGTCTACTGCAGAATCACTTTCAAAGCCACGACAATGACATTCAAGACAATCAACGGAAGTACGTCCTCCGCCCTCTCAAACCTTGTCCACCCCACCCCCCTCAACAGATCAAGGAGATTATTAGCCTGCAACACCTTACTCCTCCCAAAAGCCATCATCAAATGCTCTAAAATTACGAGAAAGCGAGCTTTTGAACTATATGCACCCTCCTGCTGGAACTCGCTCCCAGCTGACGTCCGCGCCATAAACAACCTCCCCCAGTTCCGAAGGGCACTCAAGCATCATCTATTCCTACAACACTTTTCCAATCTTGACAACATCACCTAGCCTCTAGCAACCTTGAACTAACAACACAAATATATATCTGCAAATAGCCACCATGTTCCAGTTGTAAATATTGTCAAAACTCACTCACAATCCTCAGACTAGTCTGTATATAGTGTATATAGTTTTGCCTGTTCACCATGTTGATTTCCCCTGTTCATTGTAAGTTCAATGTTGGACTGTTTCTTCATTGCACAACTTTTGTTACTTGTAAACCGAGCTGATGCTGAATAGTGCGGTATAGAAAAACAATAAATAAATAAATATAATAAATTTCCCTCCGCTCCTGTCTTCTTCACCTGCTCCCCTACATCCATCTCTGATGTTGATCTTTTTCGTTTCAGCTTTCTTCCATTTATTTTTCTCTCTTTATCAGCTCAGATTTCATTTCTCTTTCTTATATCCAGTTCTCAATCTCTCTCATTCCATGCCTGTGTCCTTCCCCGCCACTTATTCCCCAGTCTAACTCTTTCCTTTCTCTTTCTCTCTTCCATCCTCCATGTGTTCAGCATCTATCCTAGTGGAGATCTCGTCCATTGAAGACTCAATATACTTTATCTTTATCTTTATTAAAACATTTGATAAACTGCTGCGGCCAAAGCATAGAGCGGTGTACAATAAAAGGTCCACACTGCAAATTAAAGAAAAGAACGCCATAAAATAATAGGAAAGCAAAGCACACAGCATACAGAAGTAAAAACAAATAACTAAAATAAGAGTAGATAAAAACTGAAAACAAAACAAGGGAAGACAGGACACACAGTCAAACAGCACAAAAAAAAAATCCAACTTCAAAGTCAAGGGAGGGTACTGGCGGGAAGGTCAAAAACCTGTTCAAACAGATGGGTTTTGAGTAGTGTCTTGAATTGAGGGTAAGAAGGTTCTAACCTGAGCGAAGGTGGTAATGAATTCCAAAGAAATGGACCAAGAAAGAAAAAGGCGGAATGGCGGGTTTGTTCCAAACGGGCCTGAGATGGGGGAGGCAAGAATAAACGAATGGCATGAATAGACCGGAGTTGACGAAAGGTGTGTGAAGAGAAATCAGACCCGCAAGATACAAAGGATTGCCAGTATGGATAATACGGTGAATCAAAATCAAGAACTTATACTGATAGCGGAAAAGAAGAGGCAACCAGTGCAGGCAAAAAAAGAGAGGAGTGACATGATCAAAACGCCGGGAAAAGGTGATAAGGCAAGCTGCAGTATTTTGAATAGATTGTAGCCGCTGAAACTGATATTTAGGAAGATTAGCCAAGAAAACATTACAATAGTCAAGTCTACTAATTACCAAAGCTAGAACAAGAGTAACCAAAGAGTCAGAGGAAAAGAGAGAACGAGTAGCTCTAATCTGCCGAAGAGTCACAAAAGACCGACGGGTAAGAGAGGAGATGTGATCATGAAAAGAAAGTGATGAATCAAGAGTAACTCCCAGATAGCGGAAAGAAGAGACAAGGGGAATAGGAACTGCATCAATCAGGGGGGTGATAGAAGGACAAGAACCACTAAGAGACACCCACATGGCCGTGGATTTCAAGGGATTTAAGTGAAGAAAATTGCGAGAAAGCCAGGAAGCAATATGAGAGAGACATTCATTTAGTGGGGCAATATCCAAGGTGAGGGGAGAGACATGATAGAGGAGAATAATGTCGTCCGCATAAATGTAAGGAGATACCGAAAACTGCTGAATCTCAAGAGGCAAAGGCGCAAGAAAGATATTAAATAATAGAGGAGAAAGAACAGACCCCTGCGGAACACCGCAAACAAGTGGGAGAGAAGAAGAGGAGCAGTTACCAGAGTGCACAGTGAATGAGCGAGTCGTAAGGAAAGAATGAAACCAGTGTAGAACAGAACCCCGCAATCTAATATCAAATAGACGGGAAAGGAGAGTCCGGTGATCAATCAAGTCGAAAGCTGCAGAAAGATCCAGAGAAACAAGGAGAGTAACATCACCACAATCGTGAGCAACATGAAGTTCATTTAGAAGGGCCAAAAGAACAGTTTCAGTGCTGTGCCCGTGACGAAAGCCTGCTTGACGGGGGTGAAGAGTACTTGTGGCCTCTACGTGCAAATTCAACTGTTCAAAAACGAAACGTTCCAAAAGTTTAGCCAGGAAAGGAAGATTGGAGACTGTCCGCCAATTGGACATAGAAACATAGAAACATAGAAACATGATGACAGAAAAAGACCACAAGGCCCATCTAGTCTGTCCTTCCATAACAACAACTACAACAGTCCACTTTTTACCTTTAGAGATCCTCTGTGTTGGTCCCATGCTTTTTTGAATTCAGTTACTGTCCTCATCTCTACCACCTCCACTGGGAGACTATTCCACGGATCCACTACTCTTTCCGTAAAGAAATATTTCCGCATATCACTCCTGAATCTATCTCCCTTCACCCTCATCCCATGTCCCCTCGTCGCAGAACTTGCTTTCAATTGAAAGAGGCTCTCTCCCTGAACATTTATGCCACGGAGGTATTTAAAACAGACAAAACAGAAGGATCAAGGGAAGGTTGTTTTAGAAGGGGACGGACAACGGCAGACTTCCACAAAGATGGGAAGAGGCCAGAGGATAGACTGGAATTTATAATAGCAGTGAGGAATGGAAGAAGTTGCAGAGAAGGCTCAGACAGCCAGTGAGATGGAATAGGGTTCAATACACAAGTCGTCTTTCTTGATTTAAGCAGCATCTGCAGTACTTCTGCAGACGTGACCAAATGGAAAGAGGACCAGGTATGAGCAAGGGCCTGGTTTGGAGAAGAAGGGGAAGGAGCAGACAGGAAGTCGGTAGAATGATTGGGCGACCCACCGGGAGGGGTAGCGGGCAGAGGGGATAAAGGCGAAGGTGGGGAGGGACTTATGAAGGAAGTTCGCAACTTAAGTATCTTATCCGAAAAGAAAGTAGCCAGAAGTTGGGGGTTCGGTGACCAGGAGACCGGGCCATAACTGGGACCAATAGAAGAAAGTCTCCGGAGAATAGAAAAGAGTTGTTTAGAGTAGTGTGCAGCTTTCGAGATATGAGTAGAATAGAAAGCATGTTTGGCCGCCTGAACTGCCAGGCGGTAGGCAGCGGATAAATGACGAAAATGCAACAACAAGTCAGAAGAGGGGTGACGAGCCCAACGAAGCTGTATCTGGTGGAGCTGAGTCCGCTGCAGGCGCAAAGAGGAATGATACCAAGGAGAATGTCCGGTGGAACATGGTCTAGGGAAGGGATGAAAAGGTGCCAAGTCATCCAGAGCGCCGGCAAGCAGTGAATTCCAAAGGGAGGTCTGGCAATCAAGGGAGCGCAAAGCAAAATCTGAGGGAAAAAGCGAGGAGGCAGAGGGAAAGGCCTGAAGAGTGTCAGAGGTGCAACGGCGACGCAAAGGAGGAGAAGAGGAAGGTACAGAGGGAAGGGTGAGCACAGGTGAGGGAAAGGACACTGTAAAAAGAATACTGAGATGGTCAGACCAGGGAACGGCCAATAAAGCGGGGGATGAAATCACTGGCAATAACATGGGACATGAAAGAACCAAATCTAAAGTATGACCTGCCACATGGGTGGAACCGGAGACATGCTGGTGAAGGGAGATATCAGACAAGAGATTCAAAAACATACGATCCCTTGATCTAGTGGGGTAATCTACATGAACGTTGAAATCACCAAGAACAATAAGATTAGAAAACTGTAGGGTCATATCAGAAAGTACCTGTAAAGTTGCATCCCAACGCGCAGCGGAGGGGGAAGGGGGAAGATAGAGAAGAAGGAAGTAAAGTGGGGGGGACGAGTTAAGACGAAGGAAAAGGGATTCAGGAAGAGATACTGAAGGGGAAGGAATCTCCTCGATAGCAATAGAGGCCCGGTGAAGCAGGGCCACCCCACCCCCGCCCCTACCCCATCGAGGGGAGGAAATCGCTGAGTACCCAGGGGGAAGGGAGCTAGACAGAACAGGCCCGTCACCTTCTTTCAACCAAGTCTCAGTAAGAAAGCAGAATTCAAGTGAGTATTGAGAAACAAGGTCATGGACCAACAAAGACTTAGACCGAAGAGAACGGCAATTCAATAAGGCTAGGCTGAGTGTTAGAGTGGAAGCAGCCAAAGCACGTCCCGGAGAAGGGAAACAATGCCCAGACGGGATCCTGGTAGAGTAGCAGGGAATCAAATTAGAAAAACAACGGGCAAGTGAGTCCGAGGGAGCAGGGGACAGGGGTGAAAAACGCCGACCCCAAATAACAGGAATGGCTGCCATGAAAACAAAGGCTAAATAGAAAACGAATACACAGGAGAGAAGCGCGTTGACCCAAGAAGGCCAAACCCTTCCCCAACAAGAAAAAAAGTGAGACGGATTCAGCAGCCCGCCAGGAGAGGGCCAAGACAGCATGGGTGCAGAAACCCTAAGACGAGCCCTTCGCTCGCCCCAAGGAGCTCGACCAAGGAGCAGGACCTGCTCCTTGGGCGCGCGCCACCGCGGTGCGGAATGCCGCAGACAGCTTGCTTAAATGAGTAAGTTGTTACCAGGGAAGGTCGCGACCACGGGCGTGGTTGTGTCACTTCCGGGCGTCAGGAGGGCTCTGGGACACACAAGGATAGAGACTACAGAGTCCTAAAAATAGAAGAACAACAAGTAGCAGCAAAACAATAATCAGCAAAAGCAGAACAGACACTAGAACGCTGCAGACAGCTTGCTTAAATGAGTAAGTTGTTACCAGGGAAGGTCGGGACCACGGGTGCGGTTGCGTCACTTCCGGGCATTAGGAGGGCTCTGGGACACACAAGGATAGAGACTACAGAGTCCTAAAAATAAAAGAACAACAAGTAGCAGCAAAACAATAATCAGCAAAAGCAGAACAGACACTAGAACGCCGCAGACAGCTTGCTTAAATGAGTAAGTTGTTACCAGGGAAGGTCGCAACCACGGGCGCGGTTGCGTCACTTCCGGGCGTCAGAAGGACTCTGGGACACACAAGGATAGAGACTACAGAGTCCAGGGAAGGTCGCGACCACGAGCGCGGTTGCGTCCCTTCCAGGCGTCAGGAGGGCTCTGGGACACACAAGGATAGAGACTACAGAGTCCAGGGAAGGTCGCAACCACGGGCGCGGTTGCATCACTTCCGGGCATTAGGAGGGCTCTGGGACACACTCTGATATGTTTAAAGTATAAACAGCGTTTAAAGGGGCCGTCTCCCCTGTTGTCCCTGGTTTACTGGCTGAGAATTAAGACTACCAGGCAAATAATATAAACTATCCAGCAACAAAGTTTCCCAACCAGTAAACCCCAACACTTCTCTTAAATATTTTTGGAATAATAGCAATGGAATAATATAACCAGTTTTTGGGAAGTTAAGTATATGCAAATGTTTGCCCATAAAGCATTTTCCAGCAATTCCTGCTGGAGGTGCAAGACAGGGCCATCCTTTATGGAGGAGGCAGCTACCTCATGCACTCTACGAACTGCAGATTCAGTCTTTTCTAATCTACAGTCCAAGTCAATAAAATAGTTATCATGCTGCGCAAGCTTCTCTACAGTCTGCTTAGAGAAGTCTGCCAGATTACCAATAGTAGTTGAGAATGAGGCCTCTATATGAGACAAAGCAGACAAAATATCCTTCAGAGTTACTTGAGAAGATTGAACTTCGGAGACAGCAGGCAACAGCGATCCACATTTCAATGCCTAGTCGACCGCCTACTGGACCGCCTATTGGGCCACACAAGGAGCATGCAGCTGCATATCTTGATGACATTGTAATTTATTTATTTATTTATTTATTTGCAGTCTCTTTTATACCGCGCTATTCAACAACAGTGCGGTTTACAATGAACATAAGAGTTGCACATCTCAATTTCGTGATTTGTGCTTACAGTGAAACAGGTATAATAACTTGGGTATACATTAAACAGGAAAATTAAACTTGGGTATGCATTAAGCAGGTATAACAGGTAAAATAGGGTATAAATAACCAGTCCCTTAACAAGGAGACACGATGAATAAATACAGTCTACTTTATGCAACAATATAATGAGTTATGCAGCACTGCATAAGTTTCTCATGGTGGTTGGAGGGGAAGGTGTGATTGCGAGTGATCAGTCTGGGAATGTGACGTGCATGAGTTTGAGGTGCTGCATTGAGATGTGAGAGTGGGTGAGTGTGGGGGGAAGACTGCAACATCGTAGTGATGAAGAAAGAGGTGCCGTTTGTCAGACGGCTGCCTAGGGTGAGAACTTACACAATCTTGACGATGCATATATTCATATGATTCTTGCAAGGTATTGTGGGTAATGTAGTTCTTTCACTCCAAACACAGCTGAAGACAATAATTGAGTTGTGAAACCAGTGGTTAAAGCCAATAAAATACTTCTTTTATTGATGGGGTTTAATTCACCCAGCACAAATATGCTTGGTAGCAATATAAATGAGGTTACTTGCTTGCAGTGTTTAAATGGATAACATAAAGTCACAAAGCAAATCAGAAAACAACCTTCAGCTTGTCAGGCAATTAGCTAATGTTTTCTTAGCAAATAATTACCAAATAAAAAGGGCACAAAGAAATAAATGAACTTTGCTTGTTAGGTTAACTTCTGCTTATTTTCCACGCAGATCCCAGCAGTGATTCTCCCTTGCTCACACACACAATCAGGTGCAGCTTTAATTACTATCAATTGACCAGCTGAAACCCTTTATCTGGCTGGCTGCTACTGTGTGAACCCAAATCCTGCTTTAGGAGCTGTTTGCAGTGGAAATAAAGAACAAAGTTAGGTTTCTTTGTGATGGCTGATGTGTTTGCTCACAGAAAGCTAGCAATAGCACTTGGATAAAGAACAGTCCATGTAATGAATAGTTTCATCTGCTGTATCTCCCCCTTCATCAATCAGCATAGGGTCACTATCATACATTGGCACAGACGAGCCTTTCCATAAGGCACTATCATGAGAATGCTTATTCCCTTGCTGCCATTCACTATTATAGATAGGGTCTGGATCAGTGTTCATATCTGAGCCTCTCCTGCTATCATAATTCCTCTCTGTATATCCTGGCCAGTATGTAATCCAGTTCTGATGTCCAGCCTTCCAATCTTGATCCCTGGACACTGGATCCTCTCTCACATGCCTTCTGGCATAGGTCTGAAAGTCCCTTCCACGTGCAGTCTTCTCTCTTCCAGGTAGCCACTGGTGATTCCTATCTCTGCCCTTCCATTCCTCTGGCTGACTCCAGTCCAATGAACTCTGCTGGCATTTGGAATACCTCCCAGTATGGGTACTGCCTTGGACTCTCCCAGACCTGCCAATGGCCTTTCTTCTCTTCCTTCCAGAGAGTTTCCTTCTCTCTCTATCCGCTTGGCTTGGCTTCTGCTTCTCGAGATGATGTTGGTGCTTGAACTTGAAGCTCTTGCTGTATCTTTTCCTGAAGCTGTTATCTGAAGAATAAGCTCTATTCTTATTCTGTCCTAATGTGTGCTCCTCCCTAACACAGCGCAGCTGTGTTGAATCAGGCCCTGCCCTTTGAGATGAGTGCTTAGGGATTACCTCATAGCTCTCTTGATTGCACACACATTTTCTCACTTCAGCCCCTCTCATGGCTGCTGGAAACCTGGTGCATTCTGGGACTGGTAGTCTTTTATGTGAAAACTCTGTTTTCTTGCTTCTACCAGAACTGACAGGTTGCTTGTTCAGAGTCACATCATCTTTTCTATAGCTCCTACCTGAGCTATGATAAGCTTCCTTATCACACGTTTCAGTGCCTTCCTAAATTGGGAGAGTTCACTGATGGTTCTGATAGTTGCTGGTAGTGCGTTCCAGCAGGATGGAGCAAAGAAGGAGAAGGCTCTGGATCTAGTGAATTGAGAACACTTCGTGCTTGCCTTAGGTAATATGAGAGTATTTGCGGCATTTGATCTCCTTGCTCGATTGGGAGGTGTGATTGAAATTAGGTCAGTAATGGCAGTAGCAGGGTATTTATTGATGGCTTTATGGGTCATAATTAGGATCTTGAATGAGATCCTGGCTTGTATGGGTAGCCAGTGCAATTGTTTTAGTATTGGGGTAATATGAGAACTTCTTGAAGCTCCATGAAGGATTCTTGCAGCTGAATTCATTGCAAGTTGTAAGGGGTTAGTCATGCACTTAGGTAGACCATACAAGATCGCATTGGCATAGTCAAAGTGAGGCATTATTAGGGCCTGAAAGACAGTTCGGAAGTCATCAGGTTCTTACAGTTGACGCAGATTGCGGAGGGTCCGGATTTTATGGTAGACCGACTTTGCTATGTTTTTGATATGAGCCTTCATATTAAGTTGCTGATCAAGTGTTACACCTAGGTATCTTACTGTAGTCTTGCATATGATCTCTGCGTCACGAACCTTGATAGACAGGGGTGGAGTAAAAGCCGGATTCCTGGTTACGAAGAGGGCTTCTGTCTTTTTGAAATTTAACAAGCATTTGTGCATTTAGCCAGTCTGTGACAGCGTCAAAGCACCTGATAAGTGGGGATAGTTCAAGATGTTCTGTCGAAATTGGCATGTACATCAAGACATTGTCAGCATAGACCAGGCAGTTGATATTAAATGATTGGATGAGATCACAAATGGGTTGCATATAGACATTGAATAGCAAGGCGGATAGAGATGAGCCCTGTGGAACACCTTTAGTTTGGGGGAAGGAATTGGAGTTGGAGAGGCCAGAACGGACATGTTGCCAGCGATCAGTGAGGTATGAAGTGCACCATGAAGCTTGAACTCCCTTCTCTCTGAGGCGTAGCAGGAGAACTTCGTGGTCTACGGTGTCGAATGCGGCAGCAATGTCCATGAAGATTAGTGCAAAGCCTTGTCTGATGTTATCGAGACCTAAGGTTATGGTGTTGAATAAGGTTGTGAGTAATGTTTCAACACCATGTGCTTCGCGAAATCCATGCTGGCAGGGATGCAGGGGTGCATTAGTATGTATGTGATCTTGTAATTGGCGTTGGGTAATCTTTGCAATGATTTTCGATAGGAGAGGTATGCTGGAGATAGGCCTGTAGGATTCCATCATCGAAGGGCCCAACTTACTGTTTTTTAGGAGTGGTCTGATAGCCGTCTGTTTCAGGCTTCGAGGAAATGTTCCAGTAGAGAACGATACATCAATCAATTTGGATAGGAATGGGCTGAGCTCGGCACGCAGGGCCTTTATCCAGGGAGCTGGACACGGATCGGAGGGTGCTGTTGTAGTGTTTATGTTTAGGATAGTGTCTTGAATGACTCTGTCAGATGGAGTAGAAAATGATGTGATAGTGTGTTGGGACCCACTCAAGAAATGACCAAGAGGAGGTTGTGGGATGGAGAAAGGTAGGCTGGCTGGTATGGGGGGCTTAGCAGTGTGGGCAAACTGATTACTTTTCTTACGCAAGTAATAAGCATATTCTTGTGAGTCTGGGTAGGGTAAGTTCTCTTGAGATGGCTCCTTTGCTAGAGATTTCACAATTTGGAAAAGCTCGTGGGGTTTGTTCAAGGAGCGTTGTAGTCTTTTTGCATGATATTGTTTCATACTTGATGCTACAGATAACCGATGTTTTCCTAATTGTGCTGTAAATGCCTCATGGCTCTCAGCTGTTCTTGATCATCGCCAGCGTCTCTCAAGTCATCTGAGTTGAAGGAGCGAATTACGTAGTTCTTGGGAGTACCATGGGGCATTCTTTTTCTTATGTGGTGCTTTGTTCATGGCAGGTGAGTGGATCACGGCATCTAGGCTTGAGTTCCAAGTGGCGACCATGTCATCGAGGCTTTGAAGAGGAGGGTCAAATAGATTCTGTGTCCTCTTTAGAATATCTTCTCTGTTAAAAGGGTGGAAGCGCTTTAAATGTTCTGATATGGGTTTATCTTCAGGTATGGATTTGGAGGAGTTGGTGCAAATTGGAATCTGGAATCTTATCAGGAAGTGATCCGACCAGGGAACCGCACTTACGTTTAGGTGAGACTGGTGCAAATGTGTGAGGGCTGTTTGTGGTGCAAAGATAAGATCAAGTGAGTTGCCTTTTATATGGGTAGGGGTATAAACAAGTTGAACGTAGCCTAGATCACTGAGAGCATCAATAAATTTTATTTATTTTATTTATTTTATTTAAAGTCTCTTTTATACCGCGCTATTCAGCATCAGTGCGGTTTACAATAAACAACGAACATACACATTTCCAATAGTACTTTGTGTTTACATATGAACAGGAGAACAACTTGGCTAACAGGGTAACTATATACAATAACAATATATACAATTTACAGGCTGGTCATGTGTTCTTATGGTTTCAGACAGAGGAGATTTGTGAGGTCTCGGTAATTGGTGCTGAGCTTTCATTGGTTTCTGGGTAATGTAGGAGGAAGAGGTAGTGTTTCACAGCCTTCCTGAATTGGAATATGTCTGGGATTGTTCGGATGTTGTGAGGGAGGCTGTTCCAGATCATTGGTGCATAAAGTTTGAATGCCCTGCTGGATGTTGACTTGGTGCATTGAGTCATTGATCTTGGGACTATCAAGGTGTTTTGTGCTACTGACCTTCTGTCCCTATTGTGGGGTGTCTTCTGGACTATCTCTGATAGTGATGTTGACGAGAGACCGTTGGTGGCTTTGAAGGTGAGTAGCAAGGTCTTGAATGTAATCCTACCTTGAATCGGGAGCCAGTGGAGCTGTTTCATAATGGGTGTGACATGGTCTTTCCTGGATGCTCCGTGTAGTACTCTTGCTGCGGTGTTCATTGCCATTTGCAGTGGGTTCAGAGTGGTTTGGGGGAGTCCTTGCAGTATTGCATTCGCATAATCGAAATGCGGAATTATTAGTGCTTGAAAGATGGTCCTGAAATCGTCAGGCTGCAGCAGCGATCGTAGGTATCTGAGGCATTGGTGTGGCTGTCCTGAATGACTGGGAGGTTGAGGTTACCTAATATCCAGTTTAGAGTATGCGAATTCGAATTTACAACAGAGGCTGGATGGAGCCGTCACGGAAGCATCCCCCCAGCTTTCAAAGAAAGCCTTTGAGAGATGCCACCCCTCTTATGTGGTCCCCTTCCTGCCCAAGGATGCCACCTTGCTCATTCTCATTTTTTCTGAGGAGCCTTTCAGACGTTGTCTGCCTTGTCCCTGAATAAAGTTGTTTTTTCTCTCGTTGAGTTTTATACTCGTCTCCAGTATTGCACCGATACTCTTCCTGCCTACCGACCTTGGTGCCTTGGCGTCAGGTTCGGTTTATTTTTTGTAGTTTTCATTCTTTTCTTTTTCTGGCATCTTCGCACCTTTTGTCTCCCACTGGCAGCCCAGAGAGTCTTCAACCTCGCAGAGGTGCTTTTTTCCCCCATGGCTACCAGTGACTTTAAGAAGTGTGATCGGTGCTCTAAGATCGTGACTTTGACCGACAAACACAACTGCTGTCTCCGCTGCCTTTTGCCTGACCACAACCCGGCAGCCTGCGGTCTCTGCAAGAGGATGTCCAGCAATGCCCTCAAGAGCTGCCAGCAGCAGCACGACAAGTTTTTCCCCGAGTACCCGATGCCTCCGAAGGCCAGGGCCTCGTCTGAGGCCCCGACATTTCGGGCGGAACCCTCCGAACCTGAGCCTCATTGTGGGTCCTCAGAAAGGGGTTCTCCCTTGGGGGAACCCAGGAAGAAGAAAAAGAAACCCTCAAAGGTGGCATCCTTGGATGGTTCTGACTGGCTGTAGGCTCCCCGTGCTCAGTCCTGCAGTCCAAGACATTCATCTGAGGCATCGGAGAAGGAGCGGCCTGTGAAGGTCCCCCAGAAGAACCCGACCACAGACTGGCCTCGGTCCCCAGACACCATCCTCATTGAGGATTCTCCTTCGGGGGAGCTGGCATCGGGCCTGAGTCTCTCGGTGCCCATGCAGAAGGCTGCGGAGCCTTCTGGTCTGGAGTCCTGAATGGCGGCCCTAGAGCACAGTTTGTCTGCCTTCATGGACCAGAAGCAGGCACCCTAAACCACCTGTCCTTTGATGTCCAAGACGTCCCCGGAGGCCGAGCCAATCCTCGAGGTCCTTCGGCCTCGAGTTGATCCTCAGATGAGGTCGCGTTCTGAGTCCTGCTCGATGGGACCACAGTCGTCCTCGAGGTCCACAGAGCAGTCCTTCTACAAGTCCTTGACGGACTACTACGAGTAGGAGATTGAGGATGAAGAGTCCCCCAACACCCCTCACCACCGCGACATCCCTTCCGACTCTCCTGTCTCAGAGCCTCAGTGGCAGTCCCCTGGATTTTGTCAAGGACATGTCTAAGTGGAGGGCAGAAACCACGGCCAACCAGACGACTGAATAATCAAATCAACTTTATTGAAGACCCAACTTTAAAAGTTTCAGCCAGGGGCCTTCATCAGGGGTCTAAAAAACAGACATAAATTAAAAACGCATGTACAATATCACAAAACATAAAAAATAATTAAATAGGTAAAAAGAACGTTACCAGGAAAGTACATAGATTGTATACGGAAAACGTCTATAGGGTGGGAAACCACCTCTTCCCAATCTAAGATAGGTAAAAATATAAATACAGATAGGTAAAAACATAAATACAGTTAAAATGCCTGAAAATATTCAAAATACCATACATTACAAAAAATCTAAAACATTAAAAACAAAATATACATATACAAAAAGGTAAAAAATAGCATAAGCAACATAGAAAACTGAAGACAGTATACATAACATTAGTTCAACATAATGGGCTGACAGAATAGGTGTTATGTTGAGTCAAAAACAGAATGGGCAAATAGAAAAGATATGAGAATTCAAAACAACAAAAAACAAAACTAAATGGAAAAATATATCTGCAAAGACTATCAAAATCGATAAAACTTGTACAAAGACATATATAAAAATATCTTAAGAACACTATTTAAAAAAAAACAAGGGGATTCCTACCTTTCAAGACATAATATATAATTAATAAATAAGAAGCTGAAACTGAACATGATATGGGCAGAAGGCATTGTGATCTTAAAAGATTAAAAATAAAAAATGAAAAGTTGTAGAAATATAAATTAAGCAAAAGATAGCGTTTTAGTATAGGAAAACCGAATTACATTATAACAGCACTTAAAAAAGTAAAAGAGGAAGAAAGGAACAAAAAGCTTTAATGTTATCGTTTAACGAAGCTAAAATATGTTATAAAAGCACTTAAAAAGTGTGATTGAAATGGCTTCGAAAATAATCGCTTCACACAAAAAGAGACCACATTTACACCACAAAATAAAAAGGGATAAAAATGCACATCCCGCTACAGGAGAACCGCTCTATGTGTATACATTGTAAAAAACAAATCTGGTGAGAGGCGATAAACGCCATGCAAGAACATAGAAAAAAGCTTCAGCAACACAGGGACACCTCCCTCGCATGACGTCAGGTGTAATTGGTAGTTAGAATGGGGAGCTAAATATATTAGGGCAAAATGAGGTGATCTAAAAGAGGGGGTAGGATCACACCTTAAGTATAAAAAAATGGGAATGTAATTTTAAAAAAGGGGGATTAGCGGCTAAGTGTAAAAACCAGTTGCTTTTTGCTCATCCGGAAAGGAGGGAAACTTCGCTATTACCTCCTCAGAGACCCAGGGCATCTCCTGACCGGACAATAACTGTCTCCTATTCTGAGTTCTGAGGCTCCTCCCTAGCTTCCTCTCAGCCTTTCCTTTCCTGATGGTATCCTTAGCCGGGGTTATCAGATCATCATGAAAAGAGGTCCCTGGTATGGGTTCCTCCTGGGAATCTACCCCTTCCCCTGAGGGTCTAGAGCCTGCACGTGTGGTAACCAGGCCTGCCTTTTCTTGCAGCTTTTTCTCCACTCCCTTCCTGAACGGGGACCAATCTCGGCCCAGTATAATCTCATGAGGGAGTCTTGGTATTACTGCTACTGCTACCTCCCTTCCCCTGCCTAAGCCCTTTATCTTAACGGCTTGAAGTGGGTAGGTAGAGGCAGCCCCATACACGCATTTAATTTTAACCTGCCCCCTTGAGGACTCTTGGGCGCACTGCTTCTGGGCTTCTATCACTTTCCACAATTTTCTGGAGATCATGGACTGACTTGCCCCTGAATCTAACAGTGCTTCTGTCATTATTCCTTCTACCTCTACCGATAGGAGGAATCCTTCACCTATCTCCTTGGGGTGTGTTATAACAAAGGCTTTCTTTGTCTTACAATTTTTCTTGAGGTGACCAGGCTCACCACAAGAAAAACACTTTCTTTGCAGGTTGAATTTTTCCATGGGCTTATCTCTCTCTGTCATATATTTACTCAAGGCTGCATTCTTTTCCTGCACACCTGTACCCTGAAAAACGCCCCCTTTCTTTAGGCTCAGTTTCTGGGCCTCCAGAAAGCAGTCTGCCAAGACTATGGCTTCTCGGGTGTTTTTACAGTTTTGTTTTATCAAAAAGCTTTGCATGTCTATAGGAACAGCTTCAATAAATTGTTCTAATATTACTGCATCAATAATAGACTCTATATCTTTCTTTTCCGGCAGTAGCCATTTAAAGACTAAGCTCTTTACTCTATAATACAGAGCTTGTGGTGTTTCACCTTCTTTTAATACAGATGCTCTTAGAAGTCTCCTATAAGTGGAGGACTTAAACCCATCCGTTCTCTTATGGCTTCTTTAACATGCTCATAATTATGAATAGAATCAACTGGCATTTCCCTGTAGGCAGCTAATGCCTCACCGCTTAGAGTAGTGGCAAACCTTACAGCTAGCTGTTCTTTAGGCCACTGAGCTAGACCAGCTATTCTTTCAAATGCCTCTATATGGTCGTCAAGGTTGTCATCCTTGCTTAAGCGACCACATGAGAAAGGTCCAAAGGCTAATCCTTCCCCCCCTGTACCAACAGGTTGAGTCTTTGGAACAGCCTGTGCTTGCTTTGTTGCTTCTTCCTGAGTCCGGATCCATTTGGCCATCATTTCCAGCAGGGGTTGCTGTTGGGCTTGCAACATGGAGGTCGCCTGCTCCTGGCTCAACGCTGCCATCTCCCTCTGCTTCGCGAATTGGTCCGCTACCCAAGCCAATACCTCCGCTGCTTCCATCCTGGATTGTAGTCTCTGCAACAAAACAGACAAGACACACACAAAGTGCAGCACTTTTTTTTTTTTTTTTTTTCCTCTCTCTCACTTCCCCTAGTGAGCAGCTGGTGGCCCCCTTACACCAGAATCCAGGCCTACCCCTTCCAGTCTACGGGTTACCTGATTCTGATGCAAGTCTCAGCATTTTCCACCAGTCACAGCGCTCCCGATCCGAATCCGCTCCGGTTTTTCCCTCCGTTTCCTCGATCTGTCACCGCTTTTCCTGGAGTTCTCCGTCCAGAGGTATGGCTCAAAGACGCTCTTCTTGACCACTGGAACACCGCATCCAAGAACTACGCCACCTGTGACGCTCGCGCCCCTACCAGGCGGTTGCCTAGTAGGGACGGCTGGCCATCTGTATCCCTTCGAGGGTTGTAGTTGTGTCAATAAGAAGAGCCAAGTGGTTATTTAAAGCGCACAGGAAATTTTTATTCGGTTTCCAAAGTTGGCAAGTGATGAACATAAAAATTCTTTAAGCACTTTTTCCAGACAAAAGAAATACAGGATAATTTCTCCAAAATCAAAATGTCCAAACAAAACTCACAGCAGTTTCTGTTCTTCACTGCAATTGCTTGACATTACAAAACAAAAGCATTTGTAAAACTCTTCACAGTGAATGGGTCCTTAGCTTCCAACCCGCTGTTGCCACACCCATACAAACAGTTCTAGCTGTTTGGGCCTTCACTGAAGTTCTGCAGTTTTAGCTTCCTAAGAGAGATTCCTAACCTCTTGTCTTCAGGGTTACTCTTCTCTTTCAACTCTTGAAAACTGCTTTTTAATTTGCAAAAGCTTCCTTTTATATTTCACTGTTTTCTAACTCACACTACTATTGTATTTTAGTGCACAGCTCACATTCCATCTCAGAGGCTTCTGACTCAATAACACTTTCTTCAGGGCCTACCTCCATGCTCTCAATTGAGCTACAGCTGGGTGCTTTCTGGAAGTGCTCTGGTGACTTTTCCTTAAGAGTCTTCACAATGTTAAACAGTCTCTCACACTGCCTGGCCTTGGCTTCTCCAAGCCGGTCTCCTGTGTGTCTCTCCTGCTTAACTTCCCTCCCGAGATACTTCTTGCTGTGCTGAGGCTTCAGGTGTATGAAAGTCTCCTCTGAGTCAGAGCAAGAACTATCCTGCTGGCACTGCTCATTCTCTGCGTACCTTTCTTGGCTGCCTTTATAATGGTTCCTCCATTTGCTGCTCTCCTTGGCTGCAAAGGTTTTCCACAGCTTGGCCCCAGATCTCTCCTGTCTGTGCCTCCTGGGAATTGGACTTGAACCTGGGCTAGTCCTTGAACTGCAGCTGCCACTGGTGCTTGCTCCTGCACTCCTCCTGGACCTTCTGCTCACAGCTCCTTCCAAACTCAAACTGTGCCTCCCTCTTTTGTTTGCTTTTCCTCTGTTAACTGTTGAGCTGGGCAACTCCCTTCCTAGCTCCTCCCACTTGGACCTCCTACTCCTCTGCAGGGTTGTCCTGTGGTCTGTGATTGGTTTACCCTTAGCTCTGCCCTCTAGGTTTCTTTCAGTGCTTCTAGTATGGAGCCTAGGATTTTGTGCTTCCATCCCCCGCAATGAAAAAAAATCCTTCTTTTTTTCAGTTTTCCCTAGCTGGGCTGCACTCACCTCATCACAATATGCATACATTACAAAAACAGACAAATGATGCAACCTATAGATTAAAATTCTAAGTGAAATCTATGATAGTATTTTGAGGAAGAGATAGAGAAAAGTAAAGGCATGCAATCGTAGAGTGGCAGAACTTCCATATATAACGCACATAACTACTGTAAGTTGTAATTTAAGGACTGCCGCTATAACTTAAAATATAGCATTTCATACAGATGACTAAACACCTGTCGATAAGAATACAGAAACTGTATTGTTAAACAGCATGTGCAGAAGTTTCTAAACATAATGTATCTGGTAAAAAGAATTGAACTAAACAAACTGAACTGTGTCTTATATACATTTTAAACTATGAGGAAAGGATCAGGAGAGTGAGAAAAAGAAAAACTGTATAAATACGCCATGATGAACAAGCAGATTATGCATTTGTGAAATTAAAGGATGGGATAATGCAATACAAGAGACTGAAAAGATTACCTGCAGAAGCTGTCAGAGGCGGGAAAACGCCGCGCAGGGGCAGGGGTAGCACAATTAAAGGCAAAGGAACTCCTCCCGCTTATGACGTGGCATTTGATAGACAGAGCAGAAAGGCAATTGTACTATAGAAGAAGAACATTGCTATAAAAAAGCATCCAAATGTAAAATAAAACATATTTAAAAAGTTAAAAACAAAAAACATATGCAAAACACATATAATGTAAGTACAGACAGAAATGAGTAAGCCGAAAAGGAATAATATATTAAAAAAGAATCTTATGAGGGAGTGTGATATTAGAAATCAGAGAAATATATTATACTCAATTTCTTTATTTAGTCCTACTGGAGTGATTGTATTGAGTTGAAAGATGAACCTTTGTTCTTCTTGGATCAGTCTACGATTCAAATCACCACCACGAGGAGAGGGGATAAGTTGATTTGATTATTCATTGGTTGGCCGTGGTTTCTGCCCTCCGCTGTACTTTTAACTTAAATCTGCGGAAGGCCTCCTCCTGTTTTCAAGGACATGTCTAAGGCCCTGGCATTCCCGACCAAGTCGGAGGAAGACCCTCAGCCTGATGAGTGGGAAATCCTCCAGTATGAGGCCCCTCTGCCTGAATTGCTCACGGTGCCATCCCTCCTATCCTGGAATGGCTGATGCTCCAAATGTGAGAGACACTGGCTTCGGTGCCGGTGAGCAAATGGCTCGACTCAGTGTATTGAGTCTGCCAGAGCCCGGGCTTCCAAAGTCACAGCTGCCGCATAACTTCATGGTGGTGGAATCAGCCATGCTTCGACTGAAAAGCCAAAAGACGCACTCCTTGGTGCCCCACCGGCAGGGAGGCCCGCACCTTTGACACCCTCAGCAGAAAGCGCTACCATGGCTCAATGCTCATCCTCCGCATCCAGGCCTACCAGCTGTACATGGGCATGAACCTGAGAGACCTGGCGAAGGAACTCTCCAGGTTCTCAGCTGGTCTCTCCGAGGAACTCTTGCAGCAGTTCAAGAACCTGGCCAAGGCAGTCCGTGAGTGCTCCAAATTCATGTCTTGATCGTCCTATGTTGGGTTTGAGTCGGCGGCCCGAGTAGCAGTGGCGGGCATTGGTGCATGCTGCCAAGCTTGGCTACAGTTGTCCAACCTCGGGCAGTGGGTTCAGGACAAATTGGTTGATGTCCCCTGCCAAGTAGAGAATCTCTTTGGCAAACCCATGACCAACAAGGCTGATGAACTGGAGACCGAGTTCATGACGAGGACCAAGCTCTCTAAAAAGACCACTGCCCCTCCCTGATGGAAGGGCTCAGGTAAAAAGTCTTTTTACCCAAAGAAGGGAGCTGCTTACCAAAACTACCAACCTTATCAGGCCTCCTTGGCTCCCCAACAGGATGAGCAGGCCAAGGGACATGGGGATGGCTCGTGTAAGCAGAAGGCTCCAAAACCACAGGCACTGGCCCCAGCCCAGCCAGGGGGAAGCTTCTGACTCCTTGAGCATAGCATCTCTACCCCAAGGGGATCAGAAGCCCACAGGGGGAAGTCTGGCCCTATGCCCAGAGGTGGAAGTCTATCATCACCGATTCCTGGGCACTTTGGGTGGTCAGGGAGGGTTACCTCCTCCATCTAACTCAGACACCTCCCCCTTATTTCCCAAGAGCTCCTCAGGTCTCCCCTCCACCAGGGCCTTCTTCTGAAGGAGTTGGCTGGTCTTCTCAAGGACAACGCGGTGGAACCAACACCCCACCATCTCAAAGGCAAGGGGTTCTACTCCAGGTACTTCCTCGTGCCAAAAAGGGGCCTAAGGCCCATCCTCGACTTGCGCAACCTCAACACATTCCTGGTGAGGGAGAAGTTCAAGATGCTCTCCTTTGGAACATTGCTGCCATACCTCCAGCAGGGAGACTGGCTATGCTCCTTAGACCTCAAGGATGCTTATACCCACATCCCTATCCACCCCAACCATGGGCAGTACCTGCTGTTCGCAGTGGGGGGCAGGCATTTTCAGTACAGGGTGCTTCCCTTCAGCCTAGCCTCTGCCCCAAGAATTTTCACAAAATGCCTGGCGGTCGTGGCCGCCTTCCTCTGGCTTCAGGGATCTTCATCTTTCCCTACCTGGATGACTTGCTCATAAAGGGAGGCATGGCCTCAGAGGTGTAGCAGGCCACCACATGCACCATCCAGCTCCTACAGCACTTGGATTTTGTCATAAACTACCTCAAGTCTCGCCTCCTTCCGACACAGTGTCTGGAGTTCATTGGGGCAAAGATCGACACTCTCCAGTCGAAGGCTTTCTTGCCCGGGGACTGAGCCAATTGTCTTAGGTCTCTGGCTCAGGATAGGCAGGACCATCCCTCAGTGCCCACTCAGCTTCTCCTGTGCCTCCTCGGGCACATGGCCTCCACGGTCCACATCACCCCAGATGCTCGCCTCCAAGTGAGGACCATGCAGTGGTGTCTCCGGGACCAGTGGTCTCACGCCACCGACTGCCTACGGGACAGAGTTTCCATGACCCACCAATTGGTGGATTCTCTGGTCTGGTGGCAGTCTCCCCAGCATCTTGAGGTGGGCATGCCTTTTCAGGCCCCAAGCTCCTCTAGGGTCCTCACCATGGATGCCTCCCTGCTCTGCTGGGGAGCCCACTGCAGAGAACTCCGCACTCACGGGAACTGGTCTCCGGGCGAGAGCACCCAGCAGATCAATCTCCTGAAGCTCCGAGTTATACACCTAGTCCTAATGGTCCTCTGTCACCACCTGCGTCACTAACCGGTTCTGGTCCAGACGGACAACTAGGTGACGATGTTCTACATGAACAATCAAGGGGGCACGGGGTCTCATACCCTTTGTCAGAAGGCTCTAGCCCTCTGCTCATATTCAATCCATCAGGGTATCCTCCTGCAGGCAGTGTACCTGCCAAGTCAGGATAACCAGCTGGCCAACAGACTCAGCAGAGTCCTCCAGCTGCACGAGTGGCAGATGGACCCCAGGGTAGCCAGTTAGCTTTTCCGGCTCTGGGGAGAACCCGTGATGGACCTGTTTGCCAGCCTGGACAACTTTCAGTTGCTCCGCTCCTGCTCCCTGCAGGCCCACCCCTCCAGGGTGGCAGTGGATGTGCTCCTGGTCTCATGGTTACGAGGCCTCATGTATGTCTTCTCACCTACAGTACCCTGCTGATCACCAAGACCTTGTTCAGGACCATCTGCAACAGGGCCTTTCTCATCCTGATAGCTCCTCAGTGGCCCAGGCAACCATGGTTCCCACTGCTTCTACAATTAACGGTGGACATCCCCATCCCCTTGGGGACCACCCTGGGACTCCTATCTCAGGAGGGGGGATCTCTCCTGCACCTCAATCTGGGGTCTGTTGCTAAGAGGGTGACTCTGGCCCCCTTCAATCTTCTGGTTGAAGTGGAAGACATCCTGCTGGCCTCTCACAAGGCCTCTACTAGGAATGCTTACACCCTTAAATGACCCAGATTCTCTACTTGGTGCGCTGATCATGGGCTTGACTCTTTCTCCTGCCCAGTGGCTCTGGTGTTACAGTACCTCTCCACCTCTTTCAGTCTGGGCTCAAGTCTAACTCCGTACAGATGCCCCTCAGTGCCTTAGCAGCACACCACCATCCAGTGGATGATAAGCCCTTCTCGGTCCAGCCATTGGTGACCCATTTTCTTCGGGGTCTGCTCTTATCGAAGCCCCCGGTTCACCCTCCAGCAACTGAATGGGACTTTAACATGGTGTTGGGGCAGCTCACTCACCGGCCCTTCGAGCCTCTGGCTATCTGTCACCTCCGCTACCTCTCTTGGGAGGTAGCTTTCCTGGTTGTGCTTACCTCCTGTCGCAGAGTCAGTGAGCATCAGACCCTTGTGACAAAGGTGCCTTATACCAGGTTCTATAAGAATAGAGTGGTGCTTCACATGCACCCCAAATTCCTGCCGAAGGTAGTGTCACCCTTCCATCGCAACCAGGAAGTGGTGTTCCCTACCTTCTTTCCAAGACCTCACTCCAGTGGGGCGGAGTCAGATCTTCACACCTTGGACTGTCAGAGGGCTTTGTCCTATATTGAATGCACTCAAGGCCATGTAAAGGTTCTCAGCTTTTCATCTCCTATGACCCCAGTAGGCTGGGGAAGGCGGTGACCAAGCGTATGTAGGGATTTTGGTAGCCTGTAGCTGGGGAGTCTCATATGTGAGGACTGACTTCCTGCTTGTTCCCGGAGAAAGCGTAGCTACTCACCTGTAACAGGTGTTCTCCAGGGACAGCAGGAATCAGTCCTCACAACCCTCCCTCCTACCCTTGGAGTTGCTCCTTTACCATCTTTTATTTTTGCCGTCTTTTAGCTTTGTCATCTGACTGAGCAAGATGGCATCCTTGGGCGAGAAGAGGACTACGCATGTGTGGTGGCATCTCCAAAAGGCTTTCTTTGAAAGCTGGGGAGATGCTTCTGCGAGGGCTCCATCGGTGCTGACATCACCCATATGTGAGGACTGATTCCTGCTGTCCCCTGAGAACACCTGTTACAGGGGAGTAACTACGTTTTCTTTCAATCACATGGTTAGAGGAAATCAAACCACTATCATCCTGTATGGTAGTGTGGCATGTGGTGGGACGGGGTTTTCTTTAAAACACAGGCCAGACATCAGTTCAGGGAAAACAAAAGCAGTTTTTATTCTGTCCTATCTTGTTAGACCTCAACAAACTGGTTTTCATGGCCCATCCTCCAGCCCCAGTTAAAGTACCTACCTCAGAAATCCTATGCACAGCTTGCCTTGGCAGGATTTCTGGCTCCACAGGCTTCTCTCCCTCCTAAAGCCTGCTGGGTTCTTAATCTGGCCCAATGAGCCATGCCTTTCCAGCCCTGAACTCTGATCTGTAGAGTCTCTTAAAAGGGACTGTTGATAATCCCTTTGGAGAGGGATGGGTAGCTTTCTATATATCCCATCACAAGCTGCAAAAGAGGAAGAGGTTGATCAGTTCTATGAATAAGTATAAGTTGAAATTGACTGAACATGTAACAAGATATGTTGATAATCATGGGCAACTGGAATGCAAAATTTGGCAACAAAAAAGAAGGCAATGTGGTTGGAAAATATGGTCTTGGCAACAGAAATGAAGCTGAAGACTGACAGAATTCTGCAAGACCAATGATCTATTAATCTCAAATGCCTTTTTTCCAGAAACACAAGCGACAACTGTATAAATGGACTTCACCCGAAGGATTGTACAAAAAACAAACTGGCTACATCTGTGGAAGTCAACGATGGAAAAGCATCAAAGACAAAACCTGGAGCTGACTGTGGTACAGATCACCAGCTACTAGTATGCAAACTCAAGCTAAAGATGAAAAAGAACAAGCCACTCGGGAATGTAGCAAAATATGACCTTGAGAATATATCACAGGAATTTATAAAATCGATTTGCCGCTTTGGATAGAAATGACAGAGCACCAGAAGAATTATGGGATGACATCATTTACGTTGTGCTCAAAGAAAGTGAAACGTCTCTACAAAAGTTGAAAAAGCAAAAACAGCCAAAATGGATGACCGAAGAAACTGAAAATTACCTAGAAAAGCAGAGAAGCAAAAGCCAGAGAAGAAGGGGAAGTAACGACAGAACTTAAACAGAGATTTCCAACATGATGCAAGACGAGACAAGGAGAAGTACCATAATGATGTACTGAAAGAAATAGAATTAGAAACTATTAGAGGAAGGACAAGATCAGCTTTCCTAAAGCTACAAGAGTTAAAGAGAAAATTCCAGCTTCAAAATTAAATGCTAAAAGATAATGAAGGATTGATGCTGAATGATGCTGAAAAGATCAAGAAAAGGTAGAAAGCATATACAGAGTCATTATACCATAAAGATCAAGTGGACTGACAACTGTTTCAACCTGGACTTTACGATCAGGAACCATTGGTGATGAAAGAAGAAATTGAAGCAGCATTGAAGCATTACCAAAGAACAAAGCACCAGACATTGATGGCATTTCCACCGAAGCATTACAGCAATTGGACACAGCTGCTACAATACTTATAAGGCTCTGCCAGGAAATTTGGAAGACAACATCATGGCCAATTGACTGGCAAGATCTGTGTTCATACCAATACTGAAGAAAGGTGATTCAACTGACTGGAAATTATCACATAATTGCTCTAATCTCACATGACAGGATTCTACTCAAGATCATTCAGCAGAGATGACAACCATACCTGGAACGAGAACTACCTGAAGTGCAAACAGGGTTCAGGAAAGGGCGAGGAACAAGAGACATCATGGTGTGAGAGAGATCCCTGAAAAGACAAAAGAATACCAAAAGGATATCTATATGTGTTTTATTGACTACATCAAAGCTTTTGACTGTGTAAGTCATGAGAAACTCTGGGCCACATTAAGAAGCATGGGTATACCAGAACACCTGATAGCTCTCTTACACAGCCTTTACATTCATCAAGAATGTAAAGGCTGTGCAAGAATGGAGCAAAGAGAAACAGAATGGTTTAAAACTGCAAAGGTGTATGACAAGGCTGCCTACAGCATTTTCCCCCTATCTGTTTAATTTACAGTAGTGGCCAAAAAATTAAGGCAGGTATCTTTTTCTACAATTTATTGTTAAATAATGTACTGTGGAGATGTCACATGTGCTTACTTATTTAATCAGCATGGCGATTAGTCACACCATGCATCTGGCATCCATTTTAGTTTACTTACACTGTTGTAGATTTCTTGGATGAAGCTTTGAATTTTTACAACTAGGAAAAGATTGAAATTACATGTGACATCTACAATCAAGATGGGTAGAAAGTGCAATATTAATGACTTTGTAAAGGGACAAGTTGTCACATTCCATGCCGAAGGATATTCGCAATGTGCTATTGCAAAACATTTGCATATATCAAGGTATGCAGTTCAGAATGTTCTGAAATCAGGTGGCCGTACACGTCATTCGAAATGTGGGCGCAGACGGATAACTACTGGACGAGATGACCGATTCCTCAAAAGCATTATTACATCTAGTCCACATACTTCATTTCAACCTGTGGCTCAGTTAGCTAATGATCGAGGAATAAAGATAAGTGCCAGATCTGTCCGACGACGGCTTGTGGATGAATTCAAACTCATGGCCAGAAGACCTGCCAAGAAGCCTATGATGACCAGGAAACAAATTGCTGCCCGCATACAGTTTTGTAGCAAGATGAAAGACAAATCTGCTGAATGGTGGGAGAGGGTAATGTTCACAGATGAAAGTACATTTCAACAAGTACGTGGGAGTGGTTACAACTACGTCCATAGACCAGCAGGCGAGAGACTAAATCCGAAGTACACGATCAAGACTGTTAAACACCCACCATCAGTCATGGTATGGGGTGGTATCTTGGCGAATGGGCGATGTGGCCTGCACATTTTTGAGAAAGGTGAAAGAGTAAATGCTGCAAAATACATATCCGTGCTGAACAGTAAAGATAAAATACACATGAATGTTTCCGGCACAGTTATATTTCAGCAGGACTCGGCACCGTGCCACACTGCAAAAACAAGAAATTATTAAACTCTGTAATGTAACATGAAAGTTATAAGCGACTTCTATTGACATCAATTCTATGTCTTGTGAACTTAAATGGCTAACAGGTCTCAGATTATTCGGGCATTAATATGACCATTATGACTACGGTCAAATAACCCTCCACACATCAACGACCTTCTTATAGCCACAGTTAACAGACCAAAAATTTTTCTTTTTATCTTTTTATGTCGTTTTTTCCACTTTTAAATGAGTTTTTTGTAAAAATTGAACTTAGCTTCAAAAAATGTCCTTCTTCAAACGAGCGTTCCCGCTGGTGACATAATTAAGACATAAGAGGACCACAGTGATTGTTGTACACTGCAAAAACAGTCAAAAAATGGTTCATGGACAAGAAGATCGAACTGCTACCAAGTTGGCCATCAAACTCTCCGGATCTCAATGTAATTGAAAACTGTTGGAATCTTATGAAGAAAAAGGTGGCAGCACACCGTCCAACTTCAGAAGCAGATTTAAAGGACATACGCAAGCATGTATGGGTCAACAAAATCACTCCAGCATACTCTAAAACGCTAGTTAACAGTAAGCCTACAAGAAACCAGGCTGTGCTGAAAAATCATGGACGCCCTATCAAATATTGACACATATATTGTTTCCTGAAGAAAACTTTGAAAATTACATATATATATCTTTGGTTCTTAAAGCTTTTGACCATGAAAATGACAATAACACATATTTTTCTAATAAAATTCTGATATTTTGGACTCTGCCTTAATTTTTTGGCCACTACTGTATATGCCAAACAAATCATCAAAGAAACAGAACTGTATGAAGACAACCAAGGTATGAAGACTGGTGGAAAATTCATCAACAACCTTTTATTACTACTACTACTGAACATTTGTATCGCACTACAAGGTGTATGCAGCACTGCGCAGACTAATGCTTTTTTATTCTGACTATATAACATTACAGGCTGAAAATGAAGAATATCAGAAACATCTGCTTATCAGGATCAAGGAACATAGTCTTAAAATGAGCCTGCACCTTAACATGAAGAAGTCAAAGATCCTGACAACTGGCAAAATCAGTAGGTTCATTCTTGATGGAGAAGAAACAGATACAGTCAGTGGCGTATCAAGTGCAGGGCGGTAGCTGCGACTCGCCCTGGTTGTGTGCCAGGAGGTGGTGCACTCCTGCCAGGCCTACAAGGTGGAACCAGTGTGACAAGCTTAAAGCTGTGGGTGGCTTGCCTTGCCGCCTCCACTCCAGGCCTGTCATTTGTTCTCTCCTGGCTGAAGTCTTGTGAATCACTGTAATTTAGCCCAGGAGAGAATAGTCGCTGGAATTGAAGTGGAGGCAGTGCAACAAGTCACCCATGGCTTTAAGTTAAGTTTGCTGTGCTGGCTCTGCCATGTGAACTTGGCAGGGGGAAGGGGTGCTGGCCACAAGTGGGAGCATTAGCCACAAGGGAGACACCTGCCCCAGGTGCCCACGGGACTTGGAAAGCACTAGATACAGTAGACAACTTTAGCCTGCTTAGATTAATCAATAAAGAAAAAAGCAGTTAAGAATTCCGATGATGCATTACTCTTCGCAGAACAGCTATGAAGGACCTAGACAAAATTCTCAAGTACAGAGATGTATCTCTGCATACAGAGATTCAACTTGTCCAAACCATGGCATTTTGGATAACATCATATGGCTATGAAAGTGAAGAAGAAAGACGGCAAGAAAATCAATGCCTTCAAATTATGGTGCTAGCAAAGAATACAGTGTATACCATAGATTGCCTGAAGAACAAACCAGTAGGTACTAGAGAAGATCAAACCTAAGCTCTCTTTAGAAGCTCAAATGACAAGACTGACTTTCATACTTATGTCACATCATGCAGCTAGAGAGATCATTCAACAAAGACATTATACTTGACAAAGCTGAAGTCAACACAAAACAGGAAGCCCAGTGATGTGATGGACTGATATAATAGCAGCAGCAATGGATGCCACTCTATCAATAACTAGCCATCTGAATGAAGACTGAGCACGATTTAGGACAACTATACAAAGGGTCACCATGAGTCGGCACTGACTCAATGGCACTTCACAACATAACCATAACATCTGCAGAGGAAATGCATGACACGGTGCATTAGCTGCAAAAGCCTAATACAGTTTGGTAAACATATCCCTTAGTCTACTAGAATGACCTATTTAGGAATTCTACCTAGCTAAGAATACTTATCTAACAGCTGTTGTTGATGTTAAGTGCCGTCAAGTTGGTGTTGACTCATGGCGACCCTCTAGATAGTTGACCTAAACTGTGTTTGGTCTTCAGTCAGGCAGCTCATTATTGATAAAGTGACACCCATAGCTGCTATTATTGTAATGATCCATCTCATTGCTGGTCTTCCTCTTTTACATTGACCTTCGACCCTGCCAAGCATGATATCTTTCTCTAACAATCTCTTTCTTTGCATTATCTGTCCAAAGTATGAAAGTCGAAATCTTGTCATCTGAGCTTCTAAAGAAAGTTTAGGTTTGTTCTCCTCTAATAATGACTGGTTTGTTCTTTGAGAAGTCCATGGTATACACCGCATTCATCGCCAATGCTATATAAAGTAACATAGTATATGATGGCAGATAAAGACCAGCATGGTCCATCTAGCCTGCCCAGCAAGGTGGCAAAAGTAGTGCACCTGCCAATCCATGCAGGTCACCCCTCTCCATGCCTTTGTTTAGTGGTGTCCCACCACTCCATGCAAGTCACCCCTATTTGTGAGATATAAGAGATAATTTAGTTTATTTTTATTTTATCCTGTTGCTAGAAAGGGATCCACTGTGTCTGTCCCATGTCATTTTAAATTCTATCACTGTATTTGCCCCCACCACTTCCATCAGGAGGGCATTCCAAGCATCTACCACCCTTTCAGTGAAAAAATATTTCCTGACATTGCCTTTCAGTTTACCCCCTCGCAGCTTCATAGTAACATAGTATATGATGCAGATAAAGACCAGCATGGTCCATCTAATCTGCCCAGCAAGGCAGCAAGAGTAGGTGCACTTGCTGCTCCGTGCAGGTCACCTCTCCCCATGCCTTTGTTTAGGGGTGTACCCACCACTCTGTGTAGGTCACCCCTATTTGTTCAGATAGGGGAGGACTCTGCCATGTTATGCCCTCTGGTTTTATAGCTTCACTGTCTTTGAAAAAAACGTTTGATTGTTCATTAATATTTTTTAAGTATTTAAAAGGTCTGTATCATATCTCCTCTGTCCCTCTTCTCCTCTAGCATATACATATTTAAGTCTTCAAGTCTTTTCTCATATGTCTTCTGGTGCAGGCTCCAAATCACTTGGTCGCTTTCCTCTGAACCATTTCCAGTCTTTTTATGTCCTTTGTGAGATACGGTCTCCAAAACTGAACACAATGTTCCAAGTGAGGCCTCACCAGTGACTTGTACAGTGGCATTAGTGAGTTTGTTTTTGTTCTGGTTGCGTTGGCTGTGGTTGTTGTTTTCTTTGGTGATGAGTGTGGATAGGTACGATGGGGATATACAGTTGATTAATTTAAATGTTGTAATAAGAATTTAGTATTTTAATCTTGATCTTGTCTTCTCTTCCAACTGCTCACCCTCAAACCTCTCTATCTCAGTTCTTCCCTTATCTGACCATCACCTGCTAACCTTCAGCCTTAATCACTCCCCATCTCGATCTCTCCTGATCTCCACCAACATGTTTAGGACTCTTCATATTATCAAACCTTAGCTTTCTCTACTGCAGTGTTATTACCTCTTTCATCCACTATGTCAAGTCCATTAATGAGGCAGTATCTTCCTATAACTTTATATTCACCTCTGCTCTGGATGCACTGGCTCCTTCCATTCTATGCCCCATGAGGCGTACTATACCAAAACCCTCAACAACCCTCTACCTACGTTCCTGTGCCCACTCAGCTGAGCACCTTTGGATTAAATCATGCACCCTTGCTGACTTCTGGAAACAAAAGAGATGGTGCAGTAGATGGAAGTCAACAGACTTTATTAAAAGCCCCTCTTGGCTCCTTTCTCCATTTCTGTGGATAAATCAACTCCTCCGTTTCCTCAGCTCGCAACCTTGGGGTCATCTTTGACTCCTCCCTCTTCTTCTCCCCACACATCTAACAGATAGCTAAAACTTGTTCCTTTCTCTATAACATCAGCAAAATTCATCCCTTCCTTTCTGAATACACTATTAAGACCCTTATCCACTCTCTGGTCACCTCCTATCTTGACTATTGTAATCTGTTCTTCACTGGTCTTCCTGTGGATCATCTCTCTCCCCTTCAGTCTGTTCAGAACTCAGCTGCACGGCTCATCTTCCACTAGTGTCATTATGCTTATGTAACCCCTCTTCCCAAGTCACTTCACAGGCTCCCTATCTGTTTCCATGCCCAGTTCAAACTTCTCCTACTGACCTACAAATGCATTTATTCTGCGGCTCCTCACCGCCTTTCCTCTCTTATCTCACTCTGCACTCCTTCTCGGGATCTCTGTTCCTCTGGCAGATCCCTTTTAACTGTTCCCTTCTTTCCCGCTACCAACTCCAAACTGCAGTCATTCCACCTCGCTGCTCCACATGCCTGGAACAAACTGAGTCTCTGCATTGGGCTCCTTCTCTAGCCCTATTCAAATCCAGGCTAAAAATCCACCTCTTCAAGGCTGCTTTTGGATCCTGATGCTCCTCACTCTATTGTTTACTACTGATGTAAATCTTACCATGCTCTGGTTCCCAGTTTTCTGATGTTCTTTGCCATGATTAGATTGTAAACTCTGATGAGCTGGGACTGTGTCTTAGATCTATAAGTACAGTGCTGTGTACACCTTTTAGCGCTATACAAATAATAAGTAGTAGTAATAGTTGAAGGAAAGACATCTCTTTACATGTGGCCTACTTCTCACCAGGCTACCAAATAAGAGATCTTGGTTCCTTGGCTTTAATTCTCTAAATTCAAAACAAATAAAACAAATAAATAAAACACACATAAGAGAGTTACATAAACAGTACAACAGTACAACTTAAATTTAAGTATGAAATTCACAACTCTGCAGACTTGAGCAGTTCACTGTAAATCCCTTCATTTATTGAGAGAAAACTGCTACATGATACAGATTCATCTCTACGTCAAGAGCACGGGTCAGAGCACAGACATAACGTGTTACAGGTCAAAACTGCGGTGTCCATGGACGTTGTCGGGCCGGCGCCCCTACTGGCGTAGTAGAGTGAGGGCGTCTGCTGACATTTAATTTGTATCAGGGAGTATTTGAGCTGCAGGACCCAAAGGATTGTGGTCCTTGTAGTGTAGTGCTCCCTGAAATGAATAACTACACCAAATGGAGGGTAAATAAGGCTTTATTTCCCCGCTTAATGATCTAGGTTCAAATGAGACAACAACTTAAAGTGGAGGTAATGCTTTCCTCAAATAATAATAAAGTTCCACCATGGACTAAACAGTTAAATGTTGTAGGCTGTACAAATTGACTGTTTAGCTGGGTTAAGGGATTTTCCAAACAATAGAAAAACAATTAGAACAGAATGGTTATCAGCTTCACCATTTGCAGACTCATTTCTTCTTTGTACAATTATCATGGCAAGCAGCTATCTCTTAAGCAAAAGTTACATTCCATAGGTTCTGTGTGAGGCATGGGAACACTGGAGCTGTAATCCAAGTCCATTGCTTCGGGCTCACTACACTCTTCAATGTTTAGAGTATCCTCAGTGTTACTTAGTTCCTCATAGAAGTTCCTTGGCTTCTCATATAACTTCGCTAGAACCCTTTTGGAAAGTGGTTTTAAATAGTTAACTTTGCTTCTTCTCTGATGCTGAGGTTTATCTACCTGCATAAGATTGTCTTCATTGAAAGTCCCTTTTAGAATAAAAGGCTTTTCATACCTTATCTTCCGTGGAGTGCCACGCCTAGGATTCAGCTTACTCTGTAGCTTTTCCTGTTGATCCTCTGTCCTGTGCACTGCTCCACAATTAAGGCTGCTAGGAAAACCAGACGTGGATTTCCAGTCTTTACTTGGAGAACTTCTTTTAGCAGGCAGGCTACTTCTCTGGGCCTTATCCCAGGGCTGAGACTTGCCTCTGTCTGTATCCATTCTTCTCCTTCCTTCTCCTGTTACTATTCCTGGTACCCTCGCTGGTAACCTTCCGGTTGGTCTGTTGGCTACCCTCCAGGGTGCCTCTCTTTGCTGGACTCCTTGGTCTCTCTGCTGCACTCCTGTGCTGGTACCTGAGCTCTCTTCCCGGTCTCTGTGCTGGACTCTTTGCTGCAGTCCTTGCTGCACACCTGGGTCTCTTGAGCCCCCTTTCTGGTCTCTGTACCGGTCTCTGTACCACTCTCCGTCCAGTTCTCCCCTCGGTTCTCCCTCTCTGCTCATCTGATTTCCCTTATAAAGGGATTTCCAGCTTGCACACTGTGAGTTTGAGGACAGGTGAAAACACTTATCATTAAGGTGCTCAGAGCTTGAGCACGTGGGTTCAGGCATTGTGTAACTGTTCATGCGCCCTCTGGCTGAGCTACACTGGAACTGCGCTCTCTGGCTTTTCTGAGATTTATGCAAATCAGAAGTTTTTTTCAAGGCTGTTTCTTCCCTAGCTCCAGCCTCATGACAACGTTGAAAAACATAATCCATGGGATTTCTGATGGAAGTTTGACGCTGGCAGCATCTTTATCAAGTCTGAATAACTACGGAGATCTAAGTTCTTAACATTTTGAAATGGAAGATTGTCATCAACTTTGATTATTTAACCCCTGAAGAAACGCTTAGTGAAACGTGGCAGCAGTACTCAGAGTCGGCGTTGGGGAAGCTTTTTGAGATGACATTTCTTGACAAATTTCTCTCATCTATTCAAGATAGCTTTCAAGATAAGCAAACATTTGATTTTAGTCTATTATAAACAGCAAAGATTTAAAAGCATTGAGCATTTTAGACTAAAGGGAAGGTCATTGATGCTATGAGAACATATAAGCTCTCTTTTGGAGACTCGTTATTCGTAAGTCTGAGACCTCCCTTAGCATATACCTTAGCTTGTTTGCAGTTTCAAGGATAAGTGACATAGGGCTATGTTTACTAAATCGCGTTAGTGCAGTTCGCGGTAGGAGCCGCGGTAGTGAAAGAAACCCCAAATAAGGACATGGGCGGTACATCGTTACCACTACCGCGCGTTAGCAAAATTAACGAGCGCTACCGGGCGCCGTGCCACGTTACTGCGCGTCAATCATAAGAAGACGTACAGACACAAAGCACTGAAACAGAGCTGTAGCACAATGGTTACGGTACTGACCGCTGTTACAGGCAGCATGGGTTTGAGCCCCCAGTGTGCCTAACACAGAAGGCTATCTCAGGCATCACCCTGTACATTACAGAAGGAAAGAGGAGGCATGCTTTTCGTTACGCTGAGTATTGGTGTCAGAAAAACACCCTCGGAATGTGCCTAGCCACGTACGTTGGTACGTGCGTAGCGACGCGCGTACATTCGTGCGTGGGTACGTGTTTGCTTACGTGCGTGGGTACGTGTGTTTTTACCAGTGTGGGCATCTTATATTACAGACTTTGTAGGGCGTCCTGCACCTATGCAGTATGCTAACAGATGTACGTGTGATGGCCTATGGCTTATCAGAGCCTGTGAGCAGGTGCTGGTGTTTCACAGGGTTGGATTGGGCCAGTCACACCCATGATGCACTGCACATGCAAAGCAGCTGTCCACAGATACACACCATGGGGAATGCACCCCCACAGCACCTCGGCCTGGTAGGGGGTACCGACTGTGTGTTGTACTGGCACAGAGCAGCTACACACCGTCACATTGTGCGGGTACTGTGCTCACCCTGAGGGTGCAGTGAGGCGCCCAGCACTAGGTCCACAGCACCGGCCATGGCGCAGGTCCAAAGCAGTGTTACTGTGTGAGATAGGTAGTTTCTGCAGGAACACCTTGGACATCTCTGTCTGTTTCAGTCAGGTACAGCCCCCATGCACCACCACCACACCCCTCCCCCAGGGCTGAGGGAGGCAAACAGGGTCTCCTATCAAAAGATCCACAGTCTACCGTGCTGCAACGGTGGCAGTAGAGGGGAACATGAACCCCAGTCCTGCTGGGGAACAGACACCCCACAGGGCAGTCAATGCAGCTCTGTACACAGCCATAACACAATAGCAGACAGACATTAGGCCTGGATATGGTATGCTGCACCCCACCACTATCTGATATTCCCCTGGTGCAAGCCATCAGCCACTGCACCCTGCAAGCCACTCCATCACAACACCTACCAGCTGCAAACAGTCTGCTAGTGCCCAGTGGAGATGCCTGCACCCAGAACTGGGATGTCAGTATACACAGCAGGCAAATACATCAGTGACTGGGCCCCAGAAGGAAACCCATATGTATCACATGAGAGAAATACTAGATAGCACTATGGGAGTGCCTAGCCATGCTGTGGTCACTGCACAGTCAGGGTGAGAGTGATCTCTCAGCAGGATATACTGAGGTCACCCTGTCTGTGTAGTTGGTGGCCGGGCACTACAATGTGCCTGTCACTGCCCTATGCCCTGTGCAGATGCACCCTGGCCAGGCCACCCTGTCCGGCCTATACCCATGGTACCTTGCTCCGCATTATGCACATTGGCAGCCCAATACTGGCAACAGTGCTGGCAGTGTGGGCTGTTGAAGGTGTTTGCAGCCACCACACACTGGATAGACAGACAGCCACCCCCACACCTATGCCAGCATTGTGCTACTATAGAGGTGGTCAGCAGCCATACCACCACACCAGTCCTGGGCATAGTACAGGCATGGATATGGTACACAAGAGTGTTGGGGGGTCACTCCCCAGGGATGTGAACACTGTCAGAGACCAGACCTGCAGCACACACCGCAGACATCAGAATGATTGTTATGGTGGAGCTCAATGAGCAAAATGTGCTTAACGTAGGAATTGATATCTGCCAGTTATCAGAGGAAACGTTTGATAGCTGTGTACCATATACCCAGGTGTAGGGTGGCATTGCTAAGGTATGCAACTGCTAGTATTGGGAGATACAGGCAGGGCCCAATGTCCTGCCTCTCCAGCTGGCATTGGCCAATGGGGCCTGTGGGTGGGTGTGTGGCCCTGTTGGCTGCTGCTTTACGGCAGAGCTCCCCAACTCCAGTCCTGGTGTTCCACACACTGTTCGGGTTTTCATGCTGTCTCTCATAGATATGCATGAGCTACATCTGCATACCATGGGGGTGGTGCATAGCTATGCAGCACAGGCATCTTTATTAGAGGCAGCATGACACCGGAATGTTGTGGGGCCCTCCAGGACTGCATTTGCGGGACTCTGCTATAGGTAATGTGCCTGTTTCTGGTGTCTGTGTTTGGTGTGGTAAAATATAGGCCATGCGTATGTTCTCTGCACTACAGGAGTGTCTTTACTATCACTGTTTAGTGGTGGGTAAAACTATGGGGACTGGGTTGGCAGGAGCCCCAACTGGGATTTGAACCTGTGACCCTCTGGTCTTACAGGCACTGGCTGTGTCTGTTGCACCACACTGTGGCCACAGAGACTGTGCAGTCCCTGGAGTTAGTTAAACCGGCCTGACGAGTCAGAAACCCTGCTCTGCAACAGGTTTACTGTGGCCTCATTTACCTTGTATGCAGACAAAGGTGCACATAAACCGCAGAAATGACCTCACAAAAGGGGCACACACCCATAACCAAGCTGGGCAACAATGATATCATTGGGAAACATTACACCACACACCCAGGACAGCTCCTTTACAATGTAATGCTCTTTGCAAGGGTCTGCGGAGCGTAGACCCTTCCACACATCATTTCCTTTTAGTTTGGTGCTTTCCAGGGAGTGTTGTTCCTTGTTGCCCATTGCTATCACTGTTGCCCAGCTGAATTCTGCTTTTTAAAATGTTTCTTGTGGTCATTTTTAACGTTTTATGTGATATTTTGTTCTGTGCACATGTATCACACTGCTCACGTTTTGTGGGTTTCCCCGGTTTTCTGTACATTGCTGACGTAAATGGTTTCTCTTCCCTTTAAATGCCTTTAACGACAGGTTTTCATTTGCGTTGGAGGTGAGCTCTGACACTCCGCGCGTTAGTATGAGGGGAGCCTCTCTCCGCCCACTCTCCGCCCATTGACCCCTTCTCTCCGCCCACTCTCCACCTTCTGCGCTGTTTTAACGCGCCGCGGAGCTTTACGATCGTTAACTACGGTTACCGCGCGTAGTATGACGTTAACGGTCGTTAGCACGTCGGTACGCGCGTTATACGGCACTTACGGTCGTTAACGTCATACTACGCGCGTTATTCACGTTTAGTAAACATAGCCCATAGACTCATAGAACACAATGGCTACCTTTGGTTAAATTTAGAGTGTATAAGCTTACCGAATTGTGAACAGGTCAAAACTAGGCAGAGACATATTTCCCAGCTTAATCATAGCAAGAGCCCCTTGTAATACTGACAGAAATATTCAGAGCTGTATATTAACTCTTTCAAAGGGCCCTGGTATCCCCTTCAAGTTCCTCTCAACAGTAGTAATTGCAGATCCATGCAGCTAGCATGGGCGTTGACATCATACAGTAGCTACGAGTTCTGCAGGCTTCGTGGATTCAGCCATTGCTACCTCAGTGGGTAGTGTTAGCTGCATCCATGAAGCTGCCACCCCAGGATCCCAGCATTTTCTCCATTGCATCTGCAGGAGAAATGCTGGGAACACCCCCTGCACATACAACAGTTCACTTTCGCAACTAACGCTCGGTGTTGGCTGCAAAAACCTACCACACTTTAGTAAACAGACTCGTAAGAGTTATGGAAAAAGCTGATTCTTAATTATCTTAGCTAAATACTAAATGAAATAAACTACTTGCCTCTCTCTAGGTCTGTAGTATGTCACAAATAAGAAACAGTTATCAAAAGTTCAAAAGTAGAACATACACAAACACCTTTCCTTAGTAATTCAAAACACAAAATTTCAAAAGCGGAATTATTAAATTTTATAATTGTGGGATCGAAGCCATATCTTGTAGGCACATGTCAGGAACTCAGCAGAGCACAACTAAATCACCTGAAGTACTTTAACCAATTGCTTTGTCATTTACCCCATAGGACATCATCCAACGTGCCTTTCTAACTACCCATGTTTACCAAACTAAACAAAAAGTGATGGTCACTATGGTTCATTAAAAATGTCCATTGTTTCTTAGAAAATTTCTGAAAAAAATCTTGCACTTAGCTTATAGTAAAAGGCTGTTTCATTCGCAAACGTTTTTTCAATGAGACAAGTCATCAAATTGCCATCTGTAGGCAAGGGCCACAAACTGAACTGACTTGCCCTAAATCCATTACGGAGGTCTTTCAGCAAGGCATAGCTACATCGAGGACTGATAAATTTTGTAGAATTGCTATATCAAATCATCACTCTTGAGGTTGTATTCGGCATCCTCACTCCAGTGAGTTCCTGATCAGTGCCTACCCCATTTATAAGATATAAAATTTAATAATTCATTTTTTGAAGTTTTGTGTTTTGAAACTCTAAGGAAAGGTGTTTGTGTAGGTTCTACTTCTTAACAGTTGCAGTGTGCAGCGGCGGCCAAGAAGACAAATAGAATGCTAGGAGTCATAAGGAAAGGAATGGAGACTAAAACAAAGGATATTATAATGCCTCTGTATCGTTCCATGGTGCGACCACATCCTGAATATTGTCTGCAATTCTGGTCACCGTAAAAAGGATATAGCGGAATTAGACAAAGTACAGAGAAGAGCCACCAAAATGGAAAGGGAATGGAAGGATACCCCTTTGAGGAGAGGCTTAAAAGGTTGGGGCTCTTCAAAAAGAAAAGAGACGTCTGAGAAGAGATATGATAGAGGTCTATAGATTAATGAATAGAATGCAACGGGTTAATGTAGATCGATTCTTTACGCCATCAAAAAGTAGAAAGACTAGGGGACATACAATGAAGCTACAGTGTAACCCATTTATGAGTAATAAGAGAAAATATTTTTTCACTCAACATGTAATCAAACTTTGGAATTCATTACTGGAGGATGCATTTAAAGCTGTTAGCATGTTGTTGTTGTTAAGTCGGAGTCGACTCATGGCGACCCTCTGGATAGCTATCCTAAATTGTGTTCGGTCTTGAGTCAGGCGGCTCATTGTTGGCAGACTGGTACCCGTAGCTGCTGTTATCGATCCATCTCATTGCTGGCCTTCCTCTTTTGCGTTGACCTTCTATCTTGCCAAGCATGATGTCTTTCTCTAATGATCTCTCTCTTCGCATGGTGTGTCCAAAGTATGAAAGTCGAAGTCTTGTCATCTGAGCTTCTAAAAAAAGCTTAGGTTTGATTTCCTCTAGTACCGACTGGTTTGTTCTTCGGGCAGTCCATTGTATACACAGTATTCGCCGCCAGCACCATAATTCAAAGGCATCAATAGCTGAGTTTAAAAGAGGTTTGGACAAGTTCTTGGAGGAAAGGTCCATAAACCATTATTAAAGAGGGCCAGGGAAATCCACTGCTTACCATGGGATAAGCATTGTGGAACCTGTGTGCCTTTTTGGGAACCCAATAGGTATTTGTAACCTGGATTGGCCACTGTTGGAAACAGGATAGTGGGCTTGATGGACCTTGGTCTGACCCAATATGGCGTATCTTATGTTCTTATGTTTAGTATGTTACATTACCTGGTTCTGCACACTTCATTCCAGAAGGAGAAGATGTAACATTGAATGGGTGCTCAGTAAACATGATGCACTGGGAGAGATCATTCTCAATACCACTGCATGTGATGTACATATTATGATGTCTGGCAGTAGATACATTAAAAAAACTCTGGAAACAACCACATCTAAGTTGTCTGCATATTATTTCAGGTGTAAAATGTCTTCCTAATGTTACTTGCTGCCACGTGTGGTTGAAATAAATCTCCAGGACTCCATCACAGGGGCTGTTTCCATCCACGAGTCTCACACTTGGGATAGCTGAGAAGAAGGGAGAGAAAGAAAGTGTCTTAATATAAATAAATCTTTAGTTAATTAGTCATAACATTAGGATGAACAAAGACAGATTTATGGATCCAGCTGCACATACATAAGACACTAAAGCAATGGTTTGGTCTGTAACTTATTTCCAAGAAGGTATTTGTTAGTACCTAGAGATTCTGAAAACGCCTTCCAGTGCACCAAAACCACTCTTATTTAAGCATAAAAAGCAGAAGGGGCAGATGCACAATGTGCACCATGCGGCTGTCACACTGAACACAGCATGAACAGCTGAAGAGTCCTTATTTATAAGATTCCCAAGAAGGAATCCAATTGATTCTTGTAAAACATGAATACAACATGGAAAGAGTAGGTCTTCAACAGAATCCCACGTGGAAGTCAAACTAACATATGCAAAGCATTAATGCCGCATGGATAGCAGATCCTTATGGGAACTCATCAAGTGTCACACTGATACAAGGAATATTGTGACCCTTTGGCTGACAGCAGGAATTGCCAGAGCCGTATCTCCCCTTCTAGGTAAAGGGAAATCCACAGCAAGAAGGGAAATGGAGGGCGAGAGACAGATCCCAAGGGAAAGGGCAGGGTTCCTTTAAGCCCAGGGCTTCACCAGCAGTGTTCACTTGCTGTGCCAGTCCCTGGGTTGCAGATATAAATCAGGAAGGGTTGGGAGGAGTTCATGGACCCAGCACTGGCAGAGGGTACTTCCTCTGCAACACCTGAACCAGAAGGTAAATGGCTGAAGAAGAGTTTGTTGGTATGGAACCCATGGAAACTGAGTCTGCCTTAGTGGAACCACTTCAGCAAAGTATTGAACCTATGGACTATTCCTTAAGCAGGAGGGATACTTTGAGTTTGGCTGAGTGGAAAGAATATTTGGGGATAAAGCTGCCCTGTCTTAGGACAGTTTGTGGGAGTGGCAAGCAGAAGAAAGCTCAACAGGTGAGTGCTGGCTTGTCAGAGGGTGGTGGCTGTTCTACCTGCTAAATTTGAGCAGCAGAGAGGCAGAACGGCAAAAGGCTGGGGTAGAACTTACCCTTACCAGCAGTAAACTTTTATAAAGACTCTGGTGGCAATGCTGAATGCTGATAAAGACTTTTTTATTTTGAGAGCTGATTCACCAGTGGAGAGAATAAGTGTTGCATTAGGACCACGACCCAAGTTTCTAGATATAAAACAGAGCCAGGGCCATGCAGTAGAAGATATAGTCGGGTGATAGAAAAACCCTGGACTGGACTAATTCCAAAGTCTGCAGTGAACTGCAGGACCAAGAAAGAAAGACTAGGGGGTATGTTTACAAAGTGCGTTAAACATGACTAACGCGCGTTATATGACGTTAACGACCATAAGTGCCGTATAACGCGCGTACCGACGCGCTAACGACCGTAAACGTGTTACTACGCGCGTTAAGCACAGATAACGATCGTAAAGTCCCGCGGCGCGTTAAAACAGCGCAGAAGGCGGAGAGTGGGCGGAGAGAAGGGGTCAATGGGCGGAGAATGGGTGGGGAGAGGCTAACGCACTGATTTTCAGAGCTGAATTCCAATGCGAATGAAAACCTGTCGTTAAAGGCATTTAAAGAGAAGAGAAACCATTTACATCAGCAATGTACAGAAAAACCGGGAAAACCCACAAAACGTGAGCAGTGTGATACATGTGCACAGAACAGAATATCACATAAAACGTTAAAAATGACCACAAGAAACATGTTAAAAAGCATAATGCAGCTGTGCAACAGTGATAGCAATGGGCAAAAAGGAACAACAGTCCATGGCAAGCACCAAATAAAAACGAAATGATGTGTGGAAGTGTCTACGCTCCGCGGACCCTTTCAAAGACCATCTCATTGTAATGGAGCTGTCCTGGGAGTGTTGTGTAATGTTGCCCAATGATATCATTGTTGCCCAGCTTGGTTATGGGTGTGTGCCCCTTTTATGAGGTCGTTTCAGAGGTTTATGTGCACCTTTGTCTGCATACAAGGTAAATAAGGCCACAGTAAACCTGTTGCAGAGCAGGGTTTCTGACTCATCAGGTGGGTTTAACTAACTCAAGGGACTGCACTGTCTCTGTGGCCACAGTGTGGTGCAACAGACATAGCCAGTGCCTATAAGACCAGAGGGTCACAGGTTCAACTCCCAGCTGGGGCTCCTGCAGACCCAGTCCCCATAGTTTTACCCACCACTAAACATTGATAGTAAAGACACCCCTTTATTGCAGAGAACATACGCATGGCCTATACTTTACCACACCAAACACAGACACCAGAAACAGGCACATTACCTAAAGCAGAGTCCCGCAAATGCAGTCCTGGAGGGCCCCACACCATTCCGGCTTCATGCTGCCTCTAATAAAGATGCCTGTGCTGCATATCTATGCACCGCCCCCATGGTATGCAGATGTAGCTCATGCATATTTATGAGGGACAGCATGAAAACCCGAACAGTGTTTAGAACACCAGGACTGGAGTCGGGGAACTCTGCCGTAAAGCAGCAGCCAACAGGGCCACACACCCACCCACAGGCCCCATTGGCCAATGCCTCCTGGAGAGTCAAGACATTGGGCCCTGCCTGTATCCCCCAGTACTAGCAGTTGCATACCGTAGCAATGCCACCCTACACCTGGGTATATGGTACAGAGCTATCAAACGTTCCCTATGATAACTGGCAGATATCAATTCCTACGTTAAGCACAGTTTGCTCATTGAGCTCCACCATAACAATCATTCTGATGTCTGCGGTGTTTGCTGCAGGTCTGGACTCTGACAGTGTTCACCACCCTGGGGAGTGACCCCCCAACAGCCTTGTGTACCATATCCATGCCTGTACTATGCCCATGACTGGTGTGGGGGCTATGGCTGCTGACCACCTCTATAGTAGCACAATGCTGGCATAGGTGTGGGGGTGGCTGTCTGTCTATCCCAGGGGTGGGCACCTCCGGTCCTGGAGGGCCGCAGACCAGTCAGGGTTTCGGGATATCCCTAATGAACATGCATGAGACATATATGCATTAGAGATATCCTACCAACCTGACTGGTTTGTGGCCCTCCAGGGCTGGATTTGGAGACCCCTGCCTTACACCTCTGTCATTTAAGATCGTGAGTGGGCAAGGTACAGATGTCCTAGACATCGAAAGGGTATATAGAATGTGTCACATTCCTCCTCGATTCTCACCACCACCAAAAAGTTGTCTAATAGACAATTTTTTGGTGGTGGTGAGAAGTGAGGAGGACTGTGACAAATTCTATCTAACCTTTTTGATGTCTTGGACATTTGCACCTTGTCCACTCACAATCTTAAATGACAGAGGTGTAAGGCAGGGGTCTCCAGATCCAGCCCTGGAGGGCCACAAACCAGTCAGGTTGGCAGGATATCTCTAATGCATATATATCTCATGCATATTCATTAGAGATATCCCGAAAACCTGACTGGTCTGCGGCCCTCCAGGACCAGGTTTGCCCACCCCTGGTCTATCCAGTGTGTGGTGGCTTCAAACACCTTCCACAGTCCACGCTGCCAGCAATGTTGCCAGTATTGGGCTGCCAATGTGCATAATGAGGAGCAAGGTATCATGGGTATAGGCTGGACAGGGTGGCCTGGCCAGGGTGCATCTGCACAGGGCATAGGGCAGTGACAGGCACATTGTAGTGGCCGGCCACCACCTACCCAGACAGGGTGACCTCAGTATATCCTGCTGAGAGATCACTCTCACCCTGACTGTGCAGTGACCACAGCATGGCTAGGCACTCCCATGGTGCTATCTAGTATTTCTCTCATGTGATAAATATGGGTTTCCTTTTGGGGCCCTGTCACTGATGTATCTGCTTGCTGTGTATGCTGGCATCCCAGTTCTGGGTGCAGGCAGCTCCACTGGGCACTAGCAGACTGTTTGTAGCTGGTATGTGTTGTGTTGGAGTGGCTTGCAGGGTGCAGTGGCTTGCACCAGGGGAATATCAGATGGTGGTGGGGAGCAGCATACCATATCATGGCCTAATGTCTGTTTGCTATTGTGTTATGGCTGTGTACAGAGCTGCATTGACTGCCCTGTGGGGTGTCTGTTCCTCAGCAGGACTAGGGTGAATGTTCCCCTCTACTGCCACCTTTGCAGGGAGGTAGAATGTGGATCTATTGATAGGAGACCCTGTTTGCTGCCCTGGGGGGGGGGGTGGTGGTGCATGGGGCTATACCTGACTGAAACTGACAGAGATGTCCAAGGTGGTCTTGCAGAAACTACCTATCTCACACAATAACACTGCTTTGGACCTACGCCATGGACAGTGCTGTGGACCTAGTGCTGGACGCCTCACTGCACCCTCAGGGTGAGCACAGTACCCGCACAATGTGACGGTGTGTAGCTACTCTGTGCCAGTACAACACACGGCCAGTACCCCCTATCAGGCCGAGGTGCTGTGGGGGTGCACATGGTCAGTTCCCCCTACCAGGCCGAGGTGCTGTGGGGGTGCATTCCCCATGGTGTGTATCTGTGGACAGCTGATTTGCATGTGCAGTGTATCATGGGGGTGACTGGCACAATCCAACCCTGTGGAACCGCAGCACCTGCTCACAGGCTCTGATACACCATGGGCCATCACACGTACATCTGGTAGCATAATGCATAGGTGCAAGACACCCTACAGAGTCTGTAATATTAAATGCCCACACTGGTAAAAAGACACGTACCCACGCACGTGAAAACGCACGATTCTACGTGCGCAGCTACCGACGTACCAACGCACGCAGCCTCGCACGCACCAACGTACGTGGCTAGGCACACTCCGAGGGTGTGTTTCTGACACCCATACTCAACGTACCGAAAAACAAGCCTCCTCATTCCCTCTGTAATGTACAGGGTGATGCTTGGGACAGCCTTCTGCGTTAGACACATTGGGGACTCGAACCCATGCTGCCTGTGACAGCGGTCAGTACCGTAACCATTGTGCTACAGCTCTGTTTTAGTGCGTTGTGTCTGTACGTCTTCTTACGATTAACACGCAGTAACACGCCACCGCGCCCGGTAACGCTCGTTAGTTTTGTGAACGCTCGTTAGTGGTGGCGGTGTACCGCCCATGTCCTTATTTGGGGTTTCTGTTACTACCGCGGCTCCTAACGCGAATTGCACTAACGCGGTTTAGTAAACATACCCCTAGGACTGAAACTTGGAAGTGTGCTATTGGTGAGAACTAATAAACATTTTGGAGAGAGAGTAAAGACTTGAGCTCTCAAGATGAGCTGTTTGAGGTTTATTTGATTTGCGTAAGGGGGGGAGGGGGTGGAGTAACAACTTACACTGGCCAAGGAATTAAAGTTTATAAAGACTCTCCCTGCTCTCCTTTGGGGGCACCCAACCCTGTCTGGGCTCCCCCACCCCCTTTTTTCTTATTCTTTCTGGAGCCAAAGACAGTGACCAGCATCATTAAAGCTTCTGTGTGGTTAAGCCTGTTTATTGTCTAGTTCCCTCTGTGTACAGTGACTCCATATGCAGGACCTGCAGACCCTAGGGTTGCCAACTAGCTCCAGATGCACACGACAGGCTTGGTCCAGTACTGGGTTTACCCCTTTGCATGCAGGGACATGTAGTTGTGATTGTTCCATTGCACTCCATAGGAAAAGCAAGAGTACATGTCCCTGCATTCAACTGGGTAAACCCAGGACTGGATCAAACCTGTTGGGTGCATCTGGAACCAGTTGGCAACCCTAGTAGATACCAGTGGCCATTTTTCTTTATACACAGAGCACCCCCTTCTGATGAATACAACATGAGCAGCTGAAAAATCCATCTTTACTAGAGCCCCATGCAGGCTACGCACTGATATGTATAAATTTTATTTTATTTTTTTTATTTAGCTGTATTTATATCCCGCTTTTCACTGGGTCAAAGCGGTCAATTGGGAGATACATTTAACACAAGGGGATATGACACACATACGCTAATACTTACAGGGAACATGGGCAATGGAGGGTTAAGTGGCTTGCCCAAGACCACAAGGAGTACCTATAGGACTAGAAATCCAAGTCCCTCCGGCCTGAGATTGCTGTCCCCAGGTGGGACTTGAACCCCCGGCCCTCCGGCCTGAAGTACCTTGTCCTAACCACTAGGCCACTCCTCCCATATATAAAGCATAAAGCATGAACACAGCACAGACAGCAGATCTTCTTCAGAACCCACGCAGGAGAAAGCATGAACACAGCACAGACAGCAGATCTTCTTCAGAACCCGCGCAGGAGAAAGCACGAATACAGCACAGACAGCAGATCTTCTTCAGAACCCACGCAGGAGAAAGCATGAACACAGCACAGACAGCAGATCTTCTTCAGAACCCGCGCAGGAGAAAGCATGAATACAGCACAGACAGCAGATATTTATGAAGCCCATGCAAGAATAACACTGCTATGTGGAAGGCAAGAAAACAGCAGGAGCAGCTAAAGGCTGTGGAGGGCATATTGCAAAGGAGTAAAGCAGTTTGGAGACCTGCTGACTGAGTTCCCCCCACTGAGAGGGACCTTCAGTGACGGCGCTGCTGGATGTCCTGACTCTTAACATCAGAACCTGCGAAAGGCGGAGCAGGAGCACCTCCTGCCCGATGAACGCAAACCCGCTGAAGGGCTGTCATAATCCTAGCCTCTTTTGTAATCTGGCCATTGGCTATTGTCTGGGCAACCAGCTAGTCAATGCCAGTGCCCAGATATTTCTCTGGCATTGAATATCCAAGGCTTAATTAAAACGTCCCCCTACATCTTTACCAGAGCTCCATGCAGGCTACTAACTCCTACAGATAAACATGGATACAGCACGGACAGCAGATCTTCATCAGAACCCATATTGGAGTCACACGGAAACCATGAATTCGAGATAAGCAGCTGAAGAATTTGTCAGAGGAACACACTGATATGTGTAAAGCAGGAGCACAGTACGGATAGCAGATCATTATCTCAGCCCATGCAGAAGTCACACGGATACACAGGAAGTGTGATGAAGAGAAGATCTTTCTCTGAGCTGATATGTGTGAGTGTAAATTCAGCACAGGTGGAGGAAGAACAAAGCGTCAGCAGAACCACATCTGACTGTCACTGAGGGTTTAAAGAAAGAGAAGTGCTCTAAATGCCTCAGCAACTTAATACATAATTGATTTCTTATTATTAAGAGTACCTGAGCTTAAACTGTTGATTACAACATATTTCTCTGAATCACATCTGTACGTTCCTTCTAAAATGTACATATTCCTTCGAAACATTCTGTAGGAAATATCATATTTTATGAAAGCCGTCAGACTTTGTCTGTCACGAGGTTTTGTTAATACTTGTAAGAATGTTCCACAGCCCATCTGTTTTATGCTTTTCCCAATGATCGGCAGGTCCATTGATGAAGACTGAAAACAAATTGCCTTCCAGGTATTCTCTTCAAGGATCTCCAGAGTCCCAGAGCAGGGGCCGTCTCCATACATCAGTCTCACCTGGGGTGCAACTGAGAAAGAAACGTATAAAAAAATTAGCTGTAGACACTGTTACAGCCCCCTTCACTTCCCCAGACATGAGCTTGGTACCTCTGCTCAATGAGATTAGGCAATAGATAAGATCGGTATTTCCCACTTAGCAAATATTCACTTAATTCCATACAAGTCTATGGATACAAATCAAATTAGAATAGAATTTAAATGTAAAGAATTTTTGTTATAACTTACTTTTGAAACTATTTTGATTTGTAATATTTCATATTGGTTTTCAGTATGTTATGTTTTTGTTGTTATTGACAGGAGCAGCATTTATGAAGAGAAAGGGATATTTCTTTCCTTTCTCTGTTTCATTTTTCAAACCATCGTCTCATCTTTTCTCCAGGCAGGAAGTCAGTCCTCACATATGGGTGACGTTGGCGTTAACGGAGCCCTTGCCAAAGCATCTCCCCAGCTTTCAAAGAAAGCCTTTGGGAGATGCCACCATGCACGCGTGGTCCACTTCCCGCTCAAGGGTGCCATCTTGCTCAGTCTCTCTTTTTCTGCGGAACCCTCCAGACGTACATCTCATCTCCCCTGGAAAAAGTTTTTTATAACATGTACATTATTTGTACTTTCCAGCTTGCACCGGCTCTCTTCCCATCTCGAGACCCGCTGCTAAGGCATCGGGCCTCGGATTCTTCTCTTTTTGTCTTATTTTCACTTATTTTCATTTTCAGCGTTATACGCCTTTTTCAATTGCTGGCTGCATCAAGGGTCTTCGACCTCGCTGGGGCCTTTTTCTCCCCAATGGCCACCGGTTTCAAAAAATGTGAGCAGTGCTCTAAAAACATGTTTTTCACTAACACTCACAATTGTTGCCTCTGGTGTCTGGGTGCTGACAACAACCTGGAGGAATGCCCCTTGTGCAAGAAAATGTCCGTGAAGGCCATCCAGAGTGGTTGGCTAAATCAGGATGACATCTTCCACAAGGCAGATTCAACCCTGGTAGCCCCACACTCAAAAGCCCTGCACGTCTCCTTGGAGTCACAGAAGACTCCCATGGCCCCTCAGCAGGTTCGCAGGCACTCTAAACAAGGTTCCCTGGAGCAAGAGCGTAAAAAGATGAAGACCTTGAGGATCTCTTCTGGAGAAGCAGATAAACACGGGAAATCCTGTGCACAGTCCCTCAGTCCTCGGCAAGAACCCAAGGAGCTAGAGCGGGAGCGTCCCTGAAAGGTGCCCAGGACAGATGTCATGGCCTCTGGTGATGGGCCTCAGTCCCCTGAGATCTATCCCATCGAGGACCCCCTCTCCTCATCGACACCCAACCCAGTCACCCCGGCGTTGGTGTCAATGGCTGCTACTCCCGAATGGGGAAACTCGTATGCTGGCCTTGGAGTGCAGTGTTTCTGTGTTCATCGCTTCACAGTGGGTGCCGGCTGGCCCTGTGGAGACCGCAGAGACCTCAACCTCAAGGACTCCCCGGGCCACCGAAGTGATTGCTGAGAACCAGATGCCTCAGTCAGATCCTCGGCAAGGGTTTCATTCTTGCTGCTGTTCCTCAGGCGCGTGCCTCTGGCTCTGGTCATACCCTTGCCTTGAAAAACGCTGAACCGGAGCTGCCAGCCCCAATGCAGTCAACGGGTCTCGAGTCCTCCTTGGACTATTCTAACTGGGAGTCCGACTTTGAGCACACCGAGATCTCCCCTCTGACCTATCTTTTCTGGCTGCTAAGCTCTGATCCCAACCTGAGGACACCTCCTTCCTCGAGTTCATAAAGGACATGGCCAGGGCACTTGGTGGATAGGATAAGCAGGGTCCTTCAGCTGCACGAGTCGCGGCTGGACCCCAATGTGACAATTTGGCTCTTTTGGCTGTGGGGAACGCCTAGCCTGGACCTCTTTGCTAGCCTGGCCAAAGCTCAGTTGCCCTGGTTCTGTGGCCCTCAGCCTGTCCCCTCCCAGGTGGCAGCCAATGCCTTCCTTCTCTCATTGTCGAGAGGCCTTCTGTATGCTTTTATCCCCACGCCACTAATCCCCCGGACGTTGTTCAAGGTCGGCAAGGCATCGGTGATTCTCGTAGCCCCACAGTGGCTATCCTGGTTCCCCCTGCTGCTCCGCCTGTCTGTGGGGTCCCCGGTTCCTCTCGGAAGCTCCCCAGGAATCCTGACTCAGGAGGAGGGCTTGATCCTCCATCCCAATCTGGGATCCCTCTCCCTCATGACGTGGCAGCTGAGTGGGTCATCCTTGCCCCACTGAACCTTCCCAAGGAAGTGGAAAAAATCATCCCGCCTTCGTGGCACCAGTTCACATGTGATACATGGAGTATCAAACAAACCCATTCTCTTGCCCACTGCATTCGATCCTACAGTACCTCCTCCACCTATCTTAGTCTGGCCTCAAGTCTAACTCCATCATGGTGCATCTTAGCGTGCTCTCCGCTAATCATCAGCCCATTGAGAGCAAGTCCTCCACTCATCACCAGGTTTATGCGGGGCCTCTTATTGTCCAAACTCTCCATTCGACTACCACTGCCGGAAAGGGATCTCAATGTGGTCTTAGCGCAGTTCATTAAGCCACCATTCGAACCCATGGCTACCTGCTCCCTGCACTACCTTTCCTGGAAGGTTTCCTTCCTGATGACACTCACCTTGACTCGCAGGGTCAACGAGCTCCAGGTGCTAGTGGCCAAGCCTCCCTACATGAGGTTCTACAAGGACAAGGTGGTGCTCTGCACTCACTCCAAGTTTCTTCTGAAGGTGGTATACAATTTCCACCTCAATCAGGAGGTAGTTCTCCCTACCTTCTTCCCAAGGCCTCATGTCAATATGGAATTAGCTGTCCTCCACACCTTGGATTGAAAATGAGCCCTTTCCTATCTACAGCGGACCCAGGGCCACCGGAAAGTGTCACAGCTTTTCATCTCCTTTGACAACAGCCATCTGGGGCGGGTTGTCAATAAGTGGACAATTTCACTCTGGGTGGCAGACTGCATCATCTTCACTGACAGTCAAGCCAGAGTTCCCCCCAGAGCACCGAGTTATGGCACACAATGTCAGGGCAATGGTGACCTTGGCTGCGACTCTCCGGTTGGTGCCTATGGCAGACATCTGCCGAGCCACCACCTGGTCTTTGGTCCACATCTTCACAGTCCACTACTGCCTGGAGAGGGCGTCCTGATGGAACAGTGCCTTTGGCCAGGCCATACTCCATAACTTCTTCAGGGTTTAGGCAACTCCTGCCCTCCAACCCTTTTTGTTCAGGCTACCAGAGCCATGGTTCTCCCTGGATACTGGGGTCCTGAGAGTCTGTCCTCAGATTTCGCTTGTGGCTGCTCACAACTGAGTCAGGATTTCTACCGGACCTCGGTAGCCTGGAGCTAGGGAGTCCCATATGTGAGGACTGACTTCCTGCTTGTTCCTGGAGAAACCATAGTTATTCATCTGTAACAGATGTTCTCCAGGGACAACAGGAATCAGTCCTCACAACCCTCCCTTCTCCCCTTGGAGTTGCTGTCTATTTTGGCCATCTTCTTGGTTGGGCTCTAGTTGTGATACCCTACTGAGCAAGATGGTACCCTTGGGAGGGAAGGGGACCATACATGTGTGGTGGCATCTCTCAAAGGCTTTCTTTGAAAGCTTTGGAGATGCTTCTGTGAGGGCTCCGTCAATGCTGACATCACCCATATGTGAGGACTGATTCCTGCTGTCCCTTGAGAATGCCTGTTACAGGTGAGTAACTACACTTTATCAAAGTCACATGTCCTGAATATGCTGATAGATGCAGAAGAGGAGTATTTCTTTACCAAACAAGGCTGCAAAGGGTTCTCCATGGAGTACACAACATTTCCAAAGGTCAGGCTCATACATAGGGCTGTGCAAGCGGTACGGCCACACAGGAAGTAAGTACACAAGAGGCATTGATATCATCACTGGGTTCCTGAAAGCTCAAAAAGAGCGAGTTACTGCACACGCCTGGATGGAGGAGGGGCACCAGATTAGTCAGTCACACGTGGCACATATCTAGCTTGGTATGGTCCTGCCAAAGGTGTTTACCTTTAGCACTCACCATAGCTGAAATGTATTCACTATGTACCAATACCCTGCTAGTAATTTCTTTTGATAGATATGGGTAGTAGAATAGGGGGGATGCTGTTTTCCTCACCCATTGGTGTAGTCTCTTTTTCCAGCTCATCACAATTTACTTTCCTCACTCAACTTCAGTGCCCCCTCTTCTTCCCATATTTGCTTAGCCTCCCTCCTCCCTTTCCCACCACCTAACCATTCACCTCCAACTATCCTCACTCTCCCTCTCCCCCTCCCCAACATCTACGCCTGCACTCTTCTCCTGCCCTTCACTCAACCACTCACTGCCACACTCACCTCCCAATATATAGTATGTAAGGTGACCCTTATTTTCCCTCACTGGTGTCTGCACCTCTTCACTGAGAAGCATACGGAACATACCATAACACACCGCGAGCAGAGGGGACTGAACTATTGCTTGAGGTGCACCCCCATAAGAATGACCTTAATTGATGCAGCTCATGCGAAGCTTCAGGGAGTGAGTAGCAACCTGTTAAGGAGCTTCAGAGAATGAAGGGGGTGAGAGGCATAATATAGTGTCTCTGAGCTCCTGAGACTGCAATCTAGGACCAGGCAACAGTTCCAGGCTGCTTGTGCCTTTGAAGCCAGCTTCTGGACAAGGAACCAGGAGGGAAGGACCCATCCTAAATCCATTTGTCCGAGGCAGTTCAGCATTTCAGAAGGAAGCGTTCCCTGCAGAGGAGGCTGGAAGAGGTTCCTACTTCTACAGTATTCCTGAAAAGCAAATGTGTTTATGTTCCAGTCTGAGAATGCAGAATAGGAACAGATACTCCTCTGGGGCTGACCTAGGATTCCAGACAGAGAGAGGTGGTGGAGAGAACCAAACTGAGGAATTCAGGTATTCCTAAGGGCTTTTGGGGACTATAGAGTCCCTTTGCTCAGAGGAGGGGGAGAGAGTTTGCCCAGAGAGAGTAAAGAGGTAGAGGGGGAAATGATTTACCCCATTTCATGCATTGCTATCTTAGTAAAAGCACATCTATTGTCAAACAAGAGCTACTGAAAACATTTTTACATGCCCCACCTAGTAAGGGGGCCACATCACATAACGTACATCAGATATCAATTTTAACGTCATTAACAACTACACTTCAAACTTGTGGTATTAAGGACAAAGTGAATGATTGCCAGATGTTAAGAAAATTCTTGCAATTGGAACTGCTAAAGCTATGGACCGGTAAATGTTCCATTGGCAGAAGATGACTCGTACATCGCTCTGCGCTTGTCAATAACTTAACATTGGTGAGTCCTTATTGTACATGTCAAGAAAGTTGATTTCTTAGCAGCAAGGCATGCTTTCCTTACAAATAAGATCTCTAAATACGAGACCAGCTCTAGTTCATCCTTTATATCCAACATGCTGTCTTTTCTCTCTGAGGTGTTAATGTTATGTGGAACAGTTGTGACAAATGATGAAAACCAACTCCAAAAAGTTTCTATCTTGGAACATGTCCATATACTGTGTATGTATGAGCTCACATTTTCCTGACATTTCAAACACATCATAGAAGGACACACTTTAGCAAGAAACAGGTAAATAAAGAGTACACTCGCTGTGTGATACAATAGTGTGTTTCCCCCATTTTCAGACTCGGGCATTTGGGGGGGGGGTTCATCTGTGTGTATCATAGGAAGTGTCATGTGTGCACATATATGGATGTGTGTCAGGGGGTGCAAATGTGTGTGAGTGTGTTACAGGGAGTGTAAGGGGCTGTGTATGTCTATGTATGATGGGGGGAGGGTCTGTGCAAGTGTGTGTGTCATGGAGAGTGCTGGGGGATATGTGCATATATGTGTGATGTGTGTGTTTGCATGTGTGTATCATGAAAAGTGTTTGGGACTGTGGGTGTGTGTGTCATGAGATGTCAGGAGCTACGTGCATGTGTCGTGGGGACTGTTGGTGACTGCATGCACATGTGTGTGTATATGTGTTCTTGTGAGTGTTAGTCATGGGGAGTGTCTGGGATTGTGTGTGAGTGTCATGGGATGTATGCATGCTCTGTGTGCTGGGGGAATGCTGGCTATGTGTGACTGCATTGGGGTGGTGGGTATGTCAGAAGGGGTGGCTGGGTGTGTGTATGTGCATTTTCCCTTGTCCCCCTGCATTCACATCTTGTCTCTCCTACGCTTTGCACTATTCTCCCTTCTATCCTTCATTGCCCTCTTTTCTCTCCACCCAGCCATGTGCTCTCTCAGGTCTTTCACTTCCTTCCTTTGCCTTCTTCCTTAATACACTCACTGTCTCTTCTAACCCGTCCCCTTCCTTTATGCTCCACCACTGTTCTCCTTGGCTCTTCTAGCACACCCCCTTCCTTTGTGCTCCACTTATTTCTTGCCTCCTAACCCCACCCATCCTCTAGGCCCCATCCCCTTTCCTCCTAGCTCTGTTCTTCCCTTAGGCTCCTCCCTTCACCCATCCACCTCCTAGACTCTGCCCTCTCAATCACCCCTTCCCTTACAGCTTTCCTTCAATGCTGACAGTACTCCAGGACTGCACCAGTCTCTTCAGGCCATATCCCCACTCTTCAGACTGGCGGGACCCGGGGTCTCTCAGCAGCCTCTGCTAGTTACAATCCTGACTTTCACACTACCTGAGGAGTCCTGTCCACAGCCCACTCTTCATGCTGATGGGGTCAGGACTTCCATTGTTCATCAGTTTGTTTCTTGCAGGGCTACGGGACTAGCATATGCATGTTTGTTTGCATGCAGCCCCCAACACCCCCCATGACACACATGTACAAATAAAAGTATATAGACAGTGTGACACCATGGGGCAGGTTCCAATGCAACTGGAACAGTTGGATCACTGTCCTTTTTAAGATACAGCAACCAGAATTGCACACAATATTCAAGGTGCGGTCTCACCATGGAATGATATAGAGGCATTATAATATCTTTTGTTTTATTTTCCATTCCTTTCCTTATGATACCTAGCATTCTATTTGCTCTCTTGGCTGCCGCTGCACACTGGGCCAAGGGTTTTAACATGTTATCCACAATGACGCCTAAATCTTTTTCCTGGGTGGTGGTTCCTAATGTGGAACCTTGCATCGTGTAACCATAGTTTGGGTTGTTCTTCCCTAGGTGCATAACTTTGCACTTGCCCACATTAAATTTCATCTGCCACTTTGATGCCCAGTCTTCCAATTTATCAAGATCCTCTTGCAATTTTCCACAGTCCTCTTGGGTTTTAACAACTTTAAATAGTTTTGTGTCATCTGCAAATTTGATAACCTCACTCGTTATTCCACTTTCCAGGTCATTTATGAATATGTCAAAAAGCAGCGGACCCAGCACAGATCCCTAGGGTACACCACTATTCACCTTTCTCCATTGGGAAAATTGGCCATTTAGCCCTACCCTCTGCTTTCTATCTTTTAACCAGTTCCTGATCCACAGTAGTACACTGCCTCCTATCCCATGACTCTTTAGTTTTGCCAAAAGTCTCTGATGAGGGACCTTGTCAAAGGCTTTCTGAAAGTCCAGATACACTAAATCAACCGACTCACCTTTGTCCACCTGTTTATTCACACTTTCAAAAAAAACATAACAGATTAGTAAGACAAGATCTTCCTAAGTGCATCTTCTCCCAGCAGTACTGGAGGTCATCGTTGGCATCACTTCCGCTCCTGCGGATTTAAACCTGTGGGGAAGCCACTGTACGCAGTCCAGTGATTGTGTGCCCAAAGGAACGTGACCAAAGGGGTTTGTAGGAGCCTCTGGAGCTCCTTCGGAGCCTTCTGAGGAGTTTGAGGAATTACTGGAAGAGATGTGTTGGAGATGGGAGCAGAGTGTTGCAGCTGTATTTTGACTGCACCCAGGTATTGAGAGGTGAGGCAACCATGGATTAAAGGAAAGTTAAGGTGAAGGATAACTCGGGTGGTATGCGAGGCCCGATGGATTCTTTTGTCATGATGCCAGGTAACATCACTAACACCAGGTACCTGGTAAGCTTGGCTAATGTAAGCCCCAAGACTCTCTCCCTGAGTCCAGACTCCTGGTCTCCGCCCCTTCCCACTGCAGTTCTGCAGGAGTGCAATTAGCTGGTAATGTTAGCATCTTGGGCCCGGAGTTAGGTAGCATACCTTATGTGGGTCCATTGGCTTTGTCCCCCCCCCCCCCCCCCATTAGAAGAGGTTAAGGGTTTTCCCTCTACCTTGCTTCCCATGAAGCCCGTGGTCTTTTCTGGGGCTTTGGAGAATGAGTCAGTTATCCCAATGACTCGTCCTGGAGAGGTCACCAATATAGAAATTTGATGATGGCAAAGATGGATACAATTATGTCTAGCTGTCTTACACAAGGGGAGCTTCAGTCTCAAATGCGATCATTGGACAAAGCCAGTGGTAAACTTGGAGCCCTAGAAGGGGCTAATTGAGCACTATTGAAGGGTATTACACTGTTGGAAAATAAAGTAGAAAGGATGGAAAACTCTGAGATCGCTGAATTTTTGATTCATAAATTTTCCATATTGTAATTTTGATATTTGCTTGTGAAATGCTTAAAATGTATTTTTTGAATGTGTTGCATCTTGAGGGAGACAAACTTCCTGAAACTGTAAGTGCGCATTATATTTTATCCTCTGTTAAGAATGTTACAGGAGATTTATTTATTTATTTTATTTATTTATATTCTCTTATATACTGCACTATTCAGCATCAGCGCGGTTCACATAGAACAAACATCTCAGTACATTCAACATGCATGAGTTTACAGATAACAAGGGAAGGAACTTGGATAGTTTGGTCTGCCCTTGGGATGACAATTGATAGATCTGCTGGAGTCCTTGGTGGAGGAGACTGCCAATAGAGGAACTGTGGTGGTGACCTTCCAAGCTCCTCTAGATAAGATGCTTTCTTTAAGAGAGGTTGACTCCTTTTCATGGTTACGTTATAAGTGTTTGTTTTTCCGGATGTTTCACCTAAGACCCAGTGTATTTGAAAGGCTTTCCTAGAGCTTTGACTTTGGGGATGTTCATTCTTTTGAAGTATCTCAGAAATGTTGTATTAAATATCTGGGTAAAGATTACTTGTTTATGGATACCTCTCAATTATTGGCACTAATTGTGGCTCACAAAGGGGCTAATGTTAGAGAAGGTGATATTAGTATACCTGACCAATGAGAACTGTGCTGGGGGTGGCTTTGGGGCAATTTGTAATGGTATGTATGTAATTTGGCCTTGCTGAGGCCTATATATATTGTTTATATTAGTTTTGACTTTAGGACCTACACTTCACATTTTTGTTAAAAGTATTGAGGGTTGAATGCTATTAATGTTATGGTACTTTATTATACTATATTTGAGTTATTCCTTTCTTTTCCCACTTTATTTATAATTGCTTCAGAGACTGAAGTATTTTGTATGGTTGTTTGTTTGTTTTCTTGAAGCAAAACCTAATAAATATATAAACTTATTTAGACAGTTTTGTATACCACCTTATCCTTCAATCAAAGTGGTCACAACACAATTGGGGGATACATCTAACACGAGGGGATATGAGACACATACACTAATACTTATAGGGAACATGGGCAATGGAGGGTTAAGTGGCTTGCTCAAGACCACAAGGAGTACCTGTGGGACTAGAAACCCCAGTCCTTCCAGCCCATGGTTGCTGTCCGCTAGTGGGATTTGAACCCCCAACCTTTGGTAACTTGCCCCAACCACTAGGCCAAGCGAGGACAAGGTATTGAGAAGAAGATTGTGGTCAACAGTGTCAAAAGCAGGTTGACAAGGGAACAGGTGGGGAAAGGGGGCTGGGGTATCTGGGTCTGATGCTAGGGGCTGGTAAAGTGGGTTTTGTACTGTCATGGGGACTGGGGATGGGAGAAAAGGCAGATGATGAGAGATGAAAGTAGAGGAAAGGTGAAATTCTGGGTCTGGGAGAAGGGCAGTAGGGCTAACACTGAAGCTGTGGTGGACAAGGTGGGAGAAGAGGGTGGGGGTCTCTGAGTCTGAAGCTAGGAGCTAGAGAAATGGTCTCAACACAAAGGCTAGGTATGGGAGAAAAGAAAGATGCAGAGAGATGGGGTGGGAGACTTGGTCTAGGAGAAGAGGCTGTGGGGCTGATGCAAAGGTTGAGCATTGACAAGAGGGCAGATGGGAAAAGGGCTGGAGCTTGGAGATGTGTCTGATGCTTCAGATGGGAGGAGAAGAGTGATAAGGAAAAGAGAGACAGTTATGGGCAGAGAAGAAGCGAGGGAATATGCAGGGGAAAGTGTAGCTGGATGAGCAGAGGGCTGGATGCTAGGATTAAGGTGGAGGAAGGAGAAGGAGGATGGATGCTGGGGAAGGGGAGAAGAAAGTATGGGAGAAGAGACAGAAGAATAGACGCTGGAGATGAGCAATGAGAGCGAGGAAAGGTGAAAGAGGGTAAGAAACAAATGAATGGAGTGGAATGGGTAAATGTAGATCAACTCTGCCACCCACACTAAGGGGGGCAAGCTGGACCTAATATTCGCACCTCTTTCTAATGCCTCATCATCCCAAGACATCGCACTATCCGTGACACCAGTGCCGTGGTCCGACCACCATCTCCTTAGCTTCCATATACCCATAAGCACTCCCAGTGACAACCAGACAACAACAAATACAAATAATTCCAGAACTACAGCAGCCCGCTTCCGCCCACTCAACAAGAGCGAAGTCCTAGAGAACCTCCAACCTCTTATGACCAACACATCCCTCAGCCTGGATGACCTCATATCAAAATGGGATGATAACCTCAGAGCTGCATCCTGTCCATCTTTCGCCGAAAAAACTACAAAACGACGAGAACATGCACCCTGGTTCTCCACGGACCTACGAACATCGCTTCACCATCTACGCAAACTCGAGAGGCAATGGCGTCGAACCCACTCCTCTGAAGCACACACTGCATACAACTCATACTTGCTGACCCACCGTGAGAAGATAACACAAAAAAGGAAACTCTATCACACTGATATTTTAAAACGCTCCATCAACAAACCACATGCTTTATTCAATATAGTAAAGTCCATAACAGGAGAACCAATCTCAGTCCACCCCCCAATGCCTCAACCACAGGACTATGCAGACTATTTACAATCGAAGATGGTTAAGACCAACGCAAACATAGGCACTAATAATCCCTCCACACCATCCGAAACTTTTCAAGCAACGCCACTATGCAACTTCACCACAGTATCCACTAAAGAGGTCGCGGACATCGTTGCTTCTGTTAATCCCAGCACAGCACCTAATGACCCCTGCCCAGCCAGCTGGATCAAAGAGCTTCGTCATGACATAAGCAACATCCTGGCCAAAATTCTGAACCAGTCCTTCACCACAGGATCATTCCCGCAGAGCCTCAAAAACACCTCTATCAAACCATTACTAAAAAATAGCAAACTAGATCCAGCCAAAGTAGAATCCTTCAGACCAATATCGAGCATCCCCCACCTTGCCAAGATCATTGAGAAAGCCGCCCAACAACAAATCCAGCAACATATCGACACCGAAGCACCATTGGATCCAGCCCAACACGGATTCAGAGTAGCACACGGAGTAGACACTGTCCTCACAACCCTGTTTAACGATCTGATCACAGGAATCAACAACATACAACAAGGCTTTGTCCTTATTTTCCTGGACATATCTGCTGCCTTCGACTCAGTGAGTCATGACATACTTCTACAACGCCTGAAAGAAAAGGGGATCCAAAATACAGCTCTAAAATGGTGTGAATCCTACCTATCCAATAGATGGCAGCAAGTCAAGGCTGGCCACTCATCCTCCGAACCATTTCTACAAACACAGGGAGTTCCCCAAGGATCGTCCTTATCTTCATTGATGTTTAACATTTATATGCAGCCGATATGCGACTTAATTCGATCCTTCAACGTAAAATGCCTTGCATACGCTGATGACATCCTCCTTTACATGCCATTCTTGATAGACCAACCAGTGCTCTCCCCAATAATTAATTGCTTCGAAGCAGTAACAGATTGGCTATTATCCCAAAATTTACGGATCAATCACAGCAAAACGGATGTCCTATTTGTCACGAGGAACCTCAAATTCACACCCCCTTCATCTCTACGAGTCAACAATGTAGAGTTGAAATCCAAATCCACAATTCGTTACCTCGGCATCACCCTGGACCAGCACCTGAACATGACAACGCATATAAGAAACATCACAAAGGCAATATACCATAAGATCAGAACTCTACGTCACCTCCGACACTTACTGGACTTCACAGACTACCGAACAACCTTTCAGGCTCTAGTCCTTCCACATGTTGATTTCGCAAATATTATTCTTCATGGCCTTCCACAGTCGACCTTAAACCCGCTCCGCTTAGCCTTGAATGCAGCCGCAAGAGTCCTCTCCGGATCATCAAGATCCGACCACATAACACCCATCATGAAGGATTTACATTGGCTACCTCTTCACGCCAGGATCCAATACAAATCACTGGTTCTTACCTTCAAAGCCCTAAATAACTACCCCCCTACGCCAATCAGCACGCTAATCCATGGCACCCTAGAAAATAGAAGCAGAAGATCTACTGCACGGAACACGTTAGCAGTCCCCAACCTAATGACTAAATGCACAAAAGCTACCTCCAACAGAGCCTTCTCCTTATTTGCCCCTTTAAACTGGAATGCACTCCCCCATGAAATCCGTGGAATAAAAAGCATCATTCTATTCAGAAAAGCTTTAAAACTCCACCTATTCACAAAATATTACTCAGAAACCTCCAGTGATAGAAGCACATCCAACAACCTGCAAACTTCCCCCATATACCTGCCGCCCCTGCACGTCATCTCCTCAGATAATGGTTAGCTTCACAAAACTAATGCAACACCCATTTACATTAAAGTATTGTACATAGTTTGAGTTAATATGTATTTAGTTCCCCTGGTTTCCTTCCCATGTTCAATTTCCTGTTCTTTGTAAACTCAATGTTGTTTGTATACATTGTAGTATGCTTGTTTGATGTACACCGCGCTGATTTAAATAGCGCGGTATAGAAGCAAATGTTAAATAAATAAATAAAATAAATTGTTTACACCATTAAAATACAGAAAGACTAGGGGACATGCAATGAAGCTACAGAGTAACCCATTTAAGACTAATAGGAGAAAATATTTTTTCACTCAACGCATAATCAGACTCTGGAATTCGTTATCAGAGGATGTAGTAAAAGCTGCTAGTGTAGCTGGATTTAAAAAAGGTTTGGACAAGTTCCTGGAGGAAAGGACCATAAACCATTATTAAAGAGGACCCGGGAAATCCACTGCTTGACCCAATACAAGCATTGTGGATCCTGCTAGGTACTTGTGACCTGGACTGGCCACTTTGGAAACAGAATTTATTTATTTAGGCAGTTTTGTATACCACCTTATCCTTCAATAAAAGTGGTCAACAAGACATTGGGGGGCATACATTCAACAGGAGGGGATACAATTCACATACATAAAAGACTATCTACTTATAAGTCTAAATGGGGATGGGCAGTTGGGGCTAAGTGGTGAGGGTAGCTAGTGGGCCACTTGGGTGGTATCTAGTGCTTGGCAACTTAAGGTGGTTGCTCATAGGCCTCAGTGAAGAGATGGGTCTTGAGAGCTTTGCGAAAGTCCTTGGTATCATTTAGGGTCCTTAAGTCCATGGGGAGGGAATTCCATAATGCAGGCGCCAGTAGCGAGGGAGCTCTCCTAGATGTTACTTGCTTAGCCTTGTGATAATATGTGGGTAAGGTGATCCTGTTGTCATTGTTGGTTCTTCTAGGCCTGTTACTGACATCCTTGGTTATTACGTCCTGGAGCGCATCTGCAGAGCGGTGGTGGAAGACCAAGACACATCAAGCCCAGAATACTAGGCTTGATGTGTCTTGGTCTCATACAGTATGGCATATCTTATGTTCTTATGTAATGATGGGACAGGTCTTTGAAAGAGGTTAAGGACAGTAGAAAAAGGGGAGGTTAAAGGCAGATTGGGAACCTGGATAGGGGTAAGATATAGTGGAGGAGTGGCCTAGTGGTTGGGGCAAGGTACTTCAGGCCGGAAGGTCGGGGGTTCAAATCCCACTAGAGGACAGCAACCTTGGGCCGGAAGGACTGGGGTTTCTAGTCCCACAGGTGCTCCTTGTGGTCTTGGGCAAGCCACTTAACCCTCCATAGCCCATGTTCCCTGTAAAATAGTTATCTCCAAGTTATAATGCCCTGTTCAATGTAATTTCAGTTTGTTCAATGTAAACCGCACTGATGCAGAATAGCGCGGTATATAAGAGAATGTAAATAAATAAAATAAATAAAATGAACTGGAGGTGGAGACGGGATAAGTGACAGCCCCGATGCTAACCGGCTAGCAGGGGGGCAGCGATATTGAGCACTGTCCAGTTATCACTATGTGGCGGACGTTAAGCACTTTAAAAGTTGGCTTCACTTTTGCCACCACAGCTAACCAGGCAGAGTCCGAATATTGCCACTGTCTGGTTAGCTGTGGCACTGTCCAGTAGCCGTATATGGGTTAAAGTTCAGCAGTGACAGCCACTGTAGAAGCTCCAGCCGCCACTACAGCTTGTGACAAGGTCAACTATCCTGAGAGTGGGGGAGGTGAGAAGCATAACGAATTCACCCTAGTTAAGGGTCCCCTTCTAGGAGTGCAGGGAGAGAAAGCCACAGCCAGGTTTCAAAGACAGAAAAACCCCAGCTGGAACAGGTTTCAGCCAATGACTGATAAAGTAAGAAAGAGGGATTGCAAGCACGAGGACCAAAGCCCTTACTTTAACAAGTGCACTGATAATTCTAATATCAGAAGGCAAGAGGATTACCAACACCTGGGAAAGAAAGAGGTGGGGTTAGAACCCTGGAGGTATAAGCCTGGGTTAGATTATGCAGAGAGAGAGAGAGAGAGATGAGAAGGAGAGCAGCCGGGAGAGCAGCTGAGACAGAAGCAGAGAGAAAGAGTGGATTCTTGGAGAAGAGCTGAGCTACCCAGAGGTGAGAGAGCTGAATTCCCTGCAACAGATTGGCAATAGAGGTGGGGACCAGGAAGTGGAGAAGCTTTCAGACCACCAGAGAGGTTGTCAGCTGAGCAGTCTGACCAGGTTGGTGAGTCAGAACCCATGCAGTTGGGAGAACCAGTGTCAGAGTTGGGGGAAGAAGATTGCTTTATGGATTGCTCTCTATGCCAAGCTCTAGACAGGAGGTCTTGAGGAAAAGCTAGCCCTGAAAGAAGTAATTCTCCTTGGATGTTAACCATATGGCACAAGCAGTGTGGAGGTAAATTCCTGTCTGTTTTAAATCACATATAAATGAAATCACATATAAATGAAATTGTAAAAGCTGTGTACTTCAAGATACACACGCTCAGGCACCTATGCTCCTTACTAGACCAAGAGGACTTCAGAACCATTTACCAGGCACTGATTTTACCGCACTTCGACTTCGCCAACTCCATTCTGCAAGGGCTTCCACAATCCACTCTTAGCCCATTACAGCTTGCTATGAATACTGCTGCAAGGGTTCTACAAGGAGCGTCCAAGAGCGAACATGTTACACCTATCCTCAAGCAGCTCCATTAGCTCCCTATACACAGAAGGGTTATGTTCAAGACCTTGATTCTCACTTTCAAGGCCATCAATGGTCTAACAGCCAACTCACTCACAGAGCTCATACAAACTGTACCACCAAACAGAAATAGAAGACAAGTAACATTAAATTCCCTAATAACACCAAAGGCCATAACAACATACAGCCTATCAACAACAAACAGAGCTTTCATATTTTGCGCACCAAAATGCTGGAACTCTCTACCACCTGATGTCCGTGCCATAACCGACTTAGCCCAGTTCAGAAAGGCCCTCAAATTCAACCTTTTCATCAAATACTACCCGACATAAAGTGAAACTTACATTCCCACCGCAAACGTAACCACAGCTTTCCCATTGTTACTAACTTTTTGCTAATTTCTGTAAATAGTTTGAGTATGTTATCTGGTTAACAGACCATATACTCCATGTAGATAGTTCTCCCATGTTTATCCATGTTTATACTCCTGTTATATGTAACACCAAACAGCTTGTTGTTCTGGTCTTTGTTTTGTTCTCTGTGAACCGCGCTGATCCCGAATAGCGCGGTATATAAGAAATATAAATAAATAAATAAAAATAAAAAGGGAAATTTACTGCAACGTAGCCTGATCAGGAAGCTCTGATTCATGCTTGTTTGTCACTTGTGTTTGAACTGTGCAACGGCAAGAAAAGCTAAGTTAGCTGCTATAAGAGTTTTTGCTTGCTCCTCTCCTTTATGAAAAGCCTGCTAAGAGTTGTGATAACAGCTTGGAATGTTTGTTTTGTTCTAAGTTTGGTTTCATGTAGAAATGCAGCCTAGAGAGGTTTTTTGAGGCTGGCAGAAACCAAACTGCTGTAGAATTAAGCTTGAATTTTTCTTTATGCTCTGATTAACAAGGACTAAAAAGGAAAGTGGCAGCCTAATTTTTGAGGCAATTGCTTCTGCAAGTAAGAGGATTTTAAAAAGCCATTTCTGAGTTCTTTTCGTTTGTTTGCCATTATTTGCTGTACCTTAAGCAAATCCTACAGTTATAATCCTGTAAATGATACCTTGAACCTGCTGTGTTTTGTGTTATGGAAATAAACTTTCTGTTAAAAGCCTTACCCTCAGTTACCTCAACTACAAACCTTCTACTTAAAGCACCAACATATTTTAGCAGTGCTACACGTCCCAGAAACCAACACGAAGAAATAGGCTGCTAGGAGCTGATAGAAGAAGGAATCCTCAACCACCATGCCCCTCGACCACTAGAGGCAAGTGGCTTTGGGTGTTGTGCTTGTGACAAGCTATATGGCAAAATTACTCATCAAAAGAACATTAAGTCCCAGAACTTAAACAACAAAATCCCTCTATGAGGAAGCAGCACTGGAATATCAACAATATTGCATGGGCTCGAAAACACCAATGCATCTACGAAACGTCATCACTGCAAATATTCTAGAACACCAGTAACCTCCAGTTTAGAAAAGAGATACAAAACCTACTTGCTAACAGAATCTCTCACTGAAGTTACACAAGGAAAGCCCACATGACCAACTCGTAAAAAAAAATAAAGACTACAGATTAGAAACAAATATCCTGACAACAAATGAAATGGAAAACCCAAGAAATCAGACTGTGAGAAGCAGAACACAGGAGGGAGAGAGAGAACATGATGCAAGAAATATGCATTTTCAAAAACTGACATATTTCATTCTCTAAAATGGAGAAAAAATTGTTGTACCTCTTTTGTGTGACCTTTTTGTTTTACCAGTTAGGCTGGTCCTTGTCTCCGCCACTTCTGTTTTTTGGTTTTCCCCAAAGTCCTTTGCCAGGATCTCACTTCCATTTTCTTTTTTTTTTTTACTGTCCCTGTCTTCTCTGTGTCTATCTGTGATACTGATTACTCTGGGCCCACTATTCAGTGGTAGCAGCTCACACTATTACACCACTAAAGCAGTTAGCCACTGTCGCTAAACTTCAGACCTGGATATTTAATTCTGGGGCTATATCCGGCTGCCGGCATTGAATATCTGGGCCAGCCAGATAGCGATGAAGCTAACTAGGCAGAGGCTATTTATAGAAAACCTTTTCAATGCTTCTTTAGAGTTGGGAATGATCCCGAAGGGCTAGAGATGGATGAATGTGGTTCTTCCACAAAAGTGGAAATAAGAAAGAAGGATGAAAATTATTGGCCAACTAGTCTGTGGTGAGTAAATTAATGGAAACTCTGCTAAGGCAAAGGATAGTGTGGGGGTTTTTCTTCTTTTTAATCCAAAAGATTACAGGATCCAAGACAGCATCGTTTTACTAGAGGTAGGTCGTGACAGAAAAATCTGAATGATTCACTGGGTGTCGAGAGAATCGGATCGGGGAGAACGCTCGATGTGGTATATTTAGATTTCAGCAAAGTCTTTGACATCATTCTGCATCAGTGACTTATTTTTTTTTTGAAACTTTTATTTTCATTTTGCAACAAACAAAAGAAACAACACACCAAAGGAGACAAAACAAGTATACAATAAAGAAAAGTAAACCCAATTACCCCCCACCCCCACGCTTCTTCTCTAGCTGATTATGTCAGCATGTGAGCGCTTCCAAACAACAGTGATTGTACATCAAAACAATCAAAAGAGTATCTGCGATACAGAATAATCATGAGACAAAGATATATATAAATTTAGACAGTCAGATGAGAGCATTGAGCAGAATGTACATAGTCATTGAGCATCTTCCATTTAGACCGATGATGAGGAGTCTGAATGGGGGAAGCAAACATACGAGGTATTTGTTCATATTTACTGTAGAGACAGACATGATTCCACCATTCAGTGGGGCTCAATTGGGAGCTATTTTTCCAGTATTTCGTAATTAGGGAAATAGCAATGCCTAGCATAAAGTCCAAAAGGAAGTAAGCCGTCTTTGGAAGAGAGGGGATCCCCGCAGCTGAGCGAAGTCCCACTATCCTCCAAGAAAGGGGCTCTTGAAAGTGCAAAATAGACTGGATACGACCCCAGACCCGACTCCAGTAATACTGTAGTGCGGGACATTCATACATAACATGAGGTAGTGAACCAATGGCCGCATGACATGTCCAACAATTATTGCCCTGAGTAGTGTTCCATTTGGCTAATCTGTCAGGAGTGTAAAAAACACCGGTGGGCTAGAAAGAAGAGTGTCTGAGTGAGTGAGGCGGATCGGGAGACCCGTGTCACTCTACGCCAGACAAGGCTCCATTGCTCCGGGGTCAAGGTCACATGCAATTCTCTCTCCCATGCTTTCTGCGCTATAGGGGTATCCCTAGTTATAGCATTACATAAGGTTTTGTAAAAATTGGATGCTACACCCGGTGAGCTACCAATAGATCGGATAGTCTCCAACCAACCTTGTGTAGGGGAGGCCGATGGCGGGAGCACCTTAGCACTCCTAAGGCAATGCTGAAGTTGCACCAACTGAAAGTAGTGTTTCGCTGGGAGACCAAATTCAATTTGCAATTCACTAAAAGTTTTCCAGCGACCTTCATGGAACAACTGACTAGGAATCCAAATGCCCCTAGTGTACCAGGGGCTCCACGCCATCGGCTTATTTTGTATTCGAAATCGAGGGTTGTACCAAAGTGGGAGCTTGTCTAACGGACAGAGTCGGGAGTCTAAAGATTGCATGAGATTATTAAAGGCACCTAAGGTGTCTAAAAGCATTGGTGGAAAGTGGGAGTCTGATGGGAGAGTCATACCAGAGAGAAAAGTAAGAGGAATCGGTTTGCAAAGGTCCTCTTCTATGTCTAGCCACACAGGTCTACTCGGTACTGGATCTTCCAGCCAACGAGCACCTTGTTTGAGAAGAAAAGAGTGATGATACTTCAGGGAATCTGACACCCCCATTTTCCTTATCTGCTTGCAGCTTATGTTTCGCTATCCTAGGTGTCTTGTTTTGCCACAAGTATCTAGTCAGAAGGCCCTCGATATCTTTATATATACGTCGAGGGAAGAGACAGGGCACCATTTCTAAGATATAATTCACTTTCGGAACAATCATCATTTTTATGGTTTCTAATCGACCCCACCAGGTAAGCGTTAAAGGAGTCCAGCGGTGAGTAAGCGCCCGGACTTTAGAGGTTAAGTCTTTGGCATTGAAGGAGATAGTGTCTTCCAAAGGAGAACAATAGTGAACCCCAAGGTATTTGACCATGCGAGGTTGCCATAAAAAGGGGAAGGATTGCATATCTGCCTGATGAAGCAGAGGATTTAATGGAAAGGCTACCGACTTGGTCCAATTTATCTTATAACCGGACAGTTGTGAGTATTTACCAATTTGCTCTAGGACAGCCGGTACTGAGTCTATTGAGACAAAAAGCATAAGATCATCAGCATACGCTGAAATTTTGATTTCCCTATGGGTGAAGGGGACTCCATGAATCTCCTCCGATTGCCGGATTAGTAAAGCCAAGGGTTCGAGTGCAAGATCGAAGAGGAGTGGAGACAGTGGGCATCCCTGGCGAGTGCCGCGTTGAAGGGGAAAAGGCTGAGACTTTAAAGCATTTGCGCATATACTGGCTGTAGGCTGAGCGTACATGGTGCGAAGACAACGGAGAAAACCTTCCCCGAATCCGTACCAGCGGAGGACTGCAAACAGGAAGGGCCACTCTAAGCGATCAAAGGCCTTCTCTGCATCAAGTGAGAGGCCAACAAATGGGCGATCAAGATTAACTGCGGTAGTCAATACATGGCATAGAGTCCGAGCATTGTCAGCAGTTGATCTACCAGGAATGAAACCGCATTGATCTGGGTGTATTAAGGTAGGCATCCTATCCGAGAGCCGGGTAGAGAGAATGGTGGCAAAGATTTTATAGTCCGCGTTTAGGAGGGAAATTGGACGATAATTAGCTGTTAGTTGCGGGTCTCTCCCCTCTTTCTCAAAAACTACTACATTTGCCATTGAAAAGGACCCAGAAGGAGAACCCTCCTCGGCCAGAGCAGAAAAATACATTTTCAAAACTGGAGCTAAATCAGCGTGAAAGGTTTTGTAGAATTCAGCGGGGAGACCGTCTGGGCCTGCGGCTCGACCTGAGGCACATTTCTTAATAGCAGAATGAATTTCTGAGACAGTAAATGGTGTGTCCAAGGCCACTCTATCTTCGTCAGATAGGGTCGGTCTTTGTACTCCTGAAAGTAAGCGTTCAAATACATCTGGCTCAAAATCACATTCAGATTGATAAAGCCGAGTATAAAAGTCACGAAAGAGTTCTAAGATTTCGGAATCTTTAGTGACCAAGCCCCCCCCCGACGGATTACGGAGGGCGGTAACACGCTTGGCTTCTTTTCGACCTTTTAGGGCATTTGCTAATAATTTGCCAGCACGATTATTTTCCCGATAATATAGCCCTTGTTGTGATTCAATATTTTTAACAGCAGCAGTGTGCAAAAGCTGATTGTATTGAAAACGCAAGCGTTGTAAACGGAGTAAAATACATGGGTCAGTACGGGACGTGAGGAGCCGCTCCCCAGCTTGTATCTGCTGCTCTAGAGTCAGTAAATGCTGCTTTCTTTGTTTCCCCTGCCGAATTTGATAGCTAGTTATAGTGGCACGGATAGATGCTTTAAAACCCTCCCACCAAGCCCAGCCCGCTGTGTCATGGGGTGAGTTAAAATGAAAATAATCTTGGATAGCGGCCTTTATATCAACCTGAAAATCTTTTTGACCCAGTAGGGATCTATCAAAAAACCAAGCTCGGGGAGAATCGTCCCGCGCAGTGACACGTAATGATAAAGATATGGCAGCATGATCTGAAATATGGAGAGGATGAGTCCTAGTCGTGTCTACTTGAGAAATCAGTGCTTTGGAAATGAGAAAGAAATCTATTCTAGATTGGGAGTGATGGGGGGCAGAAAAGAAAGTGAACTCTAAGTCGGAGGGGTGAAGCAGCCTCCATATATCTACCAGCGCAAGATCTTGCATCAGAGCTGTAAGGGTAGCAAGACTCTTGGGTGGACTACTCGTTCTTGGCGGCTGTCTATCTATCAGAGGGTCTAACACTTGATTAAAGTCACCACCAAGTATTAATGGAGTATTGGCAGAGGCCTGTGCCAACTGCGCAATACTTGCATAGTAAGCAGGGTTGTCCACATTCGGGGCATAAATGCAAATACATGTAAATTCACTATCTCCAACCTTGAGGTGTACTCGGGCCCATCTACCCTCCTTGTCAGCGCTAGTATCAATTACAGTAGCTTGCAAAGATTTCTTAACCAGAATGGCTACCCCGCACCGTTTGGAAACGGCGGGAGAATAGGCAGCCACCATGTAAGGCTTAACATTGAGTTTCAGTGTTTCAGCAGAGTTTAAGTGCGTTTCCTGAAGAAACGCTAAATCAGCATGCTCATGGCTAAGATAGCTAAGGATTTTCTTTCTTTTGATTGGACTATTAATGCCCTTTACGTTGAGTGATAAAATTTTACATAAAGCCATTCAGACAAGTTAAAAATTCTGAGCATGATAGCGCACCTAATTTCACAATGTCCCTCATATTGACTGTAACAGGCTGTACATATGGCATAAAAGAAAATAAGCTTAGATAATACAATGAAGCGCCCCACATTAAAAAAGAAAAACCCGCAGCGCGGTAGAGAAGAAGCAAAACCCCAAAAATTACTGGCGACCATGTGTCTGCGGGGAGAAGCCCCAGAGAAGGCCGAAATTGAAAAACACATAACCTGTAGGACTGTGCGTGCTCCGAATCCGACCGAGGCACACATCATGGAGGGAGAGGAGACCACAAAACAAGAGTCATAGAAAGAAAGAAAGAAAGTCCAGGAAGTCTCTGTGCTTGACTATGACCGCCGCATCGGGCCCTTCAAAATGGCGGACAGAGCCGGCGAATAAAAGTCCACGTCGTTGAATTAGCGCATCTGTTCTGCTTCTTTGGAGTCTAAAAATGTTGATAGTAGATCAGGATCTTCGAATGTCCTGGTTTGGTTGTGAAGAGTCACTCGGAGCTTCGCGGGATACAACAGGCCAAAGCGAGCCTGTAGCTGTTGAAGGCGAGGGCGAAAAGCAAGGAGTTTCTTCCGTCGGTCAACGGTAGGCTTTGCCAAATCAGGGAAGAAGGAGACTTTGTGACCTTCAAATTCCAAATGATGGTTCGCCCGGGCAGCATTTAAAATTTGTTCCACTTGTTGATATCGTAGCAAGCGAAAGATAATAGGCCGGGGGGTCGTTCGGTTGAGCGCCATGTGGGTAGGAACACGGTGTGCACGATCGATTTCCAATTCTTTATGAAAGGTGATCTTCAGCAAGGAGGGAAGAGTTTTGAGCAGGAATTCTCTCATATCTCCCGCTTCCGCCCCCTCCGGTATTCCAATGAGCCTCACATTGTTGCGACGGGCTCGATTATTGCTATCTTCTAACTCCTTTTGCAGATTCTGTATCTGGCGCTCGGCCTTGTCCAGTGCGCCCAAGCGCACCGCGTGCGAGTCGAGGACCCCCGCCATATTGTCCTGCCGTAATGAGAGACTTTCAAGTCGGTCCTGGAGCACTCCAAAGTCTTCTCGCAGGGCTCTAAGCGCTTCTCCATTGGACTGCACCAATTTCTTCACGCCGCGTAGTTCCTCCAAAATCTCCAGGTGCATTTCGGGGTTTTCACGAAATGGAACCATCTTCTGTGGGGAGGACACCTCTGTTTTGGAGCGTTTTCCGTGAGAAGAAGAAGGAGACCCGAAGTCCAAGCGCGCTGGTTTATGGGCCGCCATCCCCCCCGAGGTACCCCGGTCAGCCCGGAGCGAAATAGTAAGTTTGTATAGGTATTAAGTCAGGATTCTAAGTAGGCCTCTCGGGAGCTTCAGCGCGAAGCGTCTTACCCGCTGGACATCAGGCTCCGCCCCCCTGCATCAGTGACTTATAAATAAACTGAGTTCCTGTGGGATGGACCCTAATGTGACTAACCAGATAAGAATCTATTTGAGTGGGAGAACAGTAGCAGAGTTTACTCTGAAGATAGGAATGATACCAGTGATGTTCCTCAGGGATCATTTCTTGGTCCTGTTCTTTTTAAATTTTTGTAAGCGATATTGCAGAAAGTCTGTCAGAAAAGGCTTGCCTCTTTGTGGATTACAACTAAATCTTTAATACTAAAAATGGCAACGTTATGCAGGTGGGCTGCAGAAAACCAAGGAAGCGATACAGTATAGGGGGTGAAGTACTCCAGTGCATGAAAGGAGAGCAGGACCAGGATGATCTTCAAGTGACCAAACAGAAAAAGCAAAAGCCAGAAGGATGCTTTGGCGCATGGGGAGAGGAATGGCCTGCAGGAAAAGGAAGGTGATAGCGCCTTGGTATAAATCAATATTGAGACCTCAATTGGAGTATTGTGTGTGTGTGATTCTGGAGATCACACCTTCAAAAGGAGATAAACACGATGGAGTCTATACAGAGGGTGACTACTAAAATGGTCAGTGGTCGTCATCATAAAGCACATGGAGACAGACTTCTTGTTATTATGTGCCGTCAAATATGTATACTATGGATGAAAGACAGTAGAGGGGAAACATTTAAATTATCTTAATATCTCCATGGTTTAAATGTACAGGAGGCAGCCCTTTTTCAATTGAAAGGAAGCTCTGTAATGAGACATTATAGAATGAAGGTGAAAGGGGATAGACTCAGGAGTAATCTGAGAAAATATTTCTGTACAGGAAGGGCGGATTTGTGGAACGTCCTCCCTGGTGGAGGTGGTGGTAAAGAGAACTGTATCTGAAATCAAGAAAGCATGGGACAAGAAGAGAGGATCCCTGAGGGAGAGGAAGTTGTTATGGATGGGCAGACTGCATTGGCCGTTATCTGCCATTATTTTCTAGGTTTCTCTGTTTCTACGCCTAGTTTAGCCACATTAAAGTTCTACTTGCCTGCACAGATCAGCAATCAAATGAACCTCCATTAAATCTTAGTACAGTACACTTTGTAGAAAGTCACTGCATTCAGCTTCTGCATGGTCTTCAATTATTAAAGGATGACAGTCTGAAATAAACTGCGGCTACTTAGTAAATGCTTGAGAGACTGAGAAAACCTCATTACAGACCTGTTACTTCCCTTTTTTATTTCATATATGAGAAGAAAAGCGGGCACTGATAACACAGTTTCCTTTATTTTTAATTTGAATATTAGATTTAGTTACTTGTGTTCCTAAGTCTCAGCTCAGGGTGAGTTGGTGGGTTCCTATCCCAGTGGGCTTACGATGATACTAAGGCAATAGAGGATTAAGTGACTCATCCAAGGTCACAAGGGATGCACTGTTTTGCTGTCTCTTGCTCCTTTGAGCTTGTGCTGGAGTGGAGGAGAAGTCTAGTGATTACATGAGCTGCGTGCCAACAGCAGGGAAGCCGGGTGCAAATCCCACCGCTGCTCCTTGTGATCTTGAACAAGACATTTTACCTTCCTTTTACCTTAGATACAAACTTAAATTGTAAGCCCTCCCAGACAGCAAAAAAAACCCAAATCTAACTCAGCCTCAAGTAAAACTAAATAATAAGTTGCGCTTTAGTTTGGCTTGCATGACCTAATGGTTAGAGCAGGGGGCCAAGAACCAAGGAAGCCATGTTCAAATTCCACCACTGTTACTTGTGACCCTGGGCAAGTCACTTAACTCTCAACGGCATAATTACAAACTTAGGGGCACATTTACTAAGAGCTCTGCTAGTAACGTGACTTTGGGCCACATTAGTAGTGCAGGGCAGTCAGGGCCATACCGATCGTGAAATGTGCCCTGTGCGACTTGCACATCAGGCGTGCCCCACCCCGCACCTCCATCTAGCCACTTTATGGAGGCGGGAGAGAAGAGGCGCGTCTGATGTGCAAGTCTCCGGCACACTAAGCAGGTCTGGTCCCTCCGTCAGAGGAGGGAGGGACCAGACCTGCTTAGCATGCTGGGAGAAGGCTTATGGGGCGCATTTCAGCAGTCTGCCATTGCCTGCCACCGCTGAGAGAAGAAAAAGTGGCGGTGGAAGGCAACGGCAGACAGCTGAAATGCGCCACTTAAGCCTTTGCACCCTGTACGGCCGTACCGCTCGCACAAGGCTAGGTACGGTCCTGAGGGCAGTGCATTAGATGCAGAGGGGTGGAGATGGCCATTGCACTGAATTTAGCACAGCTCACCACAGTAATACCACCACGGGGAGCAACTACTGCCACGCCCTCCCCAGATGCCGCCTAGATATACGCTGCCGGGGTAACATGTTTTTTAGTGCAGGGCCTCGTGCTACCTTTTAGTGTGGCACCATAAACTTGTGCTACCCAGGTAACACAAGTTGTGGATAACATGTTAAAACCCTCAGCCCAGTGTGCAGCAGCGGCCAAGAGAGCAAATAGAATGCTAGGTATCATAAGGAAAGGAATGGAAAATAAAACAAAAGATATTATAATGCCTCTATATCGTTCCATGATGAGACTGCACCTTGAATATTGTGTGTAATTCTGGTCGCCGTATCTTAAAAAGGATATAGTATTTTTAGAAAAGATTCAGAGAAGAGCCACCAAAATGGTAAAGGGGATGGAAGGATACTCCTATGAAGAAAGGCTAAAAAGGTTAGGGCTTTTTAACCTGGAAAAGAGACGGCTGAGGGGAGATATGATAGAAGTCTATAAATTAATGAACGGAGTGGAACGGGTAAACGTAGATCGATTGTTTACGCTATCAGAATATAGAAAGACTAGGAGACATGCAATGAAACTACAGGGTAAACTATTTAAGACTAATAAAAAAAATATTTTTTCACTCAACATGTAATAAAACTCTGGAATTTGTTACCGGAGGATGTAGTAAAGGCTGTTAGTGTAGCTGGGTTTAAAAAAGGTTTGGACAAGTTCCTGGAGGAAAGGTCCATAAACCATTATTAAGAAGGGACCCAGGATATCAATGCTTGACCCAATACAAGCATTGTGGAACCTGTGTCTCTTGGGGAAACTGCTAGGTAAGTATGACCTAGATTGGCCACTGTTGGAAACAGAATACTGGGCTTGATGGACCTTGGTATGATCCAGTATGGCATATCTTATGTTCTTATGTTCTTAACATGCTTTAGTAAACATGACCCTTAGATTGCAAGCTTTCCAGGGACAGGGAAATACCTCACAGGGTCCCCAATGTCATTCACATCCCCAACACTACCACCAGTACACTTTCAACGTACCCCCTCCTTTGGCTGATTCCCCCCCCCCCCATCACCTCCCTAAAACCTGTGACCTCTAAATCCCTCTATGAACCTCCCCCTTTCTCAAACCCCAGCCTCACATGGTCAAGCCACCCACTCTTCAAACCCATTCACCTTACCCACATAACTTCCATGAGCCAAAATGTATGATGCTCTTACAGGCACAGCACTGTCCCTTTAAACCCAACAGTAGGATCTATCAACATCAAACCTCTGCAAGACTCTAATATACCATCAAACAGTGAAACCAGCAGACTGAGCCGGCCGAATATTACTGATCACCCACCTTCTATTATCTTCTATATCTCTTTCCTTCCCTCCTACCAAGTAAACCAGCCTAATTGTTAGTGTGCTGGCTTAGAAACTAGTGACTATGATTTGATTCCTGGTGGCTTTGGGTATGTTGCTTAACTCTCCATCTTCTCAGAAGAATCCAAGGTATCAGTGTACATTGCCAAGTTTAAGTTATAATATAAACCACTTTGACTAAAAGTGATATAAAAAATCTGTTAAATATATTGTGACTAAGCACAAAGGCTGCAAGTTTTCTTTAGTGAAGATATTCATTCACAACTGTGAAAGAGAGAGATTGCAAACAATAAAATAGACTTTACCAGTTGTTAGCAAACATTTCAGATCTTTAAAAGTGGAAAATTGAATTGATCACTCACTTTCATCATAAAGACTTAGACTAAGCCCCAGATTAAGAAAAGTTAGTCGGAGGAGCAATACGATGCTGATGTTCTTCATTCTGGTGTGGGCTGAAACCCCGTCTCTTCAGCAGCTACTTCTGACACTGGAGATACCAAAACAAAACCACATATATATGCTTATGGAATCTTTTCAAGAGATCCTTTATCAGCCTGACATCTAGAGAAGGGAAGATACGCAATGAACATCTTGGCTTTCACTCTGATGAATGCATTGTGGGCCTGATATACAAAGGGATTAACATAGTTAGAAGACCTGCTAACCAGGTTAATCCCCTTGTCTGGAATAGTCGGCAGCACTATGATGGTTAGTGTTGTTGAATATCCCTAGGTGCTGCAACTGCACGCCCGGTTCGCATTGGGGCATTCTGGGGGGGCAGAGGTGGGGTGGCACCTGGTGATAACTGGGCAGAGGAGATATTGAGCTGCTGCCCGATTATCTCAATGCACTGAAAGTCAGGCCCTGTAAAGACTAGTCTAACATTTACCCCTTAGTACGCCCCTTAGTGCATCAAGTGGGGTTTCAGATGTAGGATTTTGTGGGAGGAGGGAGAGGGTGTTTGTTTGTTGGTGGGCTCATGCTTTTTTGGGTTTGGATTGGCCAGTGAGTTATTTTACTAGGATTGAAGCGATTTGCAGTATTCCAGTGATAACAGGATGGGGTCATTACTGTCTTTAATCTGGTGGGTTTTATTGCCCCATGAGGGTGCTATAGGGGAAATGTGTTAACCATCCTGATCAGGCCTTCAGAGCAGGCCCCAGTGAGGGAACAAATTATATTAATTCTCTTACTGAATGCTGAATCATATGGAATAAGTGTGAATTGACTCATAATGTATTGATTGCCAATAAACTCACTATTTGCTGTCTAACTGAAGAATGGATAACTGAAAGCATATACACCCTTCTGATTATGTTCTTACTTTGAGTTTGCTGCTAGGTAATTGTGACCTAGATTGGCCACTGTTGGAAACAGGATACTGGGCTTGATGGACCTTGGTCTGACCCAGTATGGCATATCTTATGTTCTTATGCTGCTCGAAGGGTAGGCAGGGGCGAGAGAGATTTATTGTTTTAGCTAAGACTATTTCTTATAAGAGGATTGATTGTAACTGTCCAATGGGCTATGAGGTTATGCTTGTTGCATGTTGATCTTTGTAGGTTGATACATAGATTTCATTTTGATCTTTTAAAGATTGCATTGTTCTGTTACAACCCTGCCTCATAGGGTGTGGTTAATTTAAATCAGTCCTGCTGCCAGAGCAAGCTGTTTGATCCAGTTATTGCAATCACAATTTCAAGAGACTCTACAAAGCTAAGATTTCTAACTTTACTATTTTGGCTGGTTTTTGATATAACTTTTCCTTGCCTATTGCTTTCCTATTTTATTCTCTTACAATATTTCTTAGGCACTCTGGTGTGTTAGGGTAACTGCACCAAAGGAGGGGGACAAACACAAGAGAACCAGAAAAAAAACCTTGCTCCCCCTATCTTTCTGTCCCTATCATATTTCTCTCTGTTCACAGCAATCTTGATTTACAGTCTATTGGCAAACAGCCTACATTTTGGTTATACGAATAGGAAACTTTAGCTTGCCTGCATTCCTTGATAGCCTTTATAAATCAGAAATCTGAATGTGCCCTCAGTTCATATAAGGTCTACTAGTCTACTTCCCTCTCACCTTACCCCTCACCCTACCCACCCAGGGGGTTGCATTGCCTATATAGACATCATATAGATTGGTATCTGTTCTCCAATTAGGTGTAATACCCACCTTTTCTCCTTTTCCTGGAGCTGCTTTATAACCATCTTAATCAGCATGTGATGTATTTAATGCAATAGCTGCAGTGTCTTTATTTTAAGAAGAATTATTTGGAGACTAAGAGCTTGCCCTATATGTCTCAAGTTATCTGATATACATAAAGAATTGATTCTATTAAGGGAAGAATTAGCGGCAATTAAACATACCTCCTCCAGGGTACACATTGGAACAAACTCCACTACCGCTCCCACAAAAAATCAAACAGCTGAAGAACAAATGGATCACATTGCGCACTGGTACGTTGCGACATGTAACATGGAGACAGGACTGTACTGAGCCCTGTGTGAGTGGTGTGACTTAAAGGGCACATTTCGGCTCTCTGCCGTTGCCTGCCACCACCACTTTTTCAGCTGCAGGCAGCAGCAGAGAGATGAAATGCGCCCCTTAAGTCTTCGCACCGGCACGCTAAGCAGGTCTGGTCTCTCCGGGAAGGACCAGATCTGCTTAGCGTGCTGGCGACTTGCAGATCGGGTGCGCACCCCCTCCCGCACCCCCAAAAAGTATCTAAATGGAGGTGCAGGAGGGGGGCACACGCCCGATGTGCAAGTCGCACAGGGCGCATTTCAGTCTTGCATGGAGACATCCTCTCCATCAAGAAATATATCTGCATAATGCCTTCTCTGTCTTGGAAAATGAGACTGAAGTGCCTCTAAATTAAACAGTTAATGTCCAATTTCCAAACACTGATAATGCTCCAAACATGAGGAAAAAAATCACAAAACAGGAAACTACTGCTACTTGGAGATTCCATAATCAGAGGCACCAACTCAGGAACACCGTTCAAAGAAGAGAAGATGGTCAAATGCCTCCCAGGCTCTTCAGGCAGCAGGGATATGAACCTAATTGTTGGCATAGTTAGTGCACAAAGTGAGCACTCCAAAATTGATGTTCTCATCCACTTAGGTACAAATGACCTGGCTAGAAACAGTGCCTCTGCAGTTCAAAGGGACTTCCAGATTCTGGGAGAGAAACTCAAACCCTTTGTTAACACTGTAGCATTCTCAGAAGTTATACCTGTTCTTGGTAAGGGGGCAGAAAGGCTGCAGCGCATAATCAACTTTCATACATGGTTCCAAACCTGGTGCAAACAAGAAGGATTTAGATATATTGGCAACTGGGGAAATAGATGGAACAGGTCGGTTCCAAGATGGCGGAGGAGCTGACACACTGTTCGTAGGTGCGGATCGGCTGTGCGGCAGACACGGTTCCGATGGGGAAGAAGAGGAAGCAGGTGACAGCGAAGCCCCCAATATCCTCGACACCCCTTGGAGGATCAGCGCAGGCCTCCATTGTGCCCTTCTGCACCGTTCGGTCAGCGGGAATGTCTTCAGCAGATCAGCCCGGTGATGTGGGGGATCTGAGCAGTGACGGTGTGGAGTTGAGTCCCGTCCAGCTGTTACCGCCGCAACCCGGTAGAAGTTGGGAGGAGGAGGTCGGAGCTGAGGTGTCTCTGGGTCAGGAGGTCAGCTCCGTGTGTGGGGGCGCCTCCTCTCTGCTGAGTTTGAGTCCCGGTGAGCATCCTGGTGGTGTTGAGGAGGTATGCTCTGCCGTGGAAGGCTCGGGAGGCGCTCGGAGGAAGATCAGTTTGTTGGCGTCTGTGGAGCCCCAGGTAATTTGCGGATTGAAGAAACCAGCCAAAGTAACTTTGGATAGCTTATGGGAGGCTATCTCTTCGCTCCAGAGCTCCCTAGCTCCAGTTGTGGGGGCTTTATCACAAGAATTTGTGTTGGTGAAAGGGAGGTGTGCAGCGGTGGAAACGAAGTGTGCAGACCAGGCTGCTAAAGTTGCGCTGCTAGAGTCAAGTGTATTGGACTTACAAGTTATGGGTGAGACTATCTCTAAGGACCGTTTAACTTCTTTGAGGCGTTTTGAATACATGGACAACTTATTGAGGAGGAATAATTTACGCTTCCTGAACTTTCCCAGATCGCCCCTGCTGGATCCCTTAGTTCTTGTACGTAGATATTTCACGGAAGTGTTATTGATGCCTCAGGATAATTTACCCCCTATTGTTAAAGCCCAATATGTTTCAATTTCCTCTGGGGCTAGTGCTGTGGAGGGAACTGGGGGCCCTGCTGGGGATGGTCAAATGGGTTTAACTGATTTCCTAGAGAGTTCCTTGGAGGTTGTGACAAGCAGGGCTACTTTGGTGGTAGGGTTTGCATTCGAGTCCGACCGCAATGCCGTCCTTAGATTGTATTTCCGCAGGATTTCTTTTTCCCAGTTTTTGGGCTCTAAAATTCTTATATTTCCTGATTTGTCCCGGGACACCCAGAAGAGGCGTAAGGAGTTTTTGGCCTTGCGCCAGAGAGCTGTCGCCTTGGGTGCCCAATTTAAATTGAGGTATCCTTGTAAATGTGATGTATTATTTCAGGCTAAACATTTCCTGTTTTTCGAGCCCAAACAACTGATTGATTTTCTTCAGGTGAGGGAGGCGGGGGGGGGGGGGAAGGGTAGCTCCTGTACTGGCCGCCATTAATGTTATACTATGCTCTTATGATAGAGGGGTTATCTCTCCTTTTTCTTATGGGAATTTCTTAGTTTGGAACCGCATTGGGGGTTCTTTTTTTGTGGTCTATCTATTGAGATGGAATGTATTATGGAAATGTATTATGGAATTACTGGTGGTTTGAGTGTTTTTGTAATGTGCAACCATCCTTTCCTTTTGTTTCTTTTTCAATTGTGTATTGGAAAATTTGTTAAATATTAAAAAAAAAAAGAAATAGATGGAACAACAAGCAACTATACTCTGTGGATGGACAATATCTCTCTGCTGCAGGGAAAAGGATCCTAAGTGAAAAATTCAGGCATTACGCAGACAGGTATTTAAACTAGGGAAAGGGGATGACAAATTGGGAAAAAAACAAGTTCAGGACGTAACTCTCAGCAAAAACATAACATTGGAAACAGCCACACTATTTACCTACACACCAATGGCAAGCGGGAAGAGGCATGTAGAACAAAATCCATGCAAAATACAGGCAAGCCAGTCAACAAATGCTGGAAAGCAATGAGCACAAATGCTCGAAGCTTAGCCAACAACGTTCCTGATCTAGAAGCCCTAATAGTGGAAATGGACTTAGACATTGTAGCCATTACAGAAACATGGTTTAATGAATCACATGAATGGGATATAGCCATAGCTGGCTATAATCTATTTAGAAGAGACAGAGAAGGCAGAAAAGGAGGAGGAGTAGCCCTATATGTCAAAAGCAATATTAAAGCTGCTGAAATGCAGGGGACATTGGGAAAAGAAGAAGCGTTGTGGATTGTGTTGGAAAGAGGAGATGGCACTGTCATCAATACGGGTGTGGTCTACAGGTATCCAACTCAAACCGAAGAACTGGATAGAGACTTGATTTTTTTTTTATTCAAGGTTTTGAAATCAGTTACATTCCACTCAAAAAAGGAAAACTATTAATACAACCAAAAATCATACAAAGAAGAGAGAAATACAAAACTGTATTACCTACTACAAACAAAAGAAAATAAAAAATGTACAATAGTAAAGCCCCCATATAGGGCGAAGAGCCCAAGAACTATTAGTACAACATTATTATTAAGTAAATAGGCAAACAAACATGCCAAATTGAGGAGAAAAACCATAACGCTAATCCACCACCAAGCCATCCAACTTTCCCCTATCTGCCAGAAACCTTTGAAGGTGAGAAACATCCAAAAAGACAAAATGTCTGCTCCTGATTGTTGATATTGCAAAGATAGCCATGAGATGGGAAGTGATCATATTGGGTGACTTTAACCTATCTGATGTGAATCAAGTGTATTCCTTCTGCAAATCTGGAAAGAAATAAAAAAAAAATTGTGGATGCCTTACAAGATGCATTACTTAGACAAATGGTGATGGAACTGACCAGAGAAAGCTCGATACTGGATTTAGTGTTCACCAATGGAGATAACGTGTTGAATCTCTGGGTGGGTACCCCTGTGAGTAGTGGCTATCATCACATGGTGTGTTTTGAGATAAAAGCCAAGCAGAGTCCAATCACAGCAAACTCAAAATTCTAGACTTCAAAAATGCTGACTTCAGTCAAATGGCCAAGTGTCTGAAGGAAGAGTTGGCAGGGTGGGAGGAGGTAACGGAAGTGGAATTGCAATGGGCTAAACTAAAGGAAGCTAAACAAAAGGGGCAACAGATACATATGTAAGGAAAGTAAATAAAAACAAGAGGAAAAGGAAGCCTATTTGGTTCTCCAAGAAAATAGCTGCACAAATAAAGGCAAACACCACAGCTTTCACAAAATTCTGAAGTTCGCAAACAGAAGAACACAGAACAGAATACAGGATAAAGCTAAATGAGGCAAAAAGAGAAATAAGGATAGCAAAATGAAAGGCCCCTTGAGCACGTTGCCCCTGCAGGCCCTCGACCCCATTGGACTACAACTCTTTCTCGTCAGTCGTGGTTTCACTCAGGTCTTTGTCTTCTCCGTTCTCAACTGCGAGACTCTGAACAGTGCTGACAAAAGCTCCGCATGCCAGCAGCTTTACATCACTTTAGGTCTTCTTATCAGCTTTACTGTGTGCAAATCCACCAGGCCAAGCACGCACACTTCTCGGCAATTATCTCACCTGCACCTAACTCCTCTCAATGTCTCTATTCCATCTTAAAATTCTTATCATCCCTGCAACCCAGCTCTCTCCCACCACATCCCCCCCCTCCACCCCCCATCCCTCCACCCTCCCAGCTGGCCTCATTTTTTGACTCCAAGATACAATCTTTACGCTCTTCCCTCAGCTTTCCTGACCCCTCCTATTTTCCTCCTCCATCACCTTCCTCTCTGCCCTCTCCATTCCCTTTCTCCTCGCTCTCTGACACCTGGTCTGTCTTTCACCCAGTCTTACTTACAGAACTCTCCAAATTAATCTCTACCTCCCATAAAACCTTCTGCCCAATCGACCCTATTCCCTCCACCTGTATCTCACCATCCTCAATCATAGCCTGGCCTCTGGTGTCTTCCCCATCCTCTGGAAGCACGCAGTGGTCGGTCCCCTCCTGAAGAAACCATCCCTCGATCCCCTCAATCCTGCTTATTACCATCCAGTTTCCAATTTGCCATTCCTTTCAAAGATACTGGAGAAAGCCATTTTCTCTCAATTTTCACACCACCTTGATAACACGCACCTACTGCACCTCCGTCAATCTGGATTTCGCCCAGGACACAGTGTTGAGACCATTATGCTCTCTCTCCTCAACAACCTCCACATTGCCCATGACTGTGGTGACATCACTTTAGCAGTCTCCCTCAACCTATCCACAGCTTTTGATCTAGTTGACCACTGTCTTCTACTTTCCCGACTCTGGACTCCACGGAATTGTCTATCGGTGGTTTCACTCTTTTCTGTCTTCACGTACCTTCTCTGTGCACTCCGGGTTGGACTCCTCTGACCCCATCCCCCTTCGTTGCAGTGTTCCCCAGGGCTCTTTCTTAACTCCCCTCCTATTTAACATATTTATTTATTTATAAAACACTTTTATACCGCGTCCTCCCAAGGATCGGATGCGGTTTACAAAGAACATTTGTTGCAAGGCATGACAATGGTGCATGTCTAGTCTTAATACATGGAATATTTGGAACTTTTTACAGGTAACCTTTTTACAGGTAACATAATAACTATGTACAGGCAGTGCAAATTTTGTTTCAAGTTGTGTGTTTGGCAACTAATCTACACTGGTTTATTTACAGAGAGAGTAGGGTGACAACTACGTATATCTTGGGAAATTGATAGGTGCGCTATAGGATTGGGCTTGTTTTGAATTTATTGTCTGTTATCCTTTGTCTATTTGTGTGTCAGTGATAGTGTTAGTCGGTGTGCCAAAGTGTTTTTTAAATAGAAGCGTTTATTGTTTTTTACGGAAGTCTCCAATGTCTGTAAGTTGTCTGATGTCCTCTGGAAGTTCATTCCAGAGGGTGGGCGCTGCGTGTGAGAATGCTCTGTCGTAGAGGGTGGGCGCTGAGTGTGAGAATGCTCTATTGTTGGTTACTTTATTCGCTTTTGTGAATTCTTTTGGTGTCACTATTTTGTTTGTGTTTTTACTCCTTTGGCTGCGGGTCGGTATTTCTTTGGTGACTAAAGTGTTTAGTGTTGATGGAGCAAGGTTGTTTATTAGCTTAAAGGTATTTACTAGGATTTTATAGTTTGTCCTGCAGTAGATTGGGAGCCAGTGGAGCTTAGCCAGTATGGGTGTGATGTGTTCCATGGGTTGGGTCTTCAATAAGGTTCTGGCTGCTACATTTTGTGCAAGCTGAAGTCTTTTAAGGTTTTGTTTGGAGATGCCTTGTAAGATCGTGTTTGCGAAGTCAAAGTGGGGTGTAATAATTGCATGAATTATTTTTATGAAATCTTGTAGGTGAACTAGTGGGCGTAGTTGTTTCGGGGTTTTTAGTTTATAGTGTATTTTTCTAGTTGTGTTTCTGATGTGTGATTCCATACTGAGGTTCTTGTCAAGTGTTACTCCTAGATACTTGACTTCTGTTTTAGATTTGATTTTGTGGTTCTGCAGTATGATTGATGCTGGGGGCGTGTATGTTTTGTTCCTTGTGACATATAGGCGTATGTTTACTAAAACCCCCATTAGGTGTGGGGCGCGTTAGTGTATGGGATGCCATAAAAGGAGTGGGCGTGTCAGTCTTTAAAAAGCAAACCGGGATTACCATGCGCTAATGTGCGCTGTGCCCTAATGTGCGCTGCACATATTAGCGCATGAGAAACGTGCGCGGGAAGCATAAGCAGGCGCGCTGATGTGCAAGCAGAGGAGCACAGCCACAGTACAATGGTTAAGACACTGACAGATGGTGCAGGGATCATGGGTTCAATCCCCCACTGTGCCCAATGAATAAGGCTGGCTGAGGCATTACCTATTATGGGTAAGATTGCTTTAGGAGGCATGTTATTTTTATTTTAATTACGTCTACTAGCACGCGCACTCTCAAAGCGTTTTAACATAAGGCGCGCCATAAGGCACATTTTAAAGTGCACTGTTCACCAAGGCACCCTACAATGTTGCTGAAAGGGTGGCCAAAGGGCGGCATATAGGGTGCCCAATGAGACACGGCAAAGCTACTGTGATGGCAGCACTGCACATGTTAACGTGTGGTAAGCTGAAGTAGGTGTGCTGACATACGAATAGCAGCAGCAGTATAGCACAATGGTTAAGACACTGACTGATGGTGTAGGGGTCATGGGTTCAATCCCCCACTGTGCCCAATGAGTAAGGCTGGCTGAGGTATTACCTATTATGGGGAATATTGCTTTAGGAGGCATTTTATTTTTTATATTAATTAGTGCTGCCAGCAAACACACCCTCAAAGTATGGTAACATAAGGTGCTGCATAAGGCGCCTCTTAAGGTACCCCAGAGGGCACATTTTAAAGTGCACTGTCCGCCAAGGCACCCTATAATGCTGCCCATAGGAAGCCTTAGAAGGTGCTGTATGGGGTGCCCTATGAGGCACTGAAAGGTTACAGTACTGCTTGTGCTGGCAGCACTGCGCATGTGAACGCATGGAAACCTGAAGTAGATGCGCTGAGCTATAAACATTGCAACAGAGGTGTAGCACAATGGTTAATACATGGATCCCTGAACCAGGGGTCATGGGTTCAATCCCCCAGTGGGGTTAATGATTACCTGTCTCAGGCATTACACTTTATTATACAGCAGTGCTGAGTGAGGCATAGTGCTTTTAATGTACATCAGTGCTACGTGAGGCATATGTCTTCTTACGTTACAACAGTGTTCCCTGAGGCAGTCTCCTTTCTACGTTACAGCAGTGCTGCCAGGAGAAACACCCTCACAGTGCTGTAATCTTCCGGTGCCCCATAAGGCACCTTGTAAGGCACCTTAAGGTCACAGCACTGTGAGGGTGTTTCTGCTGGCCGTACTACTTGAAAGTACACACAAACTGGCCCAGACAGCCCCCCATGTACCCTGTAAAATACCTATCTCCAAGTTATAATGCCCTGTTCAATGTATGTCCAGTTTGTGCAATGTAAACCGCAATGGTGCAGAATAGCACAGTATTTGGGGGAATATAAATAATTAAGGTAAATAAAATACATAAAACCACTGTGGATTCAAACCACCAACCTCTGGTTCCACAGGCAGTGCAGTTACCAGTGGGCTACAGCTCTATAGTGGTAAAGAGATGTCTGGCTGGCTACAAAATAACACCTGCAGACTGTGTGCTGCAGTTACCAGGGTAGGTGCACTGCACATGCAAAGCAGCAGTCTACACAGCACCCCCAAAGCACCTAGGCCTGGTAGGGGGAACTGACCGTGTGTGTTACTGGCACAGAGTAGCTACACACCATCACATTGTGCGGGTACTGTGCTCGCTCTGAAGGTGCAGTGGAGCGGCCAGCACCAGGTCCACAGCACCTCCCATAGAAGAAATAGGCCATGCTGCAGGTCCCCAGCAGTGCTAGTGTGTGAGATAGGTAGTTCCTGCAGACACACTTTCCCAGTCAGGTTTAGCCCTTATGGACCCATAGGCGGATTATGTACCACCACCCAACCCACCTGGGGCTGAGGGTGGGAAACAGGGCATTCTACCTCCCTGCAATGTTGGCAGTAGAGGAGACCATCAACCACAGTCCTGCTGGGGGACAGATACCCTACAGGGCAGACAATATGGATCTGCACCCACCCATAAAGCAATAGCAGACAGACAGTAAGCCTGGAAATGCCCAGCTGCCCCCCACCACTATCTGACATTCACCAGCAGCAGGCCGCCAGCCGCTGCACCCTGCAAGGTGTTCCAGCAAAACACATACTAGCTGCAGACAGTCTGCAAGCTAGTCCATAGTGCATGCTTCTGGAGAAGATATGTGCACCCAGAACTGGGCTGCCAGCATACACACCAAGCATAGAAGTCAGTGATTGAGCCCCAAAAGGGAACCCATAAAAATCCCCCAAGAGAAATACTATATAGCACTATGGGGGAATCTAGCCATGCCCTGGTCACTGCTCAGTCAGGGTGAGAGTGATCTCCCAGCAGGACATGCTGTGGCCACCCTGTCGGTGCAGGTGGTGGCCAGGCACTACAATGTCCCAGCCATTGCCCTATGCCCTGTGCAGATGCATCCTGGCCAGGCCACCCTGTCAGGGCTATACCCATGGTACCTTGCTCCTCATTATGCACATTGGCAGGCCAATACTGGCAACAGTGCTGGCAGTGTGGGCTGTAGAGGGTGTTTGCAGCCACCACACACTGGATAGACAGACACACACTCCCACACCTATGCCAGCATTGTGCTACCATAGAGGTGTTTGGCAGCCATGGCCACGACACCAGTCCTGGGCACAGTGCAGGCATGGCTATGGCACGCAATACTGTAGGAGTCACCCCCCAGGGTGGTAAACACTGTCAGACACAGGACCTGTATCACACTCCACAGACATCTGAACGTTTGCTATGATGCAGCTCACTCAGCAAATTGTGCTTAACGTAGGACTTGCTATCCACCATTACTCATGGCAACCTTTTGATAGATGTGTACCGTATTCCCAGGTGCAGGGTGGCATTGCTAAGTTATGCAAGTGCTAGTATTCGGGGTAGGAAACAGGGCCCGAAGCCCTGCCTCTCCAGGTGGCTTTGGATAATGGGGCCTGTTGGTGCAGGCGTGTCTGCCCCTGTTGTCCGCTGCGCTGGGGCAGAGGTTCCCAACTCCGGTCCTGGTGTGCCAAACCCTGCTTGGGTTTTCATGATATCCTCAATGAATAGGCATGAGATACATCTGCATACCATGGGGGCGATGCATAGAGATGCAGCACAGACATATGTATTGGAAACAGCTCCACTGGCTTCCAGTTCCCTACCGTATTCAGTACAAACTCCTCACTGTAACACATCACATCATCTATTCTAATACCCCACAGTACCTCACTGATTTGTTGCATTTTCACATCCCTCCTCACAGTTTACGTTCTATCCATGTGAAGGGCACTTCCATCGCCTTCTCATGCACGCTTTCAATCCACTCGACACTCTGCTTTCTTTTTCCTTGGCCCTTCCCTCTGGAACTCCCTCCCTACTACTCTCCATCAGGAATCATCATCGCAAAATTCAAGAACCTTTTGAAAACTCACCTATTTCAGACTGCTTTTGATCTACCCTCCTCCTTCTCTTAATACCTCTCTGTTCTTCCCTTTCACAGTCTTTTCTGCTCTCTCTCTTTTCTCTTTTTCTACCCACCTGCTTTCCTCTCTCTCTCTGTCATGAAATGGCGTTCTTTTTTCTCTTTCATAGCCGTGAGCCATCCTCCTTTATTTTTTGATAATTTGTAAACCTCCCTGAGATAATAAGGTGTGCTATATCAAGAATCATAATAAACATACATAAACATAAACAGAAGAAAAGATAGCTAAAGATGTGAACCGTGGAGACAAAACATTTTTCAAGTATATTCAGGAGAAAAGGAAGATCAGAGGTGGAACTGCAAGACTCAAAAGTGCCAAGAACGGATTTGTGGAAATTGACATTGAAAAAGCGAAATTGCTAAACAAATACTTCTGTTTTTACTAATGAAAATCCTGGAGAAGGACCACCTGTGATTCCCAAATATACAAATGGGAATGGAATAGATACTACACCATTCACAGAAGATGATGTGTTGCAAAACTGAAAGTGGACAAGGCCATAGAACCACATGGGATACATCCCTGGATACTGAAAGAGCTCAGAGAGGTTCTTGCAGGGCCTTTAAAGGATGTTTTTAATAGATCATTGGAGACAGGAGAAGTTCCACAGGACTGGAGAAGTGACAAACTATAGGCCAGTAAGCCTTACTTCTGAAAGAGCGAATAGTGGACTTTCTCAAAACCAACAGGTTGCATGATCCGAGGCAACATGGTTTTACCGAAGGACGATCTTGCCAAACAAATCTGATTGAGTTCTTTGGGTGACTAGAGAACTAGATCAAGGGGATGTGATAGTTTAGGCACTTGATATTCTGCCCTTTACTGTGTGCATCAGATATATTCTCACTCTGATGAAAGGAGGGTAATTAGTGGCATGTCCCAGGGATCGGTCCTGGGACCAGTACTGTTGAATGTATTTGTGAGTGATATCACTGAAGAATGAATAGAAAAATCTGTCTTTTTGCAGATGACAGGAAAATTTGCAATAGCGTGGACTCTCCTGAGGGAGTGGACAACATGAGGAAAGATCTACAAAAGCTGGAAGAATTGTCCAGTGCTTGGCAGTTAAGATTTAAAGTGAAGAAGTGCAGTGTCATTCACTTGGGATGCAGAAACCCAAGGGAATTGTGTGCAATAGGGGGCAAGAGGTTGGTGTGCATGGATCAGGAGAAGGACCTTGGAGTGATTGTTTCTCAGGATCTCAAGGTGGCAAAACAGTGCGACAAGGCAGTGGCAAAGGCCAGGAGGATGTTGGGCTGCATACAAAGAGGAATTACCAGCAGAAAGAAAGAGGTACTAATGCCACTGTATAAGTCTCTGGTGAGGCCTCACTTGGAATCCTGTGTTCAGTTTTGGCGACCGTATCTTGCAAAGGATGTAAAAAGCATGGAAGCTGTTCAGAGGAAGGTGATCAAAATGATTTGGAGCCTGCGTCAGAAGCCTTATGAGAAGAGACTTGAAGACTTAAATATGTACACTCTGGAGGAGAGAAGGGGCAGGGAAGATATGATTCAGACCTTTAAATACTTAAAGAGAAATAATGACAAACAAGCCTCTTCCAAAGACGGGAAAACTGTAAATCTAGAGGGCAAAACATGAAGCTGCAAGGGGGTAAATTGAAAGGCAATGTCAGGAAATACTTTTTCACTGAAAGGGTGGTGGATGCTTGGAATGATCTCCCAATGGAAGTGGTGGGGGCAAATACAGTGACAGAATTCAAAATGGCATGGGACAGACACAGTGGTTACACTCTTTAACTGCTCTCACTTATTTGTGCTCCTGAACTAATGTCTCTGCCATATGCTCTTGCTGTGACTTCTGAAACTCTGCTTCTAGGGTTGTCTGTATTTAAGAGACTGAATTAGCAGTGTCTCATTTCTGCATTACTTTGCTTTCACTGTCCTTTATCTTTATTTATAGCTTCCTGTGATTAGAACAGCTCAGCTAGTTCACCCTGTAATTCTAAATTTCTCTGCTTTTCCTGACTCTTATCTACAGTTGTGGTCAACATAATTGACACCCTTGCATTTTACATACAGTATGTTGTGCACAATATCTTGAGAAATAATTCTTTATCTTTATTAACACTTGATATCACACCCTTGACTTTAGGGTAACAGAGCGATTTCCAGTTTCCAAAAATGGCTGTATGTCATCTTAATATTTTAATAGTATGTTCAAAGGTATACAACAACAACAAAATAAATTTCTGTGGAACATAGACATAGTAATTTCTAAGGAAAAAAAACAAAATATGACCTGGACAGGATTAATGGCACCCTTCACTAATATTTGGTTGCACAACCCTTGGCAGTGATGACAACCTCCAAACATTTCTTGTAGCCATCTATAAGTTTCGTACATCTGTCTTCTGGTAGTTTCTCCCACTCTCCAACTGTGATTTGTTCCAGGTCATGAATATTTCCAGGATTCCTTTTACCAATGGCAAATTTCAGCTCTTTCCAAAGGTTCTCGATTGGATTGGGATCAGGACTCATTGCTGGTCAGATTAAAACACTCCATTTATTCCTTTTTGTACATTTGGATGTATGTTTTTGGTCAATATCAACAAAATTCACCCATTCTTTACCAAACATACTACTAAGACACATATCCACTCCTTAGTCACCTCCCATCTAGACTATTGTAACCTGCTCCTTGCTGGTCTCCCTCTGATTCATCTCTCTCCCCTTCAATCTGTTCAGCACTCTGCTGCACGGCTAATCTTCCGCCAACCTCGTCATGCTCATATTACCCCCCTTCTCAAGTCTCTTCATTGGCTTCCTATCCATTTCTGCATCCAGTTCAAACTTCTCCTGCTGACCTGTAAGTGCATTCACTCTGCAGCTCCTCACTACCTTTCCTATCTTATCTCTTCCTACACCCACTCTCGGGAACTCCACTCTTCTGGCAGATTGCTTCTATCTGTGCCCTTCTCTTCTATTGCTAACTCCAGACTTCGCTGCTTTCACCTTGCTGCACCTTACGCCTGGAACAAACTACCTTTGTTTGTATGCCAGGCACCTTCTCTGACCCTTTTCAAATCTAGGCTGAAAACTCACCTCTTCTCTGCTGCTTTTGGATCTTCACTCACCTGATCTCCTTATTTCTTTACCTTTCCCCCTTGTTTTATCCCTGTCTATAGCTACTGTGTTGTCTGTCTTGACTAGATTGTAAGCTCTGATGAGCAGGGACTGTCTCTTACATGTCTATGCAGCAATGCTTATGACTTGTAGCACTATACAACTGCTCAGTAGTAGTAGTAGTAGTAAAGTGCTACAGGTAGCTCAGGCTAACACGTGGTTAATGCATGATTTTATGATAGTAGGGACATAGTGGCTGTGACAAATAAAGGGGGTGTGACTGCGCTACGGAAGTAATAAAGCACTAGGCGCGCCAGTAGCATGGTAGTTGTGAACGCATGGCTAGAGTGAATGCGCAATGGGAAAGCACTCGCTACTTGTGTTCTCCACTTGCTTGCTACCATTGTGATAAAATGGGTGGCTGCCAAACCCCTGCAGAGAGATCAGACAGCAATATATGGACCCCTACCCTATTAACAGGGTAGTGTGAAGGAGAGAAATGGGTGGCCCTGGAATAGGCACATCGTGCTTCACCACTCAGACAAATGAACCAAAGTACAAGAGGGCAGGGCATGCAAATCAGAAAAGCAAACCCGTGCATAGAGACTGTGCTGGGAGGGGTGGAAATGTAGCATCTGAATGAGCAAGAGGTCCTGCATGGGTGCAAGCAGGGTGTCAGCAGTTCCCACCATGTGGAATGACCGTAAGCAAGTGACCATGCTTCCAGTGTGGGAGGGGGTTAAGCCCTTCTCTGTCATCCGGTGAAAAGTGGTATATAAACACCGTTAGCTAAATAAATAAATAACCGGAAGGATACCTTTTCTAGTGAGGAGTGCTGCCCCCTTGTCTAGGGAAAGGGGTGGCTAGAGCCTGTGGATCTGCAGGCCCAACAGACTGATTACACAGTTGTGAGGGAGAAATGGCTGGGGTGGTCTTCTACCATAAAGGATACCAAATCCTGCAGCCTAACCTCTTCCAGGGGGATGAGAAGTGGTTACCAAAAGGCACTCATGCTCCCATCATGGGGAAAGCTTTGGGGACACATCACAGGATACCCTACACACCCGTGTAAAGACAGGCAACCCTCCTCAAGTGGCACCCAGTAGAGGCATCCCAGCTCTCAGGGACATGAAGGCACACAGACCCTTGGGAGGCCACAAGAACCTCTGTGAGGTTCTGTGTAGCACCTCATCACCGGGGCAGGTGGAAGGAACACTGCTCAGGGAACTGCAACTAGATAGCCCATGTTCAGTGGTAGAAATATAGGTACCTGCTCATAACCCAGTAGGCCAAAGACTAGAGCCTACCAGCTATGAACCCAGTACATCTAATTTCTCCCTTCCCCTCCCCCTCCCCCCCCCCCCAGTGTACCCAATTTACCAGATATACCAGAATTGCAATCTGTAAATAGTTATCTATGTGCTTAGTCAATACTGTGGTAACCAGCACTGTTGGTTCCTCAGTGGCTGGTTCACTTCTTGTAAATATTTCTATGTACTTTAAGTTCAATTGCTCTAAGTCCTGTTAGCGTACTCTTGTGATTCTTGTAAAATGTCCCGTGTATGTTATGTTCAGTTGTTACATGTAAACCGCCTTGGCATCTTTGAAAGATGGTAAATAAATCCAATCCCCGTCGTTGGAAGAGATTTGTTTGTTCATTAATTCTCTTTAAGTATTTAAAGGTCTAAATCATATCTCCCCAATCCCTCCTCTCCTCCAGAGTGTACTTATGCCACTGTATAAGTCACTGGTGAGGCCTCACTTGGAATACTGTGTTCAGTTTTGGAGACCATATTTTGCAAAGGATGTAAAAAGACTGGAAACTGTTCAGAGGAAAGCGACCAAAATGATATGGAGCCTGGGTCAGAAGCCTTATGTAGCATCTACACACAAGTATCTCCTGTGCATATGTAAACTGCACCAAAACATATGTGCACACAGTAATGGCGAGGCATATTTAAATGATATGCAAATGAGCTGTGCCTATTAAAATAAAATTCTAATAAGGTTTGCGCAAATTCAGAGAATTGCATAGAAGATTCCATAAGCAGGCGTAATGTTCAGGAGCGCCATTATCTCCATGCCTGGTCTGAGGTGATGTAAAAGTCATGTGTGTGTAGGAAAGATGGCTGCAGCATGTGTACGGGTGTGAGAATCTTCTGCATGCATCTTTGGGCGTATAAGCAAAAGTTTGGCCTTCAAGAAGAAATGTCTTATGCTTCTTAACCTTTAGTGACTAGAGCTTCACATCAAAGAAATGGGGAGAGCAACAGAGACAGGCAGATGAAGAAGGAGGATGAGAAGGTACAGGCTGAAGCCCTCATTATCAACAGAGACAGGCAGTGGAAGAAGGAGGATGAGGAGGTACAGGCTGAACCCCTCATTATCAACAGAGACAAGCAGGGGAAGAAGGAGGATGAGGAGGTACAGGCTGAACCCCTCATTATCAACAGAGACAGGCAGGGGAAGAAGGAGGATGAGGAGGTACAGGCTGAACCCCTCATTATCAACAGAGACAAGCAGGGGAAGAAGGAGGATGAGGAGGTACAGGCTGAACCCCTCATTATCAACAGAGACAGGCAGGGGAAGAAGGAGGATGAGGAGGTACAGGCTGAAGCCCTCATTATCAACAGAGACAGGCAGGGGAAGAAGGAGGATGAGGAGGTACAGGCTGAACCCCTCATTATCAACAGAGACAAGCAGGGGAAGAAGGAGGATGAGAAGGTACAGGCTGAACCCCTCATTATCAACAGAGACAAGCAGGGGAAGAAGGAGGATGAGAAGGTACAGGATGAACACCTCATTATCAACAGAGACAGGCAGGGGAAGAAGGAGGATGAGGAGGTACAGGCTGAACCCCTCATTATCAACAGAGACAAGCAGGGGAAGAAGGAGGATGAGGAGGTACAGGCTGAAGCCCTCATTATCAACAGAGACAAGCAGGGGAAGAAGGAGGATGAGAAAGGACAGGCTGAAGCCCTCATTATCAAAAGAGACAAGCAGGGGAAGAAGGAGGATGAGGAGGTACAGGCTGAACCCCTCATTATCAACAGAGACAGGCAGGGGAAGATGGAGGATGAGGAGGTACAGGCTGAACCCCTCATTCTCAGAGACAGGCAGGGGAAATAGGAGGAGGAGGAGGTACAGGCTGATCCCCTCATTATCAACAGAGACAGGCAGGGGAAGAAGGAGGATGAGAAGGTACAGGCTGAACCCCTCATTATCAACAGAGACAAGCAGGGGAAGAAGGAGGATGAGAAGGTACAGGCTGAAGCCCTCATTATCAACAGAGACAAGCAGGGGAAGAAGGAGGATGAGGAGGTACAGGCTGAAGCCCTCATTATCAACAGAGACAAGCAGGGGAAGAAGGAGGATGAGAAGGGGCAGGCTGAAGCCCTCATTATCAACAGAGACAAGCAGGGGAAGAAGGAGGATGAGGAGGTACAGGCTGAAGCCCTCATTATCAACAGAGACAAGCAGGGGAAGAAGGAGGATGAGGAGGTACAGGCTGAAGCCCTCATTATCAACAGAGACAGGCAGGGGAAGAAGGAGGATGAGGAGGTACAGGCTGAAGCCCTCATTATCAACAGAGACAAGCAGGGGAAGAAGGAGGATGAGGAGGTACAGGCTGAACCCCTCATTATCAACAGAGACAGGCAGGGGAAGAAGGAGGATGAGGAGGTACAGGCTGAACCCCTCATTATCAACAGAGACAAGCAGGGGAAGAAGGAGGATGAGGAGGTACAGGCTGAACCCCTCATTATCAACAGAGACAAGCAGGGGAAGAAGGAGGATGAGAAGGTACAGGCTGAAGCCCTCATTATCAACAGAGACAAGCAGGGGAAGAAGGAGGATGAGGAGGTACAGGCTGAACCCCTCATTATCAACAGAGACAAGCAGGGGAAGAAGGAGGATGAGAAGGTACAGGCTGAAGCCCTCATTATCAACAGAGACAGGCAGGGGAAGAAGGAGGATGAGGAGGTACAGGCTGAAGCCCTCATTATCAACAGAGACAGGCAGGGGAAGAAGGAGGATGAGGAGGTACAGGCTGAACCCCTCATTATCAACAGAGACAGGCAGGGGAAGAAGGAGGATGAGGAGGTACAGGCTGAACCCCTCATTATCAACAGAGACAGGCAGGGGAAGAAGGAGGATGAGGAGGTACAGGCTGAACCCCTCATTATCAACAGAGACAGGCAGGGGAAGAAGGAGGATGAGGAGGTACAGGCTGAACCCCTCATTATCAACAGAGACAGGCAGGGGAAGAAGGAGGATGAGAAGGTACAGGCTGAACCCCCATTATCAACAGAGACAAGCAGGGGAAGAAGGAGGATGAGGAGGTACAGGCTGAACCCCTCATTATCAACAGAGACAAGCAGGGGAATAAGGAGGATGAGTAGGTACAGGCTGAAACCCTCATTATCAACAGAGACAAGCAGGGGAAGAAGGAGGATGAGGAGGTACAGGCTGAACCCCTCATTATCAACAGAGACAGGCAGGGGAAGAAGGAGGATGAGGAGGTACAGGCTGAACCCCTCATTATCAACAGAGACAGGCAGGGGAAGAAGGAGGATGAGGAGGTACAGGCTGAACCCCTCATTATCAACAGAGACAAGCAGGGGAAGAAGGAGGATGAGGAGGTACAGGCTGAAGCCCTCATTATCAACAGAGACAAGCAGGGGAAGAAGGAGGATGAGGAGGTACAGGCTGAACCCCTCATTATCAACAGAGACAAGCAGGGGAAGAAGGAGGATGAGGAGGTACAGGCTGAACCCCTCATTATCAACAGAGACAAGCAGGGGAAGAAGGAGGATGAGGAGGTACAGGCTGAACCCCTCATTATCAACAGAGACAAGCAGGGGAAGAAGGAGGATGAGGAGGTACAGGCTGAACCCCTCATTATCAACAGAGACAGGCAGGGGAAGAAGGAGGATGAGGAGGTACAGGCTGAACCCCTCATTATCAACAGAGACAGGCAGGGGAAGAAGGAGGATGAGGAGGTACAGGCTGAACCCCTCATTATCAACAGAGACAGGCAGGGGAAGAAGGAGGATGAGGAGGTACAGGCTGAACCCCTCATTATCAACAGAGACAGGCAGGGGAAGAAGGAGGATGAGGAGGTACAGGCTGAACCCCTCATTATCAACAGAGACAGGCAGGGGAAGAAGGAGGATGAGGAGGTACAGGCTGAACCCCTCATTATCAACAGAGACAGGCAGGGGAAGAAGGAGGATGAGGAGGTACAGGCTGAACCCCTCATTATCAACAGAGACAGGCAGGGGAAGAAGGAGGATGAGGAGGTACAGGCTGAACCTCTCATTATCAACAGAGACAAGCAGGGGAAGAAGGAGGATGAGGAGGTACAGGCTGAACCCCTCATTATCAACAGAGACAGGCAGGGGAAGAAGGAGGATGAGGAGGTACAGGCTGAAGCCCTCATTATCAACAGAGACAAGCAGGGGAAGAAGGAGGATGAGGAGGTACAGGCTGAACCCCTCATTATCAACAGAGACAGGCAGGGGAAGAAGGAGGATGAGGAGGTACAGGCTGAACCCCTCATTATCAACAGAGACAAGCAGGGGAAGAAGGAGGATGAGGAGGTACAGGCTGAAGCCCTCATTATCAACAGAGACAAGAAGTGGAAGAAGAAGGATGAGGAGGTACAGGCTTAAGCCCTCATTATCAACAGAGACAGGCAGGGGAAGAAGGAGGATGAGGAGGTACAGGCTGAACCCCTCATTATCAACAGAGACAGGCAGGGGAAGAAGGAGGATGAGGAGGTACAGGCTGAACCCCTCATTATCAACAGAGACAGGCAGGGGAAGAAGGAGGATGAGGAGGTACAGGCTGAACCCCTCATTATCAACAGAGACAAGCAGGGGAAGAAGGAGGATGAGGAGGTACAGGCTGAACCCCTCATTATCAACAGAGACAAGCAGGGGAAGAAGGAGGATGAGGAGGTACAGGCTGAACCCCTCATTATCAACAGAGACAGGCAGGGGAAGAAGGAGGATGAGGAGGTACAGGCTGAACCCCTCATTATCAACAGAGACAGGCAGGGGAAGAAGGAGGATGAGGAGGTACAGGCTGAACCCCTCATTATCAACAGAGACAGGCAGGGGAAGAAGGAGGATGAGGAGGTACAGGCTGAACCCCTCATTATCAACAGAGACAGGCAGGGGAAGAAGGAGGATGAGGAGGTACAGGCTGAAGCCCTCATTATCAACAGAGACAGGCAGGGGAAGAAGGAGGATGAGGAGGTACAGGCTGAACCCATAATCAACAGAGACAGGCAGGGGAAGAAGGCGGATGAGGAAGTACAGGCTGAACACAGGAATATCAACAGAGACAAGCAGGGGAAGAAGGAGGATGAGGAGGTACAGGCTGAACCCCTCATTATCAACAGAGACAGGCAGGGGAAGAAGGAGGATGAGGAGGTACAGGCTGAACCCCTCATTATCAACAGAGACAGGCAGGGGAAGAAGGAGGATGAGGAGGTACAGGCTGAACCCCTCATTATCAACAGAGACAGGCAGGGGAAGAAGGAGGATGAGGAGGTACAGGCTGAACCCCTCATTATCAACAGAGACAGGCAGGGGAAGAAGGAGGATGAGGAGGTACAGGCTGAACCCCTCATTATCAACAGAGACAGGCAGGGGAAGAAGGAGGATGAGGAGGTACAGGCTGAACCCCTCATTATCAACAGAGACAGGCAGGGGAAGAAGGAGGATGAGGAGGTACAGGCTGAACCCCTCATTATCAACAGAGACAGGCAGGGGAAGAAGGAGGATGAGGAGGTACAGGCTGAACCCCTCATTATCAACAGAGACAGGCAGGGGAAGAAGGAGGATGAGGAGGTACAGGCTGAACCCCTCATTATCAACAGAGACAGGCAGGGGAAGAAGGAGGATGAGAAGGTACAGGCTGAACCCTTCATTATCAACAGAGACAAGCAGGGGAAGAAGGAGGATAAGAAGGTACAGGCTGAACCCCTCATTATCAACAGAGACCAGCAGGGGAATAAGGAGGATGAGTAGGTACAGGCTGAAGCCCTCATTATCAACAGAGACAGGCAGTGGAAGAAGGAGGATGAGGAGGTACAGGCTGAACCCCTCATTATCAACAGAGACAAGCAGGGGAAGAAGGAGGATGAGGAGGTACAGGCTGAACCCCTCATTATCAACAGAGACAGGCAGGGGAAGAAGGAGGATGAGGAGGTACAGGCTGAACCCCTCATTATCAACAGAGACAAGCAGGGGAAGAAGGAGGATGAGGAGGTACAGGCTGAACCCCTCATTATCAACAGAGACAAGCAGGGGAAGAAGGAGGATGAGGAGGTACAGGCTGAACCCCTCATTATCAACAGAGACAAGCAGGGGAAGAAGGAGGATGAGGAGGTACAGGCTGAACCCCTCATTATCAACAGAGACAGGCAGGGGAAGAAGGAGGATGAGGAGGTACAGGCTGAACCCATTATCAACAGAGACAGGCAGGGGAAGAAGGCGGATGAGGAAGTACAGGCTGAACACCTCATTATCAACAGAGACAAGCAGGGGAAGAAGGAGGATGAGGAGGTACAGGCTGAACCCCTCATTATCAACAGAGACAGGCAGGGGAAGAAGGAGGATGAGGAGGTACAGGCTGAACCCATTATCAACAGAGACAGGCAGGGGAAGAAGGAGGATGAGGAGGTACAGGCTGAACCCCTCATTATCAACAGAGACAGGCAGGGGAAGAAGGAGGATGAGGAGGTACAGGCTGAACCCCTCATTATCAACAGAGACAGGCAGGGGAAGAAGGAGGATGAGAAGGTACAGGCTGAACTCCTCATTATCAACAGAGACAAGCAGGGGAAGAAGGAGGATGAGAAGGTACAGGCTGAACCCCTCATTATCAACAGAGACAAGCAGGGGAAGAAGGAGGATGAGGAGGTACAGGCTGAACCCCTCATTATCAACAGAGACAGGCAGGGGAAGAAGGAGGATGAGGAGGTACAGGCTGAACCCCTCATTATCAACAGAGACAAGCAGGGGAAGAAGGAGGATGAGGAGGTACAGGCTGAACCCCTCATTATCAACAGAGACAGGCAGGGGAAGAAGGAGGATGAGGAGGTACAGGCTGAACCCCTCATTATCAACAGAGACAGGCAGGGGAAGAAGGAGGATGAGGAGGTACAGGCTGAACCCCTCATTATCAACAGAGACAAGCAGGGGAAGAAGGAGGATGAGGAGGTACAGGCTGAACCCCTCATTATCAACAGAGACAAGCAGGGGAAGAAGGAGGATGAGGAGGTACAGGCTGAACCCCTCATTATCAACAGAGACAAGCAGGGGAAGAAGGAGGATGAGGAGGTACAGGCTGAACCCCTCATTATCAACAGAGACAGGCAGGGGAAGAAGGAGGATGAGGAGGTACAGGCTGAACTCCTCATTATCAACAGAGACAAGCAGGGGAAGAAGGAGGATGAGGAGGTACAGGCTGAACCCCTCATTATCAACAGAGACAAGCAGGGGAAGAAGGAGGATGAGGAGGTACAGGCTGAACCCCTCATTATCAACAGAGACAGGCAGGGGAAGAAGGAGGATGAGAAGGTACAGGCTGGAGCCCTCATTAACAACAGAGATGGACAGGGAAAGAAGGAGGATGAGGAGGTACAGGCTGAACCCCTCATTATCAACAGAGACAGGCAGGGGAAGAAGGAGGATGAGGAGGTACAGGCTGAACCCCTCATTATCAACAGAGACAGGCAGGGGAAGAAGGAGGATGAGGAGGTACAGGCTGAACCCCACATTATCAACAGAGACAAGCAGGGGAAGAAGGAGGATGAGGAGGTACAGGCTGAACCCCTCATTATCAACAGAGACAGGCAGGGGAAGAAGGAGGATGAGGAGGTACAGGCTGAACCCCTCATTATCAACAGAGACAGGCAGGGGAAGAAGGAGGATGAGGAGGTACAGGCTGAACCCCTCATTATCAACAGAGACAGGCAGGGGAAGAAGGAGGATGAGAAGGTACAGGCTGAACCCTTCATTATCAACAGAGACAAGCAGGGGAAGAAGGAGGATGAGAAGGTACAGGCTGAACCCCTCATTATCAACAGAGACAAGCAGGGGAAGAAGGAGGATGAGGAGGTACAGGCTGAACCCCTCATTATCAACAGAGACAAGCAGGGGAAGAAGGAGGATGAGGAGGTACAGGCTGAACCCCTCATTATCAACAGAGACAAGCAGGGGAAGAAGGAGGATGAGGAGGTACAGGCTGAACCCCTCATTATCAACAGAGACAAGCAGGGGAAGAAGGAGGATGAGGAGGTACAGGCTGAACCCCTCATTATCAACAGAGACAAGCAGGGGAAGAAGGAGGATGAGGAGGTACAGGCTGAACCCCTCATTATCAACAGAGACAGGCAGGGGAAGAAGGAGGATGAGGAGGTACAGGCTGAACCCCTCATTATCAACAGAGACAGGCAGGGGAAGAAGGAGGATGAGGAGGTACAGGCTGAACCCCTCATTATCAACAGAGACAAGCAGGGGAAGAAGGAGGATGAGGAGGTACAGGCTGAACCCCTCATTATCAACAGAGACAGGCAGGGGAAGAAGGAGGATGAGGAGGTACAGGCTGAACCCATTATCAACAGAGACAGGCAGGGGAAGAAGGCGGATGAGGAAGTACAGGCTGAACCCCTGATTATCAACAGAGACAAGCAGGGGAAGAAGGAGGATGAGAAGGTACAGGCTGAGCCCCTCATTATCAACAGAGACAAGCAGGGGAAGAAGGAGGATGAGGAGGTACAGGCTGAACCCCTCATTATCAACAGAGACAAGCAGGGGAAGAAGGAGGATGAGGAGGTACAGGCTGAACCCCTCATTATCAACAGAGACAAGCAGGGGAAGAAGGAGGATGAGGAGGTACAGGCTGAACCCCCATTATCAACAGAGACAAGCAGGGGAAGAAGGAGGATGAGGAGGTACAGGCTGAACCCCTCATTATCAACAGAGACAAGCAGGGGAAGAAGGAGGATGAGGAGGTACAGGCTGAACCCCTCATTATCAACAGAGACAGGCAGGGGAAGAAGGAGGATGAGGAGGTACAGGCTGAACCCCTCATTATCAACAGAGACAGGCAGGGGAAGAAGGAGGATGAGGAGGTACAGGCTGAACCCCTCATTATCAACAGAGACAGGCAGGGGAAGAAGGAGGATGAGGAGGTACAGGCTGAACCCCTCATTATCAACAGAGACAGGCAGGGGAAGAAGGAGGATGAGGAGGTACAGGCTGAACCCCTCATTATCAACAGAGACAAGCAGGGGAAGAAGGAGGATGAGAAGGTACAGGCTGAACCCCTCATTATCAACAGAGACAGGCAGGGGAAGAAGGAGGATGAGGAGGTACAGGCTGAACCCCTCATTATCAACAGAGACAGGCAGGGGAAGAAGGAGGATGAGGAGGTACAGGCTGAACCCCTCATTATCAACAGAGACAGGCAGGGGAAGAAGGAGGATGAGGAGGTACAGGCTGAACCCCTCATTATCAACAGAGACAGGGAAAGAAGGAGGATGAGGAGGTACAGGCTGAACCCCTCATTATCAACAGAGACAGGCAGGGGAAGAAGGAGGATGAGGAGGTACAGGCTGAACCCCTCATTATCAACAGAGACAGGCAGGGGAAGAAGGAGGATGAGGAGGTACAGGCTGAACCCCTCATTATCAACAGAGACAGGCAGGGGAAGAAGGAGGATGAGAAGGTACAGGCTGAACCCCTCATTATCAACAGAGACAAGCAGGGGAAGAAGGAGGATGAGAAGGTACAGGCTGAACCCCTCATTATCAACAGAGACAAGCAGGGGAAGAAGGAGGATGAGGAGGTACAGTCTGAACCCCTCATTATCAACAGAGACCAGCAGGGGAATAAGGAGGATGAGTAGGTACAGGCTGAAGCTCTCATTATCAACAGAGACATGCAGTGGAAGAAGGAGGATGAGGAGGTACAGGCTGAACCCCTCATTATCAACAGAGACAAGCAGTGGAAGAAGGAGGATGAGGAGGTACAGGCTGAAGCCCTCATTATCAACAGAGACAAGCAGGGGAATAAGGAGGATGAGTAGGTACAGGCTAATAGGTAGGACTGTCTCGCATATTGGGAGAGTTAGTGGTGGGGAGAAGTTTGGGTTCTTTGTTGTGTAGAGGACTTCTGTTTTGTTGAAGATGATCCAGAGGTTCGTTGCACTTAGCCAGGCTTGTGCTTCTTTAATGCAGGAGGGAAGTGTATGTTGGTTGGGGTTTGTGATGTCTATGGTGATGTAAAGCATGATATTATCGGCGTAAATGTGATAGCCTACTTTGAAGTTTCTAAATATGTTGCATACAGGTTGGAGGTACAGGTTGAAAAAGAGTGAGGATAGGGCGGAGCCCTGGAGGATACCCTGTTCCTGTTTGAAGCTTTACGATGTTTCTGTGCCTACTTGTACTTGTTGAGTGCGGTTTTGTAGATATAGTGAAGTGTGGTTCCTATGATGCCTATTTGTTCCAATCTTTTGATTAGCATGTTATGACTGACACTGTCAAATGCTGATGCAATGTCAAGGAATACTAGTATCAATGCTTGTTTTGTATTGTCCATTCCGTGTATGAGTTTGTCTTTTAGGATTAGTAAGAGCGTCTCCACTCCATGATGAGGGTGGAAGCCATACTGATGATCATATAGGGGAGCATTGAGATAGATGTGGCCATGTAACTGTGTTTGTACAATCTTTTCAATTAGCTTGGAAACAAATGGGATACTCGCTATAATCCTATAGCTCGCTATAGGACTATAGCTCTTCCATCATATTCAAAAAATCGTAAAAGACTCACTCCAACAGGGATACATGCCGCAACCCTTAAAACATGCCATGATACAACCAATAATTAAAAACAACAGCCTTAATCCTTCTGAACCAAAATCATACCGCCCTATCTCCAGCCTACCATTCCTTGCAAAAATTGTGGAAAAGACAGTACAGAGACAACTCCAAAACCACATTGACATGAATGCACCACTGGACATCCATCAACATGGCTTTAAACCTCAACACGGCGTGGAAACGCTACTCACTTCCCTCTTTGATACTCTCCTAAGAGGAATGGATAACATAAAGAGTGGATTCCTATTAATATTCATGGACATATCGGCAGCCTTCGACACTATATCCCATGCTAAGCTACTACAACGCCTACAGCAGATAGGATTACGCAAGAACACTCTGAAGTGGTTTACTTCTTACTTGGAGGATCGTACACAACAGGTCAAAAATGACCAAAAGAAATCACTGCAGTTCCCCGTCATGCAAGGAGTACCACAAGGATCAGCCCTATCATCAATGTTATTTAATATTTACATCCAACTCATATGCAACATCATTAAACACCACAAACTCCATTACCGCATCTATGCCAATGACATCATGGTGTATGCTCCAATCAACCTACCAGCAATAGATATCACAACAATAAATAAACGCTTGGAAGACATGAATGCCTGGCTCACTGCCAACAACCTAACGGTCAATTTCGATAAAACAGAGGTGATGTTCATCACCAGGAACCCCACCTTCGTTCCACCACAAACTACTAGCATCTTAGAAAAACTCATAGTAGTAAAAGATAAAGTTAAGTACCTGAGCATCACATTGGACATAGCCTTAAACATGAAATCCCACATCTCTAAAACTGCAAATAAGGCATATCAATGCTTAAGAGTCATCAGAAAGATCAAGCCATTACTCTAGAAAGACCACTTCCGCACAGTGTGCCAAGCACTCATCACACCTCTGCTGGACTACGGAAACTCACTATATCAAAGCCTCCCTCAACAAACATTACACCCACTCCAGATGGTACAAAACACTACAGCACGCATCATAACAGACAAACCATGATATGAACATATCATCCCTGTCCTACAACAACTGCACTGGTTCCCAATGGTAACAAGAGCAAAATTTAAAACAATCATGATTATCTTTAAGATCATTCACCATCTCTCAGCAGATGCACTACAACACATCATAACAAGAGATATCAGCAATAGACCAAGGACCAGCACTGACAACATGATCGACACACCTACAGGATATCACAAGACTAAACAAATAATCTCAAAGAGAGCCACATCACTACTGGCGTCCACTCTATGGAACTCTCTCCCAACAAGTCTGAGGGCAATGGATGACATCACAGAGTTCCTCAAAGACCTGAAAACCCTGCTTTTTATCGAAACATATGAAAATACAGACAATATTCCCTACCCAAACATTAATACAATAACACACAGTAATACAACAACCTCCGACAGCTAGATACCTCCACCAACTACACACCTACTTAACCTAACCGGACAATCGAGTCCATTATACAATGTACTTAAATACCCCTACAATTTTACTGGCTAAATGTCTAAATGTTGTTAAGTACCCACATGTTGTCTAAATGTTGTTAAGCACCCACATGTTGTCCTGTCTAAATGTTGTTAAGCATCCACATGTTAAATATTGTTAAATACCCACATGTTAAATGTAACCCACCAATTGTGCTATCACTGATCTATCCCTTTTCAGAAAGGCACTCAAATCCCACCTCTTCCCCCAATATTACTTGACCAACTAACCAATCTTAATCACTACCCAAACTAAGAACAAATCCTGTTATGTATACTTGTAAATACTCTTGTAAATAGTTGCAGTAATGACGTCCCATGTTTTATCCAAGTTCTCTGACCTTGTTCTCTGTAAAACCTAACAGTTTGTTGTTATGGTATGTTGTTATATTGTGAACCGCGCTGATTCTGAATAGAGCGGTATATAAGAGCCTGTAATAAATAAATAAAATAAATAAATAAATAATAATGTGACCACTTTGATTGAAGGATAAGGTGGTATACAAATCTGTCTAAATAAATAAATATAGGAACTGGGGTTCATCTTCTCTAGGAATTTGTTTTTTAGGATTGGGTGGATCATGGACTGTGAGTTTGGGTGGCATTTATGGTTTACTATGGGTAGTAGGTAAGGGGCTAATTCAATTTTGGTTGCCTTGTTCCAGCTGACTGGGCACGAGTCAAGTGAGGATATGGTAGGGTTGATTTTGGTGATCATGTTTAGAAGTTGTCTTTGATCGACTAGGTGGAAAGAGGTTGGCTCGAATGGGGATGTGGTGACATCCGTGGACATACTTTTTAGTTTATCTGTGAAATGGTTGGCAAATGTATGAGGTTTAATGGTGACATTATGTATGTCATTATTGGGAGTTTGTGTTAGGGATTTGACTATTTCAAAGAGCTCCCTCAGGCGATTGAGTGATTTGATAAGTATTTTGGTGTGGTAGTCTTTCTTTCTATTGAGGATGGTCTCTTTGTGTATGCATCTGTCTCTTCTCTGCATTTGAATGTGCTAGTTGTTGTTAAGTGCCGTCGAGTCGGAGTCGACTCATGGCGACCCTCTGCATAGCCATCCTAAATTGTCTTCGGTCTTCAGTCAGGCGGCTCATTGTTGACAGACTGGTAGCTGTAGCTGCTGTTATTGTATCGATCCATCTCATTGCTGGCCTTCCTCTTTTGCGTTGACCTTCTATCTTGCCAAGCATAATGTCTTTCTCTAATGATCTCTCTCTTTGCATGATGTGTCCAAAGTATGAAAGTCAAAGTCTTTTCATCTGAGCTTCTAAGGAAAGCTTAGGTTTGATCTCCTCTAGTACCGACTGGTTTGTTCGTCGGGCAGTCCATGGTATACACAGTATTCGCCGCCAGCACCATAATTCAAAGGCATCAAGTTTCTTCCTATCTGTCTTTTTCACTGTCCAGCTTTCACATCCATATGATGTTATTGAAAATACCATGGCTTGAACAAGTCAAATCTTTGTATGGAGAGAGACATCTCTGCTCTTGAGAATCTTATCTAGGTCTTTCATAGCCATTCTGCCAAGAGCAATGCGTCGTCTGATTTCTTGACTGCTTGTTGCTTCTTTATTGATAGTTGATCCAAGTAGGTTAAAGTTGTTCACAATTTCAATTTCTTCTCCTTCAATGATGAACCTGTTGATTATGCCAGTTGTCATGATCTTTGTCTTCTTTACATTAAGGTGCAGGCCCATTTTGAGACTATGTTCTTTGATTGTGAGAAGCAAATGTTTCAGATCATCTTCACTTTCAGCCAGTAATGTGCTATCATCAGCATAGCGAAGGTTGTTGATGAGTCTTCCACCAATCTTCACACCTCTGTTGTCTTCATACAATCCTGCTTCTCTGATGATTTGTTCTGCATATAAATTAAATAGGTAGGGGGAAAGTATGCAGCCTTGTCTTACACCTTTGCTTATTTTAAACCATTCTGTTTCTCCTTGTTCCGTTCGAACTGTTGCTTCTTGATCAATGTACAGATTGCGCAAGAGAACGATCAGGTGTTCTGGTATATCCATGCTTCTTAATGTGGCCCAGAGTTTCTCATGGTTTACACAGTCAAAAGCCTTGCTATAGTCGATAAAGCACAAATAGATATCCTTTTGGTATTCTTTAGTCTTTTCAAGAATCCATCTCACATCCGCAATGATGTCTCTCATTCCTCGCCCTTTCCTGAACCCTGCTTGCACTTCAGGTAGTTCTTGTTCCAGGTATGGTTGTAGTCTCTTTTGAATAATCTTCAGTAGAATCTTGATGGCATGTGGGATCAGAGTGATTGTGCGATAATTTCCACAGTCAGTTGAATCACCTTTCTTTAGTATTGGTATAAACACAGATCTTTTCCAGTCAGTTGGCCATGATGTTGTCTTCCATATTTCTTGGCAGAGCCTTGTGATAGTTTAGCTATCAGCATCACTGATGCACGCAAGCCCTCACAGCACGACAAGCTGCAAACCAAGTGAGAGTGAATGTGATTAAAGTGTGCTTAAACATGCTGCTTTCCATGCTTAAAAGCCACGATAGTTTTCTGCATTGGCCTGTAAGTAATGGCCCAACAAACAGCTTAGTCCAGGCGGTGCGCAAATCTACTACTACTTACTGAGAATTTGTATAGCGCTACAAGACATACGCAGCACTGCACAGACATGTAAGAGACAGTCCCTGCTCATCCAAGCTTACAATCTAGTCAAGGCAGACAACACAGCTGGTGTAGAAAGGATATATCTAGGGGAAATGTTAAGGAAACACAAAGGTGAATCAAGATTGGAAAGCGGCAGTGAAGAGGTGAGTTTTCAGCCTCACAAAGGACGTCACAAGGGAATCCCTGCCTGGAGAGCTTCTTTTGCTCTTATGCTCATCCATCCATTTTCAAAAAGGTCTGATGGTCTTCCCTACATAAAGCAACCCACAAGGGCAAAAAATCCATATAAGAACAGATTGAAGTGTAAAGTATGTGGTAGCCCCATTGGTGGAACATTGTTTGAGTCTTGGGCATGTGTTTAGTGACTTACGATGTTTTTGCATGATTGAAATACAGGCAGGAGAAGCGGGAAAGTCCAGGGAAGATACTTTAATTTTGTGTGAGCAGCGCTGGATTTTCCGCTTACACACAGTATCTCCAGCAGGTCTAAATGCACACATTGACTGGGGAGTGTGTGCATGATTGGTTTAAAAAGAAGCTCTCTAGGCAGGGATTCCCTTGTGATGTCACTTGATAGAACATGCTTAAAAGGTTCTTTTGTTGAGCCCGCATGCGCAACATTTTTTCAGCGATGTTGAAGAGAGCCTGGTGTTTGAATGTTTTGTGCTGTATAAATGGTGGTTTATGGTAAGTGAAATTTGATGAGGTAGTTATATTGTTTATGAGGATGTTTAGTGAGGTTAGTTTTTAAGTTTGCGTTGTTCCTTTGTCAACAGCTGTTTAATACTCCCCTGATGAAGCTTTCTTGAGAAGCGCTCGAGGGGCGCCTGAAGTGAGGCTTTGGGGAAGCGGAATAGATCTTAACACTTTTCAATATTTTCTACAGAAGTTAAGTCATGATGATTTGATCTATTGTTTGTTTTTGTATATTGGTATGTGCTGCTTCACAATAGAGTGGTGATCGTTGATGCAATAGGGCATAGCATATGGTTTTCCATACGCTGTTACTAATGCCCATCGGGTCTGAGCCCCCTCTATGTGTTAACTAATTATACAAAGAAATGATGTTGATTTGAAGATTTGTGATTTTGAAATCGTCATAACAGGTTTTGATATAAATGGAATGTGTTTCCATTTATTTGACAAGAGTTTTCACTCCGGAAATGACCTTAATAGCGTTGGACTCCTGGTAACCAAGTAGCCCCTGGATTTTCTAGGCAAACTATGACTGGAAGTAAATTGCCAGGCCTTTTCTTCCAAGGCAATGGAGGATAAAGTGACTTGCCCAAAGTCACAGTGAGTACCAGTGGGAACTGAATCCTGATCTCTTGTGTATGAGGCTGTTGCTCTAACCATTAGGCTAATCCTCCACTCCCTGGATGTGTTAGATGGCTCAAAAGATCAACACATGGCAACATGTGATCTCTACAATGTGATGATTTAGTCCACTGACCTGCTACCATGCAGTCCAGCAGATGGCCTCCTATGAGCAATGCAGACAGCATTATTTGTACAGCTTGATGTGCAGGCAGCCTGGTCACATATGTAGCACACACATATATGACAGCATGTGGGCCCACATTTTGGGATGCAGAATGCAGTGCCTCTAACAGCATGGCCATGGGAGTCTGTGGCCAGGTAAGAGTTGTTACACACCTCAGCACTGCTTGGTGCCTCCACACATTGAGGATGGTGTATTACTGTGGCTGGCACCATGTTTTCATGTGGGTATGTGTTCTAATGCTGCCATGCAAGAGGGTTTTCTCAGCTTTGCACAGGTCTCTCCAAGGGGCTCATGTGTGCATCCCCTCTGTCAGTATACCTTGCGTGCTCAACATGGCATGGCAGCTGGTGGTGGGCCAGTGACAAGGTGGTTATTTGGGTGGTAGCAGTGTGTCTCAGGATTGAGGGCCACAGCTGGTATGCATCACTTAGTTGATTCCTGTGTACACTTCCTCATGGGTCGTCTGAGATGGCCATGGTTGCTATGTGACCTTGGTGATGAACAAATTACTGATGCACAGTCATATGATGGGTGCATATCATAGCTGTGCCCATCACTGGGGGAAGGGGTCCAGTCCACCAGTAGTTGTGGTACATGGAGTGTGCATGGGGGAGGCATGCTGTACCCAAGTCTGTGATCCCAACACATGCCAAGATATGACTGCCAGATTTTGTGTCACTGTGTGACATGACTGGGTGAGTGACATTCTTGCTATCGAGGTCAATCAGGAACAGGTGTGGGAAAGCTTGAAGTCTATACAGGCAGTATGATAAGCTTAGGGACACGAGGGGGTCTCATGATTCCTGGGATGGGGGGGGCTGGTGTTATCTGCCCCCCCCCATCCCAGGAATCATGAGACCTAACCAGGGCTCTACAGATCAACAAACAGTAAGGATTTGAGGGGGACCTTTTGCTGAACTCTAGTAACCTCCTCAGGTTTAGAAACTGCTAACACCTAATCAGGAGTTAGTGTGCTTGATTTCCTGAGTGCAGCTGAGGCCTGCATAAAAGGCTCCAGTGCCTTGCCCTTTTGAGGCTTTCCTAACCAGGGCTCTACAGATCAACAAACAGTAAGGATTTGAGGGGGACCTTTTGCTGAACTCTAGTAACCTCCTCAGGTTTAGAAACTGCTAACACCTAATCCAGAGTTAGTGGGCTTGATTTCCTGAGTGCAGCTGAGGCCTGCATAAAAGGCTCCAGTGCCTTGCCCTGTTGAGGCTTTCCTAACCAGGGCTCTACAGATCAACAAACAGTAAGGATTTGAGGGTTTGTTTGTTTTTATTATATTACATTGCTAGCTCTCTGACTGGGAGCTCTTAAAACGGTTTTTGGTATATATATTATTTTTAAAGCAAGGTTATTTTCTTTTTGGTGCTTTAGGGGACCTTTTGCTGAACTCTAGTAACCTCCTCAGGTTTAGAAACTGCTAACACCTAATCATTTTTCAGATATATTAGTGAGAAGAGGAAGGGCAAAAGTGCTATTGTCAGACTCAAGGGTGTAGGGGGGGGGGAATATGTAGAAGCTGATAAGGATAAAGCGGAATTGCTTAACAAATATTTTTGTTCTGTGTTCACAGATGAAGAACCAGGAGCAGGACCTCATAAAACACCCACAAATAGGAACAGAAGCGAGGGACATCTTGAACAATTTTCAGAAGACTGTGTTCGTGAGAAACTAGCTCAACTTAAAGTAGACAAAGCGATGGGACTGGATGGGATACACCCTAGAATACTGATGGAACTTGGGGACGTTCTAGCAACTCCACTGACTGACCTTTTCAATGCTTCGTTGGAGTCGGGAGTGGTGCCAAAGGACTGGAAAGAGGCTCATGTGGTGCCTTTACACAAAAGCGGAAGTAAGGATGTGGTTGAAAACTACAGGCCAGTTAGTTTAACTTCGGTGGTGAATAAATTATTGGAAACGCTGCTGAAAGAGAAAATAGTGAGGTTTCTGGAGTCCAGCGGATTACAGGATCCGAGGCAGCATGGATTCACCAGAGGCAGGTCTTGTTAGACAAATCTGATTGATTTCTTTGACTGGGTAACCAGGGAGTTGGACCGAGGGAGAGCTCTAGATGTGATGTATTTAGATTTCAGTAAAGCCTTTGACACTGTTCCTCACAGGCGACTTATAAACAAACTGAGCACCCTAGGGATGGACCCTAAAGTTACTGCTTGGGTTAGAAATTGGTTGGGTGGGAGGCGACAAAGAGTACAAGTAAATGGAGCTCACTCTGAGGAGAAGGATGTTACCAGTGGTGTGCCCCAGGCATCTGTCCTTGGTCCGATTCTTTTTAACATCTAAACAGCTAAAAACCTTCCTTTTCATGGACCACGTCAGGGAGTACACCTAGCACTCCATATCCCAGACCACCAATCATGTTAACACCCAGACAGAGATTAACCTACCTCCTAGAATTTGTACATATGTTTCATTGTAGATAAGTTATGTAACCCTTTCCTATGTTTCTTATGTAAGTTCTTTGAAAATGATTTGAGTTGTAATATAAACCACTTTGATTTTAGGATAAGGCAGTATAGAAAAACGTGTTAAATAAATAAATAAAATATGCCAAAGTACTTGTACAGTAGTTCACAAAGGAAGGCCCATGCTGCACATGTGGCGCCTCAGTGATTGTTGCCACACTGCAGCCCATCTGGGCTCTGTTTGTGACAGCTGTTTGGCTTGGAAGGCACAGTGAGGATTAGAGCATCTTTATTTATTTATCCAGATTTGTATAACACTTTCTCCTTCAATCAAAGTGGTTGTTTACATAGGTTGGGATGACATTACATGGGTTGGGACAACATTAAAGAGGGGTAACGGGACCTACACAGAGGCTAAGGTGGGTAGGATCATTGCACATTTAGGCTTGTGAAAGGAGTCTTTAGTATGTTTGGTTGTAACATTTGTCATGAGGCTGGTACCAATAAAGATGCAGAGTTGAAAAGAAACTGTTTTTCACAGAGTTCTAGGTGTGCAATTACCTCAAAGCACAGCTAGAGGGGGCAGGAGTGATTCTACAGAAGCTAATGAGGGTAGGAGAGCTAACCAGTTGCACCTGGAAATGAGCCCGGGAGATTCAAAGGGAAGATCCCTTTATAAACGGAAGCTTAATGCTAGCAAAGCAGAAGGAGAAGGGGAAGAAGCAGCAGGAAGAACAGGAAGAACAGCAGAAGGAGAAGGAACAAGGATTACGGCTGAAGAAGGAGGGAGAGACCTGAAGGAAGGAATCCTCCTTGAGCAATCCCAAAAGGACAGAATTCACAGAGGTAGAGTTCAGAGGGGCCAAGCTACGAGAGCCGCTGTTCAGAGGGAGTCTGCTAAGGAAAGCAGTCAGGCTGGAGGGTATGCCACTCCCTGCTTAAGCAACGTTCCTGAGTCCAAAGCTGAAAGACATATACAGAGCCAGAGAGCCAGGCTTGGAGGAAAGCCTGCAGGCATTGGAGTATGCTGAACAAGCTTTACCAGGTACCCGAGGGTAAAGAGTTTCTAACAAAGCTACTTTGTCACTGAAGCATAGAGCTGGAGAATCCGGACCAGGTTTTATTCAGCTTTCAGGAAGTCCAGCACTGCCCAGAAGCTACCGACAGAAAACCTGTTGTCACAGAGACGTGCATGAGAGAGAAGGCTCCAGAGCTTCAAGCCACAGAAACTCAAGGTATGAAAGTTTTATTCCTGCTAAAGAAAGCTTAACTCCTAAAAGCACTGCTAAAACTAAAACTCACTTTATAAGAAGAGGAAAGAAACCAGAGTGGTTTAAAGAACTACCAGAAGACTTTAAAGCACAGTCTTATTGGAGGCAAGATACCAGAGACCGTCCATATAAAGCTGTAACTGCCAGGGACAGCGTGTGCTCTGAGGGGGAAAGTAGTGAAGCTGAATTTATGGAAATGGAAGAAGCAAATACTATTCCCATTCCTCAGGAAGAAGCTATGGATTGTAGTTTGTGTATGGCTTCTAGCCTAGAATCCATAGTGTCCTTGTAAATAAGAAAAAGTCTTGTTTAAATTGCCTTGCCCTGGAATGAATTGAATTCCTCCCTTTAACCCTTACAACTAATTGTGAAGATATTAACAATTGGTTTTACCTGCTTATTATTGGAACCTTTATGAACAAAGGGCATTCTTTGATTTCTAGTGTCTTAATGAACCCTTGCACAGAGGGGAAATAAAAGCCTTGTTTCCCTACACTCGTGACTTACTTATTGAGTTCTCACAAGGAACTGAAATACCTAAGACCAATCTCCATTTTGGCCTTAAAATACCCCACGCTCCTTGAAAATAAATATGTTGTACAGCATGCCCTTACCGCCATTGGCCACTAGGGGATGCCGGCACAACACATTATATGAATAGATAGGTTTTTAAGGATTTATGGAAGTCTTTGAGGTCATTTATTGCCCGCCGTCCATCCGGTAGGGAATTCCAGGGGGCTGGTGCTGAGAGGGATATGGCTCTGTTGGAGGTCACTTGTTTTGTTTTATGGTAGCCAGTGGGTACGTGGAGTCTATTGCTGCTGTTGGTTCTTCTGGGTCTGTGGATTGTGTCCCTGGTTATCAAACTGTGGAGTACGTCTACCGTGCATAGATGTATGATCTTGAATATGTTTACGGTTGCTTTGTATCTTGCTCGTGCAGAGATTGGCAGCCAGTGCAGTTGCCGGAGTACAGGTGTAATGTGCTCATGCTTGGTTGTGCCGGTTATGATTCAGGCTGCAGTGTTCTGTACTAGCTGGAGTGGATGGGTAGCCTGCTTAGATAGTCCTTGATATAAGGAGTTTCCATAGTCGAGTATTGGGGTGATGACTACCTCGCATACAGTGCAGAAATGATCCTGGCTGAGGATTGGTTTGAATCTACGGATGAGCTTCATTTGTTGGTGTGCCTTTGCAGCAGTTTTGCTTTTATGTGATTGAAGATTTAAATTACTGTCCAGGGTGACACCTAAGTATTTCACCTTGTCTTTTATTGGTATTGTTCAGTTGAGGATACTGATGGCTGGAGGTGGGCTAAATTTGGGGTTCCTGGTTATGATCATTGCTTCCGTTTTGTCAAAGTTTACCTTCAGGTTGTTCTCAGTGAGCCAGTTGTTCATATCTTCGAGGCAGCGAGTCATGGGAGCCATATCCGGGCTTAGAGTGTCCATTGGGGCATACACCATAATGTTGTTGGTATAGATGTGATATTGTAACATATGGTGTTTGATAATGTGGCAGATCGGTTGGATGTAGATGTTGAATAGAATGGATGAGAATGCTGATCCTTGTGGTACTCCTTGCTCGATAGGGAAGTGTGATGATTTTCCCTGGGCACATTTAACCTGTTGCATTCTGTTGTTTACTGTAGATAGGATGTGAACCATTTTATTGTACTGTTGCTAAGCCCAATCTTCTGTAGCCTGTTTAACATTATTGTGTGGGAGAGTGTGTCGAATGCGCCTGAAATGTCCAAGAATACCAGCAAAATTCCATTTTTTATATTGTCTAGTCCCTTCAGACAATTGTCAAAAAGGGATGTGAGTAGTGTTTCTTCATTGTGTTGTGGTTTGAAGCCATGCTGCTGTGGGTCTAATGGTGCTTGCAGGTCAATGTAGTTCTGTAGTTGCCTTTGTGCTACCTTTTCAATAACCTTTGATATGAAGGGTAGGCTGAATATGGGGCGGAATGATTTTGGGTCCGTAGGGCTCAGCCTTGTGCCCTTGAAGATTGGTCGTATCATGGCATGTTTAAGTGCCTGTGGCAAGTGTCCTTGCTGCAGGGACTCCATTACAATATTGTGGATGTGCTTGGATAGTTGTTCCTTGGATTTCTTGATCCATTCCACTGGGCATGGGTCTGATGGGGATGTGGTTGTGTTTAGGGTGCTCACAATGTTCTCTATGCACTGCACCGTTGGTATAGAGAAATTATCACAGGTTGGATGGTCCTTAGGCCATGTTTGACTGTATGTGGACTTATTGCTCTCCGGGGCTTGTTTTTATTTATTTAACAATCATTTATATACCGCATCTTCCATAGATCAGTTGCGGTTCACAATAAACAACAATTAACAAAGCAGAGTTTGTTTTACATGTAACATCATATAACCAAAGCAATAAAATAAGTAAACAACAAATGTTAAAACTGAACAGCACAGAACAGTGCAAACTATATACATTATATACAGATACACATTATGTAGGGCTTGTGCGGTATTCTTGCTCATGAGGTAATTTGCATATTCTTGAGGATCAATATGGTGGGTACTGTGCCCAGAATTGTCTTTAGTAAGCTTTTTTACAATGCTAAAGAGCTCTCTTGGCTTGTTTGCTGCTCTCATAATAAGATTGGTATGGTGTTGCTGTTTGTGCTCATTGATCAGATTGTTATATATGTGTTGTTCATTTCTGTACTGCTGCAGAGTGTCCATTGATTTGTTCCGTCTCCATTTCCTTTCCAGTCTTGTAAGGGAGCGTTTTGCTTCTCTGATTGTGTTGGAGTATCAGGGGGCATTGCATCTTTTGTGGGCATTAGAGTTATCCTTGCTTGGTGCTGATGCGGCCTTGGATATGATTTGGTTCCATTTGTCTGTTTCATTTAAGTTGTTGGATTCTTGTTGAATGTGCAGTATTATTTCCTTCAGGAAGGTTTCTTTGTTGTAGGCTTTGAATCTTCCTGTTGTGTTGTACTCGTTATGAGTGTGAGTAGTGACTTCTAGGTGTAAGGTGAATGTGAGGACATGGTGTTCGGACCAAGGGACTGGTGTAGGTGTTGGGCTTGATAGCTGGTTTTGCTTGGACAGTTGCGTTAACAGTGCCAGCAGCAAGTTACCAAATGTGGTTCCATCATTGAAGCATAGATGGCCACTGCTGTTATGTGTCTGTGGAACTGGGTGTCCAATGCAGGCTGTAATACATTGTACCCTGGGTGCAGTGCAGGCATGTAGACTCTGGGTATGTTTTCCAATGCATTCAGGATGTGCCTGGCAGGTTGTCTGGAGCCCAAGACTGATATCCTTGCTGGCAGGGACCTATCATCTGGTGTCTTATGGAGGGAACTGCAGCCCAGCATGTGGAGTTCTGGTAAATGGTTGGAGCCCTGGTTCAGTGTAGTACAGGCCAAGGTTCATATCCCATCTGTGACCTTGGCCACATCATTGCACCCTCTTATGTCAGGGGAAGGGCCAGACAATATATTTCTGATCCTGCTGGCAGGAAGACCAAGGAGTTGCAGGATCTCCGGGGTCTGTATTGCTTTAAGGGCATACATTGGCATGATTCTGAGGTACCTTTTATAGACGCCCGTTGCGGCGACTGGAAGCTATGCAGTGCACATAGTGGGTGGTTGCCACTAACAACAGTTAGTAAAGGTACCCCCGAAAACAGGCAATGTGTGCCGTTAAAGTAATACAGAGCCAAGTGATCCAGCAACTCCTGGGTCTTCCTGGCAGTGGGATCAGAGATATATTGGTCACCCATTCCACAGAGAGGAGGCAGTTACTTGGCCTAGGTCACAGGTGGGATTTGAACCCTGGGCTGTGCTTTCATACCCTTTGCATTACCGGGTGGTAATGTGCACACTGGACACTCTTAACGCTCGCTGTCCATTTACCACATGGTAACTTGCTGCTGGCACTGTTAACACTGGCACAGCTACTCCCCGCCCCATCCTTTCCTGCACATTGAGACCCTTAATGGTGCCAATTTGTGCTCGTTAACAGTGTACCTTTAGTGCCATTTAGTAATCATGCCCCTTTGATTCTACTTCTTTGTAGTCTCTTAGAATGTCTTATCATTTGTTCTGTAATACCTTTCACATATTTAAAGGACTGCATCCTATTTCCTCTGTCCCTCATCTCCTTTAGGATATACATACTTAGGGCTCCAGTCTCTTGTCATATGGTTTACAGTTTATTAAAATTTGATATACTGCCCTTCAGTACAGCAGAAATGTTCACAAATCCATGACAGTTGTCCAGAATCTCATCTTCCCTTCCTTGTTCACTCTCCAGGTAGCCAGCATCTTCCCTTACCTTCCCCCTCCCCTCTCCTTCCCCAGGTATCCAATATTTCCCCTTGCCTTTTCCTATGGTGCTGATAAGGATTTGGGTGGGCATGACAATTGAAAAGGCGCAAGTGAATGATCAGTCCAAGGATACGGTATTGGAGAAATGGTGTCACTGTAGTAGTAGTAGAGAGAGAGGGCATAATGAAATCAAGTGTTTGCCCCACTACGAGTCAGGAACAAAACATGTTGTTGCAATAAGATGATTGAAAGAAAGTGGTGGTCTCGTGGCCTATTGGGATTATGTATGTGAAAGTTATAATCACCCAAAATGAGAAGAGAAGAATAAGTTGTGGAAACCTCGGTCAGTGTAGCTACCAACAGATCCCAGAGAGGAGAGGAGGATGACAAAGAGGGAGGTACACAAGACAAAAGTAGAGTAAGATCATACAGTGGAGGATGTGTGCTAAAAGGGATTCAGGATAATGCCGAGTGGAAGAAGAAAGTTCAACGATCTGAAGTGACTGGCGAAACAGGAAAGCCACCCCACCTCCTGTTCTAGATGAATGGGAGACAGACAATAGGTCAAAACTAGTGATAGCAATAGCAGTAAAGGCTAGCACAAGTAGTATATAATGATGGAGAGGGCACATATGGCACAATGTCTCCAGAAGTCCTACAGATTACATCAGGTTCAGTAGCAAGCATCCAGTGTTATGACCTCATAGTTAAGAGGGATCTACTATCTTTGTTGGAGGATGATGTACTTTAAACTTCATTCCATGCCTAAGGGCCATGCCCAAGGACCTTTCAGCATGACCCTTAGGTGCAGGCCCACCAGGTTCAGGCACACTGAAGAGCACTGTTGTTTAAAGTTCCATGAAACCAGTGACTGGCCCAAGAGGCAGGGAGACGACTCACGCTGAAGCACCAATGAAAATGATGGCATGTCTTTTGATGGAGACCTCTTACCCTTTTAATCACTTTCTTCTGTGCTATCTCCAGCCTTTTTGAAGGTGATTTTATAAACACCCATGCAGGCTATGCACATTACCGCACATATTCAGGGCTTATTTTATAAAGTGCATCATGAATGTGCTTGACTTTATAAAATAGCGGCACATGGATATGCCTTAACTTAGTCGTGCCTAGATTGGGTGGAAGAATGCATAAACCATTGGATTCTATAACTTAAATGCGTTAATCTAGGCTCCATCTATGTTCCACACCATGCACACTCCAAGAGAACTTTAAGTATGCCCAATGGGACTTATCACATGCTCACAGACAAGCAACCACCTAAAGTGCTTCCATAAGCACACATTCACGCATATGAGCCTTTTAAAATATGGACGTACATGAGTTTTGCATGCAGAACTTTCCGCACAGCCCTTATAAAATCAGCCTCCAAATCTGAACAGCATATTCCAAGTGACTCCTTGCCGATGTCCTAGATAGAGACCTTAACAGTGCCTCTTTCCTGCTTCTGATGCCTCCCTCTAGGCAGACCAGCATTCTTCAGGATTTGGCCACCACCTTATCACATTGTTTTGTCACCTTGAGATCCTCCAGAACTACTACCTCAAGGTCTCTCCTGGTCTGTGCATGTGATGGCATTTTGTAAACTGTTCTGACATCATGATGTAAAGTGATAGAGAAAGTGAATTAACATAATCATTCTGCCCTTTTTGCATTAAAGGTTAACTGCCAAGTATTCAACCAGTCTTCTAATTTTTTGTTGAACACCTCTCATTTTGCTTACTTCCTCCATGGTGTCCACACTTTATGATCTTTGAGTCATCTGCAAAAAGGCAAATTGGTGACCTCTTGAACCCAATTCCAGCAAAGCATACGCATACGCAGGTGCCATAATGGGCAGGCAGCAGCAAGTGACACAGTGTTAGAGTGACAAAATAGGGCATTTAAAAGCCCTTAGTGTGAGATGGCTCAAGGCTGTTGACCCATGTGTGTGCTTAAGAGCTGTTGCATCCCACCCACTCCAACTGTAAGTTTACGTTGGAAGGGGCAGGATGCAGAGGGATTTCAGTGCATGCATGTGCAAAGATGCCACAGCACATGTGCGGGGTTTTAGACTAGGAGGGTGGTCAGGTAGAGAGAGGGTGGAGGCACCAGCAGTGGATAATGGAAGGGAGCAGGATTGGCTACAGGAAAGGAAGACATGCCTGCTACAGCCTGGTGGGGGGAGGGGGGTAATGAAGTCAAGGAAAGAGGAAATAATGGACACCTGGGGGGTAAGAAAGGGAAGGTGAAATGCTGGACACCTGGCGGAACAAAAAAAAGGAAGAGAAGGTGAGATGTTATATACCTGGGCAATGGGGAAAGGAGGGAGAGATGCTAGACACCTGGGGAGTAGAGAAGGGGAAGGGAAATGCTGGATGCCTTGGAGGTAAGAAAGGGAAGGGGAGATGCTAGACACTTATAATGGGTAGGGAAGAGACAGGAAGAGGAGATGTTGGATACCTGTGGGATGAAGGGAAGGCATGGGGAAATGTTGGATACCTTGAGAAGAGGGGAGGGAAGATGTTGGCTACCTTGAGGGTGAACAAGGGATGGAAGATGAGATTCTGGAAAACTGTCAGGATAAGGAAAGGAAGAGGAGATGCTGGGCACTTGGAAAAGTAAAAAAAGGGAAGGGAAGCTGCTAGGCACCTGGGGGGTAAAGGAAGAGGAGATGCTGGATGTTTGGGAGAGGGGGAAGGTAAGGGGAGATGTGAGATCTATGGGGGGTTAGGGAAGGTATGGAGTTATACTGGACACCTGGCGATGGATAGGGAAAGTAAGGGGAGATGTTGGAAAGATGGCAGGATAAGGAAGGGAAGGGAAGGAAAGGAAACTGGAGATGTGAGATCTATGGGGGGTTAGGGAAGGTAAGGAGTTATACTGGACACCTGGCGATGGATAGGGAAGGTAAGGGGAGATGTTGGAAAGATGGCAGGATAAGGAAGGGAAGGGAAGGAAACTGGAGATGTGAGATCTATGGGGGGTTAGGGAAGGTAAGGAGTTATACTGGACACCTGGCGATGGATAGGGAAGGTAAGGGGAGATGTTGGAAAGATGGCAGGATAAGGAAGGGAAGGGAAGGAAACTGGAGATGTGAGATCTATGGGGGGTTAGGGAAGGTAAGGAGTTATACTGGACACCTGGCGATGGATAGGGAAGGTAAGGGGAGATGTTGGAAAGATGGCAGGATAAGGAAGGGAAGGAAACTGGAGATGTGAGATCTATGGGGGGTTAGGGAAGGTAAGGAGTTATACTGGACACCTGGCGATGGATAGGGAAAGTAAGGGGAGATGTTGGAAAGATGGCAGGATAAGGAAGGGAAGGGAAGGAAACTGGAGATGTGAGATCTATGGGGGGTTAGGGAAGGTAAGGAGTTATAGTGGACACCTAGCGATGGATAGGGAAAGTAAGGGGAGATGTTGGAAAGATGGAAGGATAAGGAAGGGAAGGGAAGGAAACTGGAGATGTGAGATCTATGGGGGGTTAGGGAAGGTAAGGAGTTATACTGGACACCTGGCGATGGATAGGGAAGGTAAGGGGAGATGTTGGAAAGATGGCAGGATAAGGAACGGAAGGGAAGGAAACTGGAGATGTGAGATCTATGGGGGGTTAGGGAAGGGAAGGAGTTATACTGGACACCTGGCGATGGATAGGGAAAGTAAGGGGAGATGTTGGAAAGATGGAAGGATAAGGAAGGGAAGGGAAGGAAACTGGAGATGTGAGATCTATGGGGGGTTAGGGAAGGTAAGGAGTTATACTGGACACCTGGCGATGGATAGGGAAGGTAAGGGTAGATGTTGGAAAGATGGCAGGATAAGGAAGGGAAGGGAAGGAAACTGGAGATGTGAGATCTATGGGGGGTTAGGGAAGGTAAGGAGTTATACTGGACACCTGGCGATGGATAGGGAAGGTAAGGGGAGATGTTGGAAAGATGGCAGGATAAGGAAGGGAAGGGAAGGAAACTGGAGATGTGAGATCTATGGGGGGTTAGGGAAGGTAAGGAGTGATACTGGGCACTGGCGATGGATAGGGAAAGTAAGGGGAGATGCTGGATGTTTGGGAGAGGGGGAAGGTAAGGGGAGATGTGGGATCTATGGGGAAGTTAGGGAAGGTAAGGAGTGATACTGGGCACTGGTGATGGATAGGGAAGGTAAGGGGAGATGTTGGAAAGATGGCAGGATAAGGAAGGGAAGGGAAGGAAACTGGAGATGTGAGATCTATGGGGGGTTAGGGAAGGTAAGGAGTTATACTGGACACCTGGCGATGGATAGGGAAAGTAAGGGGAGATGTGAACACATGGCAGAGGAAGGAAGGGAAAGGTTGATGCTGGACACCTAGAAGAAGGGTAACATAATAACTTAGTAAATGACGGCAGATAAAGACCAGTATGGTCCTTCTAGTCTGCCCCGCAAGGCGATAAGAGTAGGTGCTCTTGTCACTCCATGCAGGTCACCTCTCTCTTTGCCTTTGTTTAGGGGTGTACCCACTGCTCCGTGCAGATCACCCCTGTTTGTTGAGATATGTTAAGTTTATTTTGATTTTATCCTGCTGCTGTAAAGGGATCCACTGTGTCTGTCCCATGCCATTTTGAATTCTGTCACTGTATTTGCCCCCTCCGCTTCCATCGGGAGGGCATTCCAAGCATCCACCACCTTTTCAGTGAAAGAGTATTTCCTGACATTGCCTTTCAGTTTACCCCCTTACAACTTCATGTTATGCCCTCTAGTTTTACAGTTTCCCCATCTTTGGAAGGGGTTGGTTTGCTCATTAATACTCTTTAAAGTTCTGAATCATATCTCCCCTGTCCCTCCTCTCCTCTAGCATAAGGAAGATAGGGAAGGGAAGATGCTGGGCACCTGGAGGCTAAGACAGCAGATGCTGGGCACCTGTGGGGAGATATTTTACACTGAGGGGGAGGAAGGAAGGAAAGGAAAGGGGAGATGCTTGTCATCTGGGGGAGGGGGGGAGAGAAGAAGCTTGATACCTGAGGGTGGGGGTTGGAAGGGGTGATTCTGAACATATAAGGAGGAAGGAAGGGAGGGGATGGAAGATGCTGGGTAACTTGGAGGCATTTGGAGCAGGGAAGGAGAGATGCTCGAAGACCGGGGTAGAGAAGGTAAAATGCTGGACTACAGGATTAGAAGAGAAAGGGAAATACTGGACATGGAACAGGGAGAAGGAAGAAAAGGGTCGAGATGCTGGACACAGGGAATAGAGAAGGGAAGGGGAATAGGGATGATAAAAGTGAAATCCAAGTGGATAGCGAAGTATAAAAATAAATGGAAAAAAACCCTGAAAGTGAAAAATCAATGTTGGAGATGGATGTAGGGGAGAAAGTGAAGATAGAGAAGAGAAAGAAGATCCTGAGGACAGCATTACGAGAAGACAGACAGGAAAGCAAGAACCTGAGATGGGAAGTGAAATAACTGGAAAAAAATGGCCAGAATGCAGAGGCAGAAAGAAAGAATTATATTTGCAATTTAGTAATTGGAATATGTCAGTTTTTGGAATTTACATCTGCACAAAACAAGGGAGAAATGCACCACGGTTTCAGTTTCTTTGGTGACTGATGTGCTTACAAGTCATATTGTTGCAATCATGGGATGGATGGGGGCGGGAAGAAGGACTTACACTGGCTCCCAATCATTGCTCGCATCAGATACAAGACTATCATAAACCTATTTAAGATAAAAGAACACACATCAGCCAACAGCCTCCACCTGCTCATACAACCGGAAACCAGCGCACGTCCCAGAAGAAGTCAAACACGCAACCGAGTCAGCACCCCAAATGAGTACAAGCACACACGCAAGGACACAACAGACAGAGCTCTCTCCATGGCTGCTCCAACAATATGGAACAATCTACCGGACGATCTAAGGGCAACTCCAGACCTCAAAGACTTCAGAAAACAACTGAAAACCATGCTGTTCATAGAGCACTATGGTCACATCACATAACCTAAGCGAATGGATACAGCACTCCAATCCTCCCAAACAACTGAATATATATAAAATATGATTCTAGCACCACTGTAAATAGCCCACCCTGTATATAGCTCAAACAAATCAAGCACCCAACACATCCCTCACACAACTAAGTTTTATCCTCACTGCATGTACAACACACACACTTTACCTGATTGCTTGCTGTGATACCACCTTGATTATTAAGATAAGGCGGTTTAGAAATACTGTTAAATAAATAAAATAAATAAATGCCCTGTTACTCAGTCCTGAAGTAAGGGGACACCCTTCCCACCTGAGTCTGGAGAACAAGTGTCACAGATTTACTTGCAAAAACCCTGATAACTTTAATTTACATGATATTTTCCGTCCCATCTCCACATGGATATAAATGAGAGCTCTAGCCTTTAGCTATCGCTAACACCCTCACGGAAGTGCCGGGGGATCCAGATGTTTTGGCCTTGTATTCACGTTTATTGCAGATTTCCTTCATCAGCGCTTGCTGGACCAGTTCCTCTTCTCCTGCATTTGCAGAGAATTCACCTCTGCGACTTCAAAGCAGACACTTCACTCCCTTCAGTTCGTCTGAGCTATGAGGCAGGACGAAGTGAATTATCTCATACATTATACAAAATATGTTCTATGATATTTTTGTGATAACAAAAGTAAGACTTGCTTTAAGGTTAGTGAAATCTACTTTGAAGAAAATAAGATGATTATAAATGTAATACAAATATTATCCATCAGATTATATTACCATTAACCTCAATATCATGCTAAAAATATTTTTTTCCTCTACAGGGCTGATTCATCCTTTCTGAAATCTTCTTTTTCTCTTCTTTCTCCTCTTCTTTGCTGATCCTCTAAAAAGCACAAATAATGATCTGTTGGTTATTTTAATAAACAATAAGGAATGTCCCTGTGGGAACAAGCAGTGTGGCATACCTAGCTGACGTGATGCCCATAGTGGACTCACCGCCCCCCCCACCCCCTTGTCATCAGCGACAAACTCCCCTATGATGCCCACTCCCATGCACGGGCTCCAGACCTGCTGTTCCCTCCCGGGCTGACGTCTCATGAGACGGCTGTTATTGCAAGACTTTGGGAGGGAACAGCGGACCTTGAGAGGAGGCAGCACAGTAAGCCGGCAAACAACTGAAAGTAAGTTTGTGGAACGCGTGCCGCCGCTGTGTGGACTTGGACTTTAAACTCCACCCCCTTCTGGCTGGCATCGAGGATGGACCGCACCAATCGCACCGCTCTTTGTACACCACTGTGCACAAGTCCAAGGCTTAAGTTGGCAGTGCACCAGAAAATATTTCTGACAAATCTCAGTTGCATTCCTTTGAATCAATCTATACACCTCACTGATGTGGACGGAAGTGCCATCTCCTCTTTTTCCCATACCCCATATATTTCAGTTGCTTTAATATTATTTTTGTCATAAAGAGCCATCCCTTTACCTTTTCTGTAATCTGTAGCCTTCTGTAATAGACTGTGGTCTGGTGCGGTCCAGCCATGGGACTCAATGTGTACTTCCACCATTAGATTTTTATAGGGAAGTTGTGAATGTATAATTCTTAAAACTGTACAGCATAAGTTATTTTAGGTCTTCTGTCATTACGTATTTCTTATGTTATTATTGCACACTCTTTAGAACTATTTGCAACTGGAGAAATGTAAATTATTAAGAAGGGACCCAGGATATCAGTGCTTGAACCAATACAAGCATTGCGGAACCTGTGTCCCTTGGGGAAACTGCTAGGTACATATGACCTAGATTGGCCACTGTTGGAAACAGAATACTGGGCTTGATGGACCTTGGTCTGACCCAGTATGGCATATCTTAAATGCTTCTTAAATAAATAAATTAGGACTTGCTTAGACTCTGCATTGTCTCATACCTGGACTCAGAGAAGCCAGAGATCAACTGGTGCTTTGGCATTTGCCCAAGGGAGGGGAGCGGACCATCTAGATAGGCCTTTCTGTCATGTTGAAGATTATTTGGCCCCTCAGATGTGGGATCAATCATGCTTCTGCTGTCCTGTGAATAACCAGAGCTCACTCACCTCTCTTTCCTTTATCTTCCAGGTACCCGTAGAGGAAGAAGCCTAGGTGGATGGATGCGAGCACGAGGCTGTAGATAATGAAACGGAAAATGCTGGAACTCCAGATAGTCTCCAGCTCTGGACCTGCAAATGTTCGGACTGTGTTACTAAAGTCTTTCTTCCATGCCGTATCAGAGGTTTTGGCTCTGATGCCTTAATCCAGAATACCACATGTTTTCCTCTAGTAGCGTCCCTGGTACTAGGCTCTATCCCTCCCTGTTTTGTTCTTATTCATAGGTCTCTTTCTTCATTGCTCCAGATATTTTTCTATACAGGCAGCTCATGTTGTTGATCTTTACTGCACAAATTTCTTAGGCTTTGTAGCTTTTATTCTCCCAGTCTCTTCTACCTAGCTTGGCTCCATTTTATTTTTATTTATTTATTAGAACTTATATACCGCCACTTCCAAAGATCAGTGGCGGTTTACAGAAAACAGAACTGGAAATTTACATTATAACTTTGAAAAACTTATTTACAGAACAAAGCAAGATAGTACAACTTAACAATTTGCATAACTATGTACAATATGGAGATGTTGTATAGCATATGTAAAGCTGCATGAAAGGTAGGGAATGGGGAAGCAAGGGCTATCAAGGGGGGTGGGAGGTTTGGAGAAGATTGTTATTGGTGGAGAGACCATAGTACTTAACAAATAGGTGGGTTTTGAACTCTTTCTGGAAAGTTTGAAGGTCTTTGATGGCTCTGAGGTTGTCTGGTAATGCATTCCAAATGGAAGGGGCTACATAAGAGAAGGCTCTATTGCTGACAGTTTTGTTGGCATTGCGGATGTGGGTGGGGATTATTAGTGTATTTTGGGAGCAGGTCCTCCTGGTTCTTGAGTGTTGAGTGGGCTAAGGAGGGAGTTGAGGAAGGCTGGGGCAATTTTATTATACAATTTGAAGGTAATTATGAAGTATTTGAATTTAGCCCTCATTGGAACGGGCAGCCAGTGGAGGCAGTGGAGGAGCGGCGTGATGTGGTCGGAGTAGTTAGCCTTGTGTTTAATGCGTGCGGCTAGGTTGGAGCTAATTGGATGGTGTTTTTGGGTAGGCCATACAGAATACTAATACAATAGTCAAGGTGGGGTGTTATCAGTGCTTGAAGGACTGGTCTAGTAAGGGACGGAGATGCTGTAACATTTTTAGTTTGAGGTATATGTTTTTTGCGGTGGCTTTAATGTGGGGACCCATGGAAAGAGATTGATATAGGATGATTCCTAGGTATTTGATTTCTTTTTTAACTTCCAGCTCTGAATTGCATAGGAGTAGTTTTGAGGGGGGTTTGAAGTTTTGATTCCGGGTGATGAATAACACGTTTGTTTTATTCATGTTGATTTTTAAGTTGTGTAAGTTGAGCCAGGTGGATAAGTCAGTCAGGCATTCTTGGATTTGAGGGCAGATGGGGTTGGTGATGTCTACTGGATGATACAGCATGAGGTCATCCGCATCACGCCCATATATTCATTTTGAATTGTAAATGTTTCCTATAAAACATTATAATTAGTTTTCCCCCATTAAGCACAGTTTAAATTTAAATCGTTTATTTATTTTACACTCTCTTATATACCGTGCTATTCTGCATCAGTGCGGTTTACATTGAACAAACTGAAATTACATTGAACAGGGCATTATAACTTGGAGATAACTATTTTACAGGGAACATGGGCTATGGAGGGTTAAGTGGCTTGCCCAAGACCACAAGGAGCACCTGTGGGACTAGAAACCCCAGTCCTTCCGGCCCAAGGTTGCTGTCCTCTAGTGGGATTTGACCCCCTGACCTTCCAGCCTGAAGTACCTTGCCCCAAACACTAGGCCACTCCTCCACTCCTTACCAAATCCACCTATCAATGCACCGAGAAGCAATCACAGTTAAAACAATATCACACCGACACTCTAAAGAGATCTCTAAACAAACCACGGGATCTTTTCAACTTGGTCAAATCCCTTTCGAAAGAACGATCTCCTGAACAACATAATGAGATTCACCCACAAAAATTTGCTGACTACCTACAATCTAAGCTTATACAGACTGACAAGGTCTCAGCAGCCTCGTATCAAGAACCTACTGGCCTAATCCCTCTACCTATGTTTTCCACACCATCTACAAAATGTATTGAGGACACAATCGCATCTCTCAATACCTCCACAGCACAGATTGACTCTTGCCCAGCCTTTTGGATTAAGGAGCTACGAGGTGAGTTCAGTCCTTTCATCGCAAAAACTAATGAACCTATCCTTCACAACGGGTTCCTTCCCCACAGCATTCAAACAGACATCCATTAGACCGCTATTAAAAAACTCCAAACTAGACCCTCAAAGGGTCGATTCTTACAGGCCCATAGCTAGTATTCCTCTCCTAGCTAAGATAATTGAGAAAGAGGTACAAAGGCAAATCCAAGATCATATAGACTCTGCAGCACCGCTAGATCATTGCCAGCATGGGTTCAGAGAATCTCATGGAGTGGAGACCCTCCTCACCATCCTATTCAATAATATAATCACAGGCATCGACAACATCCGACAAGGTTTTGTGCTCATCTTCTTAGACATTGCCACGGCATTCGACTCGGTAAGTCATGAACCTCTCCTCAGGCGATTGAAAGAGAAGGGCGTCTGCAACACTGCGGTCGAATGGTGCAAGTCTTATTTAGATGGAAGATGGCAACATGTAAAATCCGGATCAGAAGAATCAAAACTCTTCCATCAAACTCAAGGTGTGCCGCAAGGTTCCTCTTTGTCATCTCTCATGTTCAACATATACATGCAACCCATCTGCAGTATCATTAGATCATTTAACGTGAGCTGTTTGATATATGCTGATGACATTCTCTTATACATGCCATTCTCTACGAATCAAATGGACCTTACACCCCTGGTAGATTGTTTCAATGCAGTCTCAGAATGGCTCCAATCTCAAAACCTCCGTATTCAGCACAAAAAAACTGAGGTGCTCTTCATTGCAAGAGACCCCAACTTTACTCCTCCATCCCATGTAAGAGTCAAGGAAGCTGACCTGCAAACTAAAGACACAATAAGATACCTTGGCGTCACGTTGGACCAACGTCATGATATGAAATCACACATAGGCAATATAGTAAAAACCGTATATTTCAAAATCCGTACACTCAGGCATTTGCGCTCCTTATTGGATCCGGACGATTTCCGGACTATATACCAAGCACTAATCTTACCCTATTTTGACTTTGCCAATGCCATCTTACAAGGACTCCCTCAATCTACACTGAGCCCGTTACAGCTGGCCATGAATGCTGCAGCAAGGGTCCTCCACGGAGCCTCTAGAAGTGACCACATGACTCCTATCCTGAAGCAGCTGCACTGGCTCCCCATACACGGAAGGCTTATCTTTAAGACCTTACTCCTCATATTCAAGGCCATCAATGGCCTCTCATCCTCTTCACTTACAGAACTCATTCACACAGTGCCTCCCAACAGATCCAGAAGAGCAACAGATGTAAACTTGCTAATAACCCCGAAGGTCTTGACAAAATGCAACAGTACAACGGCGAATAGGGCCTTCAGTCTGTGCGTCCCCAAATGCTGGAATGCTCTACCATCCGACATTTGTGCTGTTGTAGACCTAACTCAGTTCAGGAAGGCACTCAAACATCACCTTTTCCTCCAATACTACTCAGTCAGCAATGAAGCCTAGTTAACCCCACCTAAGAAAGTAACCATATGTTAATTCTGATACAGTGTCAGCACCCCGCCTGCAGATGTATGTACATATTTCACTCATGTTATCTTAGCTTTTACACTTGTTCTTTGTAAATATTTTATGCATATAGTTCACCCATGTTATCCAAGTTTGTACCCCTGTTCTCTGTAAAACCAAGCAGCTTGTTGTTCTGGTCATTTTGTTATATTGTAAACCGCGCTGATATCGAATAGTGTGGTATATAAGAAATTGTAATAATAATAAATAAATAGAGTATGTTGTGTTTTTTGAAAATGTGCCATATTGGTTGCATGTACAGGCTGAATAGAAGTGAGGATAGGGAGGAGCCTTGGGGGACACCTTGGCTTTGTTTGAAAGTTGAGGAGGCTACTGTGCCTATTTGGACCTGTAGGGTGTGGTCAGAAAGATATGATTTGAACCATTCTAGGACAGAGCCTTGTAAGCCAAGTTGATATAGTCTTGTGATTAAAATGTGGTGGCTGATGCTGTTGAAGGCGGCAGCTATGTCGAGAAACAAAGTAGGAATGTTAGTTTGGTGTGGTTTAGTCAGGGACGGCCCGTCCATTGAGCAAGAATGTTGTTGGCACAGGGCCCTGTGCTTCAGGGGGCCCCACGCTTCAGGGGGCCCCGCGCCAACAACATTCTGCACACTGCTCACCTTCTTCAGCGGCTCCCGGCAGGCTCAGCACAGCTCGTTACAGCCGCCGAAGTGAAGAGCGGTGTTCCCTTCACTTCGGCAGCTGTATTGTAATGAAGATTGCAGGCACGCCGGAGGTCAAAGGACACTTCCTGTGTCCCGGCTCTCAGCATGCCTGCGATCTTCATTACAATACAGCTGCCAAAGTGAGGAGAACAATGCTCTTCACTTCAGCGGTTGTAACGAGCTGTGTTGAGTCTGCCGGGAGCCGCTGAAGCCTGCCGCGGGGCTCTTCAGGGAGGGGGGCTTGGGATGGGCTGTGGAGGGGTCTAAAAATGGACTTGGGCTGGGGGGGCTATAATTGGAAATGGGCTGAATGGGGGGAGGCTAGAATTGGAAATGGGCTGAATGGGGGGGAGGCTAGGATTTGAAATGGGCTGGGGGGGCTAGGATTGGAAATGGGCTGAATGGGGGGGAGGCTAGGATTGGAATTGGGCTGGGGGGCTATAATTGGAAATGGGCTGAATGGGGGAGAAGCTAGGATTGGAATTGGGCTGGAGGGGGCTAGGATTGGAATGGGCTGAATGGGGGAGGCTAGGATTGGAAATGGGCTGAGGGGGGCTAGGAATGGAAATGGGCTGAGTGGGGGGGGGTGGCTAGGACTGCAAATGAGCTGATGGGGAGGACTAGGACAGAAAATAGGCTTTTGGGGGGTAGGATTGGAAATGGACTGATGTAGTTCTGGAATAGGATTGGAAATGTCCGATGGGGGGGGGAGCTACTTTTAGAAATTTATTTATTTATTATTATTTTTTATTACAAATTCTTATATACCGCGCTATTTAGAATCAGTGCGGTTTACATTGTAACAACATTTGCAATAGAACAAAATCTTTTGCTTACATTAAACAGGGATTGTAACTTGGAAGTAACAGGATAACTGTATACAGATCAACAAAGGCGCTTATAGATTATTTAAATTATATTGTGTAATAGAATCGTAATGTGGTCATGGTGATTATGAATGTTCTTGATGGTGGATTCTTTGTAAGTCACTGGGGGTTATGTTGTTGGTATGTCAGATGCTGTGTGGGTGAAAAGAGGTGTTTGATGTGAATGTACTGAGTCAGTGTGGGTAAAATGAAGGCAGAACAGGTGATGTTTAATAGCCTTTCTGAATTGCGAGAGGTCAGTAATTGATCTTATATGAGGTGGGAGATTGTTCCAGCACACAGGAGCATATAGTGTAAATGCTCTGTTTCTAGTTGTTTGAGTACATTTGATGGACTCAGGTGGTATAGATAGAGTATTATTGGTTGTTGATCTCCTCAGTCTGTTAGTGGGTATACTAATCAGGAGTGATGAGAGGGATGTGGAATATATCCAGTTAATTGCTTTAAATGACAGTATTAATGCCTTGTAGGTGACTCTGGATTGTACTGGTAGCCAGTGTAGGTCCATAAGTATGGGAGTTATGTGGTCTTTTCTAGAGATGCCGTAGAGAACGCGGGCTGCTGTGTTCATTGCCATTTCAATTGCAATTCTGGAGACCGCACCTTCAAAAGGATGTGAACAGGATGGAGTCGGTGCAGAGGGTTGCTACTAAAATGATTAATGGGCTTCATTATAAAGCATATGAGGACAGACTTAAGGATCTTAATATGTACACCTTAGAGGAAAGGCGGGATAGAGGTGATATGATTGAGATGTTTAAATACCTCCGTGGCATAAATGTTCAGGGAGAGAGCCTCTTTCAATTGAAAGCAAGTTCTGCTACGAGGGGACATGGGATGAGGGTGAAGGGAGATAGATTCAGGAGTGATATGCGGAAATATTTCTTTACGGAAAGAGTAGTGGATCCGTGGAATAGTCTCCCAGTGGAGGTGGTAGAGATGAGGACAGTAACTGAATTCAAAAAAGCATGGGACCAACACAGAGGATCTCTAAAGGTAGAAAGTGGACTGTTGTAGTTGTTGTTGTTATGGAAGGACAGACTAGATGGGCCTTGTGGTCTTTTTCTGTCATCATGTTTCTATGTTTCTATGTTTCTATGTTTCTATTTGAAGAGGATTGAGAGAGCTCTTAGGGAGTCCATGTAGGATGATGTTGGCATAATCAAAGTGTGGCATCACTAGTGTTTGAAATACTGTTCTGAAGTCATCAGGGGCTAGTAGAGGTCTTAAATGTCTTAGTGTCCGTATTTTGTTGTAAATGGACTTAGTGGTATTCTTTATATGCTCTTTAAAGTTAAGCTGCTGGTCCATTGTAATCCCCAAATATCGTATTACCGGCTTGCAGGGGAGCTCAGCGTCACGAACTTTCAATGAAGCGGGGGGGGGGGGGGGGAGAAGTCTTTGTTCCTGGTTATGAAAAGGACTTCAGTTTTTTTTAATTTATACAAAGATTTTGGGACAGGAGTCAATCAGTAAATGTGTTGAAGCAATCAATAAGTGGAGCAAGGTTTGGCTGCTTGATTTTAATTGGAGAGAAAATCAGTACATCATCCGCATAGATAAGACTAGAGATGTTAAAAGAACGGATGATATCACAAATGGGTTGCATATAAATGTTAAAGAGTAGAGCCAACAGGGATGATCCCTGGGGTACTCCTTGTTGCTGCTGGAATGGTTCCGATGTTGAGGGACCTATCCATACTTGTTGCCAGCGGTTCATGAGAGAGGATTTGCACCATTCCCAGGCAAGGCTGTGAATTCCCTTTTCCTGTAAGCGGGAGAGAAGTTGTACATGGTTAACAGAGTCGAATGCAGCCACTATATCGAGAAATATGAGCGCGAATCCATTCTCAATTTTGTCAATCCCTCTGGATAATGTATTGATGAGTATAGTGAGTAGAGTCTCAACACCATGTGACTCACGGAATCCATGCTGAGAAGGGTCAAGAGGGGCTGATATGTCAATATGTTGTTATAGTTGCATTTGAACCACCTTCTCTATGAGTTTGGCTAGATAGGGTATACTTGAAATCGGGCGGTATGATTCTGTCTTTGCTGGGTCAAGTTTGTTGCTTTTCAAGAGAGGTCATATGGAGGTTTGTTTCAGTATTTCCGGGAATGTTCCCATTGAGAATGAGAGTTCCATGATGTAGACTAGAGCTGGACTAAGTTCTACACGCATTGATCTTATCCAATGGGCAGGACAAGGATCATTTGGCGCAGTAGTGGTGTTGAGGTTGGCAATAAGCTCAGCAATGTACTTCTCTGACGGGGGTGTGAATTTTGTCAATGGCTGAATTATCTGGGGGAGGAGGCACGGTGTGGGGCTTTGCATAAAATTTGTTTTTATAACTTTAGATTGTAAGTACTCAGCGAATGACTGGGGTTGGATAGACACTGTTTGGTTGGAGGATGGTGTCTTGGTTAGTGCTTTAGCAATGCTAAAGAGGTCTCGCGGTTTATTCAATGATCTAAGGAGGGTATCCGTGTGGTGCTCTCTAATTTTTTTGTAGACTTTTTCACGGTGTTGTTTCAGGGTGTTCTCATACTCTGATTTGTCAGATGTGGAACGAGATTTGTGCCATTTTCTTTCTTGCCTTCTTAAGAGCTGAAGCGATGTACGTAATTCAGCAGAGAACCAAGGGGCTGGTTTTCTATGTTGTGGTTGTTTGTTGGATGCTGATAATCTTTTGTCTGAAGGTAGCTGTGAACAAGAGGTAAGAGTGGAGTTCCATCTATGGATCATCTCATCGAGGTTCTGCGCTGGCTGACGGATTGCTGGGAGGGTATTGTTGAGGAAATCATCTCTGTCCAAGGATTTGAAACGAGTTTTTTGTCCTGAGGAGATTGAGTTTGCTTGGTTGGTTGAAGTTTGGGTATGCTGGCACGGGATTTGGAAGGAGATCACATTATGGTCCGACCATGGGACTGGTGTGGATGATAGGCAAATATTCTTGATTAATTCAGATTGAGGGGCAAAGATGAGATTAAGGGCATTACCCTTAAGATGAGTTGGAGAGTTCAACAGCTGGGTATAACCAAGGTTTTTCATGGTATCAAGGAATGTATCAGAGTAGCTAGGCTGCAATGAGGCGAGGTTAAAATCTCCAATCAGCCAGTTAGGTTTACTTGGGCTTCCAGGGTTACATGCAAGGTCTATAATGTTGGATAAATCATCTGGCGGTGAAGAAGGAGCTCTGTAAATAAGATTTATGTTAATATATTTGTTAGCGATAGATATTGTGTCCATGTGCAGGATACTCATTGAGGCTAGTAATTGGAGCTGGAGATTACTTTTTGAGAGAATGAGGACTCCTCCTCCTTTCCGGTTGCATCTATGACAGGCGTGTATCACATAGCCGTGGGGGATGAGTTGATTTATGATGACGGTATCCGAGTCTGATAGCCAGGTTTCTGTGACCATGAGGATATCAAGGTTCTGAGTGGTGATAAGATCTGTGACGGCTGGCCATTTTTTCCAAATTGATCGTGAGTTGATGAGAGCACATTTTAATTTGTCTTGGAGAAGAATGTTTTTAGACTCCGGATTAAGGGAATTGTTAATAGAAATGTATAGTAAGTGCGACTGCCTGATATGATGTGTATGTGATTGTGTATGGTGGGGGCTGCTACTGTTTCTCCTTACCAAGCTATGAAGGATAGGGATGTAGCTATGTGTGGGTGATAAGGCTGATGTATTTTGGATGATGTCTGCTAAGAGGTAAAAACTAAAGATAGCAAATAAGGATATAGCCATGTTAGGGTGATAGGCTAGAAGTAATATTATATTAATTCAATCACAGTGATGAGTTACTGGCAACAGTACAATGATGATTATCACTGATGAGTCTACTGATAACAGTATGGAGATATACAAGCAGTGATAAGTTACTAGCAACAATATAATATGGAATATATATATATATATATATATATATATATATATATATATATATATATATATATATATATATATATATATGGCAACAGTTTAGTGTGGTTACTGGCAACAGTATAGTATGGTAACAGCAATAGTATATTAATTCAGTCCATTGATAAGTTACTGGCAACAGTATAATGGTGATTAGTATTAGTGAGTCTACTGGCAACAGTGTGGAGATATACAAGCAGAGTCTACTGGCAACAGTATGGAGATATACAAGCAGTGATAAGCAATGGTTACTAGCACTATAAGGTTACTGGCAAGAGAATAGTAATTAAGTAGTAATGAAGTGTGATGGCTGTAACTGTGAGGCTATACTTGCGATAGACATCAGTGGCAGACAATTGCCTTGAGAGAGAGGTTTGTTCAGGATCCTGTTTAGTGGAGTCTGTTTGTTGGCATCAGTCAGCTTGTAGCAATATGGCTGAGTCCCTAACTGTGTCGTTGGTTAGAGGGCTCAACCTCAGGGGAGCTCACTCTGTTAGGTCTTGTTGGAGAGTCCAGGTTTAACAGTTCTTTAAGCTGCTTGAGCCAACTGCCTAAGGGCCACGCCAAAGGGCCCTCTGGCGAGGCCCTCAGGCGCGGGCGCACCTGATGGCACCTTTCTTTTCAAATGTTGCGTTGGCTGCCCCAATTGGGCAGCAGAAGATGGAGGAGGGGCCCTGTATCCCCGGCTGGCTCGATCCCGGCCGGGAGAACTATGGACGAGCCGGGGTGCAGGAGGGCAGAGGACCTTGCACCTGATGGCGCCTTTCTTTTCAAATGTTGCGGTGGCTGCCCCGATTGGGCAGCAGAAGATGGAGGAGGGGCCCTGTATCCCTGGCTGGCTTGATCCCGGCTGGGAGAGCTATGGACGAGCCGGAGTGCAGGAGGGCAGAGGACCTCATAAATGGGTGATAGGTGCAACCTGGACTGGAAATGAGTTGAATGGGGGGGGGGGGGGGCTCGGACTGGAAATGAGCTGTTGGGGAGGCTCGGACTGGAAATGGACTGAGTGTAGGGGATCTTGGACTGGAAATGGGATGAAGCTCCTCCACATTCGGCCCGATTTCCAGTCCAAGCCCCCCCATCAGCTCACTGGAATAGGATTGGAATTGGTTTATGCGGGGGGCTAGTATTGGAAATGGCTGATGGGGGGGGCCTAGGATTACAAATGAGCTGATGGGGAGAGCTTGGACTGGAAATGGGCTGATGGGGGTGGAATAGGACTGGACATGGGCTAATGTGTGTGTGGGGGGGAAAGAATGCAATTATAAGTGAGTGGATGCTGAGTGGGGCTTGAACTAGAAGGGAGCTGATTTTGGGGGAGGACTAGAAGGAGATGGGGCTGGGAGAATGAGGATGGAGGCGGAAAAGAACATGGCCAAGAATGAACTTCTTATCTTTCCCCCTAAAATCTCTCCCCCACTTCCTCCTTTCTCTGTCTCTGTGGACAGTGTGACATAGTGGGTCCTTCCAGCCCATTAGATAAAGCTAAAAAGCCAGGAACAGGAGTAGGGCTGAGCTGTAAACAAAAGCATATGGCTCCTGGTTACCGTGGGAACCAAGCACAGAGGCAAGAGAAACACCGGTGCTATCATTCAGGGAATGAGTCACGAGGTAATGCAGGACACCTCCTAGGGGGTGGAGTTGAGCACTGCCCTAGGATTCACCCTATTAAAGAGAGTTCAGTTGAGCTCATGGAGTTAGGCAGAGAAGGAAATGAAGAGTTGGCTGAAGAAGCAGGAAGTGAGGCATATGAGCTGGAGAGAGAAGCTATTGAGGGCTACACTGAAGACAGCTATGCCCAGAGTAAGCCAGAGTCTCTGTGGAAAGGAGAGACAGATTCCTTCTTGAGGAGAAGAGAAGAAACCCTAAGGAAAGGATATAACAAGGGCAGAGGGGATTATCTGCAATATCCAGGAGAGCACGGAAGAGAGAGAAAGACAGGGAGGCAAGTGAAATACTTTGAGCAGGGCTTAGCTGGGGAACCTACAGCTATTCTAAAGCCCCAGAGAAAACCTCCACCAGTAAGGCTGAAAGGTAAGCCAAAAGGCTTGAATGTAAATAATTACAGAGGGTTGGTGCTGGGAAAGGAATACTGAGCCTGATAATCTGTGTGAAAGACAGTATTTAACCCATGCTTTTCAAGTAAAACCTGGAGCAGTAGGAAAGGACGTGGCACCAGCAGGGCCGGTACAAACATTTCCTTACAACCAGGAAGAATTGATGGACTGTGAACCAGAGTGTATTGCTGCTGGAGAAGATAGTGATATTATGGACTGTACATTATCTCTGGCCAATGGAATAGTTTCATTACGTTAAAAGCCTGCTTTAAAAGAAAGTACAAAACTCACCAACCCCCCAGTGAAAACAATTAGAACAAACAAAACCAAAATTCACTGCAATAGCACCTCTCAAATACTTAATATTTTTGTCGGAGCTAAGCCGTGGGAGGGATAGGACATGTGTACTTATCCCCCAACCAGACTGCTAGCTACTTTTTTTCTTCTTTTGTGGTCCTGTGTTATCAAAACCGTTTTATCTAAACTTAAAAATCTTTTACTTAACTGAAGTATCCCAATATCTTCATAGCCGTCCCGTTCCTCAAAAGATCATCCAGTAGCATGATGCGCGCGTTTCGAGCCTTCAGGCCCTGTATCAAATGCTGTTAAACCGCTCTGTGCTCGGCAACGAAATACCAAAAAACGCCGTCAATGCGGCCAAGGTACACTTCCTCCTTCATGAGTGCAGTAAATTGCTTCACGTATTTAAATAGGAGCCACCCAATGAGAGCAGGGAACTACCCCACTGAACAGGGGAATCCCTGTGCTTATTGGTCAGATCTCAAAAACGTCAGAGAATACCTTGCCACTCAATTTCACGGTTAAGCCCGCCCGGTTCTACAGCTTCCAATTGGAAGATCCATCGCTGTTCCAATCTGTGTAGTTTCTGGAGGCGATCTCCCCCTCTGGGATCCAATGGAATATGATCGAATTGTCCACTTTAAATCTTCAAAACAATGTTGGTAAGTGATGCAATGAAACACTATTGGCGCTATCAATACTTCTTGGCGCAAACGAGAAGCATGTTCATTTAAACGAACTTTTATTGGACGAGTTGTCCGACCAATATACAGCAAAGCGCATGGACAAATGATCATATATATCACAAAACAAGATTGACAAGTTGTGTCCCAGTGTCTCAGAAACATACGCTGTGTCTTGGGATGAGTCCACTGAACTCCTGTTAAGGAGAAAGCACAATGTTTACAAGTGCCACAGGTAGTATGACCTGTTGTCACCGGTTGTCGATTTAATCGATCGGACGCCAAAGATGTCTTTTTTTTTATTTTTTTTAATTTTATTACAAGTTCTTATATACCGCACTATTCGGCATCAGCGCGGTTTACATTATAACATAAAGACCATAAACCATAGTAGCACAGTTACGGCGAAGCCTTAAAAACTGCCCAAAAGGCAAACCTCTTCGTAGGGGACCAGGATGGTAGCTCCGAAAATGTAATAAACTGTTACGCTGCACATCTTTTCGATAGAGGGTGGTATGAAGTTGCCCATTTAATACTGTAATTTGAAGATCTAAAAATTCAATGGTGGTAGAATGAGTATGTGCTACAAATTGAATGTTAGTTCTTAAGGTATTAAGCCAAGTCAAAAATTCAGTAAGGGATAACGAACTTGATGTCCAAATGAAAAACACATCATCTAAAAATCTCTTCCAAATTAAGATCTTAGAATATTCTGGTGATATTTGAATCTGTGTCCTCTCCATTTGATCCATGTATAAAGTGGCTATCGAAGGGGCACTTGTGGCCCCCATGGCGATACCGGATATTTGCTGATAATATTTACCCCCAGACAGAAAATAATTCTTTGTTAGGACCAATTCTATTAATTGAAGCAGAAAAGATTTTGGTATGCGAGCTGGCGCTAATTGAAAACAGTCCCTCAACAATTTTAATGCTTCATTTTGGTCAATTTTGGTATATAAAGAAACAACGTCTAAGGTGACCAAAAAAGCCCCAGGGGGAACTACCACCATTGATAGCATCTGCAAAAGATGTGTGGTGTCTCTAATAAAGGAGGTTACTTGGCTGGCTTCCTGCTTCAAAAAGAAATCACAAAAAATAGAAAGGGGCTCTAACACAGAGTCTCTACAAGAGACGATAAGGCGTCCTGGGGGCGATACCAGAGATTTATGAATTTTAGGTACAAGATATATAGTTGGAACACGCGGGCATAATTTGATAAGAAACCGATGCTCCTTTGGAGTGATCCAACTATTTTGCAAAGCTCCCCCCACTAACAACTTTATTTCTGTTAGTAAGGCGGCGGTAGGATCCCCATCTAATATGCGATAAGTACTGTTATCATCTAAATGTTGCCGTAAGGATATCGTATATTCATCCAAGGTCTGTAGCACCAGCACTCCCCCTTTATCAGCCTTCCGTACTATTAAATTGGGATCAGACATGATATCTGAAAGAGCCTTCCAACTTTCTCTATTCAAATTTGAACGATGGCTTCCATATGTGTTAAATCCCGTAAAACTAAAGATTGGTATGTCAACAAAATTGGGTCAGGTGGCCCTGATGGAACCCATTGGGAAACAGGTTTAACAATGGATAAATCCGAACTAACGGGTTTGTCATGAAAAAAGTGAATGATCTGAAGCTTCCGAAAGAATCGTTGTAAATAAACTCTTATAGAGAACGCGTCATATCTCGCGGTTGGTAAAAATGAGAGTCCATAGTTCAATACTTGTACTTGAGTAGACGTAAGACTTTTTTGTGTTAAATTCACCACTATTGATGAGCTTGGCGAGACCGTTGTCTTGTGTTGGGAGGGTCCCAGGTGTCTTCTTGGTACGTGCCTCGGGGCCTTCGCCCCCGTCCAGACCGAAAAACCTGTCGTCCCCTTCCCGAGATCGCCTCCAGAAACTACACAGATTGGAACAGCGATGGATCTTCCAATTGGAAGCTGTAGAACCAGGCGGGCTTAACCGTGAAATTGAGTGGCAAGGTATTCTCTGACGTTTTTGAGATCTGACCAATAAGCACAGGGATTCCCCTGTTCAGTGGGGTAGTTCCCTGCTCTCATTGGGTGGCTCCTATTTAAATACGTGAAGCAATTTACTGCACTCATGAAGGAGGAAGTGTACCTTGGCCGCATTGACGGCATTTTTTGGTATTTCGTTGCCGAGCACAGAGCGGTTTAACAGCATTTGATACAGGGCCTGAAGGCTCGAAACGCACGCGTCATGCTACTGGATGATCTTTTGAGCAACGGGACGGCTATGAAGATATTGGGATACTTCAGTTAAGTAAAAGATTTTTAAGTTTAGATAAAACGGTTTTGATAACACAGGACCACAAAAGAAGAAAAAAAGTAGCTAGCAGTCTGGTTGGGGGATAAGTACACATGTCCTATCCCTCCCACGGCTTAGCTCCGACAAAAATATTAAGTATTTGAGAGGTGCTATTGCAGTGAATTTTGGTTTTGTTTGTTAAAAGAAAGTACAGCACTGATAGTCTGTGGAAACAGAGAGCTGTGAGGAAACAGCGTGGTTACGTTTGAATGTTTGTTTTCACCTTTGGTTAATGCTGAAGAAAGCCTTTTTCTGTTAAGGAACTTCTGTTTGTCATTCACTGTAAGATTTTCTGGAGGTTTTGGCACCAGCAATTCTTGACAGTGAGGCTCAGGCCTCATGGCAGATGGTAAATTTGGGTAATTTACAGTGTGTTTTGATTTTGAAGTAATGCCTGCAATGTTTGTAAGGTAAACATACTATTGTATATAGTATAAAGTTAACCTGTACATAGTTCCCCCGGTTATCCCATGTGTTATTTTCCCTGTTCATTGTAAACTCAATGTTGCCTGTATGCATTGCAGTATGTTTTGTTCGATGTATACCGCGCTGATTATAATAGCGCGGTATAGAAGAAATGTCAAATAAATAAATAAATAAAAGTAGCAATCTGTCAAGTGATCTCTTGGTTCCCTCCAGATCATTGGAACAGCAAAAGTCATGTGTCGAACACCCTTTACCCAACCTGTTAGGAGTCTGACACAGGTAATACAACAGATGTGAGGCGCCCAAGTTTTGTCCTGGTCACCAACATGACAACCAAAGTACAGCTTATAGCATGTCTTAACAAGCGGAGTAAAACGTCTTCTCTGCTTCTTTTTTTTTTTTTCTATTTATAAATTTTTACAATAAATCCAAGCAAATAAACTTGAATGGAAATAAGGATACAGAAAGCAAACAAGGTTAGAAATTACATCCACCCTAATATAGGAAAAACAAAACAGGCAATATGACATTTCTGTTCCTTCTACAGCCCACAAATAAAGGGGGGACATCCTAGTAAGATATAAATAAACCAGTAATTGAAGGAAATCAAGCTGGAGGGAGACAGTCAGGAAATAAACTATGCAGTAGAGGGGCGGCAGGCATTTATGAAAGCAAGCAACTGAGATGGATCATAAAAAACATATGTTACTGAATTCAATTTGACCATACATTTAGAAAGGAACTTGAGAAAAAACTGACCCCCCAATAACAATATGCCTGGACGTAAAAGTAAAAACTCTCGCCTACGTTTCTGGGTTTCCCTAGAAAAATCAGGGAAAACCTGAACAATTAAACCAAGAAATAAGATATCACGTTTGCGAAAAAACTTTTTAAGAAACCAATCCCTGTCAGAATTCAATGCAAAAGTTACAATTAATGTAACAGGAGTGGCTGTATCAGTTAGAGAAGCTTCTAGCATAGCAGATACATTCAAAGAATCAGCCACATCTACTCCAGGGATAGTCCCACCACCCTCCATTTTTTTCCTAGTAGACAGGTAATATGCCTTAACTAAGGGTGGATGCGACTCCACCGGAACCCCAAATACATCAATCATATACTTTTTAAACATTTCTTTCGAACCCACAGACTGAACCTTAGGAAAATTAACCAAACGAAGATTAGAGTATCGAGACATATTTTCCAATATTTCAATTCTTGACTGTATCGCCATAACATCTTTCTGATAACCAGAGCACAAGTTATCAACCTGAGTTACTTTCTGTTGGAGCTCAGAAACTGAACTCTGCATCGCAGAAATCTCCACAGTATGTTGCTGAAGAAGACCCGTATGGACTGTAACTGGGAAGACAAAATTGAGACCTGAGGAGCCAGAAATTCTCCCATCTTCACTATTGCTGACCAAATTGTTTCCAGGGTAAATTTCTCGGGCAGGAGACCCCGACGCCAACAGAGATGACTCTATGGCAGTGGGAGAAGTTACCGCGGCAACTCTGCCATTCCCTGATGTCGGCGTCCCTCCGCTTTCCACTCCCTTTCTAGTTATAAGGGGAGATATCGCCGTCAACACTGAGCTCCTCACCAACAAAGGCTCTTTAGGGGGCCGCCACTGCTCTGGCGATGAGATGTCGAGCCCGGAACCTCCCGCCGACAAACTCAGCTCAGCCGAGAGGTCCCTAGGGCCACTACTCTCCAGTTGCCCCGACTGCTGCCGCGGCACTAAATAACAATCTAGCGGACCAACCGCCGGAAGAGGTAAAGGGGTCGAGGTTGCTGGGGTAGAGGAGGGCTTCTTAGTCCCTTTAGCTTTCCTTTTCCCCATAAAGTATGGCGCTGCCGCACAACGCTCCCTTCAGTCCACCATCTTGAATTCACTCTATACTCTGCTTCTTAAAAGTAACCTCACCGCAAATGTATCAAAATGAATCCGGACGATTAACACACTTTTGAGGCATTGTTAAACAACTACAAGCAATAACCGTAATATTTATTAACCAACTACTGTTTATGAAATACATTAATGCAAACTCACATCCATTCAGATTCTGTTTTTTTCAAACAATACAAACCACAATCACTGACGGTGACAGAAAGCATACCAATACATGACTTAGCGTTTTCTGCTTGTATCAGCCGGACCAGTAGGGCAAGGGGCCCGGTCAATTAATTATATTATAACTACATGACTCAGCATTTTTGGTTGTGGCTGACAATATACAATAATAATTATGATGGAATTTTTTGTTTTCAAACTTTGTTTACTGAAACAAAACTGTAACGGCTAATTTACAGTAATGTACACACTTTACTAGATGATATCTCCTGAAGTATGGGTGATAGAAAAATTCTGATACCATATTATAAACAATGAGAAAAATTACATATGAAACAGGTCAGAGCGGGTCTGTGACAAAAATTGTGTTGACCAGTGTTATTGGTGAAAGTATAATTCTTTTTGAATACTATCCTCAAAATAACCTCAGATCTTTTAAGTATATTTTAAATACACATCTTCAAATGTGCTGTTCCAAAGAGTTTCCTACCCAGAAATGCAGATGCACCCAAACACCACAGAGATAGAGAGAGACGAAAGCTCAGAGCTAGATCGCACGCTGAGCAGTTTAATAGCAGAAGGTGAAGCAGGAATTAACCTCTAGCACAGTCCAGCTAAAAGGACTCATAGGTGTTAAATCTCTCTGCTATTTTTTTCTTCTATGCCTGGTCCTTATAGCATTATACTGTATTTCTTACCTGAGCAGATGACTCCAGCGTACTGGCTGTGGTCACATTGAAAGTGTCTCGACATCACCAAACCACACTGTGAAAAATGAGTTTCATTTCCACTGCAGAAAACAGCCTTCAGCCAAACTGGACCGGAACCATTCTTGAAATGAGCACCTCGTGGTGCCTCCACTGCAGATCCGCAGCCGAGCTCTCTACACACTACTGCAGCAGCCTCTATGTTCCATCGATAGTCACAGACGGTCCCCCAGGTGTTACTGTAATTAACCTCTACTCTCCCAGCACAGGAGCTGCCTCCATCCACCAGCCTCACTCCGGAAATACCTAATGAAAACAAGACAGGAGAAAACGTCTGATATTCTACTGTTTGAAATTAATTACAGTGCATGTACTGACCCCCAAATGCAGACTACAAAACATATGCTGCATCCTTGGTATGTCATCTTGCTAAGATAGTCCCTTCTTTGATCCATCCGGATCAGTGTGGATTTACTGAGAGGTGTTCTACAGCTGATAATGCCAGAGTGTTTTGCCACGTATTGGAAGGGGCAGAGAATGTTGAGGGTCCTTTGGTGGGATTGTCTCTTGACGCAGAGAGTGTTTGATCGGCTGGAGTGGCCTTTCTTGTTCGCTGCTCTGATGTGGTTTGGCTTTGGTGAAGGTTTTCTCAAATTACTTAAAGTCATGTATGTGCGGCCAAGTGCTAATATTTTTGTGAATGCGACTCATTCTCGAGATTTACCTGACAGGGTTGCCCCCTTTCACCCATTTTATTCAATCTCACCCTAGAACCCACAGACGGAGTTCTGAGGTCAGAGGTGTGCCTATTGCTGGTATGGAGATCAAGCTTTCTGCTTATGCTGATGATCTCCTGCTGTTCACTACGCCCAGCTCAATTTCTTCTGTTCTTGAGCTGATAGGTCAGTACTCACGGCTATCTGGGTATAAAATTAATTGGTCAAAATCTGTAGCATTCCCCTTAAACTCGCAAGTTTGCAGTGCAGACCTGTCTGGATATCCTTTTGTATGGGAGCCCAAAATGGTAAAATATTTAGGTGTACATTATTGCTACCCACTTATAGAAACACTGCAATACAATGAAGAGGCTCTCCTTTTCCCTGTCCGGGATATGACCGTAAAATGGTCACTGGCTTATTTATCATGGTGGGAACGCCTTGAGACGATTAAGATGACTATCACCCCTAAGGTGAATTTATTTATTTATTTAACAGTTTGTATATACTGTCCTTCTTTGATTCAGGATGGTTTACAGAAAACATAGGGTGACAGTGTGTTTCAACTGTTTACATAGAACTGAACTTTTTAACATGAGTATAATTGTCTCGAACAAGAGCTACGTATTTACATATTTACAGGGTAATAGGTAGGGGTCATTGGGATAATAAGATAGGTAAGGTATTATAGGGTGGTGGGGCAGTGGGGGGGAATGGAATTTGGGGGAGAAATGGAGGTGGAGATTGAGGGGAGAGTTAGAAGTCAGCGGAGCGGTTCAGAGGAGGGGGGAGGGTGCTAGGACTGGATGGGCTGTGATCAGGGGGGAACTTGGACTGGAAATGGACTGTGATGGTGGGGGGGATGGACTGGAAATGGGCTGTGATGGTGGGGGAGCTAGGACTGCAAATGGGCTGTGATGGTGGAGGGGGGGAACGTGGACTGGAAATGGGCTGAAATGGTGAGGGGGGGGCTAGGACTGGAAATGGGCTTTGATGGGAGGGCTAAAATTGTAAATGGACCGATGAAGAGCTGGAATAGGACTGGAAATGGGCTGATGGGGGAATAGGACTGGAAATGGGCTGATGGGGGCTGGAATAGGACTGGAAGTGGGCTATTGGGAGCTAGGATAGGGCTGGAAATGGGCTGACGAGGGGGCTAGGATTGGAAATTGGCTGATGGGGGAGCTTGGAGTGGAAATGGGCTGATGGGGGACTGGAATGGAACTGGAAAAGAGCATATGGGGGGCTAAGACTGGAAATGGGCTGATAAGGAGCTGGAATAGTACTAGAAATGAGCTGATGGGCGAACGTGGACTGCAAATGGGTGATGGGCTGGAATAGGACTGAAAATGGTCTGATGGGGGGCTGGAATGGAACTGGAAAAGAGCATATGAGAGCTAGGACTGGAAATGAGCTGATGTGGAGGCTTGGGAGAAGGGGACTAGAAGGGGGCGGATGCTGGGTGGGTCTAGAACTATAAGGGAGCTGATTTTGGGGGAGGACTAGAAAGGGATGGGATTGGGGAATGAGAATGGAAACGGGAAAATATATTTCATGTGGGAGGGAAGAAAAGTCTACGATGAGCCGGGTATTGGGAAAGTAAATGGAGATTGAGAATGGAAGGGTGAAATTTGAGTGGATGATAAAGGAATAAGGAAAGAAATGGGGGAAAGAGCAAAAGGGAAACGATCAGTATGTTAAAGCAGATATAGAGAGAGAAAATGGAAAAAATCTAAAAGAGAATAAAGGACAAATGGATAGCTCGCAGAAGACACGAAGAAACCAGAAGAAAGTGATTGGAGCAATTGCAACTGAAAAATAAAATGCCCAAACAGAAGGTAGAAAAATACTTTTTATTTTGAATTTATTAACTGGAATATGTCTGGTCTGGGAAGTGTGTATTGCTAACATCTTTGCGTTTTTGTTTAGTGCAAGAGGAAATTCATTTATAGTTTTATTTCTCCAGTGTTGTAAATTTTGTGTTTGGCTTTTGGGGTTCCCAGTTTAATTATTATCTTCCTATTTGTAAATTTTGATCCCTTGTTCTTTGTGTGGTGATGGTCTATGTACTGCATGTGAAACCAAGCTGAAGTATTCTGTTCATGCAGTTTCTATTTGGCAGTCCCACTTGTTCTCTTTCCTCCAGTGAGATGTATTGGTTTAATATCTGCAGTGTTGCTTTTTGATAGTTAGGGTTTGGTGCTTTGTGAGTCCTGGTAGTGCTGTATATGGTGGGTTTGCTATGAGTTCTAAATGGTCAGTGTTTATAGTACTTCCTAATGGGCCTGGCGGTTGGCACAGGAATATAGTAAAGTAGAAATCTGTTGGTCTTTCTTTATCCAGACACTCATTAAGAGGCATGTTTACTAAACTTGCATGTTAACATTATGCAAATATTTATACAAATGAGGCTCCTTATGCAAATGAAGCCCCACAATTAATCTCCACACATGGCCCTGCACCCCCCTTGGGTCGCCTGCCCCCTGGAAGCATGCCCTGGTCCGCCCTCTCCTCAAGAACCCCTCTCTTGATCCCACCGACCCGGCCCATAACCATCCCATCTCTAATCTCCCCTTCACATCTAAAATACTGGAGGAAGCAGTTTTCTCCCAACTATCCACACACCTCGAGTCCATTCACTTTCTGCACCCCTGCCAATCTGGTTTTTGTCCCAGTCATAATACCAAATCTATTCTCCTTTCCTTTCTCAATGAGATTCACATTGCACATGGTCAAGGCGGCATCTCCTTGGCTGTCTCCCTGGATCTATCTGCTGCTTTTGACCTGGTCAGGCACACTCTACTCCTCTTGCGTCTTCGGAATGCGGGTCTGTGTGGCGTGGTCTTTTGCTGGTTTCACTCCTTTCTTCACTCCCGCACCTTTTCTGTAGTCTCTTCATCTGACACTTCTACCCCCTTGCCCTTGTCCTGTGGTGTCCCCCAAGGCTCAGTCTTGGCACCTTTACTCTTCAATATTTTTCTTGCTCCCCTTGCACTCTTGATACAGCAAACTGTAATTTCAGCCTATTACTATGCCGATGATGTTATCCTTCTCCATCATACCTCTACAGTGTCCCCGGATCTCTAACCACTCACCACCAGTCTAACTCTTGTTGCAAACTGGCTTTTTTCCAATCTTCTCCATCTCCATGGAGTGGAGGAGTAACCTAATGGTTAAGAACACTAACATGGGAACCCAGAGACCAGGGTTCAAGTCCCACTAGCACTCCTTGCAGCCTTGTGCAAGTCACCTCCATTGCCTCAGAAAAATCCAAGTTATCAATGTCCCTGTTTAATGTACATTACCAAGTTTAAGGGGTATGTTTACTAAACTGCGCACTTGTGCAAGGCGCACTTGAGCGTGCTAAAATGATGCACATAAGGGCTCTTAAGCGCCCCACACGCGTGCGCGTCACATTAACGGGCCCCGCACATGTGTGACAAAAACGCGTACGTGTGCGGTGCGCTCATGTGTGATAGAGGCGGGGAAAGGCGAACGGAGGGCGGAGGAAGGCCCCCGAGGGGCGGAGAGACGGGGTCAATGGGTGGAAAGTGGGAGGGGAGAGGCTCCCCCCCCCAGGAGCGGGGCCGAATATACAAGTAAAAACTACCACGACTGAAACACTCGCGGTAGACTACATTTAAAGGGAAGAGAAACCATTTCCGTCAGCAATGTACAGCAAAACCGGGGAAACCTAAAAAACGTGAGCAGTGTGATACATGTGCACAGAACAAAATATCAAATAAAACTTTAAAATGACCACAACAAAAATTGTAAAAATTATAATTCAGCTGGGCAACAGTGATAGCAATGGGCAACAATAAAAAACACTCCCAGGAAAGCTCCAAAAAAAAAGGAATGATTTATGGAAGGGAGTGTTTTTAATGTTGCCCATTGATATCACTTTTGCCAAGCTTGGTTATGTGTTTTATTCCCCTTTTTTCGAGGTCATATGTGAGGTTTATTTGCCCTTTTGTCACCATACAAGGTGAATGAGTCCACAGTAAAACTGTGCAGAGGTTTTCTGAGTCGTTCGGTCAGGTGATCTATCTCCAGGGACTGCACTGTCTCTGTGGCCACAGTGTGGTGTAGCAGACACAGCCAGTGCCTGTAGGACCAGAGGGTTACAGGTTCAAATCTCCAGCTGAGGCTACTGCCAACCCAGTCCCCATAGTTTTACCCACCACTAAACAGTGATAGTCAGGACACCCTTGTATTGCAGAGCACATAAGCATGGTGCAAATACCCATATTTTACCCTACACCGCACACAAACCATACCAATGGCCATTACCTACAGCCGAGTCCCCCAAATTCAATCCAGGAGTGCCACAACTCAATCCAGTCATATGCTTTTTCCAAGATAAGAACATGTCTGCATGTTGGCGGAGGGTACAGGTGGTGGAGGGGCCAGTAGCTGCAAGCCACAGCACAGTGGCCTAGGCCTGTGCAGGCTGGCACCGTCCACCGCAACAGACAGGCTCTGTCGGATATACAGTCATGGCCTCCCCAGGGAATGGAGCACATCTGTGGCAACACAGTGGTGCAGTGCACACAGACAGTGTGTGCAAGAACAGAAGGGCACAGGTTCAAAGCCCAGCTAGGGCTACAGACAATCCTGTCCACATATTTTACCCACAAATGAACCGTGATAGTAAGGTCAAAACTGTATAGCTAAGAACATATGCATGGTTAATACGCCTATATTTTACCACACCAATCACAGACACCATAAACAGGCGCATTACCTAGAGCAGAGTCTCCCAAATGCAGTCCTGGAGGGCCCCACACCATTCAGGTTCCATGCTGCCTCTAATAATGATGCCTGTGCTGCATATCTATGCACCACCCCCATGGTATGCAGATGTAGCTCATGCATATTTATGACGGACAGCATGAAAACCCGAACAGTGTTTGGAACACCAGGACTGGAGTTGGAAAACCCTGCCGTAAAGCAGCAGCCAACAGGGCCAGACACACCCACCCCCCCCCCCCCCCCCACAGGCCCCATTGGCCAATGCCTCCTGGAGAGGCAGGACATTGGGCCCTGCCTGTATCCCCCAATACCAGCAGTTGCATACCTTAGCAATGCCACCCTACACCTGGGTATACGGTACACAGCTATCAAACGTTTCCTATGATAGCTGGCAGATCTCAATACCTACGTAAAGCACATTTTGCTCATTGAGCTCCACCATAACAATCATTCAGAAGTCTGCGGTGTGTGCTGCAGGTCTGGTCTCTGACAGTGTTTACCACCCTGGGGTGTGACCCCAAACAGTATTGCGTACCATATCCATGCATGTACTGTGCCCAGGACTGGTGTGGTGGGTATGGCTGCTGAGCTCCTCTATAGTAGCACAATGCTGGCATAGGTGTGGCGGTGGCTGTCTGTCTATCCAGTGTGTGGTGGCTGCAAAGTCCTTCCACAGCCCACACTGCCAGCAATGTTGCCAGTATTGGGCTGCCAATGTGCATAATGAGGAGCAAGGTACCATGGGTATAGGCCGGACAGGGTGGCCTGGCAAGGGTGCATCTGCACAGGGCATAGGGCACTGACTGGGACATTGTAGTGGCCGGACACCACCTACACAGACAGGGTGACCTGAGTATGTCCTGCTGAGAGATCACTGTCACCCTGACTGTGCAGTGACCACAACATGGCTAGGCACCCCCATAGTGCTATGCAGCATTTCTCTTATATGATAGATATGGGTTGTC